>CM057459.1:1316425000-1317625000 GCA_016271365.2 Neoceratodus forsteri
AGGGATGTGCCACTGCAAATGCAGTTGTGCTGGTCACAGCACTCACGATATTCATACAAGGATAATTTTGGTAAAACAGTGCGCTCAGGATATGGACAGTCGGTACATTCAAGAGCAGCCGGCCTGAGACAATCACAACAAAAACTAGGTGAATGCACTCGTAGGAAGAAAGAATACCAAAAAGCTTTTCAATATTTGAAATTAAATCTGTTTATTCTCCAAGCAAGCTGACACAGCACACACCAACCCCTGCACTTTGACTGTAAGGTCTTCCTCAGGGGACATGTCACATAAGGGTAGAGAGCCCCTATTTATGTTGATACATCTCTGACGTAATTAGATTATTTCTATTGACTCAATTAAACTTTAAATCATTAAGAATTAACATAAATATTTACAACATATGAAAATACATTATGATATCTTTTTTGACATCATATTGAACATATATTAACATAGCTTTCTTATTAGATAAGCAGACAAAAATCTTAAATAAATGATGGGTATTTAACCCTGTTATTAGGAGAGAGCGAAATTGGAACAATTATTATTTTCTTTAATAAATCAAAAATAATCAAAAAATCATTCATACTCCTGCTTCCAAAAGGTTACACTTATTAATTCTACTTATATAGTAATGAATCGCAGGCATAATAGAAATTATTATTATTACAAAATAACTGTTCCAAACGAGACATATAATCAATCCCATTGCACCATAGCAATTTATATATGTTGCCAGACATGGATTGCCTTCATATTTGATCCACAACAGGTCCAGAGGCCTATAACTATTTAAGTTCACCTTGCTTAAAAAATAAAGAGCTTTAATTTCAAATATTGAAAAGCCTTTTAGCGTTCTTTCTTCCTACGAATGCATTCACCTAATTTTTGTTGTGATATGCAGAAGAGGGCATACAAATGAGGCCATAATATATGCATGGCACAACTGGGGACAATTAATATAGCATGTAATTATGGCCCATTTGAATGTGTACAGCAGGGTAGCTGATGAATTGCACCTGGTGACCTGGCACAGAATGATGTGTGGACTGAGGGGGTCCGGGCATCCTGCCTGTAGCAGAGATAACGGGAATAGGGACGGAAAACATATTCCTGGTAGTTCCAGTGGTACCTCCTCCCCATAGCCAATGATCGCCAATTACATGAAATATATACATTTCCTGGTAGTCTAGTGGCACCCCTTCCCTCCCATAGCTGTGACCGCTGGTATATGACATAAACACAATCCCTGGTGGTCTAGTGACCCCTTCACCCTGCCTGTAACCCTGATCGCGGGCAGCCCCAACAGATCATACCTCCTGGTGGTCCAGTGACACCTGCCACCCACACAGGACTCCTTTTCCACCCCCCCATCATCAGTGGGTATCTGCAACCTGCCCGCATACCGCCTGGCTACCCACCGAATGATAGATTACAGCATGGGCTTGCAGGGCATACTGTACTAGACAGCCACAAATATGTGACTGTTAAGAATGGGGGATAAAACCTTTTATAGGTACATTAAGGAGGGATAGTGAAGATTAATGAAGGAGAGGGGAGGTGGGCAGAAGAAGATAGTGAAAAGGCAGAGATACTGAATGAATACTTTTGCTCAGTATTCACAAAAGAAGAAGAGGAGGAGTTACCTAAACCAAACAATAGAAGCACTCTGGGTAGTTGGGGTTGACGCCAGTCAATTTACAGAACAAAGAGTCCTGAAAGAACTCCTAAAACTCAAGGTGGACAAAGCAATGGGACCTGACGGGATTCACCCTAGAATCCTAAAAGAACTAAGGGAGGATCTAGTGACACCACTGACCACACTTTTTAACAAATCATGGGAGGATGGGGTGGTACCTGAGGACTGGAGGAGGGCAGATGTGATTCCTCTTCACAAAAGTGGGAGCAAGGCAGAAGCAGGAAACTACAGACCTGTTAGTTTGACCTCAGTGGTGGGGAAAATGATGGAATCACTTCTAAAAGAAAAAACTGTTGAGTACCTAGAGGCCAGCGGGGCACAGAACCCAAACCTGCATGGATTCACAGCAGGAAGGTCATATCAGATGAATCTAATCGATTTTTTTGGCTGGGTGACCAAAGTAATAGACCAGGGAGGGGCTGTGGATATAGCCTACCTAGACTTTAGCAAGGCATTTGACACAGTCCCGCACAAAAGATTAATAATCAAGTTAGCCAGCCTGGGAGTGGGTCTCAGGGTGGTAGCCTGGGTAGCGAACTGGCTGCACAACAGGCCACAGAAGGTAATAGTGAATGGAACACATTCCAAAGAAAGGGGGGTTACTAGTGGAGTACCTCAGAGCTCAGTACTGGGTCTAGTCCTCTTTGACGTCTTTATAAGTGACATTGCAGAGGGTCTGGAAGGAAAGGTATGCCTCTTTGCAGATGACACAAAGATCTATAACAGAGTTGATACACGAGGGGGGGTAGAAAGGATGAGAAGGGACTTGGCAAGGTTGGAGGAATGGTCAGACATATGGCAACTTAGATTCAATGCAAAGAAGTGCAAAGTAATGCACCTGGGAAATAAAAATCCAGAAGAAGAGTAGACAATAGCAGGGGAGGTACTAACAACAACAATAATGGAAAGGGACCTGGGGGTAGTTGTATCAGATGACCTAAAGGTGGGTAAGCAATGTGAGAAGTCGGTAAGGAGAGCCAAGGGGATACTGGGATGCATAAGGAGGGGCATCACAAGAAGAAAAAGGGAAGTGGTTATCCCTCTGTACAGACAGTTGATGAGACCCCATCTGGAGTACTGTATGCAGTTTTGGAGACCTCATCTATGCAAGGACATAGGATGGAAGCAGTCCAGAGGAGGCCAACTAAAATGGTGCAGGGTCTACATCAGAAATCATATGAAGAGAGACTGAGAGATCTTAATATGTATACCCTTGATGAAAGGAGGGACAGGGGGACATGATAGAAACTGTTCAGTACCTCAAGAGAATCAACAAAGTCCAGGAGGGTAGCATCTTTCAGAAAAAGAGATGTGTAAGAACAAGGGAGCACAATTTAAAGATAGAGGGGGGACGCTCAGGGGTAATGTGAGGAAATTTTTTTTCACAGAGAGAGTGGTGGATGCATGGAACCGCCTTCCTGGAGAGGTTGTGGAGTCAAAAATAGTGGGGAAATTCAAACATGCATGGGACAGACATAAGACAATTATAGTGGTGATTGCAGGAAGTAGGCTGTTGGCTAACTAGAATTTGCACTTATCCAATAGGTTGGGGAAATGGGCAGACTGGGTGGGCCAAGTGGTCCTTATCTGCCGTCAAAGTCTATGTTTCTAAGAATGACTTAAATTATAAGGAACAGTTCCCTAATTTACCTCATCAAAGCCTCCTGTTCCACATTGAGAGGATCTGTACCATATCCAGCAATGCATTATGGTTTTAATGCCTCACTTCTTGCCACATTGATGACCCATGTTCGGGAATGAGCGAAGGTTGTTGGAGGTCGGCACAGGGGGGAGGCTGCAGTGCAGAACAGAGCAGCTGGCTGGCTGCTTTTCTCTTCTGGGAGGTATCTGTGCTTACCTCATCTCTTGGGTGCCTCGCGGTGGAGGACAGGAGGCAGCACAGTCAAGGGTGCCAGGGCACAAGGGCAGTGGAGTGGTGGAAGAGGCTGTCACTGGAGAAAGAGGGTGCATGCATCTCTCTGCCTGGGGCCTCGGGTAATGAAGAGAAAACCAGGAGGGAAAAAGTCATGGGCCGTGGCAGGATGAAGCCTCCAAGCTGGCTCCAGGGGGTCCGCCGGGACGTACATAGTGTTAGAAGCTCCCGAAAGACCCCCAGAGTCTGCCAGGTTGACGAACACATAGCTGCGGCCTGCAAAAGTAGTATAAATCCCCGATGGGGAAAAAAGGGCACATTTTGTGAGCTTCACTCATATTTATACAGTGCTCTGAACTTCACGTTAAAGATTTGATAGTGTCCCACATTTTGCCTACTTGTACCACATTTTATGGTGTACCTTGTTCTACATTTTGGGGGTGAAATGTTGAGAGGTATTTGTTTAATGAAGGAAGGTCTGGTGCAGTTGACATTGGTATAAGGTAGAAAACATCTCATAACAAAGGAGCTACAGCCAGTCAAGCCCTGAAACTACTCAAACACTGACTGGATCAATCAAGCCCACTCACCAAAAAATTGAAATCTGAATAAAACAATTTATTAATTCAAATACTAATCCAACCAAGAATAGCAAAAATAGTGCCAGCGTTTTCAGGGAATACTGCTTCATAAGGGAATTCTGGCTCAGTTAATCATCTATAACCAAAATATATTTTAAAATAAAATTACACTCAGAAGAAACAATTTAATCAAAACAGCCATAACAGCAACCAGCACTCACATTAAATATGGGCTGAGATGCATAGGTACATCAATTATTTTTTTCTTTTCTTTCTGTAAATAAACATGAATATAATACAGTATTCCATTCACTGTATATAAAGCAGAAAGATTTATAAACTTTCGTACACACTTCATGCACTCTGATTTTAATGTAATATGCCATTTATTATTTATTTATTTTACTTACTTGAAAGTTTAACCAGAGAAAAGCATACTAAGCAGTACTGCTTGTTTCCAGGATAGGATGTGGGATGGGGGCAATGGGTAACAGACAAACAATTTGCCAGTTACGGAATACATGGCACACAATACATTGAGGCTGTCATGATCTGCACTTTCTGAGCTCTGAACATGCGTCTGTCCTATTGTATCACTAAACTCTATTTTAGAGTGAAAATCCCAGGTGGCACTTACTACTTTAACCCATGTGGAGCTCAGGCTTTGGCCTGCTCCATATGGGTGAGAGATGGGCAGTAGAAGTGCACCTCTCTGCATCTACCGGAGCTGCCACTTTGACAGCAAATATAATTGCTCCAAGGAATTTGGGAGGAGGAGACTTGGTATCCAGGAGATTGCGATGTAATGAGTCATACTTGCAGCTCTTAAACAACACCCAGTCAGAAGTGGAAGGCAACAAGAACCGTCAGATAGCCTAGCCGCACCTCGGCATCTACCTAATTAATCCTGTGGCAGATTTTATGCAGATGGGATGGGGGGATTATTAAAGCTGCATGGTAGCTAACTTTACGATGCCTGACTGGCCCTTATTTACTTAAATAATACCTGCTGCACAGCAGGGCATTGTTCCCAACCCCGAGGGGCTCAGTATGAGCGGCAGCGTGGAGGCTGGGTAGGAGAGGTGGACTGAGATGGGATTGTACTGTATATGTGGGGACTGAGTATAAGAGAGTGTTGAATTATACCAGTTTTGGAGGAAATGATGAAGGTGCTCGAGTATGAAGGAGAGCTGAGTATGAAAGGGATAGGAGAGTGCTATACAGGGGCTGGTTGGGCCAGTATAAAAACCGCACAGTAAGCAGCTGTATCTGGCAACAGATTTGAGAAGACTCCTGTGTTCCTAACAACATCAAACAACAATGAAAGAAGTCATATAAGTTCAAAAATTAAAGTAAGCAGTATGTTTGAAAAAAAAGATTTCTCACCACTAGCGTGCTGCAGAATACCAGTTTCTTCTGTAGCACTGTTTAGTGCATTCACTACTGTTGTCAACATAACTCTCTGTTCTTGTAATTGGTAGCCATCTTGTTTTTTTTTCTTTAGCAGTGTACAAGTCTGATTTAATGCCCAGTCTGTGTTGCTAGGCAATATCAGGATAAGACCTGTCTTGTGTAAGTCGAGACAGTTTTTTGATCCTGCAACAGTCTTAACTGCCAGACTTAGACAAGACCACTTTTAAGTCCTAAGACCATATAATTAGGCTAATCAGAAGTCAAGTTTTATGCAACAGGCCACAGGTGCATCTTGTCAGGAGTCAGAATTTCTGATTTAGCAGTAATCTGAACCTCTCTGACTACTCACTCTCTCCTACTCTGGAAGACAGACCAGTCCAAAGATCAGGAGTCACATGCCATGCACATGTCTAGGCTCCTAGACCCTCATGTTGGAAGTGAGCCAGTGCCTAGCAGTAGCACTGACCATCTGTCTCCCTTGTTTGTCTGCAGTCTCAATACAGGAACTGTGGATCTGTAGTACACACACATACATTATCTGTCCACACTACATGCTGAAGGCTGTGGAACAATGACTGGACTCTTCCTGCAGGAATCATAAGATAGAACAGGAGACCTCTAACTAGGGTTTCTCTTCACTAGTTAATTTAACACATTCAGAAGCTTTCAACACCACTGAAACCTTTTGAGATCAAAGGTCAAGTCTCTCGCTCAATACTGAGTTGTGTGAGACAATCACAGACCATCTATTTAAAAAACAAATACTATACAATAATAATATTAGAGGGTTTATCACTTTACACTCATTCATCCTTAGACTGAATTTTGGGGGGATCTGTCCCTGCATGGGATGAGTTCTCCAAATTCAGTTTACATCACAAAACTGTGAAATAAACCAGAAACATTTCCGTTTGCTGCTCCAGCCCTGTGTGAGACAGTTATGTCATACCCTTGCAAGGACATACTCCATCTTAGTAGTCTACCATTAGTTTTACCCATTTGTGCAAGTTAAAACAGGGGATTCTGGTCAGATTGTACCTCAAAATGCTGCCCATATAAGTATGGCTCTAACTTCTTTAGGGCCCACACCAAGCAAGATGCTCTTTTTGTATAATAGAGTAAGCCTGCTCCCTGGTAAGTCACTTTTTACTCAGTTACACTATGGAGTGATATTTCCCTTGGTTGGATGTCTGACTCAGCACTGCCTCAATACCCACATTTGAGGCATCAATCTGGACTACAAAGGGCCTGCTATAGTCTGGATTTGTCAATACAGGAGCACTACGCAGTGCCCCATTTAGTTTGGTAAAGGGTTTTACACTGATTATGATTCCCATTTTATTTTCTTAGGCATCCTTTTCTTTAACAGGACAAATAGGGGAGTGGCCAGTGCACTGTAATGTGATACAATTCTCCTATAGTTCCCTGATGTCCCTAGAAAACTCTTGACCTGCTTCTGCATTTCTGATCTGGGCCATGTCTTCATTGCCTCTATTTTCACTTTGTTAGGTCGGAGCTGTCCCTGGCCTATGACATGCTCAAGGTATGCTACTTCAGCCATGGCCACCTGGCACTTCTCAGCTTTGCCAGTGATCCCAGTCCTTTGTATCCTGCTCAGTACTTCTCTAAGGTTGGGACAGGTGTTCCTCCCAGCTGGCACTAAAGATGGCAATGTCATCCAGGTACACCATGGCATACTCCTCATCACCATTTGACACCTCTATCCTCCCCTGCCACCCGCCGGTGGCAAGAGTCTGTTCTTGAACCCTGGTTGCCTGTGTGGTGTGAGGTGAGAGATCATCACCTCAGCCCTCTGTGCCACCAGTCTGGCTCCACGTGTATTTAGAATTTTTTTTTTAAATAGCAACAAGGCACTTCCAGGTTATTCATGCCACATTACACCCCTGGGTGTGATTAACAGGCTGTTAATCTAATCCCTGGTCATGCTTTAATGATTAATTGTATCCCTACCTGTACCTCTCCTTTTCCTACTTATCTTCAACTGGGGTGCCTTATTGCTATTATGGCAAAGTGAATCCAGCTTTTCTCATTGATGCACCCTATATAAAGGTAAGCCACTTGAGACAGAAGCAGTTTAGAGTAGAGTCACAGCTGATGGGTGGTCTACCTCAACGTTGGTAGCTGGGTGAATTCAAAGTAGGGCCCTGATGTGAATATCAAGATAACCCCATGTAAAATCAAAATAAAGAAGTATGCAGGCCATTAAGTTTTAAAAATAATTTGTTACAAAAAAAACTTTTGTGTATGTACTGGGGTGAGTGTGAGCTGATATTTGATGTTTATGATGATGTGTGCCATATGCTGCAGTATCCGTTATTTATAATCCAATTTATGGGGTTTTAGTGAGAAAGAGTGAGCAGTTAACATTGAATGATGTTTATAGATGGATAAGAATGGCTTTCACACTTATTTAGTTACACAACAGTTAGATGTACATTGGCTTGAGTCCACCTACTAAACAAACTTTATGAAGATGCATCCTGTGTAAAGGTAAGCTGTTTGAGTTACATGTAGACTGGAACAGTGAACCAGCTGATGAGTGGTCTATCTTGGCATTGTTATCTGGTTTAATTCACATCAGAGCCATGAGTTGAATACCAAGAGACCCCTCTTAAATTGGCATGTTGCCAGTTCATTTTACAAGACAAGATGTAATATTTTTGTGTGTGTGTGTGTGTGTGTGTGTGCATGCGCACGTGATGATGGTGGTAAGGGTCTGCTCTGACTTCTTTTGTTTGTCATCCAGTTGCCCCTCCTTCAGATAGTTTATTAACCTTTCCTTAATATGTTTTGACTGTATCTTACATACATTCAGTTGAGAACTGGGCATTTAATAATAGAATGCACTTCAGTGTCTCTAAATGTGTAGTACTTCTTCTGGGAAAAAACAAAACCTAGACAAACCTATATCCTAAATAATACCATTATTAGGACCTCTAAAGTAGAAAAGACTTAGGAATATTAGTAAATGATAAATTATCTTCCACTTCTCACTGCTCCAGAGTTGCAAACCAAACCAATGTGCTACTTCGTAGGATTAATAAGACATTTATTTCCAAAACAGAACAATGCCTGTTGACTTTGTGGGTCACATGTTGGCACCATCTGGACTATGGATCCCGTTTGGAGTCCTTATTTGAAGACCGATATTAACAGAATTGAACAAGTTCAACGAAGAGCTACTAAAATTGTCCCCCACCTTGCTCATCTTGATTATGATACCAGACTTAGAAAAACAGGACTCTATTCACTCAAGCGTAGGCGGATCAGAGGTGATCTATTGCAGTTGTTTAGGATACTGGAATCTCTTGCTCAAATGACAACATGTGGTATTGCATTTTCATCAAGGAAAATTGTGTCCAGACTCCACAATAAACAACTAGAAGTAAAAAAGGCAAATAATAATAAGAGGCAAAATTACTATTCCATTAGAACACCTAGAATATGGAACACACTTCCACAGGGTATAGTTGATTCATCAACTATTATAATATTTAAGAACAAACTTGATAAATGGATGGAAGATCAGAATTTGGGGTAAATGTTCCATGTATATGGAGGACAATCTCAATAGGCAAACCGCCTCCTTTTGTGCTATAAACCAAGTTAAAGAAAGTTAAACATCAGATGTAAGGATACATTGGTGGTATTTTCCTGGCTCTGCCCTTCCTCCCATTATATGCAGTGCCACCAGCTTGTCACCTTTCCAGTCATCCGTAACACTTAACTTACACACCAGTATATGAAGAAGCCTTCAGAAGAATGCAGTTTTGTCAGTCAGGTCTGCTCGTATTGCAGGGTTCACAGCTAGAGCTAATGTCCCTGCCCTCTCTCCCCACTCCTCCCTTCCTGCCTACACATGATCCTTACCTTCCCCTTATACCTATCCAAACCTCTCTTAAAGCTGCCCACTGTCTTCAATTAGATGACCTCTTCCGGAAGCACATTCCAATTGTCCACCACCCTGTCTGTGAACAAGTGCTTCCTGACCTCCCTCATACACATCACACCATCCAGCTTAAGACCGTGCCACCTCATGTTATTGTTGCCACTAGTCTGTTTTGAGGTGTGGCCACTAGTACTGAACTCCATATTCTAGATGCAGTCTTACCAGTAATCTGTACAATGGCAGTATAACCTCCCCTCTTCTACTACTGATCCCCCTAGCTTAATCTTGTGTGTTCTAGTATGGAGTTATGGTTTTCATTTCGCATAGTCGTTTTAACATTATACTCTTTTTTTATTGAGAATAACTTTGTATACACAAATTACATCAAATAATTAAAATTATTTTATCAGGATATATTAAATAAATATAAAGTATATAAAATATATTATGGTCTCTACACATTGCCGCTACTGTGAGATATTTTTCTAAATACAACCTCTGAGTGCCACCTTCTTGGCAAGTGTGATTGGAAGGAGTGGTCATTTCATAACAAACATGCATCTGTTGATTTATCTAAAGTAAACAATAACAGAGGAATAAACAGATAAGTATATATGACATCTTTGATGTCATTGAAATACATTTTAAGAAACCATGAAACTGTTAGTATCACCCCTATACATGTCACTCAAGAGGTACAAATAATAAGATAGACTAACAGCTAATTTTGTGTGAACTCTACAATGCTGAATCACTCACGACATTGCTGTAAAATTGCTTTATTTTAACACTACTGATATCCCAGTGTTTTTGTCGAAATACTGTTACTGTAGTTCAGTGAACTACAGTAACAATTTACGTATGATGGAAATAATCATATACTGTATCTAAGATAGATGATGTGGTAGAAACCAATCATAATGACCATTTGGGTCTGGGCATTTATCCCTAATTGCCCAGACACAACATGGAGGTATTACTTTCCGATTGCCAGAACCAAGACAGCCATACTGCTATAATATGAACTGGCGATATGCAGCATACCTAAGCTGTTTATTATTATCATCATAAATGTGATGAGTTGTCCCAAATATATCATTTCTGCATGCTCTTGCAATTAATAGCACAGTTGTATTCAATGAGATAAGGCTGAAAGTATTACTTATACTTAAACATAAGCTATAGTCCATTCCACAGCAGACACATTCAGCCACAGTTGACATTTCTCTACATCTGCCACAAGTACACCATGACAGTCCTCCTTCGTAACTTTGTGAAGTCACACTCCTATAATGGAGTACATCAAATATTACACCTGGCTGCCTTTCGATCATGTGTTATATGAGCTGAGTAAGAGCCTGCCTATCCATGCTTACGAGCATTCCCTAAGTGTGGAGAGAAAAACAAGATGAAATGTCACACTACTAACGCATATCTTTTGGTGAAAATAATATTACAAACATTCTAACCTTCATATTCTCTGTTATAACCACCACTATAACACAGAGAATAATCTATGGGTAACCACACACAAAAAGGCTATGTTTTCATCGAGGGGTTCAGATGACAGCATATGAAACTCAAGAATGATGCTAAAGAGGTCCATACTGTTATCTCAACCCCAAGATGAAAACACGTGGTGATTTGTGTGTGGTTGTCAATATTTTATTGTTTATTGTATATGTTTTTCTGGCACTGGAGTGACAGACCCCCACTGAATTGAAAACAAAGTTAGTCCTGTAGCTATTGTCACCATATTATATAGTCTGAGTTAGCAACATTTTACACTTCTGTTTATATGTACTTGTTTCTAGTAATTTTTTCCATAAAATACAACATATTTACTACAGTATATGATTGATGCCACCTAATCACAAAATAAATGTTAAATATGTGGCATTCATTTGTTTATGTATAGTTCATCAAACATCTCATAATGTCTGACTTGCCAAAGAAAAGAGGGCATCCCAGAATACCCAGACCCGAGAGAAAGAAAATAAAAATTGAATGTGATAGAGTTAGAAATAAAACTACAGTGAATATTGGTAGTGCAGTTACTCAGTGGAATGAGCTTAGGGATACATTGGAAATGAAAAATGATCACAATTTGGCCAAGTTTTGAATATATCACTACAAATACAGTACTAGTAATTTCATAATTGTTGTAATTTGATGCAGTATTTAAACCATATATGGTGGTATACGAATAGGTATCTGTTATAAAACTTTACATACACACATTCAGTTTGTTTGCTGCAATATAGATTCACCCACCAAGTAAGCAATAATGCCCTCCAGGGTTGGTGGTATTAGGAAATACTGGACTGGCGGTGCGTAATGAGGCGCGAGGCACGGAAGAGACCTTATAGCCTTGGGCATCCGGTATTGTCCATACTGCCTGCCTACGAGGGCATTAGTACGCTTTAGAAATGGCTACTTTTTTTTTTTTATAAAAATGATTTTCTAAGGAAAAAGAGGTAAAATACTAATTAATATCTGAGAAACAGGAGCTTCTGTGAAAATAGTCCTTTATGAAATGCTACTAGAGGTGCTGCTGCCTATGATAAGCCTTATTTTCTATGTTGCAGTGTCTCTTTATTTTGTATGGATTCATTTGCAGTAGCCCCGGAGTTTAGTTTATTGACAGTGGCTAGAGCGTTTGTTTTTTTGCATAAAAACAAGTTTTGTATGAGTGGGGAGTGATCAGCTGAATGTTAGAATGAACATGATTTAATAGGGAGGATGGAAAGCAAGGCATCACATGTTGAGCGCAGTCGAGCTTCCAAGAAAAAGAAAAGAAAATATCCGGCAAAGACAGGTACATTTAAGAAACACTGGCTCGGCTGTGTAGTTTCTGTTAGGGCTATGTTGAGACCAGGAGAACAAGGCTGAGGAGTAGTTACGATAGGTGTTTCTGAAGTAGCAGGCACTCCCACAGTAGTGCTTAGCACGCGCCATGCTACCACTGCTACTTGAAACAGAAATGCAGTCTTTTTTTTCTCGGATTACCTAATACTATTGCAGATAGCAATAAAATCATTGTGTTTACTTTATTAGTGATGAGCATGGCTGGATTGGGCTTGGCTAGGCTCGAGGGCATCTCTCACTAAGTGAGAGGCAACAAAATGGTGGCAGCTGAATTCTGGGTGCCCATGGATACCCTCAGTAATGGAGCACCCCAAAATGGCACTTGTTATAAGCGGGTGTCTGTTAAAAGTTGCCCCGTGGACATTGTGGGTCAATTTCATGTTGGATGCTGTTTTTCGATTTACTGATAAGCTGAGCTAGCATTTGGGTGCAGCTGAGCTAGTATAATTTGCCGATGAGATCCTTGGGGAGCTGTATTTCTAAGGGAAGAGATACCATGGTGAAGAGGATTTGGATTAAATTTGTGAAGATCCTGGATATTGGCTGTGGATTACCCTCGGACTGTTGGCGTTTGATTGAGGTCCCTAGGAGCAGTGTTTACAACTGGACAAGTTTTGATTTGAAGCAGGGAGCTGTTTTCTGATCCTCTGGTGACCGACTGCAGTGTGTGGCTGAGCGGGGGTCCCAGTCTTACTTTGTTGGGTATCCCGCAATGTGATTTGGTGTACCCTTAGGAAGTCTCCATTGGACCTGCTAGTAAGTGGGCCTGGCTGGGATCCATAGCATCAGCCATAGGCTTGCAGTCTGGTCCCTTATTGGATTTATCTGGGCCGCTCCGGCTTCAGAATAATATCTTCTGAAGTGGACCTTTTGACCTCCCTCCCTTCAAAGACACGGTCAGACTTTTTTATCTTTTACCATTTAAACTCTGTTAAGAAGGCAATGAGAGTGCCCTCTTATCCCTTAGTCTCAGAACCATGAGAGGGCACCGAGGCTGAAAAGGGCTTGGTCTGGACATTATCTGAGTAAACTGTGACTTTCTGTTTGGGCAGTGAGAGTGCCTGGACTTCCCTGCTTCCCAGCCGTGAGAGGGCTTGGGGGGGGGAGTAAATTCCTAATTTTGTGCTCTGCATGGCCTGTAAGAGGGGACTGCGGTAGTTCCTGAGTTAAGTGTGGGAGTGACTTATCCAATTAATGTAGGATAGGGTGGTGTTTTATTTGTGTTTTACTACGTGTTAGGGTGGGTTAGTTGAGTAATTTTGGGGTTTGTTTTAGTTTTATTTTATTTATTAATTTTGTTCACTTAACTTGTTATTTTGATTTTATAGTTTAGGTTTTTTATTTTTAGGATAACATTGCTTTGGTTGGGGGTAGGGTTTGGAGGGTATTTATTTGGTTTAAACTTTGTTTAATTATTGAGTCATGTGGAATGTGTTGGATGCCTACCCCCGCAGTTGTGCGCCATTCACCCTCTGCTCTCTGTGCCCTCCACCCTTTCTTCACTCCTCCCCTTCAGTTTTAAACTTACCAGCACTGTAAAGCACTAGGTATTGTGCGTAGGAGATGGAGGGGTTGGGGGCTATGAACAGTGGAGGGTGAATGAGGGGGGTCATCGTATCAGGGTGGTAAGATCCAGGAGATGCCCTGGGGTGAAATGGAACCCAGAACATGGTTCTCCATGTCTGATTTCCATACCCAAGGGCACTACCAATTGTGGTGGGCATGTGGTTCGGGCGGCCCGGGAGGTTCGTCCAACTCGGACGGTGTTGTGCAATGCCAGGTCCATCAAGAACAAGACTGTAATCATTGCAGATCTTGTTGAAACGGTGGACCTGGCATGCATCATTGAGACCTGGCTGGATGAGAACTCTGACCCCATTTTGGAGGCTTTAACTACAGCTGTGTACTCGGTGATGCACCTCCTGAGATTGGACTGCGGGGGGGGGGGGTTGCGGTCTGTTTCAAGACCGAACTTAACCTCCCGAGTGTACTAGTTGAGGAGGCTGAATCATTTGAGTGTTCTGTAGTAGCAGGTGTGGGTTATCAGATTGCCCTCATTTATCGTCCACCCAGTGATGAGCAGTGATTCCTTCAGAAAGTGGTGGACTTCGTCATCGACATGGCGTTAGAGTCGCCCAGACTGATGGTTCTGGCTGACTTCAGTGCCTGGGTCGATGATGAGCTCTCACAATTTGGTCTGCACTTCCTCCAGTTGATGACATCACTGGGCCTTACACAGGTGGTTACCACTGCTACTCATAAACACGGACCCTCCCTTGACTTATTCTTCCTCCTAGGGATCGAAACATCTGACTTGGGGGTGGAACCAGTTGGGTGGTCAGATTACTACACTGTGGGGTTTTGTTTTAGCACCCCCCTTTGTAGGCCTACCCCTGTAGAGATGATTAGGTATTGTCTTTTATGAGATATAAGTTCTCACAGCCTAGCGGCGATGCTTGACCTCCCATCCCTCTCGTCAGCAAGCAGTGACCCAGAGATCCTCGTGACGGCCTATAATTTGGCCATCTCAGTGGCTCTGTATTCCATTGCTCCAGTCCATGTTTGTCCTCTCTCCCTTCACCCTCAATCACCTTGGTTTGATGGGACTATGAGGGAGATGCGGAGATTAGGTCGAAGTTTAGAGCATTGCTGGCGGAAGTCCGCCTTTGATGCTGACTGCCTTAGATTGATGGACCATTATCAAGCCTATCAATCTGCAATCACCCATAAGAAGGCAGAATTCCTGTCTGGGGAGATTGCAGCTGCTCAGAATCACCCAGCTCAGCTTTTCCAAACTGTGGACAGACTGTGCAACCCAGCTTGTCTGCATGTTCGGAAAGTCTTTTCGCAATTACAGTAGAATGCAATGAACTTGCTCGATTCTTTGCTAATAAGGTGGCTGATATCAGGGTGGTACTCCAACCGGCACACTCTATGGACGTTGCTTTTGATCAGTACGAGGTCACTGCACCTCGGCCTTCTTGGAGTACCTTCAGCCGACCGGAGTTCATGGATGTCATGCAGATCATCCAGGGTGCACGCCCTACATGCTATAGTTTGGACCCTGGACCAACTTCCCTAATTTTGGGTTGTATTGATGTCATTGGTCCAGTCCTGGCATGGATAGTCTGGTGTTCCTTGGAATCTGGAGAGTTTTCTAGCTCCCTGAAAGAGGCAGTGGTGACACCACTCTTGAAGAAAGCTACCTTGGACCCAGACTGCCATGCAAACTGCAGACCAATCTCTAACCATCCCTTTTAAGGGGAAGGTGATTGAGAAAGTAGTGGCAGCACAACTGGAGGACCATTTGACCATTCATGACATCTATGAACCACTCCAGTCCGGTTTTCGAAAGAGACATAGTACCAAGACAGCACTGGTTAGGGTGCTCAGTGATCTCCTGATGGCTAGAGATTGGAAGAGCCGTTCCATCCTGGTTCTTCTGGCTCTCTCATCAGCATTTGACACCATGGACCATGGGGTGCTGCTTGGTCACCTGAGAAACATCTGTGGACAGTCAGAAACAGTCCTCAGGTGGTTTACATCATTCCTCATGGGTAGAACACAGAGAGTGGTGTCTGGGGTCTTTTCCTCAGGCCCTATTTCTCTGTTGTGGGGGTTTCTTCAGGGTTCTGTGCTGTCACCCATGTTGTTCGTGGTGTACATGCTACCCCCTGGAGACATTGTAAGAAGGTATGGGCTGAGGCTTCACTGCTATGCTGATGATACCCAGCTCTACCTTTCTTTTGCACCCGACCAGGATGGAGCTCTCTTGGTTTTTAATAACTGTCTGAAAGAAATCCAGAAGTGGATGGATTCCAGCTGGCTGAAATTGAACTCAGAAAAAACTGAGGAGCTGGTTGTGGATCCAGGTCGCCAGACAGGGGGGGTTGGGGGTTGGTTCACCCTCAGGACTTTTTCTCGGTGGCGTTTCACTCCCAACCTCTGAACGGGTGTGTAACCTAGGGGTCATTTTTGATGAAGGGCTGACCCTGCATTCGCAGGTGTTGGTTGTCATCAAATCTTCCTTTTATCATCTTAGGAATATCGCCAGGATTAGGCAACTGGTTCCGTCTGGTGACCTTCCTACTTTGGTCCACACCTTTGTGTCCTTGCGCTTAAATTATTGCAACTCCCTTTACCTAGGGCTTCCTGGGGTGGAAGTCTGCCACCTGCAGCTGGTGCAGTGTGTGGCAGCCCGATTTTTGATGGGATCTGTTCAGTCCTGTCATATTTCGCCAGTGCTGCACGAACTGCACTGGCTGCCAGTACAGTGGCAGATCACCTTCAAAGTCGGTTTGCTGACTTTTAAAACCCTACACGAACTGGGCCTGCATTACCTGGAAGAGCTCCTGGTTCTTTACTGCCCTGGATGATCACTCTGCTCAGCCGATGAGGGGTTGCTAGAGATTCCAAGGGTGTGTTTGAAATCATCCGGTGTGAGAGCATTTATGTATGCAGCCCCTACCCTTTGGAATTCTCTACCTCGTTGGTTACGGCACAACTGTGGAGGGATTCAAGCAAGCTTTAAAAACGTTTTTGTGGCACCAGGCATTCAGTGACTGATCTTCCTTTTTGATAAATGGTATACTGTTATTTTAATGTTAATTTTATTGATGTTTGATCTGTTTTTAAAATTGTTAGGTGCCTCGGTTATGGATAAGGTGCCTTGTAAATAAATTTATTATTATTATTATTAAAAGTTAATGTACCCACCCGTATTGGCTCTTAGCCAGTGAGCGAGCTCCAACAGTCTTGCCCATTTTCTAATATATTATAGTGTATAATGGAGGGTTGTTCTGTATATAATTATATCCCTTTCAAAATGCTTATATGGTTTGATTTCCGCTTGCAAAGCAGGTGAGCAGGGTTTGGGAATGGACTCGGCTCACTGGAGGTTCAGCAAGAGGAGAATGATTGAGGGTCTGATGACTGCTCACTGTCTACAGGGGGTAGGGAGGGTATGTGGTCCAGTGCCTGTTGACCCCTGGTGGAGACCAAAGGTTATAAGTACATTGAACAACGGAGTCGGGGGTGTTGCAGATGTCATGGTATGCCATGCACCGCAGGGGAGAAAAGGGAAAATTCTACTCCACTTAAGCGGATGATGGTCATCTGGTCACTCTGCCACCACGAGTGCCCTAGTTGGGCACCAGAGACCACCTTAGCAGCACCCAAAGGGCAAAGTGTTTTGCTACATGGTCCCATTGGTGCATTTTGCCTCAAAGGAGTAGGAGAACCCATTTGGTGAATGGTCACACTGTATTACACCACATGTGGCAGCCATTGAGGTGGACGATGGTGGCAATGGGTAGGAGTGTGAGCAAGTGGTAGGAGAACAAGACCATTCTAGAGGTTCTAGAATGCTATTCTACCACAGTATGGTAGAACAGCATTTCATGACCTTGGAACTGTGGTAGAACAGCATTTTGAAAGGGATGGAATTCTATACAGAACAGCATTCCACTATACACTATAATTATTTTTGGGGTTGGTTGATTAATGTATTGTACAACATTCAACAGGCATACAAAGGAGGCCGAAAGAATAGAAAGTATGTTCTCAAATTGCTCAGCAAGACAATCAAGTGAGAATTCAACCCCCACAGAACTATATTCACCGAAACCTGTACATCTGATGTCAACCCCCCTCTCGCTCATGCAGTAGATAGTTGGGATTACAAAAGATCTGAATGCAAGTATATATCACTGAGGGACATGTATAAATTATATTTAAACTCTTTTTTTTAATATATATACAATGCAGTTAAACACTTAACTTACAAACTTCTCATACAGAAATTCCGATAGTGCTAGTTCCGGTGCTTCAAGTATGGTTGAAGACAGATTTATATCATCAAAAGATCTGACTTACACACCTTCACAAGACTGGTAAGAAAACTGATGAATTATGAAGTTGTTACATTAAGGCTGTTACGGTTATGCATAGTAAGTAAAGTAATAACTTTTATATATAATATATAATAAAATTATATTTATATATTACATACATATATAGTGCATGATGGAGTGCTGTTATAGCCAGAAACCTATCCCTACTGAAACTCTGTTAACCTGTAGTAGAAACGTCACCTTGTGTTGTTATGCTGCAGTAACTACTTACCTACTGCAGCATAACAACATAGAACTGCTGCTCGCAACTCTCCCTGCCATTGTTTGTGCTTCCCCACAATCTGTCAGTTCAACTGTTAACATCTACAACTACCTGTCGGATAGAAACATAGAAACATAGAATCTGACGGCAGATAAGGACCACTTGGCCCACCCAGTCTGCCCATTTCTCTACCTACTGGATAAGCTGCAGATCCTAGTTAACCAGCAGCCTACTTCTTCTTATCCCCACCCTCCAGAATTGCCTTATGACTGTTCCATGCATGCTTGAATTCCACCACTGATTTTGACTCCACAACCTCCTCCGGAAGGCCATTCCATGCATCCACAACCCTCTCTGTGAAAAAATACTTCCTTAAATTACCTCTGAGCGGCCCCCCCCCTCCATCTTCAAGTTGTGCCCTCTTGTTCTTGCACACCTCTTTTTTTGAAAGATGCTACCCTCTTGGACTTTGTTGATTCTCTTGAACTACTTGAAAGTTTCTATCATGTCCCCCCCTCCCTCCTTTCCTCAAGGCTATACATATTAAGCTCCTTAAGTCTCTTTTTATATGTCTTCTGGTGCAGACCCTGCACCATTTTAGTTGCCCTCCTCTGGACAGCTTCCATCCTGTCTATGTCTTTGTGGAGATTGGGTCTCCAGAACTGCACACAGTACTCCAGATGGGGTCTCACCAGCTGTCTGTACAGAGGGATAATAACTTCCTGTTTTCTACTGGTGATGCCTCTCCCTCTGCATCCCAGTATCCCCCCAGCCCTCCTTGTTGCCCTCTTACATTGCTTGCCCACCTTTAGGTCATCTGATATGACTACCCCCAGGTCCCTTTCCATTTTTGTTGTTGCTAGTATCTCACCTCCCACTGTGTACTCTTCCCCTGGGTTTTTGTTTCCTAGGTGAATTACCTTGCACTTCTTAGCATTGAATCTAAGCTGCCATACATTTGACCATTCCTCTAACCTTGCCAAGTCCCTTCTCATCCTTTCCACCTCACCCTGTGCATCAACTCTGTTGCAGATCTTAGTGTCATCTGCAAAGAGACATACTTTTCCTTCTAGTCCTTCTGCAATGTCACCTATAAAGGCATTGAAGAGGACCAGTCCTAATACTGAACCCTGCGGTACCCCACTAGTAACCCTCCTTTCTTCTGAGTGGACTCCATTTACTATTACTGTCTGTGTCGTATTCTCCAGCCAATTCTTTACCCAGGCTGTCATCTTGGGACCCACTCCCAGGCTGGCTAACTTGTATATTAATCTTTTGTGTGGGACTGTGTCAAATACCTTGCTAAAGTCTAGGTAGGTCATGTCCACAGCCCCTCCCTGATCTGCTACTTTGGTCACCCAGTCAAAGAAATCTATCAGATTTGTCTGGCATGACCTTCCCGCTGTGAATCCATGCTGCCTAGGGTCCTGTGCCCCTGGCCTCTAGATACTCAACAATTCTTTCCTTCAGAAGTGATTCATCATTTTCCCTATCACTGAGGTTAAACTAACAGGTCCTGTAGTTTCCTGCTTCTGCCTTGCTCCCACTTTTGTGAAGGGAATCACATCTGCCCTCCTCCAGTCCTCAGGTACCATCCAATCCTCCATGATTTGTTAAAAGGGTAGTCAGTGGTGTCACTAGTTCTACCCTTAGCTCTTTTTAGAATACTGGGATGAATCCCATCAGGCCCCATTGCTTTGTCCACCTTCAGTTTTAAGGTTCTTTCAGAACCCTTTCTTCTGTAAATGGGCTGGTATCAACTTCTGTATCCAGAGTGTTACTGCTGTTTGTTTTATGTACCTCCCCTCTTCATTTGTAAATATTGAGCAAAATATTTGTTAAGTATCTCTGCCTTTTCAGTCTCCCTCTGCCCACCTTCCTCCTCTTTATTAAGCCTCACTATCCCTCCCATGGTCTTCTTTGCTCCTGATGTACCTATAAAGGTTTATCCCCTTCTTAACTGAGTTGGCTATCTTTTCTCGGTTTGGGCCTTTGCTGTTCTGACTGCCTTCCCAGCCTCCTTTTGCTTTAACTGATACAGTTCTCTGTCCTGCTCCTTCTTCGATTCCTTGTACCTCCTGAATGCTTTCTTTTTCCCTTGAACCTTCACTGCCACTTCCTTTGAGAACCATAGTGGTTTCTTACATCGTCTTGTTTTGTTCATTTGCTTTACACAAAGGCTCGTTACCTCTGTGATGGCAATTTTTATTATTCCCCATTGTTCTTCCACCTCTCCTTCCTGCCTATTTGCTAGTGCATTCCTTAGGCACTCACCATTTTGGCAAAGTCAGCCCTCCCAAAGTCCAGTACTTTTGTCTTTGTATGGCTTGACTCTATTGCTGTGTTTATTGTGAACCATACTGTTCGATGGTCGCTAGTTCCCAGATGGCTACCCACTACTTCTGTCCGATCTCTCTCCATCTCCATTTGAGAGAATCAAGTCTAATATTGCTCCCTCTCGAGTGGGCTCCAGTACTAGTTGTCTAAGGCATGCCCCTGTAGGGCATCTAGAATAACTGCACTCTTCGGAAGTGGCAGCTACAACTGCACTCCAGTTAACATCTGGCATATTCAGATCACCCATCAACAATATCTCCCTTTTCTGCCATTCTAAGTATACCTTCTATCATTTCCCTGTCCATTTCCTCCCCTGAGAAGGGGTCTGTGTCAACCCTCTTGCGTATTGTGGTGCCATTGCCTGTCTCCAAATTTACCCACAGTGCTTCTTCTCCTCCCTGTTTACCCTTTTGTTCTGTTGCTTTTTTCCTTCCCTATGTAAAGAACTCCTCCTCCTCCTCTTTTACCTCCCTGTCCCTCCTGTAGACAGTGTATCCTGGTATGTTTATGTCTCAGTCATGGTTTTGTGTGTACCATGTTTCTGTGACTGCCATGATATCCAGATGTTCCTCCTCCATCAAGGCCACTAATTCAGGAAGCTTGTTACCCAGACTACAGGCATTGGTACTCATTGCTCTCCATTTTTTGATGGCTTTACCTTCTGTTGCAGCATCCCCCACTGACGTTCTACCTCGGTCTTTTTCTCATTTAGTACCCTGTTTTGTAGGGAAAGGTTGGGATTTTCCTGCTGCTTGTCAGTGCCTCCCCCTTTGACTAGTTTAAAAGCTTGCAAATTAAGCATTTAAACCGATTGCTCAAAAGACTTGTTCCCTTCCTGGACAGATGCAGACCATCCATGGATGGTCAGGATGACAGCATCCTGATCATGGATGGTCAGGATGACAGCAAAAGAAGCCCTGAAGCAGCAGACAACAGCAAAGGTAGTGTGATCCCTCTTTTTCCCAAAGAACACGGGCTGTATAAAAAATGTCCCCTTTCACCTTTGTCTTAACCACTACAGTACGGACATGAGGATTACCGAGTTTCAGGAAGTAACTGCTGACATGAACTGAATTAAAACAGTTTTGTTTAGTTTAAAATATATCTTATCTGCTTATTGCTCATTTACTACTACTTGTTAATCTGAAGCTGAATCTTAAATCATAAGTAAAAAAAGAAAGTGTTACAGAGTGAGTGTGTCTGTTTTTTTATCTGCTTGTGCTGGGGATGTTGTCATACATTATAAAAGACAATGGAGGAATCTCCATTGGTAGCGTGCATACCGCTGCATCTCGAGGTTACCCCCCTGCGACACAACTTGTCTAACTTCACTCTTGAGGATCATAATGTCGCCAGGGTAACCTCTTGATGCATCAACAAGCATGTTACCAATGGAGAGTCATCCATTTGCCTCTATTATATAATTCAGATGACATCCGTTGTCCTCATTTATATCAATTTTCTGGCATAGCTTCAAGAACAGTGAGTTGGCTAACATGTCAGCAGAAGACCAATGAATAAACTCTGCATGTACAAATGAAAACATAATCAATGAGGAAATGGATGTGGAGTTATTCAGGAATCACAATATAATGTAATGCAGCAAAACACATTCATTGGTTTCGAAGAAAATAAAATGTTGCTTGCTAGACTGGCCTTCAGGAAGTGCAAGTGTGCAAGATGTCATGAGATTGTTGAGCTGAGATGTGAGATGAGTTGAAGTGAGATGAGTTGGAATGTGCCTGGTAATATTAATGCATTGCAAGGATAATCATACATGGTCATAGAGATCTCAGCCACTTATGAGAAAAATTTCCATAGGCAACCTCATGCTGTCTTGCAATGTTGTATTGTCAGGGAACAATTACGAGAAAGTTGCCTTACCGGTAAGATGCATGAATATGAAACCACCAGCTAAAATTATGTTTCATGCCATCCAGAGAAAATATGTTTGTCCTGCTGTATCAACATATTGGGAGAAAATTAGATGGGAGACTATCAAGAATTTTAAAGACCCAATAACTGTAATAGGTGATGGTCAAAACGACAGTCCCGGCCACTCATTGAAGTATTTGATGTATACTGTTATGAAGAACTCATCCAAGAGGATTATCTCAATACAGACAGTTGACATAAGTGAAGTGAATGGAAAATCACCAAACATGGAAGTGGTTGTGTTCAAGAGATGCTTATCCACTTTACAATGTGACTATATAACAATAAAGGAGATCGCAACTGATGCGCATGTCCAGGTACTCGCACTGATGAGTTAGTATCCTCCTTATGTTTTATCATAATGTTAATTTTTTTACATTTTGTTTACATAATCTCAACAAGTACTGTATAACTTTTTTCAATGCAGAGTGTGAATATCCACATATTAAACACCAAATTGACATCTGGCATGTAAGCAAGGCTCTGACCAAGCAACTGTGCAAGGTGTGGTACTAGTAAATGCTGATATTTTTTATTTCTTTTTTTTTTGTTCTCTCTATTGGTGTTTTTTTAGTAATAGTTTAGAAGTTCAACAGTCACTGAATTAGAAGACAGTTAGTCATCCTCCCTCCCACCTCCCCTTCCCTCATGCCTCTGTATGGTGTGATTATCAGACAGTTAATTTAATTATTGGTCATGGTTAAATTAAGCAATATACCTTGACAGGGAGTAGTACATTAATAATTTTACCATTATAGTTTTACAGTCTGTGAAATATACATCACATTATGTAATGTTTAATAAATTATCACATTGACAGCATTCTAGATATAAAGCTAATAAAGACTTGTCTATATGGAGTCGTGACATAATCAGTCACTTCTGGTACAGCGCTGTGAATTGTGGGGGCAGTAACCAGAAGTTCGAGGTACAGTATGTATGGTTAGATAACAATGGGTATTTCTCAAGTTAAGAGGTGTAGGCTTAATGAAGCAAACACATGGATAAACATTTAATATTTGTTCTGTCGTATTCTTTGAACAGTATGTGGCATGGTGTGCTCCACCACACAATGAATGTGCACAAATGGCAGATTGTTCAAGAATGGGATATTGACAGATGCGCTCATGATGAAATCACTAATCCTGATAAGCCCTTGTTGATACCAAATAGCCCTGTGCACTGTGCCCTAGAAGAGGTTGTATATGACCGTTGGATATGGAATATATCTCCATATTTTGTGAATGCACGGTTAGTTTGCAGACATTTAGAGTGACACTTATATAGTTAAATTAATCCTCATGTTTACTCTATTTCTAAATATTAATCATAGAAATGTCACCCTCTACTTATAGAATGATACTGCAGGTATTAATTGCTGTCTGTTAAATAAACATTAAAGTTTAATTAAGTTTTCCTCTTTCATTTGAAATACAAAGGTCCACTAGTGAATTGGAGACCTTTCATAATCACATATTGATGTATGCTGCAAAAAGGTTTGCTTATGAGTAAGTGGAAGTCTTTAAATGTTTGTGAAACCACAACTGAACTTATTTTGGCACCTCTTTGAGTTGGTAATACTAGAATTTATCATGGCTAGGAGGGGCCATCTAGCTAATAAGATTCATTAACATGAACAAATGAAAAGTATAATATCTGAACTAAACTTATAACATGAAGTTATGCTGACATTTAATCATTAATCATATAACAATAAATGTATAACAATAATTGTGTTTTCAACCCAATGTAACAGAAATGAATCTTACGAAACTCGTGTAAAACTGGCTGCAATAGATTATAACCTTCATCTTAACAGACAGCCTCTGAAGAATTCAAACGGTGAAATATTGTAAGTATGTTTATTTGTAATTAAATTAAATAATTAAAAAATGAATAGGAGGCACAAGGTTAGAGTGGTTGATACTTTCAGGTTCACAAATGTGATGAGGATGAAGTTTTCCTTATTCAGAAACAGTGGAGGCATGGTGGAATGCAATACTGCTGTAGGAAATTTCATGAAAAGCAGTGGTCTAATCCAAATGGTTTTGGGAAAGGACATAGATCACTCACTGGGGATGGGAGTTGATAAGGGAGGGAGTGATAGGGAGGAAATTGATATGACTGCATAGTGCTAATTGAACTGCATTTACAGCCATCTGAAGGTTATGAGTCATACGGAGGAGTGCTTGGACACCCGGGGGTGGCTAAACCCAGTGTTTTTTGTTTTTTTTTGCCATTAAGCAGGTCTGGTACTTGATACGGCTTGACAATTGGAGCCATCCAGATTGGGTGTATAGCTCGCAGGTGTGGGTGAGGCGGTGGGATTGAGTGATGAGAATGCAGTCTTTGTTTAAGGTCAAGGATACACACCTAAGAGCGGTGGCAGAGGCCGAGCCATAGATGATTGGGCCATAGTTGATTAGTGAGACCACCGAGCTCTGTACTGTGATCCTTAGAGCATCTGCAGTTAGGCATTGCCTATGTCTGTGAAGAAGTCAAATGCGTGTATTTGCAGCTTTTGCGACATTGTCTATGTGGGTGGTGTTTGATAGATTACTGTCAATGGTGACTCCAAGGTATTTGAATGACTGATTTCAGCCAAAGTTAAGAACCAACACCAATCAAAGTACACTCATATAGCGTATTTGCTATCTGTTTGTCCTATCAATGGCCATTCAATATGGAAAAAATCACTCACCACGGAAATCGTGCTTGTTCCAAAAATGTTTCCTTTTAATCCATAAATATCAAGTAAAACAGGATTTCAATCCATAGCCATGCAAAAGTACAAAAGACAAACAGCTCCCCAAACTTGTAAAAACGTTAGACCCACTCCACAGTCAGCTCTACTATGCACCACCTGACATGTTTCCCTCCACTGAGCTTTCTCAAAGGTGTGCATATGAGCAGTTACCTATTACCCAAATACATTGAACCTTAAAGTTACACAAACCCATTTCAGGTACAGATCAGGTTCAGATTAGGATGGGTTTGTTGTGTTTGTTGTGAGAGCTGCAGAAAAGCATAGACTTGGTTTTGTATAGTTGAGGATTAATTTATGCTTGCAAAACAAGTTTTTCATTGCAGAGAAACAAAGCTGAATATTGTTTTGAAGAGGAGGGGGTCCTTGTTGGTGGTGTAAATGACGGCATCATCTGCATAGAGAATGATTTGTTGAGGAGAAGATTGCGGGAGACTATTCAGGAAGAGGTTGAAAAGGAGTGGCCTGAGAATGGAACCTTGGGGGACTCCTGAGCAGATATTTAAAAGTAAATTTTAAAACATTTTAGTTATAAGAACATTACTCCAGTTCATGTAAGCAATAACACATGACCCTCAGCCTCTGGGTGTGTGGGTATCTCAGTACTACCAACACCCAGCCATGTCGTATTGCTTATATAAAATGGGCACATACATAAATTTGAAAAAAAGAACATTCTAAAAGTTTTCAAAGTCACAAAAAAATATGTTATAAAATGTTGCTAAATGACTTCTGGTGACGTCAACAACAGCATGGCTGCATAGTCGTGGCACTCCTGAAACAGCTGCTAAATAAAATATATTAAACAACGAAGAAATCATCTGAATAACTAAATTGTTAGATCTACAGCCTAAACAATGGCAACATCTAAAATTAAGGGAAGAAACTCCCAAGCTGCAAAGATTAAAGCTATGCTAGGTATGGAGAAGAAACATGGCCTACCACCAGACTGTAATCCTGTATCTCCCATGGCTAGCTTAGCCGACTCAGACAAAAACCTAGAAACCCTGGACCCACACGCAGTTATGTCCAAGCTCGATGATATCATTAAGACACTTCACCGGGTAGAGACATCGGTAGCTGATGTGCGTGCAGATCTTCGTAAGATAGACAAACGAACCACGGCATCAGAACAAATAACAGGCTCCCTGGCAGACTTATCAAGTCAACAAGACCGCGCCATCTTATACCTGTTAACGAAGGAGCGAGAATTGCAGTCAGAACTCGATGACCAGGAAAATAGAGCAAGGCAAAATAACTTTCAAATTTATGGAGTGCCTGAAGGCATGGAGGACTCATTTCCCACAATGGAGGACTTTGTCCATCATATTCTAGAACTGGTGCTACAGTTGGGATCAGCCACATCATTAATCATAGAAAGAGCCCACAGATCATTACTGCAGAAACCTAAGGAGCAAAATGCGAAGCCTCGCTCGATAATAATTAAGATGTTAAACTATAAGGATAGACAGCTCATCCTACAGACGGCCTGGAAGAGAAAAGAGATTCAGATAGATGGGCAGAGGCTCTTCTTTGATCAAGACTTCTCAGATTACCTGAATACTAAAAGAAAGCAAGTAAAAGAAGTCATTCGTGTAGCAAAGGAAAAGAATATAAAAATCCAACTGCAGTATCCAACTTGTCTTCACATCTTCACTGATAGGGGACCCCAGCTGTTTGAATCCCTTTTCGATGCATTTCCTACACTCCAAAGCCTGGGCATTCTTGTCCCTGAATTGCAATCCGAGACACTGGAGAGAGAAATAACCAGAGTAGCAGGGAGGAGAGTGGGACGACTGCAGTGCACTCAACATACAGCAGTCTCCTGGGCCTCTCATTTAGGGGATGATTTAAAAGACATCTTAACCTGAGAAATGGTGACATCCACAGCAAAACCACAAGATTCAGCCCATGCAGCAATTTCCCTCACTGGACCCTGAAATGCTCCAGGTACTTTTGTGTAACTAATGCTCTGAGCAGACAGTCTCACTATCCAGAGTATAGATATAAAACACCTTGGTGGACATTTGATTATAATACCTGAGTAGAACTGAAATATATAAATTTAAAAGAGGGAATAGCATATCTGACGGTTGATATATTTACCTCATTTGGAACAAAAGATGCATTGCCCTTGTTTTTCTCTTTATTTCTAGATGATGATAAGCTTCCTTGTGATATATTGTAATAAGAACTTTAAGAAGAGTTTTTAAAGGGAAAGCAGGGGCTTAATAGCTCAAGGTATGGTACTTTAAACCGGATGGTCAATAAAAGGAGTGGCGTTTCTTGGCTCCTAGGCTATAGCCATAGGCCCATATACCATCTACTAAGCCTGCATCTGCCATGTTGTTCATGGAAAATAAAGGTGACGTACAGCTCACACTGACTCGCAGTAGTCAGGCCTGTTCAGACTAACAGACATCCTAGTGGTTGCTTCCTTTTCCATGCTAGCATGGATCATCGTCTTGGAAGGACACAAAACAATACATGCAAGTTACAGTTTTAATCCCCTCAAATCAGTTAGGGGTAACATAGTAATTGTTAAATAGTAGGAGCTTTCTTCTTCTTTATCCACCTCTCTTTTTTTCTTCCTTTTTTCTCTATTCTCGAATCACCTTCCCCCTTTTCTTTTTTTTCCTCTTTTCTTTTCTCCCATTCCACACTTTGAAAGTTTACTCATTTCTATATGTATAACCTAAAGAAGAAACAAGTTGTATGTTTAATAATGTTATTGTTGGCCAACAACAATGGCAATTGATTTGGGATGGGGTTTCCAAAACCTCAGCTTCTAATTTGTGGAAAGAATTCCATTGGAAGGTTGTTAACAGATATTTCATTACGCCGACCAGGACTAGGCACTACGGAACCACCACATCAGACCTCTGTTGGAGAAATTGTGGAATGGTGGGCAATCCCTACCACATATTCTGGGGGTGTCCCAGGTTGCTTACCTTCTGGTCAGGGGTAAAAGATCACTACAGGAAAATGATGGGTTGCTCAGATCCTCTTGGGTTTGAGCACCTGGTTCTAGGGGTAACCATTAGGAAAAAAGCATTGAATATATTAAAAAGCTTCACAGGTGTACTACTTGCAGCAGCCAGTAAAGCAATTACCAGGAGATGTCTGAGCCCCACCCCACCTACATTGCAGGAATGGGTAGACATAGTTAAATAACTAGAAAGAGTAGAGAGAATCACCGCATGTTTACATTTACAGAAAGATAAGTTTAACAGGGTTTGGCTGCCTTTTATGCACCTGATTGAAAACATGGAGGGCATCTCAGTACTCTCCCAACAAGCCCACATGTAACAGAAAAGACAAGTGTAATCAGCGGATGTATGAAGCATTTTATTTACTTTGTATGAAATAACCAGCCAGCAACAATGTTGTGAATTATAAGGTTTTTATTACTTAGAAGAAATTAATTGTTACTGATATTTCTGTTATGTATCAATAAAGCACAGGAAATCTCATTCTGACAGATAGCCAACATGGATGGAAGATCCCGGAACAGGAACCGAATTAACAACAATGGATTTCATTTAGAGCCACTCAGTGGCAAGGTAGAGTTTCCAGTGTATCTAAACAGAGAAAAGGAGGAATAAAATTGTGACTGAACTCTTATAAAATCATAATAATGTGATCCTAATGTACTTAGCAATCTGTCAACTTTCCACAGTCGTAAAATGATTGGAAAATATCTGTGCAATTAAGTAATAAACTTGAGTTTTAAAAAAAAAGTTGCTAAATAATATAAGATAGTCCTTCCACAGGTGTTTTTCAACTATCAGTCATCTGTCTTTCTTCATACTCAATACATTGTGTGATTGTTTGTCATGGTATAGAAGACTTCAAAGCTCTGCATTATTCCAGTAGTAGAATGCCCCCCCAAACACACACAAAATGTTAGCATGGAATATATAAATTCAACATTCTTCAGAACTCAACTGGCATACGAACAAAGGCACACACACATACCTGAAATGGAGCCAGAACCTCAATTTTATCTGTTGCCAGGTAGGAGCAGGGAATTCTCTGGCAAAGTGGTAGAGATAGATGGGGGATTTTTCATGGTCATCAAAGAAACACCAGTAATGGAAACTCTGAATAGTATTTGATTTTTTAAATTTGTGTATTTGTGTACAGGGGGCTCATGAGTGTGAAGAACATTAAATTATTTACTTACTTTATTTAATTTAATGGACTTTTATTTTTTCGGCCTAGTTGAAGTTTTTTATATATGAGTAAAGGCTATGGCCATGTTTGTGATGGAAACTAGAGAATAGGTGGCTTATGAATTCTGTGAGTTGCCCTGGTTGTCAGGGACTTGTTTTAGCCAGTGATGGCACTCTCTTACTTCAATGGCTAGAACCAAGTCTCAGCCAATCAGGACACAGGGATTTCATTGCCCTTTTAATATAATAGCAATAATACACTCCAGTGTGTTGTATATCATGGAATATAATCACTTCTCAGGTGGTTGGACGAACTCGGCATGCGGCCTCGAGCCTAACCACCCTAGGTGTGATGCAATCCCATGATATAGCACACCCTGTTGTGTGTTATTGCTTAAGTGTATGGGCTACAAATACTGTTCTGAGAATTACATTCTATTACACAAATGTGGAAAAAAACTAAGACACCAGGTAACAGGTACAGTCTTACTTCATTGACAGGTTTACAAGGCATTTTCCAAAAAGAAAGAAAGAAACAACGGAGTGCAATTCCAATGAAAGTGAAGAAGGAATATAAATACATTACGGACATAATAAGAGATGTTGTTAACCTACGTCTGACAGAAACTACAAGACTATTAACACCGATAATGCTACCAGAAGGGCACCCTAAGTCAATAGCAAGCATAATAGCACCAGTTCTCATTAGCCTCCCTCCTATGTCTCTCCTAGGTTCCCAGTCCCACTCATTAGATATTATGACTCTGGGTCCCTCAAGACCCTATGGAACTATATCCTGTCTTAACTCTGACCCAGGATTTTCTTTAGGCTCCCTGTTGATGTAACCCTCAAACTGCATATATGCCAGGACTATATGACCTTGTATTATTACTTTTTTATTGTATGTGTACTTTTTTGTTTCCTCTGTACTGTTACTTTTATATGACGTGGAGCCTTTGCAAAAGAACCTATGACTAAAAGGATTGTAATTCTGATTCTATCCAAAAAATAAATAAATAAATAAATAAATTCAACCACCTTCTGTAGAAGAATTAGTCATGAAACACAGAAAAAGGATATATAAGGAAGAGTAGATGCACAGTCTCACTGAATTGCATTTCATATATATCCATGGGAGACATGTGTATTTCTTTGAGTTGTAAGAATGTTTGTTAGGAATGACGTAAAACAAAAAAAATGGCAGTTCACTGACAAACAAGTATATGATCTGAAAGTTATGATAGATGTAAAAATACATTTGATTATAGCCATAACAATGAGTATATTCGCATACCATTCAGCTAAAATGTATTATTAGAAGTGCATGTGCATCATTTTGATTAGCAGATCTATGTTACGGGACTAGAGTATTAGTTAAGAGTGGATTTTGCAATAATATGGTTGGTGGATTCAGACATGGGAGAGTGGACAGACATGCAGATATGTTTAAGTACTTGAGAGTGATTGAGGAATTATATGAGATGAGGCGAGTGAGATTACTCGTAAGTAATAATAATTTGACATTGAGTATTAGTACTTGAGATTAATACACGAGGATATCTGTAAATTTTGATTAATTGAAAAACTATGCATGAATGTTTAAACAATTGTTTAGCATGTCTATATTAATTCGTGTTATACAATGGGGTATGAAAATCCTGTAACCTCATTGATCAAAACACATCACATTACCATGGTATATCCTGTAATAACCCACAGCTGAGAAATGGCATTTATAAAAAACATACTTAAACACATTTTAAATATATTTTACACATGGGTCCATTGTATAATCGCAATAAGGCACTCCAGGGTGTGGGTTATTGGTGGATTTACCCACTTCTTGTGTGGTTAAGTCACTCGGCTGTGCCTCGTGACACACCACACAAGGCGTGGGTAATTCCCCCAATAACCCACACCCTATCATGCCTTATTGCTTAATTAGAGTATCACTATGTCAATACATGGATGTGGATGCTGTCTCTATAACTTATGCCACAACAGGGCAAGATTTGGGTCTTAAACCTGTGAGGATACACAGTGCTCAGAAAGGACATGGTGATGGTGTGTGTGGATTGGGTGGCGTAGCCCTGGTCATCAGGAACAGCACAGGGATAACCAGAATGGAGAGTGCAGAGGGTAATGTGGAAGCTTGGCTATTGCACTAATACAGTAGTAATAGACTTCAGGGTGCGGACTTCAAGGGCATGGGAAGGATGTTTAGAGGGTGTTTGGATGAGATAAGGCTGGACATGAATGCTGGAAGCCTGTGGGAGACCATTAAGAAGGGTGTGTAGGAGGTTACTAGGTCATACGCAAAGGTAAGGCACAAGCAATGTTGGACTAGTAAGCCATGTTTGTGGACCCGGGAGGTGCAGGAGATGGTGGGGAAAAAAGACTGCCTACACGCGCTTAAAGCACCCAATTAAAGAAAGGGAGCGGAGAGAGTTTGAGTTGCTGGCCAGGAGGGTCTCAAGGGGGGCCAAGTCAAGGATGGAGCAAAAACTGTCCAGGTATATCTGGGGTGATGATGAGGGGTGGGAAGAGGTTCTATAGATACATAGGGGAGAAATTAAAAACACAGTGGAGGGATTCAAGAAAGGATGGGACAGGTACATGGGGTAACTGAAGCCGGGGAAAACCATTTCTGGGAATGGGGGGGTAGTGAGCACCCAGTAAGGTGCTAGCTACCGAGCAAACACAACAGACCATTAGGCCTATTCTGCTGGCTTTTAGTAAGTTAGTATATCATCTCCTGATGAAGGGGTAGAAGTGCCCGAAGCACTGATGCTGGAAGGATGGTAGGAACCCTAGATTTTGCACTTCATTTATTTATGTGTTCTGTGCATAACTATTGCATGTGAGTACCTTGTTGATATTTATATGTTAATAAACTAAAAAACTACTAAAGACAATCTCTCAGATTTCATTCTGGAGTGCTGGATTTTATTTATTCTTCATGTTAGTATATTATGGCCGTTTTTTCCTGACACCCAAACAATAGTGTTGTCCGTGTATTGCAAACTATTTTTAATGGTGAAGGGGTGAGTAAATTAAGCAATAACACACACCATGATGTGCCTTATTGCTTAAATGCATAGCGCTTAGCAAAGATTGTGTAGCACATCTTTTTTTAAAAATAGTCTTATTCATGAAGCATTCTGTGCCATGGAATCACTCAAAAGGGGTAGCAGTTTATTGCTATACATTTCTGGAAATGGTTGGCATTACCCCATTTTGTATAGCATTGTGCTGTACTATACCAGATATTTAATACCCTGGTATAATATAGATAATATAAAAAAGGAGAATTACCTTCTTAATTCTAACAGAAAACTGACTTGATGAATGAAGACAGACCTGTATGAAGGCATAGAAAAAGTAAGTGTGTCTAAAATATACAACAGCAGTGAGGAATTTCTTAAATGTTATGTCTTCCTCCCATATTTCAATATACACACTCAAACCTAGTATTTCCTCAGTATACACCCTGCTGCTGAATGTAATGCATAATGGGCATTCTGAAATAAGAGACAAATGGTCCTCAATATCAGGAACAGACACTAAATCACTTGGGGCGTAGGAACCAAGGTCATATGTACACCATCGGAGGGGATACACTGCATGCTTCAAGTGAGGAAAGGGATGTGTGGGTGGTTGTGGAAGCCAGAATGAATAATTCTGCACAATGTAAGTTGTCTGTGACTACTTTAAACAGACTATTGGGCTGAATCACTATGAGAAATTACCTCAAGAAGCAGAGAGGTGATTCTGCCTGTGTATAACTGCTTGGTTAGGCCGTACCTTGAATATTCTGTGCAGTTTTTGGCATCCAATCTTGAAGAGGGATATTGAACTCTTGGTGAGGATTCAGAGGACAGCAACTAAGAAGATAAAGTGCCCGGGGGATATGTCATATGAGGAAAGACTAGAAGAGCTCAGACTGCACTCACTTGAGGAGGAGAGATATAAAGGGACATGATTGAGGTATTCAAGTTTTTCAAATGGGTAGATGGGGTATACTTAAATTAGGTATTTCAAACGAAGGAGAAGGGGGCCCTCCAGCAGGCACAGTTGGTGGCTAGAGGTCAGGAGACTCCTGATCCAGAAAAGCAGTGTTAGTGGCTCAGCAGGTAGCACACTCGCCTCTGAAACTGGGGGATCAGAAGGCTGTGAGTTCTAGCCACACACCAGGCATTTGGGTTATTATCAAAATCCAGACATTGTAGTGCAGCATGAGATGGGGGTGCTGCATTCCTGAGGTGCAGTCATTCGGGTTAGATGTTAAACCGAGGTTCCTTCTGTCTGTTCAGGTGGTAGTTCAGCCTGGATGTTAAAGATCCCATGGCACTTCTCTAAAAGAGTAAGGGCATTTCCCCAGCGCCCTGACCAAAGTTCCCCCCCCCCATTAAAAATACCACCAACATCTTAATCTGATCAAAAGTAAGTTAGCATTCATCTGTATCCCCCTCGTCTGGGTCGTTCCTGAAAATAGGCAGGATCTGCCTTCTGCACTTACTGGTTGACAACAACTAAAAACAAAAAGAGGAAATACTTCATGGAGACTGTGGTGTAACCTTGGAATCTACTGCCTGAGGTTCTAGTAGAGGTGACCACAGTGTTAGGATAAAACAGGTCCTGGGACAGGTACAGGAAGAGATGAAAAGGTGCAGAGGGACTGGAAGAAAAAGTATACCTCTTTGCATACAACACAACGTTCTGTGACAGAGTTGACATGGGGGGGTAAGAATGATGATACGTGACATGGCAAAGTTGGAGGAATAGTCAGTGGTATGGCTGCTTTGATTCAATGCAAAAGAATGCAATGAAACAAAACCCAGGGAAGAGTACACAATTTGGGAATACTCATTGAACGGCCTTCCTGAAAAACCAAAACAGTCGGGGAATTCAGGAATGCATGCTTGTGGGGTTAGAAAAAACATGGCTGTTACTTAACCATGGCCTACAGCTTATCCAGTACTTCAGGATATGGGCAGTCTAGGTAGGCCAAAGTCTGTGTTTCTATGTGCACAGAAGGATGGCACCCCCACAAGCAGCACAAGTGTATCATTCTAAATATGTGCCCTCCAAGCAGGTATGCACTAGTATAACAATAGCTGAATTATAAATACAGAATAATTAACACTACATATATTGACCACAACATCCCACCTCCCATCCTCAATTTAGTCGTACACACACACTACTGCTGCCAGCTTAGGACTCTGCACATTGATGGCCGAATCTATGCTAAAGCTGAATGCCTGTTAACGCCACTCACACATACAGTATACATCACTTCTCCTTCCTACATTCATTCACCCCACCCTCCATGGTCTGTTATGTATAGTATTTCCCTTATGTTGTTACATTTTGTTTTTATGGTAGTTATGCTCTCATTTATTCCCCTATTAAAAATAAGAGCAAAGAAAAGAAATCACATTTCACACCCAAAATGTCTAATATTTAAAAAGGTATTGGTAAATCACCCTGACTCAGATGAATCATTTGAACTTGTGCTGCTATTCATGACTGTATTCTTTCATATGCTATAATAGCTGTCAGAAAAAAAAGATGCACAACTACACATAAATAAACACAAATAAATAACAAATAAGTATGAAATAAAATAAATATCAAGGCAAGCTAAACATGGACACAAGTCTAATACAGCTTGAACAATCTATGTAATCTATGTAAACTACAACAAAATACTGTCTTTAGATATGTGTGACGACCGTAGATGGCCAATACCGAAAGCGAACTGGTGGTAAATGTGAAAACCGGGGTTACAATGTTTTATTGCTAATTCCTTGCACTGCTGCTTTAAAATGCACTCATTGACAGCTTCTCACACAAATTCATGAGCTGCCAACAGTTCTAACAGTAAGCCGGTCACAGAACGCACCGCAAATTCTCATCAATGCGGACACCAGCACGCAGACCTAGCAACATCATCCTTGCATGCAATCAGATTAGACACCACCGCGCATTCAAAATGTGCATGAATCGGGAGCGTATATGAGCTGAAGTTTCTATAATGGCAGCCTGGGCGAGGGTATGTGCAAGTCGCAGAGACAAGATACGACCCGACTTCTCACCAACTATACTTTGACATGCTCCACAAGTAAAAACAATACATGGACATCATATACAGTTAGAAAAATCTGAACAGATATGAGAAATGTCTGTTCATTGCACCGCTGCTTTAACTTTATTCATTGCTGAGAGTACTAGAGCATATCAGGGCAAAGTTTCAACTGAATCAGTCACTGTTGTCATACTTTTTCCCACATCACAAAGTCGACCTGGACTAAAAATGAGTGCTACAGGAGGAAAAACACAAGTGAGTGGAACGAAACACCACACTAATGGAAGTACTGGTTCATCAGGTGGTAATGCTCAATAACAAAAGAAATCTGACATGACCATTATAAAAGAAACGCTCACTGAACTTAAGCTAGATATGTTGGAAATTAAACAAACCATGAATAAACTTCAACTGGACTCGGAGGATCAAAAGAAAAGGCTAGCTATGACTGCTGATCGAGTCCGATAGGTTGAGACCACAGTTACACAATTACAGAACACCTCGGTTACTTCAGCAGCAAGTTATCTTATATTTTGAACAAAATTGATGATCTAGAAAACAGTGGAAGGAGGAATAACTTAAGGATTTTGGGTGTGCCAGAAGGTGTGGAGGGCAGATCTATTACACAGTTCTTGCAACAACTTTTTTCAGAACTATTCCAGAACCAATGGGAATGGCCCCTTGAAACTGAAAGAGCCCATTGCTCACTCACAGACAAGGCTAATTCAAACATCAAAAGCTGCCAGATCATTGCAAACTTCCTGAGATTTACAGTAAAGGAGTAAATACTATGGTTGACAAGAGACAAAGGTTTCCTTCAATGAAGGGGTCACAGAATATCGATCTACCAGGATTTGTCAACTGAAATTGTCTCAAGAAGAAAAGAATTCTCTGAGGTTAAGCAGGCTTTACAAGATCAAGGCTTTGATTACTCCCTGAAATGCCCTGCTACTTTAATGATACAAATAGGCTATGGGCAAACAATACAATGCACCTCAGTTGATCTGGCTTGGAACTTTATTGAAGGGGGGGTATCTACATAGTCATAATAAAGGACAGAACAAATGGTCTAGACTTTCAAGTGACACAGGAGCTCGAGGAGCTGAATCTATAGCTGGCGCTGACTCCAATTCCCATGCAAATCCTGACGTGTCATGAGATACCCAAGAACATCTGGGCACCAAACACTGCAGCCATGATTCAAGGAAACAGCCCCCATTATCTCCAATATATGCCTCTGAGTCAAGGCTCTTTGTACCTACCTTCAGTTCTGAACAGAATTCCATCCACAGGAAAGACAAGCCAGCTGCCTGAAACTACACCAGCTTCAAACCACAGTGTAAAAAACTTGACTGCAACATTAACAGAAGATTCCGGAGCAGAAGTGGGAGCAGAGAAAGGAAAGCTGGGTCACTCACTAGTTCTGCAGTGCACCAATCCCCAGAACCTCCTGCAACCTCTGAACCCTCTGTCCATGAAGAGATAGCATCTTGATTGGCTGGTGCTGAATCATGATGTATACCCTTAATCCGACGGCTGCATGGAGAATTAAATGATCTCCCTTCCACCCATGCGAACTGGAATCATAACATGCTCCTTTTGTTTGTCTTACTCACAGTCTCAACTCTCGAGTTCACAGATGCAATACCACCCGATCCATGCTTTTGGATGTAGCCCTCTATCAACAACAGTTACAGAGTCATCAGGAGCTGGACTTGACTTCAGGTACCTGCGACCCTCATCCTACTTGAACTTCCACTTAAGAATGTCAATAGATGACAAAAATAAATGCACAAATGAGCTGAGGGTGTTAACAAAGAGATGCACAAACAAGCTGGGGGTGTTACCAACCTCTTAAACTGTGACCTTACCGAAAAGTTTACGCCCCACCCCCATAAGCTCAGCAGTAACAATACAGGGCTACAATGTCCATAGGCTTGTCCGGATATCCAAAAAAGGCGGTGGTTGTGCAATCTATATCAAAGACTCCCTGTCTTGGCACCCTGTAGCAACTCCATCACTTTCTGCCTCGGCCCAGATTCTGACAATAAAAATCGTCCTAGGTCCCAACCATAAAGCCCTGACTATTGTCTCTGTATACATCCCGCCCAGGGACCGTAAACATGGATTCAATGATGTCCTAAACTTTATCAACTCTCATCCTCCCAAAGCTGAACTTCTTCTACTAGGGGATTTCAACATAAACTGGTTAGCATCGAGCACCAGTGCCTATAAAGACTCCATCTCAGCTGCTAACCTCACGCAAATGGTAAACGCCCCTACTAGGATTAACTACAATACTGGCACCAGTACCCTCTTGGAGTGGGTCTTCACCACTCACCCCACAAGGATTTCTCGTACGACCATTCTCCCAGACTCTCTCAGTGACCACTACCCAGTCATGTGTGCATGGTCTAACAAATTCCCACCCCAGCATGGCAAATGTCCCCTGTCATCTTTAAAAAAAAAAAAGACCTAGAAAAGAAAACGGTCCCTCGTTGATTCTCTTGCTCCTCTCTCACAACCCACACCCACCCTCTGCATACCCCACCTCCCCAAACATCCACCTTACCACATACTTAACTCTGGAGCCCAGTGCGATGATCTTCGGTTGACCGGGAACACATGTGCACTCTTCAAAGCGGCCGTGAACTAAAGAAATGCAGGTAAGCTGTATAATGACATAAATGTTTTTTTTTTTCAACTTTGGTGCATATCTCAGCTATTTTGGGGAATTATTTCACCAAATTTTCAACATGGTGTTCTTGGGACCCCACCTCATGAACTCAGTCACTGTCATTATGTTATTCGGTCCCGAAAGGTGATTTCGCAATCATTGTGTGGAACCACCTTGTGGGACCGATTAATGAAACAACAGTGTCACAGTTCATGAGGTAGACCCTCAAAAACCCTATGTAGAAAATGTGGTGAAAAAATTCTCATAAATGACTTTTACGAGCGTGTGTTGTGCAGTTCCTATGCACGCTCGTAACTTCAAGCATTTTTAATATTTTCACTCCAGATTTTCAACATTGCAATTTTACCACACCTTCTTATGAACAGTACAGCTGTCATTTTTCACATCTCACCTGAAATGTTTTTTCGCACATGTAGCACACAATGACACGGTCGGTCGTGTGCAAAATTAATTTTCAGGACAGATTAAGAATATCACAGTGACACTGTTCATGAGGTAGGCTCCCAAAAACCCTATGTTGAAAATGTGGTGAAAGAATTCCCCAAAATGACTGTTTTACGAGCGTACGTTACGCAGTTCCTATGCATGCTCATAACATTGAGCATTTTTAATATTTTCACTCCAGATCTTTAGCACTGCCATTTTACCACACCTCCTTATGAACAGTACAACTGTCATTTTTCACATCTCACCCGAAATGTGTTTTTGCACATGTAGCGCACAGTGTCGTGGTTGGTGTGCAAAACCAATGTTTGGAACAGATTAAGAAAATCACAGTGACACTGTTCATGAGCTGAGGTCTTAAACTGGCTATGTTGAAAATTTGGTGACAAAAGTCCATAAAATGACTGTGTTACTAGTGTGCATTGTGCAGTTTCCACGCACCCTCGTAAATTCATGAATTCGTAATCTTTTCAGTCCAGATTTTCAACATTGGCAATTTTCCACATCTCCTTATGAACAATACAGCTGTAATTTTTCACACCCTCCCTGGCCAAAATGTGTTTTTGCACTTCTAGCGCAGAATAGCACGGTGGCTGTGGGAAATCCGTGTTCGGGATAGATTAAGAAAATCACAGTGTCACTGTTCATGAGCGGAGGTCCCCAAATGCTTCTATTGAAAATCTGTTGTGAGAAATCCCAAAACTAATTACACTATGGGCATGCATTGTGCAGTTTCTATGCACACTCATGACTTCACCAGTTTCTTTATGTTTTCACTCCAGATTTTCAGCATTGCCATTTTTTTACACCTCCTCATGAACAGCACAGCTGTCATTTTTCACATCCTGTTCGAAATGTGCTTTTGCACCTGTGGTGCTAAATGCTGTAGTCACTGTGCAAAATCACCTTTCAGCTAACAAACTGATAGTGTCACTGTTCATGCAGTAGGATCACAAAAAGCCCATGTTGAAAACTTGGAGCAAAAATACCAAGAAACACCCAGGGTGTTAGGGTTTTCGATCATAACGGCCTACCTTATAGGGACTGACAGGCATCAGGGGTGTGACTTGGGATTGTCGACAGCAGTGCTCATGCCATTCCACCCCTACCCTGCAGCCAGTGGCAGGCATCGAGGTGCACCTTGGACCCTTTGGCCCCAGAGTACACCCCATTCTCTTATACTGCACCCATTGCAGTGTATTTCCTTATGGAATGAGGTGAGTGTAAAGCCCAAACACTTCAAAGCATACCTTGACACTTGTAAGTATCTGCAAGGTAGGGTGAGTTGAAATGTCGTGACCGTTATGGGCGATGACCCAAAGGCACACCCCAATGCTTGTCCATCTCTGCAGGATGGGGGTGGAGTTGGCATCAGTTCTTTTTTTCTTTTTTGTTTTTTATTAAAACTTTTTTGTTACACTTGCTCAATAGTACATTTCAGGCATTTGCTAACATTGCCATGTATCTCCAGTCAGTTTATATGAGTGACAGTTTATATAATTTTACCCAAAGGGTTGAATGTTTAGTCTGATAAGTATACAACATCCTAGTCAAAGATCATTCAAAGGGTAAAGCTCCAGCTCCATTTCATCTAAATTTTACCTTATTTACCCTTTATATTTTATTTATTCCTTATTATCTTTATATTTGGGTGAGGCATTTCCTCTCTCTTGATCAGACCCCTCTGCTTAAATTAAATTCTCTTTTCTCTCAAGCTCTTCTATCATTATTCAAGCCTTCCCTCCTGATCCCTCCCACAATAATTCTACCAATACTAGAGTCAAAACTCTGATTCTACCACCCCCTGTTAGAGCACCCATCTCTGCCATCTCATCATGTATGTTGGAGCTTTACTCTGGATTTCTGCATTAAGGGATTCTGTAACGTACATTTCGGATATGACAGATCTCCATTCTAATACTGTTGGAATGTTGGTAGTCATTCGCCTGCGAGTTATTGACTAGAGTTGGCATCAGTTCAATACTTCACTGCCATTCCTATACTGTATCTGTCTAATGCCTGCACTTCCATTGCTAATGATAGCAAGCAACACTTGGCATTGACGAATGCTTGTTTTACTGTGTCTCTATGTTTCTTGGATGCCTAATTCTCACCTGTCATAACCCTGACATGCTATTTTGATTGCTGGTTTCTTTCACTTCAAATGGCAATACTTGACAATCTTTTGCTGGTTGATTATGTTAGTTATTAGCTGTACACTACAGATAAGGGAGCGCTGGTCAGCATCACGAATCTCACTCTAGCCTTGCAGCACCCCTTGACTGTGATGCCTTGGGCTGAATTACCACCACGGCGTTTAGTACACCCATGTCCTTTAAGGGCTATTGCACCCCAAAATACCCCCAGAATCCTCTGGTTAATTCTAACTTGACCAATTTTTTTTTTTTACAATTACAATTGTATCTATAATATATTATTTGATCAGAAATCTATTTATATAGGTTTATTTATTACCTACTTACTTGTTTTGAGTTTTGTGACTGTTAGTTCAACTCTAAGACATTTAATTTTGTTTCTTGTTACTTCTAAAGTTAAATTTAAATATAGTTACCAGGTTGAGTTCAGTCTGTTCAACCCCTAGCAACCAGTCTTATACCTTATTTTGGTCTGAGCACTATTGGGAAGGTATAAGGTTAATTACATCTTAGCTTTAAGCAGCTTCAGGCTAGCTTCTACCTACTGCCATCAGAACCATGGCTAATTGTTACAAGATAGTCTCTTGGAATGTCAAGGGATTTGGCTCACCACTCAAAAGAGAGAAAGTGCTGAATTATATTCATAAACATAGGGCTGATATTGCTTTCCTCCAGGAAACCCATTTAATTTCAATAGAGGCTACAAAATGATGTAGAGGTTGGGTCTCCCAGGAACAGTATAACTGTTTTAACTCGAAGCAAAGGGGTACAGCAATACTAATTAAGAAGGGGGTAAAATTTATAAAACATCAACACCATGCTGATACTGAAGGAAGACTCCAGATACTAACTGGGACTCTTGAGGAAAAGCAGTGGCGCTGTGCAATGTATATACCCCAATCGTGAAGAGAAACAATTTTTTGATAACCTCACCATACAGTTAAGTGGCCTGACAGGCTACAAGATTATTCTGGGAGGGGATTTAGATGAAGTTTTAGATCCAGTTTTGGAAAGATTGATGCCTGCAAGAAGACGCTCTCTTGTCCCCCCCCCCCCCCAGCAAGGAAAGCTCTACTGAAACTTGCCCAAGATCTAGGTCTCATCGATGCATGGAGTATAGTCCATCCACAGGGGTAAAGACCATACATTCTTCTCCAACAGGCATGGATCCTTCAGCAGATTGGATTACTTCTTAATATCTAACATTCTTAAGAACTCGATCTTCTCTGCTGACATCCAGAGCATTGTAATCTCAGACCACGCTCTCATTAGTATAAATTTAACCCTGGAGGATTCAAAACTCAGTACACAAAGATGGAAATTCAATGCTTCTTTAACTAATGATGCAAAGTTTGTGACCTGGATCTCTAAATAAATAACAGCATTTTTCAAATTTAATGACAATACTGAGGTGTCACAAACATGCCTATGGGAAGCTTTTAAAGCATTCTTCAGGGATAGAATAATCAGCTACTCTTCTGGGGAAAAAAGAGCAAGCCAAAAGAATCTGATGGAATTAGAGTCTGAGCTAAAATCTGTCAAAGCACTTTACAAGCAAAAGATAGGGAATAGGCCAGAGCTGTTGAGGAGCATGACTGTCCTGAAATATGACATTAATAAAGTATATACTGCTTCAGCTGAATATGCCCTGTTTCGTACCCGACAAGCATATTGGGAAACTGGAGAAAAGGCAAGTAAACTGCTTGCATTCTGCTTTGAAAAGCAACAGAATCATAATATCATCCCTAGAATTTGGTCCAGTACAGCAGAAATAGTCTTTATTGATAAAGAGATTAATGAGTTTTTTTTCCACATATTACACTAAACTTTACCAATACCAGGGCACCAGGTGAAAAATACAAATCAACACATTTCTGAACAATCTGAAACTGCCATGTCTATCAGAGCAAGAAATCAGAGATCTAGACAGAGAAATCTGGCTGGATGAAATTAACACCACAATTAAGGGTCTACATAGCAACAAATCTCCAGGCCCAGATGGTATCTCAGGAGAAGTATGCAAACTACTGTGCCCCATGATAGCACCAGTTCTACATAAAGTATTTCAGGAAACCCTGGAAAAGCAGACTTTGCCACTTTCTATGACAGAAGCCTACATCTCTCTAATACCAAAAAAGGGAAGGATCTACTGGACCGCTCTCATTATAAGCCTATTTCCTTATTAAACCAGGACTATAAAATCCTGGCCAAACTCTTAACAAGCAGAATACAGCTTTTAATAGGGAAATTGTTGGGGAGAGAGCAAGTCGGGTTTCTAAAAGGGAAGTCTGGTGTGGATAAAGTAAGAAGGCTAATAAACGCAATATGGTTCTCTAACAATAAAAAGATACCTGCTATGGCAGTCTCACTAGATATGTCCAAAGCATTTGATTCCCTCAGCTGGGACTTCATGCATGTGGCACTTGAGAAGTTTGGCCTTAGCGAGAACCTTAAAAAGTAGGTTGCCCTCCTTTATAATAACCCCGGGGCAGCTGTCATCACAATGGCTTAATTTCCACTCCATTCATTTTACAGCAAGGAATGAGGCAAGGCTGTTCTCTCTCTCTCTCTCCATACCTCTTCATCTTGTCCATTGAGCCCCTGACTCAAGCAATCATGTACTCCCCAAAGATATACGGAGTGAAAATTGGGAGGATACCACAGAAGGTATTTGCATACACAGACAACTTGCTGTTGGCTCTTAGTAGGCCGTTAGACTTGTACTATGCCTTGGAAAACCTCCTTCAAGAATTTGGTGCTCTATCAGGTTTGAAAGTCAATAAGAACAAGACTCAGCTAATGCAACTTTTTTGCCCCAAAATTTTAGAAGTTAGCCTGAAAAATCAGCTCCCCGGTAATGTTTTGAAAAATGAAATTCAGTACTTGGGTATTACACTAAGCAACAACCTCAAATCATTAGCAGATTTAAACATATTACCTTTACTAAAAGAAATACAGGAACAATTAGATAGGTGGGGAAAACTTAATCTGACACTATTAGGAAAAATAAACTCTGTTAAAATGATGCTTGCACAGAAGTTACTCTATATTTTCCAAAATCTTCCTATAGTCATCCATAAAAAATACTTTAAGAAGATAGACAATACTGTAAGAAGATTCCCATGGGGGCAAAAACCACCCCACCTATCCATTAATAAACTCAGAGCTCCCTTAGAATGTGGAAGTCTAGCTCTGCCTTGGTGGGAGAAATACTATTGGTTCGGCATCTCCTTCTCTGAGATCCTGCCAGTCTGGGAGAAGGGAACAGATGGACGGAAGGTCAGAGAAGGAGAGATAGGGGAGCTAAACACGTGGCTCAAGGACTGGTGCCAGGAAAAAGGACACAGATTTGTAGGGAACTGGCAACAGTTCTGGGAGCGAAAGTTCTTTAAATTTGATGGACTGCATCTGACTAAAGAGGGAGTCAGTGCATTGGGGCAGAAGTTTGGCGTCTTTGCAGAATATTTAAACTAGCAAATGGGGAGAGGGTGCAGCACCCCATACGTCGAATGGAAGAACACCCTCCCCTCAGCTAGTGGTCAAACAGGAATTCAGCGTGTTTGCCATTCATTTGCATCACCAGGTAAGAAAAAGGTTTGTCTCCCATACGATGCACAGGGTAATGCCAAACTTCACCCAACAACTAACACACCAAAATCTGGCCAATGGAAAATCATGTACACAAATGCTCACAGCCTGGAAATAAGATCCCAGACCTGCAGGCAATAATGTCAGAGGCTAAACTGGACATAGTAGCAATTAGTGAGACTGGTTTACCAGTAACCACAATAGGAGACTTCAGTACCTGGCTATGTATTGTTCAGAAGAGACCGAGGTGCAAAAGGGGGAGGAGTGGCCCTGTATGTTAATGAAAATATCAAAGCTACAGAAATTCAGAATACACATAAGAGCCAGAAGAACTGTAGGTCACCCTGGAAACAGGAAATGGGACAGCCATAAGAACTGGGGTTGTCTACAGGCCCCAGACCAGAGGAGGACATAGACACATTACTGTTAGAAGATATACAAAACATGACAGCTAAAGGGAGGTTCTGATAATGGGAGACTTCAACATGCCAGATATTGATTGGTCAATACCAGCAGGAACATCTGCCAGAACTAGACTCATAGTGGATTCCCTGCAGGGGAGGGCCTCAAACAACTGGTACAGCAACCCACAAGAGACAGGGCTATCCTAGATCTAGTACTGACTAACAAAGAGGATCACAGATCTCCAGGTAGAAGGTCACCTCGGGTCCAGTGACCATCACATGGTATGGTTCAATTTGGCTACTACATCTAAATCATCCCATTCCAAGGCAATATGGGACTTCAGAGGAGCTGACTTTGATAAGATGGCCAACAGAGTTAAGCTAGCCCTGGCAAAAGAAACACAGGTGAGGAGGTACAGGCAAAGTGGGCAAGCGTGGATACAATACTTGAAGCAACATCCCATTGTGTTAGACAGAAAAGGAAGTGCAAAAGAAGAAGGAAACCACTTTGGTTCTCAAATACAGTAGCAGAAAAGGTCAGAGCCAAAAGGCTGGCCTTCAGAAAATATAAGGGAACACAGCGGGATGAAGATGGGAGGCATACAAACTGCCCTAAGGAAGCAGGTAAGGCAGTAAGGCAGGCAAAGTCCCAAACTGAGGAAACACTAGCACGAACAGTAAAGAAGGTGACAAGACTTTCTATAGATACATTAGTGAAAGGAGAAAGTCCAGAGGGGTATTGCTAAGCTTAATGGAGAAAAGGGGCATGTGAGGAGGAGGACCCTGTAAAGGCATCTATCCTAAATAGATACTTTTGCTCAGTATTTACTGAAGAGAAGGTAGGGCAGGGCCCACAGCTCAGCATCATGGACACAGGGGGGAGGGAGGTGAGCACTACTCCCTTCACAAAAGAAAGGGTCCTACAAGAGCTTGCTAAGCTCAGGGTGGATAAGGCAATGGGACCTGATGGCATACATCCCAGGGTACTTAAGGAGCTAAAGGAGGAACTAGCAGAGCCATTAGCAGAATTGTTTAGTGAGTCTCTGAGCACAGGAGAGGTCCCAGAAGACTGGAGAAGGGCTCATGTGATCCCGCTCCACAAGAGTGGTAGCAGGGAGGAGGCGGGGAACTACAGACCAGTCAGTCTTACCTCAGTAGTGGGCAAGATTATGGAGGCACTCCTTAAGGAAAGGATAGTGCAACACCTGGAATCCATAGGGCACAGGATCCAAGACAGCATGGGTTTACAAAGGAAGGTCCTGTCAAACTAATCTCATAGATTTCTTTGACTGGGTAACCAGAGTGGTGGACCAAGGGGCAGTTGATGTCGCCTACCTTGACTTCAGCAAAGCTTTTGACACTGTTCCACATAGAAGATTGATAAATAAGCTAGGTAGGCTCAGGGTGGTCAGAAGTTGGTCAACTGGGTGGCAAACTGGTTGACTGGCAGAAAACAGAGAGTGGTGGTAAATGGTATACAGTCAGAAGAGATGCAAGTCACAAGTGGGGTACCTCAGGGATCAGTCCTGGGCCAGTCTATTCAACATCTTCATTAGTGACCTCGCAGATGGACTAGAGGGTAAGGCTTGTCTGTTTGCAGATGACACCAAGATCTGCAACAGAGTAGATGATCCAGATGGGGTGGGCAGAATGAGAAGAGATCTGGATAAACTAGCAAAATGGTCAGAAGAGTGGCAACTGGATTTAATGCAAAGAAGTGCAAAATCATGCACATAGGGAAGAGAAACCCTGAAGCCACTTATAGGCTGGGAGGAGTTGCTAGCAGTCACAAAGGAAGAAAGAGACTTGGGCATCATCATCACTGATGACCTAAAATCATCCAAGCAGACCTCTAAAGCAGTAGGTAAGGCTAGGGGTGTTAGGGTGTATTAGTAGGAGTATCCTGCAAGTCGTAAGAGGGAGGTAATAATCCCTCTGTACAAGACATTAGTTAGGCCCCATCTGAGTACTGCGTGCAGTATTGGAGGCCACACCTTCACAAGGACATTAACCAAATTGAGGCAGTCCAGAGAAGGGCAACCAAAATGGTGCAGGGACTGCATCAGAAGACATATGAGGACAGATTAACGGAGCTCAATATGTATACCCTTGAGCAAAGGAGGAGAGGTGATATGATCGAGACATTTAAACACCTTAAGGGCATAAACAAGGTGAAAGAGTCTAACATGTTTAAATATAAGAAAAATTGCAGGACAAGAGGACACAGCATGAGATTAGAGGAGGCCGATTAAGGGGAATGTGAGGAAATTCTTTTCACAGAAAGGGTGGTAGATGCATGGAATAGCTTACCACAAGAAGTGGTGGCTAGGAATACAGTGCAGGGCTTCAAACAGGCATGGGATAGGCATAAGGGAGCAATACAAATGACTATGAATAGATAGGTCACTGACAGAGCAAAGGCCGATGGCACATTTATAAGGTAGAAAAAGAAATGGGCAGACTGGATGGGCCTTGCGGTCCTTATCTGCCGTCAACTTCTATGTTTCTATGTTTCTATGGTCTTCCTAGCCAAACGATCACTGCAATGGTTGCAGGCATGCAATTCATCCAACCTTCCACTATGGTTCACTGTGGAATCCTACTTGCTGAATCTGTTTCAACTACTAGATTTCAGTTTTATCCCGACCCCTAAAACCGTTAGAGATGACTCTACTACAGATGTCTCTATTACATTGCTTCAGAAAATTTATACACACTACCACTCAGGATACCCTCTGAATCTTGACTTCCATGTATGGAATAATCCACATCTCTTATATAGTGGGATAACACTAAATGACCCTGGTTGGGGCAAACTGGGAATCCTCCATCTAGCTGATGTCTTGGTTGATGATGTAAAAACTCTAAACTCATTCAGTGAACTCAAACTAAAATTTGGCATACATAGATTCCACTTCTCTTATTAACTACAACTCAGAGAAGCATTGCATGGTGTTTTCGGTGTGAATTTTAACATCGCAAATTTCCCGGAGTGGTCACAGTTTAAGAAACTAGCAGCATCCCAAAAAGGGACATGTATACTTTATAAACTATTACACAATGGCAAGAAAGAATCTTGGACTGTGATTGGTCAGTTTCAGGCTGGACCCATGGCGTGATCCCAGTTTAACACCATGGGTCTAGTTTCAGCATTGTGAACCAATGCAGATGAATTCTTGGACCATTACTATACTCTTTTTTTGCATCTCCTCTTAAGAAACAAAAATGTTTTTCCACACTAATAAAAACATTCTTTAAAATTATTATTTTATTTTATATATAACAACAAGCCATTATATAATAGGAATAATACACTCCAGGTTATGTGTCATGCTGGAAGAATGCCACGCCTGGGGCATTGGACACACTCGGCCTACGGCCTCATGTCCAACCCCCCAGGTGTGGCGTTATCCCAGCATGACACACACCCTGTCATGCGTTATTCCTTTATTAACTCAACCCGGTGGTGGTCTAACAAACGCCCCAAAAAACAAGTGGGAAAGCAAATTTAACATCACCATCTCCAACTCGGATTGGGACTCTGTATGGGTTAATGCTAAGCTGGCTAGCAAGGAGACTCAGGGAAGACTTATACAATATAGTATCTCGCATTACTTTTATTTCTCTCCATTCAAACTAGAGAGCATGGGATTTCTCAAGGACGGAACATGCTAGAGGTGCTTACACAAGCTTACACAAGCACGCTGACTTGTCGCACATGTTCTGGAAATGTCCAAGGCTCTTGCACTTCTGGTCCTCAATACATAACACATGCTCCAGAGTAGTTCAAACTAATCTTCCTTTCACACCATACCTTTTTATTCTGGTCATCTTCCCTGGTAATATGCTCATGGGGAGAAACTTAAAATGTTGACTACTAGCAGCCTTCCTGGGGCTAAGCGTCTAATACTCACCCACTGAAGATCAGACACAGTTCCCTCAATGCTACAGTGGCATCAATACATGGGTGTGACAGCCAGTAATGAAATAATTTCGTATTCACTTCAGGGAAAGTCAGGTTTATTTAAACAGGTTTGGGGTCCTTTTTTGAATTCCTAAAGCACTGAAACTTGCAGTCAGTTTAATTGCTGGACAGGTACATCACTGTTACTTAGGCCTATTACCATGTCCTTATTTATTATTACAATGCTGGTTGTCTAGAATATACAGTACATATTTATTTTATTAATTTATTTACATCTTAGTGTACTATTTCAAGATACTAATATATTCTTTAGCTACAGCTTTACCCATTTATAGTGATTCCCGTAGTATTTCTTTGAATAGACTTGCATGTTGAGTTTTTGTAATGCCCTTGACTATTTCTGTACTACTTTTTAAATCAATAAAAAATTTAAAACACTGACTTATGACACAGGGACCTGAATTCAGGCTGTTTTAGTTTTTTTCTAAATGTGCAAAATTGTTGCCATTGATCTTTAAGAAGGTGCTTGTAACATTGAATCACATCTCTAGGTTTGACTTTCTACTAGATATGTGTACAGTTTGAGGTGAACTACTTCCAGCATGTTTGAGTGCAAAGGGGCAGACTATTTGGAGTCATGACACCTCTAGAAGTAGCTGCAGCCTCATTTCTGTGCTTTCCTCATGAACCACATACATACTCCATGGGGTGTTAGCAGCGATACTTGAATTTGTCTACAGTAACGTCACCATGGATATTTCCATCGTTACTTCATACCTAACTGACTCCCAAAGTATAATTCAGTCATTATACTGCCTGTTCATCAGCTCTCATTTACAAGCTTGGTTCACATTGTCATTTCAATTATATTTTGCCAACCCACCTACTCATCACAGATAAGCTTACCCTTGAATAATCATTTGGTTTTCAATTGCAACATTCCAACAGTAATCATTCCATAATTTTTCTGAATACTTTGATCCCTGTCTTAGTGATGGACATTTTCACCATTAAAGTAAATTACTAATTATATATTTGTATTCCCTTAGAATACAGCTCAAGGAGATGTCACCATTACTAACATCCGTGATGATACCTATGATCTTGCAACACGTGGCCTGGGAACTCAGCTTTTCAATGTGCATAAAAATATCCTCATACAGCTATTCAATCGACTGGAGACAAAATTACAGTAAATTTTGCAATAAATGCATTAAGTTTCATATATCTCTGTATAGCTTTGTGTTTCTTGTTTGGTTTAATGAAACAAAAACAGTCTGCTTCTATATGTTTCACTTGTCAAGCCTTGTTCTGTTCAAAAAATGACCAATTTCATAATATATGTTGCTGTACTTCACACATTGAACTTGTGACATTTCATATCATGTTCATTCAGTAATACTAGAAAGTGCTTCCTTTGTATATCTAGTGTTGCAGTCAGTCACTCCAGGCGTTTGGTGTCAACCTGTTTGGCGCTGCATTAACAGCAGCATGTTGCTGGTGGTAAACAATCTGGTGTCACAGAACCACTCTCTGGGTGTCTGTGATACACCACATGCTGCAGCAGTGACTCAATGGGTGTTGTATAGAACATAGGTGTTCACTGCATCCCTCTGTGTGTCACATGTTGATTACAAGCTTGTGAATTAGCTTGCTGACAGATGTGGAACTGTACACTACAATGTTTGGTTTAACTTGCTAAAAAACTGACTGGACAACATGACACAGAGGTTAATAGTAAATGGAGTCTACTCTGAAGGGAGGGCAGTTACTAGTGGGGCACTACCATGTTCACCACTGGGACCTGTCCTTTTTAATGTCTGTATGAGTGACATTGTGGAGGGACTGGAAGGAAAAGTATACCTGCTTGCAGACAACACAAAGTTAGGCAACAGGGATGATGTATGGGGGGACCATGAGAATGGACTTTGCAAGGTTGTTGGAATAGTCAGATGTAGGGCCATTTACATTCAGTATAAAGTAGTGCAAAGTAATTCACCTGGGAAACAAAAACCAATGTACACAATTGGTGGGGTAAAATACAACAATGTTACATGACCTGGGGTTAGTTATATCAGATGATCTAAAGCTAGGCAAGCAATGTGAGAAGGCAATAAGGAGGGCTGCTAGGATACTGTGATGCACAGGGAGAGGCATAATCACCAGTCAAAAACAGGAAGTTGTTATCCCTGAGTACAGACCCTTGGTGAGACCCGATCTGGAATACTGTGTGCAGCTCTGTAGACCCATTCTCTGTCTCTTCAAGGACATAGACAGGATGGAGGCAGTCCAGAGGAGGCCAAATAAAATAAGCATTTGTCAATGCCGAATGTTTGCTTGCTGGAATTGGCATTGGTAGTGCAGAAGTTACAGAGCTGCATAATAGGAATGGCAGTGAAGTATTAAACTGAAGCCAACCCCACTACCACCCTGCAGAGAGTGACAGGCATTGGGGTGTGTCTTTGGGTCGTCAGGCATAACGGCCACGCCATTTCACCACACCCTAACCCTGCAGACAGTGATAAGTGTCACGGTGTGCCTTGGGGTCTTTGCCCCTTATGCGCACCCCATTCCATCAGGAAATATGGTGAGATGGGTGCGGTATAGGAGAATGGGGTGAACTTTGGGGCCAAAGAGTCCAAGGCATACCTCGATGCCTCTCACTGGCTGCAGGGTATGGAATGGTATGAGCATTACAGGCAAGAATCCCAAGTCACACCCCTGATGCCTGTCATTCTCTAAAGGGTGGGGCATTATGGTTGGAAACCCTAACAGCTCAGGCATTCGTTGGTATTTTCACTCCAAATTTTCAACACTTTTTTTTTGAGACCCCCACCTCATGAACAGTGGCAATATCAGTTTGTTAGCAGAAAGCTGCTTATGCACAGTGACTACAGCATTTAGCACCACAGGTGCAAAAATACATTCTGAACAGGATGTGAAAAATGACAGCTGTACTGTTCATGGGGAGGTGGAAAAAATGGCAATGTTGCAAATCTGCAGTAAAATATTAAAAAAACTGGTGAAGTCACGAGCGTGCATAGAAACTGTGCAATGCACACCGTAATGTAATTAGTGTGGGAATTTTTTACAGCAGATGGTCAACTCAGGCATTTTGGGACCTCCGATCATGAACAGTGTCATTGTGATTTTCTTTATCTGTCCCGAACAATGATTTCCCACAGCGACCACGCATCTCTGCGCTGAAAGTGTGAAAACACATTTCGACCATGTTGTGAAAAATGACAGCTGTACTGTTCATAAGGAAGTGTAGAAAAATGCAACTGGTGAAAATCTGGACTGAAAATATTACAAAGTCATGAACTTACGAGGGTGAGTGGAAATTGCGCAATGCTGACTCATAACACAGTCATTTTATGGACTTTTGCCACCAAATTTTCAACATAGCCATTTTAAGACCTCTGCTCATGAACAGTGTAACTGTGATTTTCTTAATCTGTCCCAAACATTGCTTTTGCACATCGACTGCACCATTGTGTGCTACATGTGCGGAAACACATTTTGGGTGACATGTGAAAAATGGCAGCTGTACTGTTCATAAGGAAGTGTAATAAAATGGCAATGTGGAAAATCTGGAGTGAAAATATTGAAAATTCGCAAACTTACGAGTGTGCGTAGGAACTGCGCAACGCATGCTTGTAAAACAGTTACTTTTAGGAATTTTTTCACCAAAATTTCAACATAGCCATTTTAAGAACTCTGCTCATTAAAAGTGTCACTGTGATTTTCTTAATCTGTCCCATATATTGATTTTGCACACCGACTGTGCCATTGTGCGCTGCATGGGCGGAAACACGTTTTGGGCAAGACGTGAAAAATGACAACTGTACTGCTCATAAGGAGGTGTGGTAAAATGGCAATGTTGAAAATCTGGAGTGAAAATATTGAAAATGCGCAGACTTACGAGCGTGCGTAGGAACTGCGCAATGCATGCTTGTAAAACAGTTATTTTTAGGAATTTTTTCACCAAATTTTCAACATAGCCATTTTAACACCTCTGCTCATTAAAAGTGTCACTGTGATTTTCTTAATCTGTCCCATACATTGATTTCACACACCAACTGTGCCATTGTGCGCTGCATGGGCGGAAACACGTTTTGGGCAAGATGTGAAAAATGACAACTGTACTGCTCATAAGGAGGTGTGGTAAAATGGCAATGTTGAAAATCTGGAGTGAAAATATTGAAAATTCACAGACTTACGAGCGTGCATAGGAACTGCGCAATGCACACTCGTAAAACAGTCATTTTTAGGAATTTTTCCACCAAAATTTCAACATAGACTTTTTGAGTGCCCACCTTATGAACAGTGGCAGTGTTGTTTCATTACTTGGTCCCGAAAGGTGATTTTGCACAGTGACTGCAAAATCACCCTTCGGGCCCGAATAATGCCATGACAAAGCAATAATTCATGCAGAAGGGTCCCAAAAAAACCCCATGTTGAAAATTTGGGCCCAAAATTCCCAAAAATGGCTGAGATATGCAAAAAAGTTGAAAAAACCCTATCTATCCCATTATACAGCTTACCGGCATTTCCTCAGTTCGCGGTTGGCTTTGAAGAGTGCAGATGTGATCCCGGTCCACCGAAGACCGTCGTGCCAGAGTCCGGAGGTAAGTATGGGGTGAGGGTGTGGGGAGGCAGGGTGCGCAGTGGGTGGCGTGGGTGGGGGCAGACACAGCGAGGGACCATTTTGATTTTCAGGTTTTTGTTTTTAATGAGACAACAGCGGGATGTTTGCCACACTGGGGTGGGCTTCCAGCGTGGCAGAAGGATGGCTGATTGGGGGCGTGGGCCGAAGGGATTGTGAACCCCTTGGCATCAGCATTTGTTGCCATGCTGGGGTGAGCTCCCCAGCATGGCACCCCTGTACTCAGGGGGACAGTGGAGCCAGCGAGGGGATTGGGCACCTGTCGGCTCTCTGAGGTAGCCACGCTGGGGTGGGCACCCAGCATGGCACATGGAACTGTGTTTCAGGGAGCGCAGCACAGCCAACAGGGGATTGGGCACCCCCATTGGCTATACAGTGTGTGTATGGGGGGGGCAGCAGCACGCAGCATATGTGTGTGTGTGTGTGTGTAGGGGGAGCGCACATGAGCAGGCGATATCTTATCGCTGCTCACTGAAGCGTAGTTCCCCCTTTCAACTGTACTCCACTGCATTTTGGAGCTGTCATAGACAGCTCCAGCAGGCATTAGAGAACTGTGGCCGCACCTACAAACACACTGACTGAATTGGAAGAGGGCTGACACACCTCCGAAAACTCGGATGATGGCACTATGTTTCTTGCACACGCGTGCAAGCAAACATAATGATGCAGGATCTGCACCAGAGGCCACATGAAGACAGAGTAAAGGAGCTTAATATGCATACCCTCAAGGACAGGAGTGAGAGGGGTACCTGGAAGAAACATTCAAGTACTTCAAGAAAATCAACAAAGCCCAAGAGGGTAGCATCTTTCATAAAAAAGATGTGCGAGAACAGAGGTGCACAATTTGAAGACAGAGGTGTGACAGCTCAGGGGGGAATGTGAGGAAGTATTTTTTAACAGAGAAGGTAGTTGACGCAAGAAGCGTCCTTCCTACAGATGTCATGGGGTCAACAACAGTGGGTGAAATCAAGAATGAATAGGAGAGACAGACGTCAGTTCTGGTGTTATGCTAGGAAGAAGTAGGATGTTGGTTAACTAGGATCTGCAGCTTATTCACTAGGAAGGGAACTGTGAAGAGTGAATGGGCTAAGCGGTCCTTATTGGCCTCAAAGTCTAAGTTTCTATGTTATTACCTCACAAAGGGTTTTTGAGGTACTCCCAACAATGGTGGATAACATCAAGCATTTCATACTGCTGTGCAATAACATGTAGGACATCCATGCCTTTACATATTTGGGTCTGTCAGATATGCAACTCCTGGGTGTATCCTCAATTCTGAGATTCAGTCACTACAATGAGAAGACAGCATTGCCTAATGTAGTGTGGTTTCCATCAAGGATTGATTTTCTTGCAATAGTCATGACTAGTATATGTTATGTATACAATCTATGTGACTGTAACTACAAGCATGTCCACAAATATCATGACAGGTTATTGAGGTGTGCCAGCCACATTACCAAAAGTACACAACAAAGTGTTGCCAGTGCAAGCTGACTATTCACAACACGTTTTTGCTGCTTTAGGGCCATTCAAGTTGACTATCTTGCAGTACAAAAAGTACTGTGTAGAGTTTTGCATCTTCATTGCATATTGACATGCATCCCCTGACTGACCACTGGAAATTGCAATGCAAACATATGAGAAAGGCATGAAACAACACACTGATGTGTTCCTGTATGGTTACACAATGGGTTCAGCAGCTGTAGCTCAAGAAAGTGTCAAATTGTGGCCAACTAGACAAAGAGTGATGACTTGCTATCAGTAGCACTCTGATAATTATGCTGCCAACCCACTAGAGTATGACAGCTATTGCATGGTTGAGACTGTACAGCAAATGGAGTCAACTTGCCCCTAAAATAAATAATCATGTTTGGATGCAACCAGTCGAGTAAACTCTCCACCACTGAGCAATGATTTCTGAACAAGGGTGTGCACCCAAGGTGTAGAAAAAGGTGGAAACCGGCTTTAAGGAGTAAATGAGACACATAATACAGAGGCTAGCATGGCAAATGTATCAAATGGATATGCCTAAGGTACATGTTGTCTGTTGACACATTAGGAACCTAGAGGAAAAAGGGGCATGAACAAACAATGGATTGTACTCAACTTGGGGAGATTTTTTGATTGAGAGGCATGTACGTAATGAAAGCAGCCCAAGGTACATGTACAGATAAATGGTTACCATCATTCCTTCCTCTCGTATAAATTCCTCCTGCTATCTGCAGCTCCTTCTGTGCTGTAGCTTGCATACTTCCTTGCTTGCCTCAGTAGCCAAACTTGGGTCATTTTCACTATTCACTTCTCTCTTGGTCTTCTGGAATTTGCTATAGGCCGAAACATGTTACCTTACTGCCTTGGCAATGCCACAACTTAACCAGCTTGGAGGTTTGTCCCTTGTGTTCTTCCTGCTGACTTTTAAACTCTCCTGTGTGGCAAACAGTATTCCTTCAATAACGATGAACCATCTTTGGTCCATCACCATATCTGCTCATATACTGCTCTGGTGTCTCTTTAGCACTTTGCTCATTTTTCTGAAGTTGGTCCTGAGATGCATTGAGTCCAGAACACACTCTGCAGTCCTTCCTAGATCACCTAACTCCTAGCACATGTTATGTATAGTTTGCTCCAGTCCACCTTCAGTAGGCTGAAGTCACCCACAATTACCACCTCTCATTTCCCTGCAAGCTACCAATATTTGTGAGCTCAATTCCTTTGCCCCTCTTCTCACCCTAGTTGTGTGATCTGTAAACTACCCTCAACCTCACCTTTCTCCCTCTGTTGGACCTTTACTGAACCCATAATCCATCCAGCTCCCCTTCCTCAGACTCCTCCCTCATGCCAGTTATTCCATCTCTGATATAAACTGGCACCACTAGACCCTTGGAAGTGCTGGTACCCTCCAGTATCATTTAATAACCCAGCCTCACAAGGTCCCAGTCATGGTGTGGTGCTGCCAAAGTCTCGGTTACTGCCGCTGTGTCCACCCTACTATCTACCAATAGTGCATGTCGTTCATCTTGTTTCTGAGACTATGTTGATTCATACACACAAACCCACATCCTAGAATGTGATGTTCCATGTATGCTTCTCTTTTTGTTTCTGTGTTATGTGTGCACCATTCACATACACTAGTTATGTGTTTTTCACCCCCTCTTCTTAACTTTTTCCTCACACCTTCCACATCTTCCCTCCAAACCTCATCCATCACTGTGTGTGAGGGTGTTCCTCCACTTCTCTGTATCTGTGGTTCTGCATGCCTACTGCCCCACCTCAGTAGCTTAATTTAAGTGTGGTTCTGTATTACCACAGTTTGTCCTTGGGTTCTCTCAAACCCTCTGTACTGAGGTGTAGCCTGTCTAATAAAAAGACTGCTTTGTTTAGCCCATTCTCTGCCTAGTTCCCAATACGTATGAACATCTCTGTGCACCATTTCCACTTCTGCTGGTTATGGCTGTGCTGGCACTTGGTAATGGTATCACCACTGAGAAGGCTGGCGATCATCCTTCATCCCTGCTGATCTTCACAAACTCAATGCACCTTCCTTTCACTAACTCAATCTCCTCCCCAGCTAGGTTGCTGGTTGCCATGGGTCTTACTACATTTTGTTTGCCTCCAACTTCTTTTTCTATTTCTCTTCATCTTATGCCCACCTTCACTGCTGTCATCCCTGGCATACAAACCACTGTCCTGCTTGCATTTGGGTACCATTTCCTCCAGCCATGAATACCCCTATTTGTGGATTCCCCTATGATTGCCACCCTTCCATCCCATGCACCCGCACTCAACACCATTTGTTTCTTACCTTTGGTACTAGCTGCTTCACCACCTAACTGCACTCCTGTCAACCTGTTGACCGTATCTCCACATCCACTGTTTATCACCCAGTTTTTTTCATCTTATGCTCTGCCAATCCTCTTCTGACTATCCGTATCAACTTACAGTTTTTCCTCCCCTCTTCCTTTCATTTTCTCTCCCTCCCCATCCTCAATCCATTTTGCCTGCCTCCTCTTCCATGCCCTCCCGCATTAGATCCCTATTTACTCCCATACTCTTATTCTTGCCACTAGCTCAACCATACCTCCTACCTCACCTCAGTATACACTATTCTTAAATGTCCTTGTGCCGTTGCCTAACTGCTCTACTTGCTTCCCTCTCTCTATTTAGTTATACCACCCTGTTTTCTTTGTCCTGGGTCTCATTATATTTTCATGAAGCCAACTTCCTGGCTCTTACCATCTCAACAACGTCTTTTGATAACAATGGTGTTTTGTTCCTGCCTTTGCACCAGTCTCTCAGCCTTAAGCACTATGAATTCATCACACTATGGCTCAGTTTAAGTGTGCCCACTGTTCCTCAACCCAGCCTTGTTTCCTTCCTTACCAATGCTTCAATACATATCCCCATCTGAGTGAAGTCAGCCACCCTGCAATTCAAGATCTTCAGCTTTCTGACTGTGACCCCCTACTCATATTAAACAACACTGTATGGTGGTCACCAGACAGTAGGCATCATTTCACCAAGACTTCCTTGACTATGTCTTCCTTACTTAGCACTAGGTCTAGAACAGCCCTGTTCCTGGTGGGTTCTTGCACTAACTGCATGAATCCTGCATGCAGCATGTATTCCAGGATGCCTATGTTACTAGGTGATGCATATGCTGTGATGGTCCAGACCACATCCATAATATTAAAAATGCACAGTGTTACTATATCTCTGTTTTCTGCCATCTCATTGATTTCTTCCACTAGCTCCAGATCCACCACATCCACCTGTGCTCGAGGCATGTACATCACATATGTGTGAATTGCATTGACAGTTGCTTGCTGAAGTGTGACCCACAATGCCTCAGCATCACCTTTGACTATCCCTTTCTAACCTCTCTGTCCCTCTGGAATAGTGCATACCCAGCTGGATGGTCCTTCAGTCTGCCTGGTACCTACTTGTCCCCAGGCAACCACTGTTGCCAACTGCTGCCCCATACTTTATCCCCCAAAGGTAACCCAACGTATCCCTTTGTCAGATGGGTCCTCACCTTCTGGAATGAGTGGCCCTAATGATTTACCTGTTTGGCCCAGGGTAATGCTAGGGTTTGTCCCAGCTGTATGGGGGCTCCATGTCAGCAATGGTCTGGCAACCATCATCCGATCAACCGAGTTGTCTTTTCCATTTTCTGTGCCCCTTATCCCCGCATGTTCTTGACTTTGTGGGTTGGTGTCCTTGGGCAGGGCATGCAGGGGGCATGTCAAGGCAGCACATCCCCCAGGCATGCACCCAGTCTGCCCAGAGGTTCCCAGGCAGATCCCACTCCCCCTGGGAGGGAAGCGTCCAGTGGATGCTTATGCATCCCCTCCCTTCTGGTCTCTGCTCCTGGCACCTGGGCTCAGGGCATGAACCAGGGCCACCAGTGTGCCTTGCTAACATCTTCAATCGGTGCCACTGAGTTGGCTCAGGCATGGGATTTTACTCACCAGAATGCATTCATTTTTACACATGGCCTTCTATGTTTCACTGCCTTTCCACCTGCTATTGTTGACTTTGAACTTCTGTCTAGTCTTTCTGAACTTTTCCTGCCTCTCTTTCTGTGACATACCCCTTTTAATGACTTTCCCACTTCTCTAGAACATCATCATAATTTCTTAATGGGTCTGCATGGGGGATGTGTCTGTGACCCCACTTCCTCACAGTCCCTAACCCCATTGTGGTACATCCAGATGTGCTCCTGGGTAACCATTGAGGTAGTTGAAGTGGACACTGTGACCTCTATGTGGGGGCAAAGATTGCCAGCACTCCAACAAGCCGGGCACAGAAATTGTCAAGTGGTACCCACATCCCAGTGAAGTTCCTGCATATTAGACAGCAATGCAGCAACCAGAATGTCCAACTTAAGACTGTCTCACCCACCGCACCCACTACACTGGACCACTCCCTGCTTTCTGTATTTCTAGCTAATAACATTATTGCTCTCCTACTGCCTTGTTTGATTTTGGTTAATACTTTAGTACTACTATAGATAACCAATGTGTGGCTCTGCTAAAGTATCAGATGGCCTGCATGCTCTAATTGTGCTTCACCTATTCCTGTGTCTAGGCCTAAAGTTCTAACTTATGAGATGCCTATAAAGGAGGAGGAAGGCTTGGTGTGTGGTAGTGAAGGTATAGTGTTTCAGAGACATTCATTTATACGTGGATGAAGGAAAACAAAATAAAACTCACATAAGACTATGCCACAATATCTGCAGTGACTAATGTAAAACCCTTGTATCACACATACATAAATGTTTCAAGTAGCTATTACATGTCCCTTGTGTTGTTCTCCTTTTCATTTAAAGTCTCTTTGTAGAGCCAGGATAAAAAAAGAGAATGAGAGAGAGAGAGAGAGACCAACATGACTTCCACCCCTTCTCATCTCCATGGCTGTTCTGTCCTCTCGTTCTTGTATCTCATAGCACCTGCAGCTTGACAAATGCCCTTTTTGTAACCTGAAATGAAGGAATGCATTTCAACCAAATGACAAATAACCGTAAACTTAAATCACAGCAATCTTGGTGGTCGGTCATATCCATTGACATGCTCCCATTCTCCTGTGCCTGTGAAAAAAACTAGAATCCATTATGAATAAAGTATTATTCTAACATAGACCTTAAGCATCATATCATTGTGCAATAACCACTACACTATGCTGTCTTCGTAAATGATTTTGATCTCATTATTAATCACAGTATTTATCTTTTTGTTGATGGGGGTTCATTAGGTAACTGGGTAATGCTCACAACGCACAACTACCTGTTTTACCAGGTGACCTTGGAGCACTGGTGACGTTAATTATATGGAAGTTGTTTCAGGCTCTGAGCTGCAAACCAGGATACCTGTGTTTGAGTCTGACAGTCACCACTAGCATACTGTGTGACAGTGAGCAAGTCACTTAACTCCGTTGTTGTTACAGTTCATGGCTTAGGGCAAGTTTTGTCTTACTTTACCTATCCAGTTGAAACTATTTTGCCACCACCACCAATGTGACTTGCCCATAGTTACCCAGTATGCAAGTAGAGATTTAAGGAATCAAACCCAGGTCTACTAAATGTTCCAACTTTACATTTGGGTAATTACTCTAACCTATATGCAGCACTGACTACCCTTGCTGTAACCTCCAGTCTATACTGCCAGCCTTTACTCTAACCTATAAGGGATACTGTTACTCTACACAATTAGAAGGCTGGCATCTTTACATGTGTCCGAGTTACATAGAAACATAAACTTCGACAGCAGATAAGGACCACTTGGCCCACCCAGTCTGCCCATTTCCCTACCTATTGGATAAGCTGCAGATCTTAGTTAACCAACAGCCTACTTCCTCCTACCCCCCACTATAATTGCCTTATGTCTATCCCATGCATGTTTGAAGTCCCCCACTGTTTTAGACCCCACAACCTCTCAGGAAGGCGGTTCCATGCATCCACCACTCTCTCTCTATGAAAAAATAATTCCTCACGTTGCCCCTGAGCTGTCCCCCCTCTATCTTTGAATTGTGCTCCCTTGTTCTTGCACATCTCTTTTTATGAAAGATGCTACCCTCCTGGACTTTGTTGATTCCCTTGAGGTACTTGAAAGTTTCTATCATGTTCCCCCGTCCCTCCTTTCATCAAGGGTATACATATTAAGCTCTCTCAGTCTCTCTTCATATGGTTTCTGATGCAGACCCTGCATCATTTTAGTTGCCCTGCTCTGGACCGCCTCCATCCTGTCTATGTCCTTGCAGAGATGGGGTCTCCAAAACTGCACACAGTACTCCAGATGGGGTCTCACCAACTGTCTGTACAGAGGGATAACCACTTCCCTATTTACGGCTGCAGTAGGCAGAGCCTGCAGATGTTTTGCATGTACAAAAGGAGTGATGTCATGTTTTCTGTCCATGGAACTGACTGAAGGTGTAAATAGTCTCCTCCGTCTTACCCTCCTCCAAGAAATGTTTTACGCCCTCAAATAAATTCACTTTCATGTTAGCCAATGGTTGCAGTGCACTATTTTCTTTCTTAAGTGGGAGGTACAAGAACTGGAACCTGAGCAGAGGGAGACAGCATTAGTTTTTTGGAGGGAGTACAATTCACCCCCACCTCCACCCAAGAAGCTCCTAAAGATCTACCCCACCTTTTCTTTTGGTTCACGTGGGAGGGGCATGAGGTGGATCTATCATGCTGGAACAATTGACTATCAGAGCTGCCTGGGGCATCAGAGCTTAAGCTTCAGAAGGAAAGAAAAAGCCTGAAACCACATCCTTATACAGCACTTGTTTAAACAGCCTTGGCTTAGCTTACATTCCTCCCCATGTCACACATTTTCACAAATACATTCCAAGTGATGAAACGCCCCTCCTGCTGGGTATATGGTGTTATTCAGACCTATCCTCCAACCCTGCCCCCTCTACCTTACTCTGTGTTTTGCATCAGCTGAAGCATATCAGTACAGCAAGAGGCTGCAGTATATATTTTTACTGGGTTTGCAGTTTTAAAGGAGTAGTTCACTCAGAATTTGCAAAAATACATGTTATGCAGAGTGTTTTGATTTGTATGGTAAGTCCTAGTGTGTCCTTCCCTCTGTCTGCTATTAGGAGTTTTTCCTAAATTAGCCTATTAGCAGATACCTGAGAGCTAGTTAACTGGGATTTCTGTAAGAAAACTGCTACTAAATTTAGCTCTAATTCACTATTGTTGTTTTTTATGTGTGTCAGGTCTAGCTTGCAGGAGTGTTTTAATTTTAAAACTTTTAATTTCATCAAACTATACACAACCATAAAAGCATAGAAATTGCCCAGAACATTAGCGCTATAATTAAAGACTGGGGCCCAGATATTCAAAACATAGTGCAATGCGCAAACAAATAGCATGGCAATAGTGCAGGAATAGCGTGGAGCAGCGATATTCAAAGTAATGGTTAGCGTCGCTAAACCGCCATAATGGGACAAACTGATAATGTGCAAAAAGGGGCAAAGTGAGGAGGCCTGCATACATGCGCTGCAGGATATTCAGAGCCATAGCACCATGCTAGGACACATAGCGTGGCACTAGTTACCACCTATAAAAGGCTGGTCTTATCCCAGGGCAAACCACAGAGGGGAAGGGACGACACCAGGAAGTGGAAATGGCAGCAGGACTGACATCAGTGTTGCTGCCACTGATGGCAGCAGTAGTGGAGGAGGAGGAGGAGAGGGAGCAGTGCCAACATGGGCCACAGCATAGGCCAAGGAGACGGTATGCTGCACACAGATGGTACCGGCCCAGGGTCTCCTTCGAGACCCTGCCAGATGAGCACATCACTGGCTGATACAGGATGGACAGAGGTATGTTGAGGCAGCTATGTGAACTCCTGCATGAGCAGCTGCACCCCAACACCAGATGCAGCCATGCCGTGACAGTGGAGGAGAAGGTGACAGCAGCGATGTGCTTCCTAGCCAGAAGAATACTCCAGTGACCAATGGGGGACACCATAGGGGTATCACAGTCTGCCACCTCATGCCTCCTGACCCAGTTCCTTGAAGCTTTCCTGCCACATGCTGGTGCGTTCATAGTATTGCCCAGCATGGCAGCAGAGTGCAGAGCAACCATGCAGCAATTCCATCGAGTTGTGCACCTACCAGCAGTACTTGGTGCCATTGACTGCACCCATGTCCTCATCCATGCACCACCTGGCAGTAGCAGTGAGGCATATGTCAACAATAAGGGGTACTACTCCATCAATTGCCTGGTGGTGTGCAATGTGACTGGGCACATCAGCAATGTCTATGTGCAGAATCCTAGCAGTGCCCACGACGCTGTCATCTTGCACCAGTCCCAGCTGTGCCAGGCCTTTGAGGGGGACAGGATACCCAATGGGCACCTAGTCAGTGAGTAGCAGCAAACAAGGCACACACACACACACACACACACACATACACACCACAGATGGGGATAGGCAGGGGAAGGCATGGAAGGGGCTTGGGACAGCAACACAGGTGGTGCAATACAGCATAGGGCAAACAGCAGAACAACACTAACAGGTGCACATCTCTCAACAGGGGACAGCGCTTATCCCCTACGACCCTGGCTGCTGACACTAGTACCCCGGCTGGCCACAGTGGCTGATGAGCTATACAATGAGGCACATGTCACCACCAGAAACATCATGGAGAGGGTGTTCGGCATACTTAAGATGCGCTTCCAATGCCTAGACATGTCAGGCGGTGCCCTACAGTATTGGCCTCAGAAGGTATGCCGTATCTTCCTAGCCTGTTGTATGCTGCATAACATGGCGATGAACCACGGGATACAGGTACCTGAACCTGAGGAACAGGCCGACAGTGACCCAGAGCCAGTGGTCGGGGGATAGTGGAGCAACTTGAGAGAAGAGATCCTTGAATGGCCCACAGGGCCCTGGAGCTCAGAGCCACTATCATCAGGACACTGACACAGGCCAGAAAGTGAGTACACACAGCACAGCAACAGTAAAGTGGAACACAGTTTATTGTGCACAGACAACCACAACAGTGCTGACAACAAACAAAACTGATGCACAACACAGTGGTAGTGAATGCACGCATGATGTCTGCGTGAAGTGAGGGTCTAGCAGGACACACATGTGAGGGGGACACAACCATGGCACAGTGATGCAGGTGATGCTTGATGTGTGGTGGCAGTGTGGGAAGGGACACCATGGCTGTGCATGTGTGAATGTGCTAGTGACGGTGTGTGTGTGTGACAGCATGAGTGCAAGTGTGTGCATGCATGTGTGTACAACTGACTGTCAACTGTGCTCATGTGCATGGCAGCCATGCCTATCTCTAGTGGCAACCACTACACACACGACGCACACCTCATGTGTGGGACACAGAGCCAGGGGTGCTGTGAGCTGAGGATACGATTGTGGAGGACCATGGTGAGGCTGGGAGGGGAGACTGCTTGCACCCCCACCAACCAGCAGAGCCAGACAAGGTGGGTGGCCACCCATGGCGACACTGGGTGCCGGCTGATGTGCACGATGCAGTGGTGCTCATGCCAGTGCTCGACCTGTGACCGCATGTGGCCCACCTGTGGACCACTGTACCAAGGGCACGCTGATCCCCTTGCACAGCCTGCTGCCCCCATGCACCCCACACAGCACTGTGGTGAGGTCTACCATCACGGTCGTGAGATCTGCAAAGCCATGGTCAAGTGTGGCAACCAAGCGGCCCATCCTGTCCTTAGCTCGCTGTTCTGCCTGTGGCAATCCTATGGACACTGCCTCCCGCATCTATAACAGTTCATGCCTGAGCTCCTGCCACAGGCCATACAGGTCCATCTGGGCCTTCTGCTGGGATGTGAGGGCAGCCTGGAGCAGAGGGCAGGCCTCTGGGGCAGCCAGCTCCACAGCAGCAGCAACCTCAATGGCAGTTGGTGGTTGTGCCTGCAGCTCTGCATGGTGGGGTTGCTGTGGCAGCAATGGAATGTCCTGCTGCTGCAGGGCACCAGTGGTGTGCTGTGTCCCCTGTGGGCTCTGCCCCCCTTCCCCCTGGAGGGGACTGAATGTCCAGCAGGGCACACATGCCCTCCACATGGCCCCCAACTGGCTGAACAGGACCACCCATGCTGGCATGGCCATCCCCCCTGGCACCCATGATGCAGACTGCACCCTGCCACACCCCTGTGCCTCCCACCACAGGCCCCTCCGTGGGCATGATGTAACCCTCCTCTGACACATCTGACCCAATGTCACTGGTGACTGTCAGCAGGATCACCTGGGCACTACTGAGATTCTCCACCTGGGCATCGTCCAGGGAGGCACTGTAGCCCGGGTCCCTGCTGCCATTGGAACCCCCACCCTTCTGGAAGGTGTACCTCATGTCCAAATGAGTGCCACACATGGTGCATGGCAGAGTGTCCATGAATGGCACCCAGTCCAGAGGTCGATGGCAGGTTCTTCTCATCTTCATGGGCATCTAGTTCCATGGCAGCCATCCCAGCCTGGTCCTGGCATGCTGCAGGGTCTGCATACACTGCTGTGGAAGAAGAAGGGACAGAATCAATGACTGGTACATGCACAGTGTTCCACAACCACCACCAGTACATGCACACACCCAGAATACGTGCCACATGCCATGGACATGCACACCACACAGAGCAGTCCCACAGACAGCTGAGGAAGCAGCCATGCCGGGCAGCAGTTGCATGCAATCCTGCCCCATGTGAACACTGTGCACAGCAGAGCACCCCCGTAGTGTACCCTGGGCATGACAGCAATACCAACACCCAGCAACAGTGCAGTGACTCCATGCAGGGTGCACACACACGGACAATACTGACCTGTCCTAGGTGGTGCGAGTAGCATCTCACAGCCTCCACCAAGCACACCGACAACGGACACAGGCTGAAGGGTGGATGACACCACAGCTTTGAGTGAGTCCTCCTGTCTCTGTTGTGCAGACTGGGCCACCTCCGGTCTGCAGTCTGTCTTGGAGCTGCATTGCTTCCTCCTCCTTGGCTTGGCACAGCAGGTCACTCCAGTGCTTGTGCACCACATTTGTCATCTGGCCACGGCCTCCAACGGTATTCACACCAGTCATCACCTCATCCCACGCCTGGCACACTACCACATCTGTCACCTTATGGCACCATATCACCTGCTCCCATTCCTTCACCCCATGCACCAGGGCCTCCAACTCATCCTGGGAGAAGCGGTGTGCCCTAATGTGCTCCTGACATGCTGCAGTACCTGTGGGAGACATGCAGATGAATACGTGTCACATTCTGTGGCATGTCTGCATTGTGTGGAACTCATGGAACACGGTGTGTATTCCACCCCCAACACCCACACTGCCCAACCTGATGTGGCAAGGTGAAGGCCCAGGCCAGCATGTGTGCACACAGTGCACACAGCCACTGTGTGCTGCGGCCACCCCTGTGTGCACATTGCACATGCATGCCTGACGGCATACACCACGGGTACACTGCACACTCCGGCTCCCACATGGGCACTGCACGGTGTGCGACAATGCCGCTCAGGAGTTCCTGGGTATGAGGGACATCCCTATCATCGCCACCAGGCATTGCACACTACCCCATCCAGCCCCCAGAGGACATGTGCACTGCACACAGGGCATGGGCTGCACAACCTAGATGCCAGGCCCAGTCCCCATGGTCCTCATGTTGCCACATTGGGATCCGCACTATTTGCTGCCCATCACCCCTGGGCTGTGGCTGTGTGCCACGGGCAGTGGGTCTGCAACCTCCATCCCACGTGGTGTACCTGGTTCCATGACCCTCATGTTGGTGTAACATGGGTGCGGGGCTTGCCTGCAGGCCATGGTGCGCCACCCTGGCCTAGTGACTTGCTCCCACAATGTGCAGGCATCCCACACACATCAGAGGCTGCCGCTGTTGCACAGGCATGTCACATGGCCCACAGAGGGCCAGCAGATGTCCGTCCTGTCCCCTGCCTGTACGGTTGCGGACTGCAGGTGCGTAGTGAGTGTGCACCAGCCTGGTGTCACCCCACTGCTGAACCGCCATACCTCAGGCTGCTGTACAGACCTGCCTCCTGCTGCTCTGCCCCTTGCATCATGCCTCCGTCCAGTGTGTCTGTCAGTTTGTAGCATAGGATGTGTGCTACACTCCCAAGACACAACACTGGTGGAGCACTGTTTGCCCTTTTATAGCACAGCTGGGAAATCCAGCCTGTTAGGCATGCAAATGAGCAGTTAATGATATGGTAATCACACTGTTTGCACCTTGCATACACAAGTGCCCTCATTTGCATAGGCATGTTGAATATGGGCCTGAATAGCACCTGGCAAGCAGCTTAGCGTGGGCTAACAGGAGCGTGGGGCTATGTGTGGCCCATCGCCATGCAGTCCTGGTAGCGCAGTGCTGTGTGCCTCAGCACAAACTGCACGCATGCGCTCGAGGCCCCTGTGTCACACTAATGCCCATGTAGTGCACCCCCAGCACTGCATGATGCTGCCTAGTGTCGCGCTATGCACATGCGTGTCGCTGCCACTCCTGGGTCATGGTAGGGTCACGCATGTGCGTTGTGCTAACTTCCGGGTAGCGCCACTACATCTTGTGGGAGCACGGCGCTACAGCACACTTGGCTGGTGTGCACTGGGAGTGGCACAGGCTGTGTTCCCACACTTGTGGCAGGCTACCAGACAACATTGCTCATGGCAGGAAGGCATAGGCTGCATGCAGTTGTTCATAGGGACAGGCATTGGGGGGGGAGGTTGAGACTACCAACCTCATCCAGCTGGTGCAGCAAAGGCACCGACGCCTCTTTGGGGAGGTCAGGGAGGGTGACCTCCCATGCCAGCAGGTGTGAGCCTTCATTGCCCGGAAGCTCAGTGAATGCACTGACATCGCCCGTGATGCAGAGAAGTGTCAGCATTGGTACACTGATATGCACCGTCAGCAGCGGCAGCAGCTGGAGTGCTTCAAGTGCATGGTGCATGAGGGCACTGTGCCTGTGCCAGGCCTGTGCCAGGTAGGTTGGCGTTGCACGTTGTTCACCACTGTCATGTGCCTCTCGGACTGTAAGTGCGTGCATGTGCCTGTGTGTGTGTGTGTGTGTGTGTGTGTGTGTGTGCGCACACAGGTGTGCTACTGTGCATGGTGTTTGGGTGCATATGGCACAGGCAGGGCCACACATGTTGGCCACCTGCTGGGGCATTACAGTACAGGGTGTGGGGCGGCATGGTGGTAGTGTGGTGCATGCTGTATCCATGGGGGTGACACAGGTGTGGGTGGTGGATCGGGACACTGATGATGGTGGGTCCTGATGCAGCACTGGCCTGCAGCCTACACCACCGTGGTGCAGGGGTGCTGTCCCTGGGCCACTGACAGCCTACACACCCAAGTGTACAGCCAGTTGCAGTGCGCCTGTGTCTGGCACTGTTGCACCACTGTGCTGCCATGCCTACATGTCCTGTGTGCCTGCCACATGCTCTGTGGGTCTTGCCGCCCTTTGTGTGGGTGTATCCTGTGTTCAGCCACTGTTCCTGGGCATCTCTGTGTGTGTAGTGTTGTGGGGATTGGATGTGCATCTTGCTGTGCTGCTCGCGGTGCATGCTGTGTGTTATGCTAACGTTACTGTTTCCTCTGTCCACTGTAGAGCAGATCAAGCAGTCCAGGACCACAGGAGAGGGCTGAGATGTGTTCCTGGACAGGCAGAGGAGCAGCCCGAGGGTGCCGGCCATGACGCAGTGGGCTCAGGAGAGCAGCCTTGAGGCCAGGGGCCTGTTGCGTAAGTACATGTCATGTTCATTTGTGCTGTCCCTCTGTGATGTGTGGTTCCTTCAGTGGTCTGTCATTGACTGAGCTGGTGGCTTGGCTGCCACAGGCATCAGGCCAGTGGTGTTGCAGCACTGTGCTGTGTTGTGCACCAGTGTTGCACACTGCTGCTGAAGTCTAGCTGTCAGGCTCAGGGCACTGTTTCCATGCTGTTCTTTGCCATGCACACATCTGCAGTGGGGTGTGTTCCAGCCCTCCTGCCCCCTGTTCCTATGCCTGTGCACGGCTGGCATTGCCTTGCTGTCCACAGGATTCACTGGCCATGTTCGGCTGTTTGCCACCCATGTGTGTGTTGTGGCTGCAGGGCACCATGCACTGTGCCTTACGGGGCCCAGGTTTGGAGGCATCTGCCGACCCACCCCTGCCACTGTCTGCACCCTGTGGGCCTGCATATGCTGTGGGTCTGTTTGGCCCTGGCATGGGTTGGTCATTGTCTAGCCACTGTGCCTACATTGTGCTGCTCTGGTGCTCCTTTGGGTTGTTGATGTTGTGCTCTGCATTCTGGTACATTGCCATCTGTCGATGGACAGCCTGTCCTGACATGTGAGCACCCTTGTGCGTGTTGTTGCGTGGCCCATGCACACAGCCATCCTGGGGACTGCCTGTGTGTCTGCACTGTCACACTGTGCAGTGCTGGGGTGGGTGGTATCACCTGTGCCATGGTGCTGTGGGGGCATGACGTCATCATGTCTATTGGGTATTGGGATGGTGACTGTGTCAACCAGGCCTGCCCTGTGGGCACCTTATGGGTGTGCCTCCCATTGCGTTCCTCAGCACTACTTGGGCATGGCTGTTGAGACACGCTGTCCATCCCTGTATGGCCACCTGTGGCTGCAGTATGCCTCCTGGCTGATTTCCCATACTCACGTGCTCCCCTTCCTCTTGCAGGTCCACTCCAAATGTCATTGTGGGTGACCAGACCAGAGGAGTCAGAGGGATCAGAGAACCTGCTGCTATGCATTGTCTGGCAGCAAAGGATGTTGATTGAGCAGCAGGCCATCCTAATTTCAGAGACCAGGAGGGTGGCTGCTGTCCTGAAGGCATGCCTGCCGGATCCGTCCAGCAATCAGCCATGATCAGCTTCCCATTTCTGTTGGCTGCCCCCCCCTTTCTGGACTGTTGTTCCTCCTTGCCCTCTGTTGCACTTCCTGTTTGTGTCCATGTACCCTCTCCCCCATTCCCCTTGACATCCTGTATATATTGTAAATATGTTGCTCTGTTTCTCATGCCACTGTTTCCGTTGTTTTCTTTCCGCAGTTATACTCATTTGCATGTGAGTCTTCATTGTGGTACTTCTCTGTGTTGGGGGGGTCGTATTTCAGTTTGTTGCTCTGGCATTCATATGTTCATGGAGGTTCACCCGGTTGCTGTTGTGATTGTGTTCAGGTCTCAGTTTGATTTTGTTTGTTGTTTATTTAAGTTTTGCATGTATGTGTATACTGTTTCCGTTGTTTTCTTTCCGCAGTTATACTCATTTGCATGTGAGTCTTCATTGTGGTACTTCTCTGTGTTGGGGGGGTCGTATTTCAGTTTGTTGCTCTGGCATTCATATGTTCATGGAGGTTCACCCGGTTGCTGTTGTGATTGTGTTCAGGTCTCAGTTTGATTTTGTTTGTTGTTTATTTAAGTTTTGCATGTATGTGTATACTGTTTGCATCACTTTACTGTGCCCGTTGCTTTGCCATACCTTTGTATATTATTACATTCCAGTTTCTACATTTACCTGTGCCCTGTGTCATTCTTGGGTGCTGGGGTTGTCACCATGTATGCAGCGTGTCACAAACTCGCTCAGCTGGTCAGCTCTCTACTCCCAAAGTGCCAACCTCTGAGCATATGATTTGTGGACAGTGAACAGAACAAAGTAACCCTCTTGTCTGTTTTGTGGGTTCAAGTCACCTTAGTCTCAAGTTCTGGAGGGATTCAAACTGATAACCTCTTGTTAGCGTACCCAATTATCAGGCTCAGATAATTCTGTCTTCGGGGGCCCAGATATATTTGCCTACGGGCACCCAACCAGGTCTTTCAAATGAACCCTTAGAACTCTATGCAAGATTTTAGAGAACTCTATCTATTTCCCAGTTTGGTATATCAATAAGCCCATACACAGTGTTAACTGTAACCTTTAAAAGCTTCACTTAAATAAAAAGAAATGTCAAGGTACTCCAGGCAGTTTCTGTTGTAAAATATATCTTTACTTTAAAATATCAAAACAGAACAATAAATACAGAATAAATATCCCAAACACATACAATCTTAAAAACAAAACAGGTTTTTAAAGTACAAACTAAGCTGTCTTATAAACATAATACTTATCTACTACAGTGCTGATGTTGTCCTTCTTCTCTCAGTCAGAATTAAAATAAAAAGTGTCTCTCTAAGGCTTGCTCAGTCGGATAAAAGCAGTCCTGAACCAGCCTCCTCTCTGAGGTCATTAAACTCAGCCTTGGAGTATTAAAAGTTATATTTTACAGCACAGGATGCCCCAACAAGATTTAAGAAAAATGATAAGTGACATACTCAATTTTCTCTTCTCAGGTTAACTGTTCAGAACTGGTTTTTGTTCTGCCATACACACACACACACACACACACACACACACACACATATAAACAGCTTCTGTAATGTCCTTCCAAAGCATCCTGGGAATGTGTATTGGACCTTCCAAATTCATTTGGATCCTTGTTATCTACACATCAAAGGTCTTTCTGATGTAATTCAAGGGCTCTCTGTGACACCCTTCCCAACACAGGTTCTTCTTGACAACTATTGCAAGTCAAAGGATCTCCCTGAGGGCATTATAAAGTGGATACTTTGGTTCCTGCCTTCAAAGAAAATTCAACAAAGAAATATAATTTTAAATAGCTGCAGATTTAGCTATGTCCTGTTCTTTGAACTTATCCCTGATGTTTTTTGGATTTGTCAGTTCAGCAAGACTGTGGGTCTTCTGACTGCCCTTCTCTTACATAAATTATATGCAATACAAAAAAAAATTGATACATGGATCAGAATCAGTGGTCTGGGCCACACCTGGATCACCTCTATCTTTATTTGGCTAGGATGGAGCTGTCCTTGTCCTACCACATGCCCGAGGTATGCCATTTCTCCCGTGGCCACCTGGCACTTCTCAGCTTTGACAGCCCTCTGTATTCTGCCCAGCACTTCCCTAAGGTGTGAAAGGTGTTCCTCCCAGCTGGTACTGAAGATGGCAATGTCATCCAGGTATGCCATGGTGTACTCCTCAGCACCATTTAACACCTGGTTCACCAATCTTTGGAAAGTGGCAGGGCGTTCTTCATTCTAAAAGGCATTACTTTGAACTCAAATAAGCCTATCGGAGTGATGAAGGCCGACCTCTCCCTAGCTCTGTCTGTCAACTTTACCTGCCAATACCCCTTTGTCAGGTCAGTAGTCATTAGGTATGTCGCCCCTCCCAACTTATTCAAGAGTTCATCTGTCTGAGGCATCGGGTGGGCATCTGACATCGTGACTGCATTCAGTCCATGATAGTCCACACAGAAACAGGTTGAGCCATCTGGCTTGGGTACAAGAACTACAGGCGAGGCCCAGGGACTTGGGATCTCTGGATTACCCCTAAATCCAGCATCTCCTCCACTTCCTTCCTAATGTCCTTATGGACAGCCTCTGACACCCGATATGCTGTCTGCCCTATGGGCGTCTGTGTCCCTGTCTCCACATCGTGTGTCGCTAAGGGGGTTAGTCCAGGTTTGGCACTAAACAAGGGGCAAACTGCTAAAACCTCCCTCACTTTCTGGTTCTGGTCCAGGTTCAGCTGGGGAGACAATTTTACTGCCTCCACAGAGGACTCTCACTTACTGTCTTCCAGCAAGTCCAGAAGAGGGTCTCCTTTGTCTGTCCCTTCCCCATGACTACACACTGCGAACACTATGTCAGCCCTATTTGCATATGGCTTCATCATGTTGACATGGTACATCCTTTCTGTCTGTCTATGATCAGGTAACTCCACAATGTAGTTCACTTCATTTACCTTCCTAACCGCTTTGTACGGTCCTGCCCACTCAGCTTGTAGCTTGTCTTTCCAGACCAGAATAAGGACCATGACTTCCTGACCCACCATGTACAAGCGAGCTCTGGCTCTGCGGTCATACCATACTTTTTGTTTCTGTTGGGCAGCTGCCAGGTTGCTCTAAGCTGTCCCCATAAGCTCCTTTAGCCCTTCCCTAAACTGTAGAACGTACTCCACAATGGGAGTTCCCAGGGTGGCATGCTTGCCTTTCCAGTCCTCCCGGATCAAGCCTAGGGGCCCATGTACCCGGCATCCATACAAGAGCTCGAAGGGGGAAAATCCTGTTGACTCTTGGGGCACCTCCCTGTATGTGAACAACAGGTGGGGAAGGTATTTCTCCCAGTCCCTCCAGGAGTATTGACTTTAGGATACCATTGAAGCGTTCCACAAGTCCATTGGCTTGTGGGTGATACAGTGTCATGCATCTCTGCACCACCCCACACTTCTTCCATAGACATTTCATTAGGTCCGACATGAAGGATCCCCCTCAGTCAGTGATTACCTCCTGCAGAAACCCAACATGGGAGAAAATCCCAAGTAAGGCATTGGCCACTTTGTCTGTCCTCAGCAGGATAGGGTGACTGCCTCGGGGTACCGGGTGGCATAATCCACCACAGTCAGGATGAACCTTTTCCCTGAGGAACTGGGGGTACTTAAAGGCCCAATAATATCCATTCCCACCCTCTGGAATGGTTCCTCCACTATGGGCAATGGAATCAGGGCGGCTTGGGTTTTCTTGCCCGGCTTCCCTATTTCTTAGCACTGGTGACAAGACGTGCAATACTCCTTCACCTGCTGGCTGAAGTTAGGCCAGTAGAAATTCTGGGCCAACCACTGCATTGTGCGTGTGATTCTCAGATGACCAGACAAGCGATTATCATGGGCAACTTTGAGCAACTGCTCACAATATCCCTGGGGAAAGACAAGCTGCCTGCCTAGCATCCCTCCCTCGGTCTGTACTGCCTGGGTACACATAAGTCCATCTTCCCAATAAACCTTATATCTGCCATCACCTCCCTGTGCACCATCCAAGTCTGCCCAAGCCCTCAGCTTCTCTAAACTAGGGTCACTCCTCTGAGCAGCTGCAAACCCCTCACACCTTCCCAAGGCATGGGACAGGTCCTCTTCAGTCGCTAAACTAGGGTCCCTAGCACTAGCATCAGGGCCCTCAGGGTCACTGTCAATCCCAACCCTCTGACAAGAGGTCACCCCTCCCTCTTCGGAGTAACCCTCTGTAGCTATGTGGTTACTTGCTACTGGGTAAATTTCTACCCCCTTTTTATCATTCTCCCCATCTGGAGACACAGGCTGGGGAACCAGCCTCTCAGTATCTTCCCCAGTGGCTTCTGGGAGGCTCAGGGAACTACAATTTTCTCTGGCTGCTTGGCTATGGGTAACTGCACATACCACACCCTGCTGGAGATCATTACCCAGGATCACATCCACTGCTAATGTGTTGGCTACAGCCACCTGTTGCACAGTTCCCCCTGTTTCACCCCAGTCAAGGAGAACACTAGCGAGTGGCAATGTTTTCTCTTCACCAGTAAACCCTTGTACATACTGTACATATTTATTGGGTATAAGCTGACCAGGCTATACCAGATCCCTCTTTACCAATGTCAGGGATGCCCCTGTGTCCCTTAACCCCTGCTTCTGTACGCCATTTACCATGACTGGGTGCATGTGTTCCTTCATGTTCACTGGTATGCTTCCAGGGACACACAAACAACCCACTTCCTTTCTGGTACTACTTTGCATATTATTGATTGCCCTTCTTGGACACTGTCTGGCAATGTGCCCAGTTTCTTTACATAACCAACAAACATTTCTTACTTCAGATAAATCTTTTCTTTGAAACCTGGGTCTAACTGGTTTCAGTGGAGGCAGTGAGGGTTTTAGCTGACCTGAAGGCACGTTTTTCCCTTTCTGCACTGCCACACTTGCCCCATTCACTCCCAGAGCAGGTATGCTCTTGGCAAAGCAGTCAGAGAGTTCAGCAGCCTCTTGTACTGTTTTTGAATCTCAGTCCTCTAGCCATGTTTTTAACTCTGCTGGGCATGCCCAATAAAACTGTTCCAATAAAATCACATTTTCAATTTTATCAACAGTGTTTGCCTCAATTCCTTCCCACCAACATTTTAAAAACTGACGTTGTTTCATGGCTAGCTCATCATAGCTCATATCAGGGCTTCTCCTGAGTTTACAGAATTTAGCTCTGTATGATACAGCAGTTAATTCAAACTTTTTTAACAGTGCAGCTTTTAACTTGCTGTTCATTCGACCCAATGCATCCCGAGCTTTTCTGGTAAGTAGAGGGGATAGCTGGAAGCTCCAGGACTCTCTAGGAATTTTAGCCTGAATACAAACTTTTTCAAAAGAATTTAAAAAGGCATCTATGTCCTCCTCTTCCTTAAACTCAGCTATTAATTTGGAGTTCAATTTGTAACCCAGTCCTGCAGTCCCAGTTAAACCCAAGCCACTTACCTGCCCTGGTGCTGCTGGTTGGAGTCGTAGCTTCTCCAGTTCATGTTGCCACTGGTGCTCCTCTCTCCTCTCCTCTGCCTTTCTGCATTCTCACTCTGTCTTATCCTCTGCAGCTCGCTGGTGCTCACTCTCCTCACAGTCTGCTTCTCGCTGTTCCCTTTCTCTCCTCTTCTGAGACTCCCGCTCCATCCCGTGCAACTCAAGTTGCAACCTGAGAACGTCTGGATTCAGGATACTGATGACTTGTCTCTGCTGCTGTGGCCCTTCACTGACAGTGGCCCTGCTGTCTGCCTCATCGGCTCAGAACCCCTCACTGGCCGCTAGCCTTTCCAGACTTGAGGTTTGGTCCCTTTCAGTCACTGTCTGTGACTCGCTGCTCTGGGTATCAACTACCATCAGGCCCTCTATGAGGTTCTGCTTACTGGCTTTCACCCCAAATGGGACTCCCCTGTCCCCGCATAGCTGCTTTAAGAAATCTACAGTGTGCCTTCTGTAGTCGGAAGCCATTTTCTTCTTCCTTCACTACTAATACTATTCTGACTGGCACGTCAGAGAAAAAAAATAAAATGGGTGGGAACTTAACTGTAAGTCAAGGGATATAGTTCTGTTTCCTTTTGAAATAGAACACTGCCTTCCTTTTTTTTTTAAGTGAGCTAAACGGTCTCAAGCTGACACACTGAACAATGAAGCTTATACCACCAAACTTTTTATGCCACCACTGCCAACCAATCTGTCACAAACTCACTCAGCCGGTCAGCCCTCTACTCCCAAAGTGCCAACCTCAGAGCGTATGATTTGTGGATAGTGAACAGAACAAGGTAACCCTCTTGTCTGTTTTGTGGGTTCAAGTAACCTTAGTCTCAAGTTCTGGAGGGATTCAAACTGATAACCTCTTGTTAGCATACCCAATTATCAGGCTCAGATAATACTGTCTTCGGAGGGCCAGATATCTTTGCCTATGGGCACCCAACCAGGTCTTTCAAATGAACCCTTAGAACTCTATGCAAGACTTTAGAGAACTCTATCCGTTTCCCAGTTTGGTATATCAATAAGCCCATACACAGTGTTAATTGTAACCTTTAAAAGCTCCACTTAATTAAAAAGAAATGTCAAGGTACTCCAGGCAGTTTTTGTTGTAAAATATATCTTTACTTTAAAATATCGAAACAGAACAATAAATACAGAACAAATATCCCAAACACATACAATCTTAAAAACAAAACAGTTTTTTAAAATAGAAACTAGGCTCTCTTATCAACATAATACTTATCTACTACAGTGCTGATGTTGTCCTTCTTCTTTCAGTCAGAAATAAAATAAAATGTGTCTCTCTAAGGCTTGCTCAGTCGGATAAAAGCAGTCCTGAGCCAGCCTCCTCTCTGAAGTAATTAAACTCTGCCTTGGAGTATTAAAAGTTATATTTTACAGCACAGGATGTCCCAATAAGATTAAAAAAAATGACAAGTGACATACACAATTTCCTCTCTTCAGGTTAACTGGTCAGAACTATTTTTTGTTCTGCCACACACACACACACACACACACGTAAACAGTTTCTGTGATGTCCTTCCAAAGCATCCTGGGAAATGTGTATTGGTCCTTCCAAATTCGTCTGGATCCTTGTTATCTACACATAAAAGGTCTTTCTAAAGTAATTCAAGGGCTCCCTGGGACATCCCTCCCAACACAAGTTCTTCTTGGCAACTATTGCAAGTCAAAGGATCTCCCTGAGGGCATTATAAAGTGGATACTTTGGTTCCTGCCTTCAAAGAAAATTTAACAAAGGAATATTATTTTAAATAGCTGCAGATTTAGCTATGTCCTGTTATTTGAACTTGTCCCTGAGGATTTTTGAATGTGTCAGTTCAGCAAGACTGTGGGTCTTCTGACTGCCCTTCCCTTACATAAATTATATGTAATACAAAAAAAATTTGATATATGGATCAGAATCAGTGGTCCAAGTGTGACACAGTGTTCCATGGTTCCCGCACATGGGTCCTGGTTGTTGCTTGCCATTCACATGCATGTGTCTCTTTACTGGGTTCTGCATTGTGATCTGCTCCTGGGACCTTGTTCCAGGCTGTATTTCCTTGCATTGTCCCAGGATCAGGCTGTCTCATCTCCGCACTGTGTTCCACTGAGTGTTTGCACTGCTTGCCTGAGTGCTATATTCAGTGCTGTCTTATTTGCTATATTCAGTGCAGTCTTACTTCCAGGCTATGTTTGCCCTGCACTCCTGGCCCTGTTTGCCCAGCTTTCTTTGCTTGCTATATTCAGCTGGTTTTGCACCAGGTGGTCCTTTTGAATATGGCTTGCTTTCTCCTCCAGACTAAGTTTGCCCACCGGACAGTGCTAACTTTGTCCAGTGGCTGGGTTTTGAATATATGGTCCTCTAGCTGTGTTCTTACAGAAAACTCACTCAGATTTCAAGTATTTGCTAAACTATAAATGTAGGTACCATCATTCTGTTAGGTAGAACTAGCATTTAGTGCTGATTTTGCAGCGTGACATGATTTTCATCTTTTTTTTTTTTTTTACAAATTAAGTGTATGGTATGAAGCTGCAGCCTTGAAACTGCAAAATACTTTAAAGTCATTTTTTCTCCTGTGTGTGGTATAGCATAAAAACAATAGGATGACAGTGACTATTTCAGCTACACATTTGATCTCATTTTACAATGGTTCATTGAACTACACATTTAGTGTATCCCACTTTTTCAGATAAAACAAATATTTGCCAGACTAAATAACTCACACATACATATTTTTATACTTTCTTAAAAAGATACTTCACATTGGTAACTAAAAATAAAATTGAAAATCATGTCACAGAGCAAAATCACCACTAACTGCCTGTTCTACCTATTAGAATAGAGGAGGCAGTAGAGTGTGGTGGTCTAAGGCTCTGAGCTGAAAACCTGTTGCCCTGGGTTTGAATCCCACAGCCTCCACATGCGTACTGTGTCTCCCTGAACAAATCACTTAACTTCCTTGTGCTCCCAGGTCACACCTGTAAACAAGCTTTAGTGTGTCTCTCCTGGAAAAAAAAAGAATGCTGGTACCTACATTTACAGTTTAGCAAATACTTTAGAGCTAACTGAGTGAGTTTTCTGTAAGAAAACTGCTATAGTCTTTACTAATTGTAGCAGTGATGATCTAGGGCAATTTCTGTGTTTTTTATTGTTGCGCGTAGTTTGGCGAAATTAAATTTTAAAATGAAAACACATATTACTGCTAGCTAGACATGACACACCCAGAAAACACAAATAGTGAATTAGAGCTTTTTAGTAGCTGTTTTCTTAAAGAAACCCCAGGTAGGTAGCTCTCAGACATCTGTTAAATTGTAACTGTTGTCATTTGTGCTCACTGGATAAGAACAGTTACAAAGCTCTACTGTTGTGAACTGATTTTAAAAATCACTGCATATGCTAAATATATGGACCTGACTACATCTCTGTCACATGAGACAGGGTGCATTGTAGGAGGCAGAAGGCAATGAACCTATTTGTGATGGAGCTCCGCAGGGGTCATAAAACTGCCCTAAAGCTAGCAGCCTAATTTAGGAAAAACTCCTAATAGCAGACAGAGGGAAGGACACACTAGGACTTTACATACAAATCAAAACACTCTGTATAACATATGTTTTTGCAAATTCTGGGTGGACTACTCCTTTAATTAAGCCATCCCCAATCTGTATCCTTCCAAGAACCACTTTATGTGGTGTGCATACCAGCGTGGTTATTTCACTCTTATTTACAGCTTTACACCTTTATCAGTTTGTAATTGCAATTGTGACTAAACACTCCACCATGTAGCCTCCTGTCTCCCTCTATACCTGCATGCATTGCAGCACTGTTTCACTGCATGCATGTAGGTCAGAGGCTACCAGAACATATGCAGAGGATCGTGTGGAGAATGGGTGTTCTCTGCAATACTGGTATGCCTCCATACCACAGTAACCTGACAGCTGTATGTGCATCCCCTGGGTGAACCCCCGTCCGCATCTAACCTACCTCTCTGTCCGCACTTGCCTCCCCGAGGGCCACCTCCTGATGGTACCCATGTACTTTCCTTGATTACTCTTTTCACTGTGCTGAGTGTTGGGAGTACCCTGCCTGCCCATGTGTGATGTGGCAGCAATACTACCTGCAGAGCAGTGCCAGTAGTGAACACATACATTACTGGAGCTCCTGAGTGCATCATGGAGCACTGCTGCGGTGGACAATAGATGTGTGGCACTGTGTACAGTGGAGCAGTGGGGAACACTGAAGGCAGTAGTAGAGGGTCTGTCTTCAGGCATACAGCAGCGGTACATGAACATCTGTTGTGCCCAGGTGCCCTAATACTGACAGAACTGATGCTGTCTCCCCTTCTCTCTCTCTCTCTCTCTCTCTCCTTCCCCTTCCCTCCATCTCACTGACATAGCCCCCAGTTTCAACATACGGATCTCCCCCTCCCTTGAACTACTCTGTCACATCCACAGCAAAAGTGTGTCTCATAACAGTGAAATATGGTTATTTACATAATATGACTGTGCTATATACACAATACTCCATAGGACATGTAGGAGGGCATCTCAAAATGTAGCTGTCATCACCAAGTGCACCATGGGATGTGCACTGCTACTACAGGTTTGAGACCACACACACTATCGCACTCAGTGTGGACAGGCTGTAATGTTTTCAAACCATTATCCACACTGTTCACTGGCGGTGTGGAGGCACTGTAATGTTTACAGTCTGTAACAGTTTGAATCCATTACAGCTTTTTCGAGTGTAGTGTGGATGGGGCCTGCATGTCTATGTAATTATCTATCTTTCTATCAATTGCATGTATCGCTATTTTTACCTATTTCTAAAACAAACCTGCATATCACATTTGCCTGCACTCTAGGCACATACTTATGAAACTGTTCATATTTGTATTCCACTTCTGCACAGACCTCATACTTTCTTAATATTCCCATTATCACAAGCATAACTACTTTGCCCTTATCAAAAGTGCCCCCCTCTGAAAGTTACTATCACATTTTCTCTGCTAACAGTCCATCATAATTACACCTGACTTCCTGATATCAACACATTGCTTAAATATAACTTACATCACCTCATGGACAAAAACACTTTTTCTCTAAAAAAAAACAACAAAAAAAACCTGTGTAAATAATCCCAAGGCTGAACATATGCCAGCCATTACTTTTTCATGTACTGTCACCTTCTGTACATGGGGATTTTCATGTTTCCCATGATGCTTAACATTATTGGGGTATGTGCAATAGTTTTTTTCTTTAAAATTTGGCTGTCTGGCCAATATCATCTAGGATAACACATACATCAGTGGCATTTGCTCTGGGGTTCTTTTGTAAACCTATATTGCTTCCTTATTCCTTCCATTAAAATGTATACCTCCATGTATTTTCATAATAACATGTATGCCTTCCTTAGAACAGAAACTAAAACAAATCTTACTACTCACAAATCATTGTGTTGTTTCTACATACCTCCTTAACAATTCCACACAACTTCACTAACTTCATTATGCAGCCGTGATGGATCTGACCAGAATTTGTTCTACTTGTGATGCCTCTCCCTATGCATCCCAATATCCCCCCAGCTCTCCTTACTGCCTTCTCACATTGCCTGCTGACCTTTAGGTCATCTGATATGATTACCCCCAGGTCCCTTTCCATTTTTGTTGTTGTTAGTACCTCTCCTGCCAGTGTGTACTCTTCTTCTGGGTTTTTGTTTCCCAGGTGCATTACTTTGTACTTCTTTGCATTGAATCTAAGTTGCCATATGTATGACCATTCCTCCAACCTTGCCAAGTCCTTTCTCATCCTTTCCACCCCTTTGTGTATCTACTCTATTACAGATCTCTGTGTCATCTGCAAAGAGGCATATTTTTCCTTCCAGATCCTCTGCAATGTCACCTATAAAGATATTAAAGAGGACTAGAACCAGTCCTGGACCCTGAGGTACTCCACTAGTAACCCCCCTTTCTTCGGAGTGGGTTCCATTTACTATTACTTTCTGTGTCCTGTTGTGCAGCCAGTTTGCTACCCAAGCTACTACCCTGAGACCCACTCCCAGGCTGGCTAACTTGATTATTAATCTTTGTGTTGGACTGTGTCAAATGCCTTGCCAAAGTCTAGGCAGGCCATGTCCACAGCCCCTCCCTGGTCTATTACTTTGGTCATCCAGTCAAAGAAATCAATTAGATTCATCTGACATGACCTTCCCACTGTGAACCCATGCTGCCTTGGGTCCTATGCCCCACTGGCCTATAAGTACTCAACAATTCTTTCTTTCAGAAGTTATTCCATCATTTTCTCTACCACTGAGGCCAAACTAACAGGTCTGTAGATTCCTGCTTCTGCCTTGCTCCCACGTTTGTGAAGGGGAATCACATCCACCCTCCTCCAGTCCTCAGGTACCACCCCATCCTTCTATGACTTGTTAAAAAGGGTGGTCAGTGGTATCACTAAGTCCCCACTTAGTTCTTTTAGGATTCTGGGGTGAATCCCATCAGGCCCCATTGTTTTGTCCACCTTGAGTTTTAGGAGTTGTTTCAGGACCCTTTCTTCTGAAAATGGACTGGTGTCAACCCCCCTGCTCAGAGTGCTCCTATTGTTTGGTTTAGGTAACTCCTCTTCTCCTTCTTTTGTGAATACTAAGCAAAAGCATTCATTCAGTATCTCTGCCTTTTCACTATCTCCCTCTGCCCACTTCCCTTCCCCTCCCCTTTATTAATCTTCACTATCCCTCCCTTAACCTTTCTTTGCTCCCTAATGTACATATAAAAGGTTTTATCCCCCTTCTTAACTGAGTTGGCTGTTTTTTCCTCGGTTTGGGCCTTTGCTATTCTGACTGCCTTCCCCACTTCCTTCTGCTTTAACTGACACAGTTCTCTGTCATGCTCCTTCTGTGATTCCTTAGACTTCTTGAATGCCACCTTTTTCTCCATAACCTTCCCTGCCACCTCTTTTGAGAACCATAGTGGTTTTTACTTCATTTTGTTTTCTTTATTTAACACACAAAGGCTTGTTGCCTCCATGATGGCAGTTTTAATTTTTCTCCGTTGTTCTTCTACCCCTCCTTTCTGGCCATTTGCTAATGCATTCCTTAGGTATTCACCCATTTGGCAAAGTCAGCCCTTCTAAAGTCCAGTATCCTTGCTGTTGTATGGCTTGTCTCCATGGTTGTGCCTATTGTGAACCACACTGTGTGGTAGTCACTTGTTCCCAGATGGCTATCCACTTCTAAATCTGTGATCCTCTCCTCATTTGAGAGTACCAGGTCTAATATTGCTACCTCCTGAGTGGGTTCCAATACTAGCTGTCTAAAGCATGCCCCCTGTAGGGCATCGAGAATGACCCTGTTCTTGGATGTGGCTGTAGTACATATCATCCAGTTAACATCTGGCATATTCAGGTCCCCCATCAACAATATCTCCCTTTTTTCAGCCATTCTGAGGTTGTCTTTTATCATTTCCTTGTCCATTTCCTCCCCCTGAGACGGGGGTCTGAATACATCCCCTGTGTGGATTGTGGTGCCAATCCCTGTCTCCAAGGTGGCCCACAGTGCCTCTTGTCCTCCCATTTTAACTTTTAGTTCTGTAGCTTTGATCCCTTCCCTTATGCAGAGAGCTACCCCACCTCCTCTTTTACACTCCCTGCCCCTTCTGTAGATTGTGTACCCTGGTATGTTGACATCCCAGTCATGGTTGTCCATGTATCATGTTTCCGTGACTGCCACAATATCCAAGTGTTCCTCTTCCATCAGGGCTACTAGCTCAGGAAGCTTGTTTCCCAGACTATGGGCATTGGTACTCACTGCCCTCCATTTAATGTTGGCATTATCCTTTTTACCCCATCCCTGTCCTTATTGTCTTTGTCTGTTTTTCCCTTTACCCCATCCTGCCTTCTGTCAAACACTGTACCTTAGTGTTTACCTTACTATCTGCCATTTTTTGTGGGGGGAGGCTTGAAATTTCCTGCTTCCTATCAGTGTCTTCCCCCTTGGCTAGTTTAAAAGCTTGCCAAGGAAGCATTTAAACCTATTACCTAGGAGCTTGGTTCCCTTTCTGGACAGATGCAGACCATCATGCCAGTATAGACCTACATCTCTCCAGGTGGACCCTGAGTCCCCAATGAAGCCAAAGCCCTGTGCTCTGCACCAGTTTTGCAACCATTCATTGAACTGCATGGTGCATAGTACCCTAGCTGCACTCATATCATAGACCGTCAGCACCTCTGAGAAGGTTTCCGTGCTTGCTACCTGTCTGAGGCCCCTCCCCAACTCCACAAACTCATCCTGCACTGCACTGATCTCATGCCCAGCTAGGTCATTTGTCCCAAGGTGGACCATGATATCTAGTTCCCTCTCCTGTGATGCTACTCCTGTAATCCTGAGGATTCGCTTCCTGTCTCTCCAAGCCATGGCACCAGGCAAGCACCTTACCTCCCTCTCCCCCCCTCCCCTCCCCAGTTCTACTCCCCTGACAATTGAGTCCCCTACCAGAATTTGCATCCTTCCCCTGGGTGTTCCTTGCCACCCTTTTGTTGGTCTCTCTTGTGGATGTACCCAGCATTCTTCTTGGTCTCCAATGAGGAGGTCATCATAGAGGAACCTTGCTCTGCCAGAATGACATATGAATTGCGGAGAGGTACAACTAGAGGGATGTGCCTCTGTTCCACCACCGTCACCCTTCCAGAGCCCTCTGTGGTCCAACTGCTCCTCATTCTTGGCAACCTCTGAGGCAGTGGTTGTGGCACTAGTGCTCTTTGGGTGGGGGAGGCTACCCTAGTCCTTACCAGTTCCACCTGGAGATGGGCAACTTCCTCCCTCAGAGCTGACAGTTGCCTGCAAATAGGACAGCAACACAGTTTCCAGAATGTCTCCTGGAAAACTGCTGCCTCACAGCTAGTACATTGCACCACTCCCCACATGTCCCTCTCCCTTATAATTTATATTATATTATATATAATATATAATATGTAATATATATATATATGTAAGATTTTTTTTTTGGTGCTATATGTGCTTACCCTTCATGCACTGCGCTGGGCTATTAAGGATATGACAGAGTTCTGCCCCTGATCTGTTGAGGAAGTGATGTCAGAACCTTGGGCATAAAGGAAATGACACACCTGGGGTGGGTGGGGTGAGGGAAGGGTGGGTGGGTGTCCCCAACCACCAGTGACCATCAGAAAAAAATCAACTACACCACTGCGCCCCATCCTGGTGAGTACTGCCCTTCTTTACAGTAATTCAACCCTCACCACAATTTACTAGACCAATGCACCTACAGAAACCACTCTACTGAACCCAGGGATAAAAATGAAGTCAAAACTAAGCCAGCAGGACAATTCTAAAAAGTTGCAAAAATATCCTTACAAATCCTAGGTCTCAACAATAGCAATCAAGCACAGTAAAAAAGCAAATTCAGTAGTATTACACTCCATCTGGTTATAACATTACTACACTTTAATGGAATCCTGCAAGTCTCTTCTTAATTCCAATAAGCCAAAATGAAAGTGTCAGCATAAAGTGTAGCTCATGTACTCACAAATCCCAAGCAATATTATGTCTTACCAGGCTTCCAGGTCTTAAAACAAGGATTATTTTGTTCTCTGCAGTATAGCAAATTTTAGCAGCCTCAAAGAGGAACAACCAAAGTCTGTCTGACTGAATTCTCACTGTGTGGTTTGTCTGCTAACTCCTTTAATGACATATTCATCAAATGGCTAATGATCATCACCTATGAAGCTCCCTCCCAAGACTGCACACCAGGTATCATCTATTGGTCGTTTGGTGAGTCACTCCCCACAGATAAGCACCATTCACCAAACTGACACTCCTTCACCACGTGTTCTGGTTGTACCCACTATATAGTGACACAACCCAACCTCCAATGTGATACCCCTGGGCTGAGATTACCTGGCCTTTTGGCTAGTGTTACTCACACAGGATCTATCCTTAGACTGCAACAGGATTGTCTGGTGTGCATAGGACACACAGCCTGCAGTTGCAAGTCTGGTTAGTCTATACTCATGCTCTGTTTGAAAGAATTCATAAGGGAGAAATGATAAAGGTTTACAGTAAGTAGAATTATCAATAATCTAGTGACCGCACACAACACATCCAATGTATATTTTTATTAACCAGTAAAAGCAATATGTGCAGCACATACTGTTAACCATATTTATAAAGACAACACCGCCCCGTGTCTTAGCCAAGTGGCATTCATATAGAAATGCACAAGCATCAACCTATGTGCAAAAGATGGGCTGTATGGTTACACTGTCCATTACTAATAATCTAGAATGTGACATGATGACTGGTACTTGATGGCACAATAAATGAAACAGTAACATAAATGTGCAGAATCTGTGGTATCACAACATATGTCAATACAGGGGAATCTGATTATTTTGGTTTCAGAATATCAACCAGTGGTTTAGCAAGGCTACCTGCAATTCCACTACCCTTGCCAACATTTTTGAATTTAGCATCCGGACAGCAGATGTACAGTCTCTTTTTCCCATGTTCTGCTATGTTATACAAATGCTGTTTGAATGTCCTTTACCATGTGTGTTCAATTTTTTTCTGTATTTATGCATTCTTTGAATTTTATGTTTATTACTGACTGCAGTGTACTGACCAAATGCAATTTGGTCTCTAGATCTGCAGCTTGGAGCCTTAACCAACTGCGCTGTACTGCTTCCATAATCAAATGCTGTTTTAGATGCTTAGAACACATCCTTTGTGCTACTTCAGTGACATTGGGCAATTTCTGTCCTGGGAGTCTGTGTGCCGCATGAAGATCTTCCAGATGTATGTAAAAAAGAAAAATAGATTATCCCTCACCATATAAACATAGACTTTGATGGCAGATTAGGACCACTTGGCCCATCTAGTCTGCCCATTTCCCTACCTACAGGATAGGCTGCAGATCCTAGTTAACCAACAGCCTATTTCTTCCTACCCCCCACAAGAATTGCCTTATGCCTGTCCCATGCATTCTTGAATTCTCCCACAGTTTTAGACCCCACAACCTCCTCAGGAAGGCTGTTCCACGCATACACTACCCTCTCTGTGAAATAATACTTCCTCACATTGCCCCTGAACCACCCCCCCATCTTTAAATTGTGTCCCCTTGTTCTTGCACATCTCTTTTTCTGAAAGATGCTACCCTCTTGGACTTTGTTGATTCTACTGAGGTACTTAAAAGTTTCTATCATGTCCCCCCTCTCCCTTCTTTCCTCAAGGGTATACATATTAAGCTCCTTTAGTCTCTCCTCATACACTTCTCTTGCAGACCCTGCACCATTTTAGTTGCCCTCTTCTGGACTGCCTCTATCCTGTCTATGTCCTTGCGGAGATGGGGTCTCCAGAACTGGACGCAGTACTCCAGATGAGGTCTCACCAACTGTCTGTACAGAGGGATAACAACTTCCTGTTTTTTGCTGCTGATGCCTCTCCTTATGCATCCCAGTATACCCCCAGCCCTCCCTACTGCCCTCTCACATTGCTTGCTGACCTTAAGGTCATCTGATATGATTACCCCCAGGTCCCTTTCCTTTTTTGTTGTTGTTACTACCTCCCCTCCCATTGTGTATTCTTCCCCTGGGTTCTTGTTTCCCAGGTGCATTATTTTGCACTTCTTTGCATTGAATCCTAGCTGCCATACTTCTGACCATTCCTCCAACCTTGCCAAGTCCCTTCTCATCTTTTCCACACCTCCTTGTGTATAAACCCTGTTGCAGATCTTTGTGTCATCTGCAAAGAGGCATACTTTTCCTTCCAGTCCCTCTGCAATGTCACTTATGAAGACATTAAAAAGGACTGGACCCAAAACTGAGCCCTGCGGTGCCCCACTAGTAACCCCTCTTTCTTCAGAGTGGACTCCATTTACAATTACCTTCTGTGTCCTGTTGTCCAGCCAATGTTTTACCCAGGCTACCACCCTGGGACCCACTCCCAGGCTGGTTAATTTGACTATTAATCTTTGTGTGGGATTGTGTCAAATGCCTTACAAAGTCTAGGTAGGCCATGTCCACAGCCCCTCCCTGGTCTACTACTTTGGTCACCCAGTCAAAGAAATCTATTAGATTTGTCTGACATGACCTTCCCTGGCCAGAACCCATGCTGCCTTGGGTCCTGTGCCCCACTGGCCTCTAGGTACTCAACTATTCTTTCCTTCAGAAGTGACTCCATCACTTTCCCTACCACAGAGGTCAAACTGACAGGTCTGTAGTTTGCTGCCTCTGTCTTGGTCCCACTTTTGTAAAGGGGAATCACATCTACCTTCCTCCAGCTCTCGGGTACCACCCCATCCTCCCATGATTACTTAAAAAGAGTAGCTAGTGGTTTCACTAGTTCCCCCCTTGATTCTTTTAGAATTCTGGGTTGAATTCCATCAGGCCCCATTGCTTTGTCCACTTCCAGTTTTAGGAGTTCTTGCAGAACCCTTTCTTCTGTGAAAGGATTGGGATCGACCTCCCTATCAAAAGTGCTTCTGTTAATTGGATTAGGCACTTCCCCCTCCTCCTTTGCGAAGACTGGGCAGAAATATTCATTCAGTATCCTGCTTTTTCACTGTCCCCCCTCTGTCCACCCACCGTTCATTCTATTCAGCCTCACTATCCCTTAATTTTCTTTCTACGCTTGCTGATGTACCTATAAAATGTTTTATCCCCCTTCCTAACTGAGTTGGCTATCTTTTCCTCAGTTTGGGCCTTTGCTATTCGGACTTCCCTCCCTGCTTCCTTCTGCCTTAACTGGTACAGGTCTCTGTCCTGCTCCTTCTGTGTTTTCTCATACTTCCGGAATGCTATCTTTTTTCTTCCTGACTTACACATCCATCTCTTTTGAGAACCATAGTGGCTTTTTCTTTCATTTTGATTTGTTTATTTGTTTCACACAAAGGCTTGTTGCCTCTGTGATGGCAGTTTTGATGATTCCCCATTGTTGCTTCACATTTTCTTCTAGCTTGTTTGCTAGTGCTTTTCTGAGGCACTCTCCCATCTTGCCAAAGTCAGCCCTCCTGAAGTCCAGTACCCTCACTTTTGTATGGCTTGACTCTGTAGCTAAGTTTAACATGAACCACACTGTTTGATGGTCACTTGTTCCCAGATGGCAACCCACTTCTAGATCTGAGATCCTCTCACTGCCCCCATTTGAGAGTATGAGGTCTAAGATTGCTCCTTCATGAGTGGGTTCCGAAACTAGCTGTCTGAGACCTGCCACCTGTAGGGCATCAATAATGGCCTTGCTCTTGGATGTGGCTGCAGCAAATGTGCTCCAGTTAACATCTGGCATATTCAGGTCTCCCATCAACAGTATCTCCCATTTCTCTGCCATTCTAAGAATGCCTTCTATCATATCCTTGTCCATTCCCTCCCCCTGACATGGGGGTCTGTACACAACCCCTGTTCAAATTGTGGTGCCCTTTCCAGTCTCCAAGGTGACCCACAGTGCCTCCTCTCCTCCCTGTTTACTCTTTTGTTCAGTTGCTTTTATCCCTTCCTTTACATAGAGAGCTACTCCTCCCCCTCTTCTCCCCTGCCTGTCTTTCCTGTAGGTTATGTACCTTGGTATGTTAATATCCCAGTCATGGTTCTCTGTGTACCATGTTTCTGTGACTGCTATGATATCCAGGCATCCCTCTTCCATCAAGGCCACCAGCTCAGGGAGCTTGTTGCCCAGACTATGAGCATTGGTACTCATTACCCTCCATTCCCTGATGGCCTTACTCCTTTTTGCCCCATCCTTGTCCTTCTTGCCTTTGTCACTTTCTCCATTTACCCCTGCCTTTCTCCCTATCGACACCTCTATGTTGGTGTTTACCGCATTTACTACCATTATTTTTTGGGGGGGCTAGGATTTCCCTGCTCCTTTCCAGTGCCTCCCCCCTTGACTTGTTTGAATGCTTGCCAATGAAGCATTTAAACCTATCACCTAGGATCCTGGTTCCCCTCCTGGAGAGATGCAGCCCATCTTGCCAGTATAGGCTTGCATCACTCCAGGTGGACCCCTAGTCCCCAATGAAGCCAAATCCCTGAGCTCCACACCAGTTTTTCAACCACTGATTGAATCCCATGGTGTGGAACACCCTATCCTCTCCTATGTCATAGATGGGCAGCACCTCCAAGAAGGTTACTGTGAGTGCTACTTGTCTAAGGCCCTTCCCCAATTCCACAAACTCTTCCTGCACTTCTCTAATTCCTTTCTTAGCCAGGTCATTTGTCTCTAGGTGGACAATGACATCCAACTCCCTCCCCTGTGCAGCTGCTCTGGCAATCCTGAGGATTCGTTCCCTGTCCCTCCAAGCCATGGCACCAGGCAGGCACCTTACCTCCCTCTCCCATTCCTCCCCAGTTCTACCTTCCTAACAATGGAGTCCCCACCAGGAGTTGTTTCCTCCCTGTGGAGTCCCTGCACAATATAGTCCCAGTAGAGAAGTCCAGTCACACATCAGTCCTTTCTCCTGGTGTCTTCTGCCAAGCTACTAGGAGAATCTTTCTAAGGCAGTCTTTAAATGTAGCTTCCTTCTAGCTGAGCCACTCCCCCTACTTACTAGATCTTTCTACAAGTAATTTAAACCTCACAGCTATCAAGTCCTTTCAGTCACCTGAGATTTACACATAGAAAACTGTTCAGATAACCATTCAGTTCAGTTAACTCAGACACACACTTTTTTTTGTTTTGTTTGTTAGTTTTTTTTTACCCTAAATTAAAGGTCCAAGTACAAGAGTTCTACTTCTTTAGTCCCAGTAGAGAAGTCCAGTCACACAGCAGTCCTTTCTCCTGGTGTCTTCTGCCAGTACATGACATAAGAATGTAGGGAGTACGAGTGAGCACAGCCCTCACTACCAACTTAAATGATTAGCATCATGTTGACTGCAACTGTAGTGAGCACACCAAGAAATGGTAAATGGTCAGGTCAAGTCACTGGGTCAAACCCTGGAACTAGAAATTACTTGCATTGGTAGAAAAATGTTGCTCATAACATATCTAAACATGTATTTTCAACTCATAGCAAAGGAACACACATACCAGCAGTAGTCTAGAAATCTGAAAAATTAATTGATGACTAACACTCTGTTCTCTTTCAAAAATATAGTGACAGCATACATTTCCATTGTAACAATATTCACATGACTGACACAGTGAGGTAATACTATTTGATGTCCTATCATTGTGCTCCAAGGTGTCGCAATATGAGTTTTCATATTGCATTTTGCATGACAGCTCTATTGCAACATACTTCGTAACTGAAAAGGTTGTGCTGAAATGTATGCGCATTCCATTCAGAAAAACAGTTACTCATGCTGTAATTCCACCAGCAGATGTGAAATACACCAGCCTTACTTGAACCTGGAAAGTGCTACACATGCATAAGTTTTCGTGCTGCTCTAATGGGTTTTGCTAGTATCATATGGTCATTGCTTAATGTTTGCATCACTGCACTGTTACGAAATTATAATGCATTGATAACTGTTGTATAACGCAGTCATTTAATGGTTCATAACTCAATAATAATCTCATTATTCAAGCATGGGAGCAATGTACAGCACAACATCTCCATGAATCGGAACCAAAACATCACACAATTATACTGTTAGTAACAGTAGAATGTACATAATACAAAGACACTGTGACACTTAAATAGTATGTACATATACAGTAGTGAAATATGGAAGAGATCCAGTATTTACCACAACATTCTCATGATGAGAAATGTGGCATTTCTTTCAGATAGTTGTCCTGTAAAGCCACACTTGGGTAGCAAAACACCTATACAACTGTACATTATAATATTGTTGTGGAAGAGAACTACTGTGGTTACATGGGAAAATGTCTGTGGCATAACAATGAATAAATGAAACAAGCTGCACATACTTCACCTCAAACACGCACTAAATACAAAAGAATAAATGAGTGGATAAATGCCTGCTGATTGTCCAGACAACTGGAAGGAATCACGTGGGTACTAGGCATCATTGTTTTCACACCATACAGAACTTACAAAAGAACATTACACTAACGAAAACATTTTGTGTTTTCAATAGGTCTGTAGCACAGTTATTGTTACTGTTTGACAGTGTAGCCTACATATATGTAACACCCTAGCCACTTAACTCATTCAGCACCCTTTATTTGATTACTGACATCCTAACCTGGTATGCACTCAAACTTTGAAATGGTTTAACCACTATCATTCCAGTCCCCCAGATGATTGGTTCTGGGGGACTTCAATGCCTGAGTCAATGATGCGCTCTCACCTTTTGGACAAAACCTTCTCCAATTGATGGAATCATTGGGTCTGACACAAGAGTTACCACCACAACCCACGGGGGCATTCGTTGGACTTGGTGTTCCTCCTGGGGATGGAAATCTCTGATATCGAGGTGGATCCTGTCAGTTGGATGGACCATCATGCCCTAAGATTCAGTTTCGCGACCTCCCTGAGTAGGCCTTCCCCCAAGGAAATGGTACAGTACTGTCCATTGAGAGGATTTACTTCAGAAGGTCTAATGATGGTGTTGGATCTTTCAGGAATTCCGACAGATAGCACCTACCCAGGGTCTTTTGTTCTCTCCTATAAGAGGGTGGTAGTAGGGGCCTTGGATGCCAATGCTCCAGTCTGTGTTCGCCCTCTGATTCTTTGCCCATCTGGCCCATGGTATGATGAGACTCTGTGGGAATTGAAGAAGCAGGGACAAAGGTTGGAGAGACACTGGTGGAAAACTCACCTGGAGGAGAACAGGCTTAGATTGTTAGACCATTATAAGGTCTACCAATCAGCAATTTCTCATAAGAAGGCAACGTTCCTGTCCAAGGAAATTGATGCAGCAAAAAACAGGTCTGCTCTGCTCTTCCAGTCTGTGGACAGACTGTGCAATCCAGCCTGTCTGAAATCTGGTCAAGCATTGTCACAATAGATGTGTGATGAGTTTTCGCAGTGTTTTGCTGATAAGGTTGCTTCCATCAGGGATGAGATCAACCAGTGCCTCCACATTGGACCTTGCACTGATCAACTGAGTGGTACAATTACCCAGGTGTCCTGGTCTACCTTCAGCCTGCTGACAGTCATGGATATAGGGCTCTATTCATGAAGGGGTGCAGTGCTGGAGCATTAAGGCACATGCAGCTCCGCACCCTCGGGAGATCCATGTGGGGACTGCATTCATGAAGCAGCAGTCCCTGCATGGCTCCCTACCACATCCCAGCCTCCCTGGTGTGGAGGTTCGGGGGGGGGCATTGTTATGTACCCAGGGGGCAGCCAATCAGCTGCCCTACCAGGGCCTGCATTGGATCTCTTGCACTGGTATGGTACCATGTTTCCCGGTGCACGGAGAGCGCCATGCAGATCACTGAGGGGAGGCATTTGCCATCTGCCCATCACTGGCCCAACTGGTGTGCCCCAATGGAAGGGACATCCATAAGTGGTGGTCTGAGGACCACCTGCCTGCTCCTGTTGCACTGGAGGCGGTGTTTGAAGGGGGCACATAACTATTACAGCTGCCCATCAGATGCGTAGCCATGGGAGCACACTCACGGCACTCCACCGATTTGTGAATGGGTGCGGCCTTGTGCAGCCCCCCCGCCACACCCACATTGAAGCTCCATGATTGGCTATGCATCCAGAGCATGGGGGGTGTAACTGTGTCCTGGATGTGGCAGCTGGTGTGCGGTGGGTGCAAACGGGTGCAGGGTGGCTACGTGCCTGTATTACGCATGCATAGCCACCCAGGCCCATTTGTGAATAGGGTCCAGAGTGAGGATCATCAAGACTCTGCGACCAACTTAATGTAGTCTGGACCCAGGCCTAACTCACCTTCTTGTAGGATGTGTTGAGGTAATCAGCCTGGACCTAGCTGGAATAGGAATGGTTTCATTAGAGAGAGGGATCTTTTCAGATCCCTTAAAGGAGGCAGTCGTCTGGCCCCTCCTGAGAAAACCTTCCCTTGGCCCGGACTGTTTAACAAATTAAAGGCCAGTCTCTAACTTGCAATTTACAGGCAAAGTTATTGAGAAAGTGGTTGCTCTGCAGCTGGAGGGTCATTTATCCGACTATAATATCTATGACCATCTCCAGTCGGGCTTCAGAAAGAGGCATAGCACCAAGAATGCCCTGGTGTGGGTACTGAATGATCTCCAGATGGCTAGAGATTGGAGAGCCCATTCCATCTTTGTTCTCCCTGATCTCTCAGCAGTGTTCGACACTGTGGACTAGGGGGTGCTGCTTGAGCACATATGGCTTTTCTGTGGACTTGGGGGGGCAGTCCTCAGTTAGTTTTGATCCTTCCTTGAGGGCAGATCTCATAGAGTGGTGTTGGGGATTTATGCCTCAGCCCCTCATGAGCTGCCCAGTGGGGTACCACAGGGCTTGATTCTGTTCTCCATGTTGTTTGCAGTGTATATACTACCATTAGAGGACATCATAAGATGGCACAGTTTGAGTTTTTATTGCTATGCAGATGATTCTCAGCTGCACATGTCTTTTGTGCCTGACTAGGAGGGAGATACTGTCTTGGTGTTTAATAACTGGCTAGCTGAAATACAGGACTGCATGAGTGCCAGTTTGCTGAGATTAAACCCAGGAAAAACTGAGGTATTGATCATGGACCCAGATCTTAGGATGGCCAGGATATTGGTGGGGCAATCCCTTGGAATTGAGCTTGGAGGAACCACAGTAACTGCCACAGGCCTAGTGTGTAACCTTGGCATGATTTTTGACGAATGCCTGACCTTGAAATCTCAAGTGTCAGTGGTAGTCCAATCCTTCTTTTACCACCTATGGAACATCACTAGGGTGAAGCACTTGGTTCCATCTGAAGATCTTCCCACTGTGGTCCATGCCTTCATCACCACCCATCTTGATTACTGCAACACCCTCTATCTAGGGCTACCAGGGGTGGAGATCCGCCGATTGCAGCTGGTGCAGAACACAACGGCCAGATTGTTAACTGGAACCTTGCGATCTAGTCATATAACACCTGTGCTGTGTGAACTGCACTGGCTGCCAGTACAGTGGCAGATAACCTTCAAGGCTGCATTGCTGACCTATAAAGCCCTACACGACCAGGGACTGCAGTACCTGCAAGACCTTCTGTGCCCCTACTGTTCCTCCCATCTACTCTGATCCTACAACAAGGGATTGCTAGAAATTCCCAGGGTATGACTGAAAACATCTGGAAGGAGATCCTTTGCCTTCATTTTCTCTACCCAGTTGAATTCTCTACCTCGTCAGATATGAGATAGCCTGACCATTGAGGGTTTAAAAACCACCCTCAAAGCCAATCTTTTTAGTCAAGCCTTTCAAGGGGCCTGATGGAAATATAAAGAGACGTCAGAAATTAAATGGTTACTATTTTACATTTTACTAGTATTTGTATTGTTTTTTATGTTGATGTGATGTTTTTATTTTGTGTTTTTATCCTGTATTAATTGTTAAGGTGCCATGAGCTATGGAAGGGCGCCTCTTACAAATATATAAATGAATAAATGAATGTATCATTAGGTGTGTATACCAGGCTCATTCTCTAGAATTTCTGGGGTTGGGGTTTACAGAACAACCTGTGAATTGCCACAAGATCCTGTGGAGAGATTTGCTAGACGTATGCTAGATCAATAGGTCTCATAGGTCTCATAGGTAAGTACAGAGCTATATAGACGTTAGTCCTTTTGCTCGCCATTTATTAATAACCCTAAATATTATGCTTAAGTAAGAAGCTATCTAGTTTGTTTTTAAATGCGTTCACAGTTACACTAACCACCACCTCTAATGGCAACCTATTCCAAATATTGGTAACTCTCAGCGTGAGCCAGGATTTTCTTTTTTTGGTTTTTGGGCATTCCACATATAGTTGTAGAGGGTGTGATCTAGTATTACCTGACAATTCCCTGTACCTTAAACCCAGTAGTTCCCATAAATCTGGATCAATAGTGGCTTTATAGATTAAACACATATCCCCCCTTAAACGCCTATATTCCAAGGAATATAAACCCAGAATATTTAGCCTCTTTTGATAATCATGACCTTTAACCTCCTGTATATTTTGAGTGGCTCTTCTCTGAACTCTCTCAAGTGCCACTATCTCAGTTCTTCCACTGGTGACCAAAACTCAAGACAGTAATCCAAATGCGGCCTCACCAATGATGTATAAAGGGCAGAAGAACATCCCTACTTCTAGATGTAATATGTTTATTTATACAGTGTAAAATACCACTTGATTTTTTAATAACTGAATTGTAATGCATTTTAGGTGATAGATCGTTTATAACCATAATACCCAAGTCACTCTGTTGTTCCACAGTATTTAATATTTGTCCTCCAAGTGTATATGGTATCTGTTTATTTGCCTTCCCCAGGTGCATAACACATTTGTCCACATTAAACAGCAGTTTTTTATCTAATGCCCAGGACTCCAGCATATTTAGTGCTTCTTGTAGTTTTGTGGCGTCATTTTGGTTATTAATAGGAAACCCAACCCTGGTATCATCAGCAAACGTAGAAACCCAGACTCCATTGTTGACTTTCATTGAGGCAACATATATATATAAACAAGCAGGGCCCCAAGACAGAGCCCTGGGGCACTCCTACTAGTCACCTCGCTCATGCTGAGTTGGTCCCATTTACATTTACTGACTGCTTTCTAGAGGTGAGCCATGCATCTACCCGTTTTTTTATTTTTCCTGGTAAGTCCTGTAGTATTAATACTTCAATAAATTCTCCATGGGGGACCTTGTCGAAAGCTTTCGAAAAATCGAGATACACCACATCCACAGGCTGTCCCTCACCCATTGCCCTGCTAACGTTTCCATAAAATTCCAACAGGTTGGTCTGACAGGACTTTCCGTTGGTAAATCCATGCTGTACTGGGTCTACCCGATCTGTTTTTTTGGCGTGGTCCACAATATAATCTTTTAAAATACCCTTGAAGATTTTTCCTAAGACAGACGTCAAGCTAATTGGTCTATCAATCTTCTGGAGGTCTACCTAGTAATTACACACATGAAGCAAGAACTTCACTGTCCACACCATAGCTGGGATTCTGGAGTGTGACTTTTTTTTAAAATACAAGATCTTCAAGCAAGTGTTGTCCCCCAAAGGTTTACAACAAAGATCACTTGAACACTGGCAGACAAGTGTTTAAAAACTGTAAACTGTAAACATCTTTGTATTCCCACAAGCATCAGACATTGATCAATTCATTCACTTGCTGCACTCAGTGGCATCTGCCACAACTGTAAGCACTTTTTTTCTAAGCTTGTAGCACCATTCTTCCCTCCAGCTACTGGTATCATTAGTGGCAACTTAGCCCATGCTGTGGGGTCAAATCTGTTTCAGACTATTGGCAATAGTCTAGAGTAACCAGGCACCCTTTCAGAATCCGTTAGTTATAGACTTTTTACTCTAAATGGGGTTCTGCCCACCCTTTTCTCCCAAGCCCAAACTCAGTCATTCTTCCTGAGTTACACCATAAACATCTGCGATACCTCACAAATTTCTTTAAACATTAGACTTGAGAGTCCACATTTGTAGAGTAAGGTGAAAATTGTGTGGTCTTGTCATGACTCTGGACTTTGCACACCTCAGCCAACTTTTACTTTAAAAAACAGTCTTGCACATCTGCCTTACAGATAGTTGTGCCTTCCTGACAGGAATGGACCACAACAGAAATTGTACTCTTTCCCTCTGGTAAGATTCAAATTTCACTTACTGTCATACTGTCAGGGAGCTTTAAAACATCCTGGACCAAACAGGCGAATTCCCCATGAATCCACATAAACTACAGTCACTTTCACCCCTCATGGGGTGAAAAGTAGGTATCCTGAGATAAGAAATGTTTCCACCATTTCCCATTGTCAAACAGGGGATCACAAAAATAGGGTGAGAAATACCAGGGCCCATGGGCTGCAGCCCACAGGCGGAATGCTGCTCTGCCTTCCTCTAACTTCAAACTCCAAACACTAACTGCAGACCTTACTTCGAGACACAGCTCTTGCAGCAGGTTACACAATAAGGACTGAAGCTGGCAGGCTGCAGGACCCCATGGAAAACTTTTAGCTAGCAGTATACAGCGGGGAATGGGCCCCGCCATTGGCCCTGCCCCGATATCTGGTACACTATAAGAGGGGGCGGTCCCCCAGCATATCTCATTTTTTTTCCAGCTATCAAGTTGCAAGCGACAGCTCCATGGATGCCTTCAGCATTGATCAACACCATCTTGAATATCCTTTTTCAATTTCTTTGGTACCAACTAGTTTGGTTTTTGTTGTTTTTTCTTTCATGTCATCTTCCCCGACATCCTCTCCTGAAAGGCACCCATCTAAGTGTGCCTGTGGCAAGCAAATGACCTTTCGGGATGACCACTTGACCTGTGTCCAGTGTCTAGACCCTGATCACGACACCAAGGCCTGTGCACACTGCCAGAAATTCAACCCTAAGATGAGGGCCCACCATCAACAGGTCTTGGAAGCCCTGTTGCTCAAAGAGAAGCTTACCGCCTGTCATTGAGGCACAGGTCAGGAAGCATAGAAAAACCAGGACCAGTTGTAGAATTCACCAAAAATATTTATTTACACTAGCAGTAACACAAAAAAAATACTTGTTCAGTATAACTATTTACAAAGGCCAAATAAACAGATCAATCTGAGTTTTTCTTCAATCTCTGTGTCCCTTTTTCTCTCTCAAGCTGTTGCAGCTCAGCTCTCTTATAAGTCCTTCCAACCCCCATTCTTAACAAGCATCCTGTTCTTATATGTTTCAGGTAGGTGCAAGGCAGGAACACAGTGTGCCTAAGCTAAGGGCCCCTTTTCCACAGCTTTTCAGCAAAAGGCTTAAACATTTGCACTCAGGTACCCTCTTGACTTCCCGATAGCTTTTTGCAATCATCTCAAAATATAATTATGTACATTTCAACAGTAACACTATATAATTTCTAAACAAAGGGATCTCGATATCAGTTACATTTCCACATAATGATTTGCATATATTTTTATACCAGCAGATATGCAAGGGAGAAAAAAGACAGCAAGGAAAGACTGAGAGACAGTCAGAGGCAAAGAACCGTGAGACTGTCGGGATGATCTAATCTTAGGTATCACAGCAAAATCTGGCTGTGCAACCAGAGAAGAGACAAGAAAGGAATAGAACAGAACAGATCCTTGCATTTAAATACTTTCTCCATAACAACTGGGATAGGGTCTCTCTGTCATGCAACTTTCTACTTATGTACAGAATAGGATGTTCTGTCCCATCTATATTTTGGCTAAGAACTGCACCTAGGCCTACCTCTGATGCATCTGTTTGTAACAACAATGGTTTCTAAAAGTCTGGGCTTCTTAAAACAGGGGCTGAACATGATGCAGCCTTACCAGCTTGAAAAGCTTCATCACACGCTGGGATCCATTTCACATTATTTGGGTACCGTTTTTTCATGAGTTCTGTGTGGGGAGTAGCTAACTCGGCAAAGTTGGGAACAAATCTCTGATAATAACCAGTCAGCCCTAAAAATAACCTGACATGTTTCTTTGTTTTAGGTACAGGGCTGTTAGCTACAGCTTCTATTTTAGAAATTTCTGGTTTAACGTCTCCATTTCCAAACACATAGCCCAAATATCTGGTTTCCTGCATGCCCAATGCACATTTGGTAGAAGTAATAGTCAGACCTGAATTTTTGATATATTGGATAACTACTCATAGGTGTTCCAGGTGGCTTTTCCAATCTGGACTATACATCATGACATCATCCAGGTATGCAGCACAATAACTAGTGTGAAGTGCTAAAATTACATCCATGTACCGCTGGAATGTAGCTGGCGCACCATGTAAACCAAAGGGCATGGTGGTGAACTGATAAAATCCTATAGGAGTGGCAAATGCAGTTTTGTCTCTGGATTTTTTAGCTAAAGGTATTTGCCAGTAACCCTTGGTGAGATCGAAGGTACTGATATACTTCACACTCCCCAGTCTGTCCACCAAATCATCTATTCTGGACATACGATAACTGTGAAATTCTGATACTTGATAAGCTTCCTAAAATCAAGGCAGATTCTAACACCCCCTTCTTTTTTGTTTACAATTACCAATGGAGATGACCAAGCACTCCTTGATGCCTCTATGATACCCAATTCTTTCTTTCTTTCATCAGCAGTATCATCACTATTCTTTCTTTTTTTGTATTTCCTTAACCACGCCAGCTCTTAACTGCTCTGGCAACCTGTATGTCTTTTGCCTAACAGGACGAGCATTCCTTGTCACTATTATATAGTGTATGGTGGAACGCTGTTCCGCATGGAAATCCGTGCCTGGAACAGCGTTGTGTTCCAGCACTCGGTGCGTCACGATCTTGTTGTGCTGCACCGAGTACATCACCGGTGCAGCACAACAAGATCGAACACATTCGTGCATGCGCAATTGAGTGGTGCACGGCTACACGGAAGCAAGCATGCGGCGGCAGAAACATAAGTAAGCTTTTTAGATACTTGTTCCAGTGTTCACCAAGTACTGCGTATGGTTGCCCATACACTATAATTGTGTATGAGCAACATACACAAACAAACAGTTGTCAGATCTTCAGGTTTCCGTGGTAACGGACCTCTCAACTTCTGCGCCCTAGGTCTCTGGTTACCACAGAAAACCTTTCGATCACAACTGCCTTGTTGTGTATGCTTGCTCATACACAATCCTCTATGTGTTCGACCTCTTGTGCTCGGCCTGGTACTGTGGTAAAAGTACTGTTAAATGTCTTTAGCACATTATGAATGTCTGCAATTTGTTGTGAGGTTAAGGAAACATTCACCTTTATATCATCAGCAGTTAATTTGTTCCAGTCTATCATAAGCTACATCAGTATATTCCTTATCAGTTTCTGGTAAAACTAGCAAAGCAGCTTTTGGCAATTTTTCAACCCATTTCATGAGGAGGTTAGCATGGTATATTTCCGTAGGATTTTTCCTGTCAGGGGTCTCAATTTCATAATTAATGGTGCCAGTACATCTAAGAACCTAATAAGACCCTTGCCACTTCATTAAGTTTATTTTCTGTTGTGGGTAACAGTAGCAAAACCTTTTCACCTGCCTCAAAAACTTCTTCTTTTGCCCCATGGTCATACTATACCTTCTGCTAGTTTGTGCGTCTTTCTGATTACTATGAGCCATTTCAACATATTTTGCCAGCTTCTTTCTTAGGGCACACATATAAGACTTTATCGATTGTTTCTGACTGGGATTATCTTCTCAAGTTTCCTTTATCACATCCAGTGGCCCTCTTGGCTGCCTACCATACAGCATTTCAAATGGTGAAAACACTGTTGATGCCTGTGACACTTGTCTGTAAGCAAAAAGTAAGTAAGGCAAGTATTAGTCCCAATCTTTCCCTTCCCCTTTTACAAAGCTTTTTTTTTTTTTTACTATTTCTTTATCCTCCTGCTACTGCCACTGATCCCTTTCTCAGAGCTCCCCTCTCTGATCCCAATTTACAACCCCAAGGAGTCTGCCCCCAGAGTGTTAACGCTACCCATGTACCTTCAGGGCCTCGGATTACCCTCCGGGCAGGGCGGCAGAGATCCCCTCATCTCCCTCTGAGCATTTGCTGGGAGCACGCACAATGGAGTCTGCTTCTCGATTGCTGCATGGAACCACAGCTGAGGCTTGTCGCCTAGATCAGGGCAGGGTTTTTCCCAGTGTTCTGATGAATCACCCAATGTTGGAGTGCAATGAGGAACAAGGCTGCAGGTGTGCATAGAGATGCATGTCGAAGCCAGTCCTTTGCCGATGTCTACCCTTGCGCCAGAATGCCTCTCAGCTGCACCAGCCACCCTGAGGTTCCCCCAACAGGTGGCTATATCACAGCAGATCGTGCATTCCAACCTCCCCAGAGAAGGACAGCAGCCATTGGGTGCTCAATCCTTCTCCCCTCCTGGCTGACCCCCTTCGACCCGAGTCCGCTTCTGAACACGGATCGCTGGTGTGGTACGAGGTGTGGCATCCAGTGCCTCAACCCTCAGCACCACTGGGCCAGCTTTACAAACCTTTTTAACGTGCGTTTTAGGGTTTGGTTAAAATGCTCAACAAGACAGTCTGTCTGAGGGTGATGGGGGAGGTTCTTATGGCAGTGATACCTAGTAGTCTGTACAGCTCCATAAGTAATGCAGCACCAAAATTACTATCCTGATCAGTAATAATCTCTTTAGGTATGTCCATTCTGCCCGAAAACTTTTGCAAGCTCTGCTGCCACTTTTGGGGCTATAACAGTACACATTGGAATGGCTTCTGGGTATCGAGTAGCATAGTCGCATACTACACGGATAAATCTATTACCCTTTTTACTTTTGTCTAAAGGACCAACCACATACATTGCAATTCTCTCAGAAGGCACATCTATCAAGGGTAGGGGCACCAGTGGCACCTTGTCTTTTGTAGTGACTGGGGATACTTTCTGACACTTAGCACAAGAAGTACAATAGGTAGCAACCTCTTCATGAATTCCAGGCCAATAAAATCTGTACAGCAATCTGGCAAGGGTGCGATCTCTCCCTGAGTGACTAGCCATAGGACTACCATGAGCTATCTGTAACAATTCTGTTCTATACTTATGCGGTATAACCAATTGTTCTGTCTGTTCCTGTGTCTAAGGTTTAACCCAAACTCTGTACAGTAACCCATTACATTTTTTTTTAAACATTGGTCAATCCTGTTTTGGTTTCACTCCCAGCTGATTAAAATAACCCTGGAGAGAAACATCGTTAGCTTGTTCTGAAAGAAAATCACAATCAGTTATCAATTTAGTTTTATCATTTTCATAGTTTAACCTTTTGTGTCCATCAGTCATTTGTTGCCACAGTTTCTTCAGGCATTGTCTTTCTTTCCTGGATTTCTGGATCTTGGAGCTGTGCTCAAATAAGTCCAAATCAGAATCACTGAAAGGAAATGTGTCCCCACCATCTGAAATTTTCTTTGCCTGAGCTCTTGTCACCACAGCTGCTGAAACATCAGGATTTACTCCTTCTTTGATTAACTCAATTAATCCTGGAAAGTAATTTCCAATAATAACAGGTATAGGTCATTTAGGTACTACCCTCATTTTCATTTGGTGTGACACATCCTTAATGGTCAGAGTCACTTGAGTGGTGGGATAGTATTGAGTGTCCCTGTAGATGCAGATGACACCAGTACCTGGTCCTTTTGCACAGTGTTTTCCCAGCACTTTGACATGCACTAGGGTCTGTCTGGTTCCTGAATCAATGAGTCCCCTTACAGTCTTATCCCCCATCTTCACACCTGTTAAGTACTTGCCCCAGTTTGCCAAGGACAAATCTGCTCCAGTGCCACTCTCCTTACTACGGCAGTTTCTTGCAACATGGCCTGGCTTATTACAGTTATAGAAGATAACGTCTTTGGGCACGGATTTGTTACCCCCACCAGAGTTCTTATCAGGCTTGGAGTTTAAATGGGAAAAAAAATGTCTTACCAGTAGGTGGCTGTTACCTCGCTGCTGTGGCATCTGTCTGGCCATTTAGTATCCTCGGCCAAAGAAACAGCCTTTTCCCCACTCTCTGGTCAATGTTCCTTTACTCAGAGGAGCACATATGTAGGCAGAATGTTAATGAATTGCTCCACGGCAAATGTGTCGATGATCTGTGGGACTGTTTTGCCTTCTGGTTGAAGCCATTTTATCAGGGGCTCTCTGAGTCGGGTGAAGGCTTCTTGAGGATGGTCGACTGAGTTGAGCTTCAGAGACTGAAGTCTCTGCCAGTAGCTCTTTCTGGATGTGTCATATCTTTTCAGGATTTCACTTTTCACCAGGTCATAGTTTTCTGACTGTGCAGTATCCATATTGCTGTATGCAATCTGTGCTTTCCCTGCCAGGTAGGGTACCAGTCTGATTGTCCATTGCTGCTTTGGCAATTGGCAGGCTGTGGCAACTCTTTCAAAAGTTGTCAGGTATGCCTCTATATCATCCGAGGGACACAACTTTGTAAGTTTAATGGCTTTTAAGTTGCTTGCATTTTGTTGCTCGTCTGGATGTATGCCAGATCCTCTGCCTATGGCAGCTTGCAAGGCATCCAGCATCACTGCTCCCATCGCTGCATCTTTTCTCTCATCTGCTGTTCCCGTCGATGCATCTTTTCTCTCCTCTGTGCTTCTAAATGTTGCATCTCTTTTTCTCTCTGCTTCTCAGTCTCTTTTTGTTGTATAGCCCACCATTTGAAAAAGTCCATCAGGCTTTCAGTTTCTGTCACTGCCTGTTCTTTTTCCATGACTTGTGCTGGCTGTACAATTTAAGCTTGGACTTCTGTCTGCTAGTTTGGCTGCCATTTTACTGGTAACCACTCCTGGACTTGCTGCTGCTGCAGAATCCATACCTTTTTCTGTGCTTCCCTGGTACTAGGTCCAGTGCCCATGCACAAAACTCCTGGTTTACAGAGTGCATGGCATAAATCCCACTTCTCACAGCATCTGTCATCGAGGCACAGGTAAGGAAGCATAGGAAAACCAGGAGCAGTTGTAAAATTCACCAAGAATATTTATTTACACTAGCAGTAACATAAAAAAATATACTTGTTCAGTATAACTATTTACTAAGGCCAAATAAAGAGAAGATCAATCTGAGTTTTTCTTCAATCTCTGTGTCCCTTTTCCCTCTCAAGCAGTTGTAGCTCAGCTGTCTTATAAGCCCTTCCAACCCCCATTCTTAACAAGCATCCTGTTCTTGTATGTTTCAGACAGGTGCAAGGCAGGAACACAGTGTGACTGAGCTGAGGGCCCCTTTTCCACAGCTCTTCAGCAAAAGGCTTAAAAATTTGCACCCAGGTAACCTCCTCGAGTTCCCAATAGCTTTTTGAAATCATCTCAAAATATAATTATATACATTTCAACAGTAACACTATATAATTTCTAAACAATGGGATCCCAATATCAGTTACATTTCCAAATAATGATTTGCATATATTTTTATACCAGCAGATATGCAAGGGAGAAAAAAAGACAGACAGCTAGGGAAGACTGAGAGACAGTGAGAGACAAAGAACTGCAAGACTGTTGGGGTGTTCGAATCCTAGGTCTCAAAGGAAAACCTGGCTGTGCAACCAGACACAGAAGAGACAGGAATGGAACAGAACAGAACAGATCCTTGCATTTAAACACTTTCTCCATAACAACTGGGGCAGAGTCCTATTCCACCCTGTCACACCACCATTCAGAAAGACTCCTCCAGGGAAGGTTCTTCTCAACAACCACCAGGGAAACATAAGGAGAAAAGGAGAGAATGGGAGAAGGAGCACTCCCCATCCAGTTCTAAAACCTCTGGCTCTGACAGTAGTTCGGACACCTCCCAGGCAAAATCTCTGCCACCTCCAGACAAGTTTGGAAACTGGAAGAACCCTGGGCAAGGACCCATTCTTCAGCCCTTGAAGATCTGGACCAAGGACCACACTTCTAGCCATCCTTCAGGTTCCGCTGCCCGGTTCTCATCCATGGAATGTCCGGTGAAAGTGCTTTCAAAGGTGGCTGGCACCCAAGGCCTCAACTCCCTGGAAGAGTACAGGGGCTTAGAGTAGTCATGGTCTGCCTATCAGCCTCCAAGGACCATAGTGGCCTTGAAACAAATGCCTTAGTGGCCTATGAAGTGGCAGCTGCTGGCTAACAATCACCACCAAATCCAAGGGTCCCCAGCCTTCATGACCCAGCAAACAGAGCCCTTAGACTCCACTATCAGATGCTCAGCTGATATCCACTCTATCAGATGCTCTGCTGGCATCCCCTCTACCGGACACTCGGTCGACACCCCATCATCCGCTGATGCCGGGCTCTTGAACCCTATCCAGCATCCGTTATGCCTGGGGCCATGCATGAGCCACAATCCCTGCTATCATCTTGGGATACAGGCCCAGTAACCAATCAGACATTGGAGCCATAGACAAGCTGTTGTATGGGGTTCTAGATATCCGAGGTCCAAGACCTCTTTTCTTTTTGGTGGGACACCATTAAAAAAGATGTGCTCCCTAACAAGACCCCAGAAGGGGGTCAACCCTCCAGGTAATAGCCCAGCCTCCAAGCTAAGCAGGCCAGTACCCCCAGGGGTTGGACTGAGGATAGACAAAAATGGTCATGATCCAGCTCACAGACCACCTCCCGCTCACCAAGGAGAACAAAATGCAGACGACACCCCCCCGACATCAGAGTTGTCTTCCTTGATGCCAGAGGACTCATCCTTGGATGACTCCCATGGTTCTCCCTCACCTTCAGACCCTGCCACTCCAGATAAGAGCACCCCTAAGTCACCACCAGATGACCCCAATTTTTAGGCCATCATGAGACACATACAGCTAAATATGGGCTAGGATGCCAAGGAATTGGATCCTAAACAACAATACTTCGTGGAATATTTACACCAACATGATCTAAAACCTGTTGTGGTCCCTCCCCTGGTTGAAACCTTTCAGGATGTCACCAGGGCAGCCTGGAATCATCTTTAAACTTCAGGATGGTCACCCTACCAGGATTGATCCTGATGCTCAAGCCAGGCACCTGACTATCAGCACTGGACATGCAGGATGCATACCTGCACATCCTGATTGCCAAATACCACAGAATGTTCCTGAGGTTTGAATTCAGAAGCCAGCACTATCAGTTTTGGGCCCTGCCATTCGGCCTCTCATCAGCCCCCTGCATCTTTACAAAGTGCCTCGTGGTAGTGGCGGCAACCCTCAGGAGAAGGGGCCACTATATTTTCTCTTACCTGGATGTTTGGCTATTGACAGTCTCATCCAGGCAAGACCTACCACTAGCTCTGAGGGACACCTTTTCCATATTCGCAGCAGTGGGTGTAACCATGAACCTGCCCAAGTCCTCTCTCACCCCATATCAGAGGCTCCAGTTTATCAGGGCTATCCTGAACATGACCAAGGAAAGCGCATTCTTGCCAGATGATAGAGCAGAAAGGATCAGGAACCTCACCAGACATATCCTCCAGCACAGACTGATACCAGTGAGATCCATCCAATGTTTGCTGGGCCACATGGCAGCCACCATTGCCACTGTACAACTGTCTTACCTGCACATGAGGACCATTCAGTGGACTTTGAGGATCCAGTGGGACTAATGTCAGGATGACACTGACCAGCTAATCTCTATACCCAACTCATCCATCAAGTTCTGTGGTGGTAGCTGGTGCTGGTGCAACTGACAGAAGGGGTCCTGTTTCTCACGACACCCCCATCCCAGATTCTGACCATGAATGCATCAGGGTCAGGTTGGGGTGCCCACCTAGGCAACAGAAGGATGCAAGGTCAGTGGTCCAAGTCAGAAGGAGAACTTCACATAAACATTCTGGAGATGAAGACCGTGCTATATGCTCTGCAAGCCTTGCAGACTGACCTCTTCCTGGGACATCTGCTGATCCAGTCAGACAACATGTCGGTTGTCTTCTATATAAACAAGGAAGGTGGAACACATTCCTACCAGCTCTTCTGCGAGGCGATGTGAGTCTGGTATTGGGTGATAGACCATCAGATCATTCTTATTTGTTGGTACCAGTTCACTATGTGCCAGGGTCTGCCTGCTACCTGAGTCTAACAGACTGATGATATCTATAGCCCCCAGTTTTACTGGAGTAGCAAAACATCCCATGTTGGCCAGGGCTAATTGAACTGGGGCTGTTTTTCTTTTGGGGCAAAACCTTGCATGCATGGCATATTATATTAGGGTTAAAGAGTCTGGGGGAGGTCACAGTTTTAACATTTCCAGTGTTCATTGAAGGGGTAGGGGTAGCAGAAGAAGAAACAATAACAGAAGAGGGTCTTACCACGGGTAAGGATGCACTATTATGTCCTCGTTGGTGGTTGGGTCTTGCTGTTAAATAGTTCTCAGCCAAGGTAATTGCCTTCTCAGATGTTTCCGGCCGGTGCTCCCTCACCCATACTTGGACATTGCCAGGCAAGATCTGGATAAATTGTTCCAGGATCACTATTTCTAACATTTGTTGTGCAGATTTCACCCCAGGCTGCAACCACTTATGACAAAGGTCTTTCAGTCTTGCAAAGGCCTCATGAGGGGTGTTTACCATGTGAAATCTAAATGTCCTGAATCTCTGGCGATATGTCTCAGGGCTGATGTCATAGCATTGTAGGATGGCCTATTTTACCACATCATAGTCATCAGCTTGAGCACTGTTCATATGGCTATACACCAATTGTGCTTTTCCTGATAAATAGGGAACAAGACAGATAACCCAGTGTATTCTAGGCCAACCGCAAGCTTGAGTGATTCTTTCAAATGTTGTCATATAGGCCTCAATGTCATCAGTTGCCCCCACCTTAGTGAGCTTAATGTCCATAGGAGTATCAACTGGTGGAGGGTTGCGCATCCCTATGTTTCTAATGGCTTGCAGTGTGTCATTCCAATATGCCTGTGCCCTCTGGAGGTCCCGCTCCCTTGGCTGGTCCATGGCCAGCTGCTTCACACATAGCCAGCGCAACAAGTCATGGATGTCTTCAGGTGGTTCTGTGGATACCTGGTCAGCAGTTGCAGTAGCCCCACCTACCTCCTCCAACTTCTCCAACCACATCATAGTCATCAGCTTGAGCACTGTCCATATGGCTATACACCAATTGTGCTTTTCCTGATAAATAGGGAACAAGACAGATAACCCAGTGTATTCTAGGCCAACCGCAAGCTTGAGTGATTCTTTCAAATGTTGTCATATAGGCCTCAATGTCATCAGTTGCCCCCACCTTAGTGAGCTTAATGTCCATAGGAGTATCAACTGGTGGAGGGTTGCGCATCCCTATGTCTCTAATGGCTTGCAGTGTGTCATTCCAATATGCCTGTGCCCTCTGGAGGTCCCGCTCCCTTGGCTGGTCCATGGCCAGCTGCTTCACACATAGCCAGCGCAACAACTCATGGATGTCTTCAGGTGGTTCTGTGGATACCTGGTCAGCAGTTGCAGTAGCCCCACCTACCTCCTCCAACTTCTCCAGTTTTTCATCTTTGGCAATCTTCCTTTGTACATCAGGTCCCAAACCAGGCAATGGGACCTCTCCATGCTTCTCCGCCACCCTACGAGTTAGGACACCACTAGGCTGACTCAACTTCAGCTCCTCTGTAGTGCTCTGCATCCAGTAGCCACCTTTTGGAAGGAGTCAGTATCACCAGTACATCCCACTGCTGACACCAGTGTCGTGGTGTGTGGGCGTATGGATAGACACTAGACACAGAAGAACAATGATGGCAAGGCAATTACTAAGCCATGAGTTTATTCAGCTCCTTCAAAAAATTTTTGCAAAGCAAATAACAAAATTACAGTGAACTGATAAACAACCAAAATAAAACAAAAACATTCCTTAATGTTGAACTCCTGCTGTATAGAGGCTTAAACATCAATAATCACCTCTCCAGCACATGGAGCCTAGGTCTGTATAGGCGCAGACCTGCACTGAGGGGTCAGTAACTAGCTGATCCCAGACTGAATCTGAGGGGGTTACCACAATGAGCTCCCTTTTATATCTGGGAACCGTCACGTGACCACCTTTAGCGCCACCCCTTAAACACCTTGCATAAGCAAAACCTTTACAACACACATTTATTTACTTTTACATACATGGAAAGTCTATATATCTTTATTCAAGTACATACATGCATATCCCTGAAATGCAATAATTCCCAATATTAACACAAAAACAGCTTATTGCCTGAGTTAGCCCCTACCCTTACCTGTCTATAGTATTCCTAGGGTGAACAGTGGGCCAGCTGCCTCCTAAGGACATAGCTAGAGCAGCAGGAACACTGAGCACCACAGAGAACTTTCCAGAATGGGGAACAGTTAAGATAAACCTTTGGCCTTTACAACATTCTGGCTTTATTGTAACTGAGACTCAGGAATACTGAAAGGAAATGAAACACTGTATGGAACTGGTAGAAATTCTAAAATTGCGTACACTTCGTCTAGCAGTCCCTCATGAGTTTTATTTCAGTATTTCCTGCTTTGCAACCTTTCTGCTCAATGCTCAGCATAGCAAGCCGTCATGTAGCACAGATGTACTTGAACAAACAAGCTGCTGCAATTCTTGTGCAACACTTAGGAACACTAAGCCTTTTTATAAACCATAAAACAAATGCAACTGTTAGTCAAACATAAAAACTGGGTGTGTTTGCAGGTCTTAGTCCCTAAATAAGATGGTCCAGGATTGTGCTACAGTTTTCATAGTGTTAACTCTTTTTCCTACATTTTGGCAATACTTGAAAACTGCTTACACAACACTGTATGTTTGTAAAAATGCACTGCAAGGGATTTCTACCTCCCGCTAAAACAATTCTGATGCCCCTGCCTTTACAAACCTATTCAAGCGCAAAGGCAGACTCAAGCTAATAGAGATTCTAGTTCCAGCTTACAAGCAGTATCCTCTTTTTTGGGGGGGGTCCGAGTACTGGATCTCCGGGTGCCTGCCCAAGATATGGAAATAACAATAAAGGGATAGAGGAGGCCTATTTCCCAGGTGGCCTGCCTGGAAAAAGGGTAAATTAAAGTATTGAAAAAGGAAAGGATAGAAATGAGTGACAAAAGGTGTTACTGCAGTAGGCTTAATTCACTAGAAATAGGCAGGATTTTGGGGGTGTACACAGCACTCTTTCACACTTATCAGCAGTTCATGTCCCGGGGATCCAGAACACACTGGCAGATGTGCTCAGTCAGCACAGATCCAGCGTGCATGAATGGAAACTCCACCAGCCAGTGGCAGACAAGCTATTCGCCAAATGAGAAATGCCAGAAATAGACCTTTTTGCCTCCCCATCCAACACAAAATTGCCCAGTTTCTGCTCATTAGATCCAGGGCCTGGTGTTCTTTGGCATGATGCATTGTCCCTCTCCTGGACAGGGAGGTTCCTTTATGTCTTCCCTCCCTTTCCACTGGTACAGAGAGTGCTCCTCAAACTGCAGGCAGAGGGCGCAGACATGATCTTGGTAGCACCTCTTTGGCTCAGGCAGATTTGGTTCCCCCTTCTCCAACAGATGGCAAGTGAACCACCCTTTTCACTACCACTGTGGTCATGTCTTCTGTCTCAGGACAATGGGGGATTGGTCCATTAAAACCTGCAGTTGCTACACCTGCATGCATGGCTCCTGAGGACTTAGCGATTTCTCGCTTCCGGGTCTCAGTGCAAGTGACGGATGTCCTTGTGACTACGAGGAAACTCTCTACAAGAGCAACGTATGCCATGAAGTGGTGATGGTTCTGTGTATGGGTCATGATGCACTACCTTGACCCACTGGTGTGCTTGGTGAATTCGGTACTAGAGTACCTCTTGTCCCTGTCTGACACAGGATTAAGCTACTCTTCGATTAAGGTGCATCCTTTAGCACTGTCAGCATATCATGCACAGATTGTGGAGAAGTCTCTGGCTCAACTGGATGTTTTGCGCACCTTCTTGCACAGCATACTTCACCTGAAAACCCCTAATCAGGGACCCTATCCCATCCTGGGATCTCCTTTTCATTTTAGAAAAGCTTACCCTACCCTCCTTTGAACCAGCTGTGGATTGCGAGCTATGCCTTCTTTCCTGGAAAGTGTTATTTTTAGTTGCTATTACTTCTGCTCGAAGAATTTCTGAGCTTCAGGCACTCATGTACAAGGTGCCTTATCTCATCTTTCACAAGGACAGGGTGTCATTAAGGATGAATCCTAAGTTCTTACACAAAGTAGTATCAGAGTTTACTCTCAATCAAACCTTAGACCTGATGGTCTACTACCCGGAGTACTCCAATAATGGAGAAGCCCTCTTGCACACATTAGAAGTGCAGTGAATACTCCAGTACTACTTAACCAGAACAAAGTCTCACAGACAGTCAAACCAATTACTCATTTCCTTTGCAGCCAGGATGCTCAAGGCACCAGTTACCAAGCAAACCTTGTCAAAATGGCTTGTGAACTGCATAACATTCTGTTATCAACACCACAATAAACCTTTGCCGGGACCCATCAAGGGTAACTCCACCAGAGGAGTCGTGATGTCATTCGCCTCATTGAGAAACAGGTCAGCTTCTGATATCTGTGCAGCAGCCACGTGAAGCTCTGTGCACACTTTTGTCTGACATTACAGTTTGGACGTGGCCTCCAGGCGCAGGGCTGGCTTTAGCATTGCGGTACTGCAAAGTCTCCTATCATGAGGGGTTACCTTTCTCCATTACCTCTACATCTCCTCCTGCTCTCATGGGGACATATACTGCTTGGGACTCAGTCCTTATTGTGTAACCTGCTGCAAGAGCTGTATCTCAAAGAAAGATAGTACAGTTACATAAGAACTTACTGTAACAGTAGATCTTCAAGAACAGCTCTTGCAGCAGGTACTATCCCACCCACCTTCCCCTCATGAGATATTTTCTGCATAGGCTCAATGCCTTTGACCTTCTTTTTGGAAGATGATCCTCAGTTTCTCCTATGATAACGTTCTGGCTGGAGAACTGAGGTATGCTGGGGGACTTCCCCCTCTTACAGTGTACCGGATGTCGGGGGAGGAGAAGACATTGGGGGTGATCCCCTGCTGTATACTGCTAGCTAGAAGTTTTCTGTGGGGTTCTGCAGCCTGCTGACTTCAGTCCTTATTGTATAACCTGCTGCAAGAGCTGTTCTCAAAGACCTACTGTTACGGTAAGTTCTTATGTAACTGTACTTTCCCCAACTTCTTCCTACACCCCACTATAATTGCCTTATGCTCGTCCCATGCATTCTTAAATTCCCCCACTGTTTTTGACCACACAGCCTCCTCAGGGAGGTTGTTTCATGCATCCTCCACCATCTCCATGAAAAATTACTGCTTCATGATGCCCCTGAGCCATCCACCCTCTGTCTTCATATTGTGCACCCCCTGTTCTTGCACATCTCTTTTTCTGAAAGATGCTACCCTCTTGGACTTTGTTGATTCCCTTGCAGTTGCAGTACTTGAAGGTTTCTATCATGTCTCCCCTCTCCCTCCTCTCCTCAATGGTACACATATTAAAGTATTTTAGTCTCTCTTCATATGGCTTCTGGTACAGTCCCTGCATCATTTTGTTTGCCCTCCTCTGAACTGGCTCCATCCTGTCTATGTCCTTGCAGAGGTGGGGTCTCCAGAACTGCATGAAGTACTCCAGATGGGGTCTCACCAACTGTCTGTACAGAGGGATAACAATCTCCTGCTCTCTACGGTGATGCCTCTCCCTATGCATCCCAGAATCCCCACAGCCCTCCTTACTGCCTTCTCACATTGCTTGGCTGCCTTAAGGTCATCTGATATGAGCACCTCCAGGTCACTTTCCATTCTTGTTGTTGTTAGCACCCCCACCCCCCATTGTGTACTCTTCACCTGGGTTGTTGTTTCCCAGGTGCATTACTTTACACTTCTTTGCATTGAAACTAAGCTTCCATACTCTTGCCCATTGCTCCAACCTTGACAAGTCCCTTCTCATTCTTTTCACCCCTCCTTGTGTATCAGCCCTGTTGCAGATGTTTGTATCATCGACAAAGAGACATACTTTTCCTTCCAGCCCCTCTGCAATGTCATCTATAAAGATATTAAAGAGTACCAGTCCCAGTACTGAACCCTGTGTACCCAGCTACTAATTCATTTTTCTCCAAAGCATGCTGTTTACTATTACCCTCTGTGTCCTGTTGTCCAGACAATTTGTTACACAGGCTACCACCCTGGGACCCACTCCCAGGCTGGCTAACTTGTTTATTAATTTTTTTGCATGGTACTATGTCAAATGCCTTGCTGAAGTCTAAGTAGGCTATATCCACAGCTTCTCACTGGTCATTTACTTTGGTCACGTAGTCAAAGAAGTCTTTTAGATGTATCTGACATGACCTTCCCACTGTGAATTCACGCTGCCTTAGGTCCTATGTCCCACTGGCCTCTAGGTACTCGAAAATTCTTTCTTTCAGAAGTGATTCCATCATTTTCCCCTACCACTGAGGTCAAACTAACAGGTCTGTAGTTTCCTGCCTCTCTCTTGCTCCCACTTTTGAGAAGGGGAATCACATCCGACCTCCTCCAGTCCTCAGGCCCCACACCATCCTCCCATGATTTGTTAAAAAGGGAAGTCTGTGGTGTCACTAGGTCTCCCTTTAGTTCTTTTAGAATTCTGGGGTGAATCACTAAATTCATAATCAGTGTAACAACCTTTTACAAAAATTCAAATAGTATGTAAAGAATGGTAAACATGAACAATATTCACATGAAGCAGGCTCATTTTACCTAAAATATTTGTATCACAAACATGAGACTAGAAGAACAATACATCGAGACACAACATTGCACTACAAGTGGACCAAATGTTATATTTAGAACAAAAAATACCTGTCATGAATACTCAGGCCCGGATATTCAGACTGTGCCAGGCTGTGGCACAGGCCTGGGTGCAGCGCAACTTGGCTGCGAAGGGCCATTGACTGGGCAATATTCAACGGAGCTGCGCCATGGCACAGCATCATTGACTATCACACCCTGGCCACCCACAGTGTGCATGGTGCAGTGGCACTGCACCAGTGCAAAGTGGCCAGAGGGAGCAGGGTATCGCTTAGCACAAGTTCCTCATGCCACGCATAAATAACTGTGATATTCAAAAGTGCACATGCAAATGTATGAACATAAATGGGGCCATTTGCATGTCATCATGGCCCCATTGGCATGAAGGTGTGCTGATCCCCGGTGACTTGCACCTGGCACCCTGCCAGGCAGCAGCCATTGGGGACCAATGCCCCCTGCACAGCATGGCAATGCGCCCCTCTGCCCGATCGTGAGCATATGTAGATTTAAATAATGTCCCATATCCCTGGTGGTCCAGTGGACCACTACACGCCCCATCATGGGCTTAAGTATGTAATAAAGCATGTTCTATATCCCTGGTGGTCCAGTGGACCGCTTGCAGCCCGATCATGGGCATTTGTATTAAAAAAATAAAGTCCAATATCCCTAGTGGTCCAGCGGTACCTTCCTCCCCACCTGCCCACTGAGCCTCACTGCCCCACCCCTCCCAGTCAGCCGCGGGCGGCAGCACCCACCCACCTGGCACCCCACCGCCTGTCAACTGACACTGTAGGTAGGGCTGTATGCACATTAGTCCACAGCGTGAGCCAATGTGTACAGCCCATACCGTCTACACATACAGATATGTGAATGGATCCATTCACGTATCTGGACTGTAGCTAGAGATCGGCTGCACGCCCATTGGCTCATGCTGTGGACCAATGGGCGACAGCCCTCATCTACGTGTCAGTCGGTGGGTGACAGTGTGGGTGGAGGCTTGCCCGCCACTGACGGGTGAGCGGGGCGGTAGGGCTCAGTGGGTGAGTGGGAAGGGGAGGTACTTCTGGACCACCAGGTATATTGGACGTTATTTCTTTAATACAAATGCCTGCGATCAGACTGCGATCGGTCCACTGGACCACCAGGGATATGGGACGTGCTTTTATATATACCTAAGCCCACGATCGGGCTGTGAGCGGTTCACTGGACCACCAGGGATATAAGACGTGAATTTATTTATACTTAAGCCCGCGACTGGGCTGCAGGTGGTCCACTGGACCACCAGGGATATAAGACGTTATTTATTTACACAGATGCCCATGATCGGGCATGAGGGGGTGCCGCCACAGAGGTGCAGCCGGAGCTCGGGTGGCCTCCCACGGTGGCAGCTGCCATGTTGCGCCCTGCAATATGGCAGCTCACCTGTGGGTGGCCAGCCATTGTTCTCTTTTTTTGGTTCACCTGTGTGCAGCGCAAGTAGGGTTATGTATGCATGAACTCAGCACATCCCGGGCTGAATATTGGGATGTGCAGAGCATGTGTGGGACAACCCCCTACCGGCGCTGCATACATTACTGATGCTCTGGCACATCAGGATTTGTCTCAGCACAATCCCATTTGAATATCGGCGCTGGGGTGCATCAGTGGTGTTGCGAATGCACACTGTTAAAACTATGCGCAACCTTTTGAATATCTGGGCCCCTGGGTACAATCTGTGTATTCTGTGGCCCAAAAGAGTCAATTATTCTGATCACAACAGGATGCCATTGATGTTGCAAAGACTGCTACAGAATTATAGTTGCAACAAGAAGCCAGATGCAATGGTCATAATGATGAGACTGCCAAATCCATTACATTTGGTATCACAAGGCAAATTAAAAAAAATTACTTACCTGAAGAACATGAAACCAGCATAGCAAGACTTTTACATAGTTCAAGTTCAAATTTATTTTCCAACTGTATTAAAACCACGTGATTTATCACATTCAAATACAATACCAAATGCATAATTAAAATAGTAACACAGTGTATGTCAGTCTTTCAATAAAGTGCATATCAAAACCTTACTCCAAAGTTATGAAATTAGGAGTACAGTATTAATACTATTCATAGACAGCAGAGACTCCAATTTTCTGAAATTGGTGGAAAAGTATTTGTTTCTTATTAAGGGTACTATACATTTTTCCCTTTCAATTTTTACTATGAACTTTTCAAGAACAAATGATCAACTATTATTGAATTTTCTACTTTGCTTATACATTAAATAAATCAAACCAAATCGAATATACTCAATCGAAACATATAATTAAATCTGACATATTAAAATCTACTACATCCATATTCACAATGCAAACATAATCACAATTAATCCACAGTACAGGGTACAGAGAATCCTATCTAGTGTCACATGGCACAATAAATTAAACAATCCCATACCCCCCTCTATCCAAGGTGATAAGCTGGTTTAGGGCCTAAAATCCCTCAGTTATATACTTTGTATTACAAATATAATTCATCACTTGCAGTGCAAATTTAGCTAGTGCATACATTAATGGTTCATGCTGTGAGGTTAATATATCAACCATTTTTTGCAAGAGATTATGTCCTATTTTTTCAATTAATTTAGAGATCCATTTATTCCTAACTGTATTCAGGAGCAGATATTCACATAATATATGTGGAATATCACATTTGATGCTCTCATTACAGAAAAAGGGAACAGACTCAGCTCCCCCTTCCTCATACCATACATAGATTGGCCTATTTGCTCCATTTGCAACTTACATATTGCCTTTCTTTGCATCCAGTTATCACAGAAAAGGAGATATTTTTCTACCTCAAACAAGGTTTTAATTTTTTTTATAAATTACCATATCCCCCAAATCCTGCATGGCTGCCAAATCCATAGAGACAGCAGTGTCCAATCATCTCTGTATAGCTAGGGATTTAAATCTAATGATGTTTTTATCCAGATTTAACAGATAATCTCTCTCTAAACCAACTGTGTTCTAGAGCATATTCATCTTAATACACCTATAGTATTCCTTACCCCTTCTATCTATAATTTCTTCCTTTATACAGTTGACACAATAATTTTGTGATGATGAGACTAAGGTTCTATACCAGTAGTTAATAGTTATTTTCTGTGCTTTAACCTTTATAGAAAATATCCCTGTTTCTGCCTGGATTATTGCTGAGTGGGTGAACCCTGAAACTCCCAATAAGGTATTAAGATATCTATTTTGAACTTTTTCCAGATCACCCACATTTCCCACAATACCCCATATTTCTGAAGCATATAGCAATTGAGATGAGACCTTTGCCATATAGCATTTTATTTGGGCTGTAAACAAGTTCTGAGCAAAAGTATTCCCAAATCTGTATATCGCCATCAATGATTTGATGGCTTTTTCCTTCCTTTTTTCAATATGTAATGCCCAAGATAATTTTTTTGTGAATCATACACCAAGATAACAGAAAGGACTAACTTCTTCAAATAGTTGATTATTTATTACCCTTGTTTTTTTCTGAGTGGATTGTCCATTTTCAAAAACAAGGATCTTCATTTTATGGACATTAAGTTCCAAATCTATTTTTCTAAGTGTGTTCATAACTGAATTGATTGCACGTTTTAAACCCAAGGGGGTCTGAGAGAGTATAATCACATAATCACATCATCTGCGCAAAGAATAGTTTGTATTGGGAGAGTACCAATCCTGGGGGAAAGGTGTCTACCAGGTGTAAATCCTCCACCACCTTCTCAATATATATATATATATACATATATATATATATACTGAAAAGGGTAGGGGCCAAGATACAACCCTGCCTGACCCCAAACTTAATTTCCAATGGATCTGTAAATGCACAATCTTTACTATACCTGATCACAATCCTTATGTCCGAGTACAATAATTTAATCAGGATAAGTAATGTATTATCTATAGTCTTTCTCTCATCATCTCCCACAGCAAATTTCTATTAATGCTATTGAAAGCTGATTTTATATCTATAAAAGCAACATACAACTTTTTTTTTATTTTTCTTAACATATTTATTTACAAGATGAGTAAGGACAAAAATAGGATCTAAGGTGGATTTTTGCCACCTAAAGCCAAACTGCAGATCTGAGATACTATTATATTCCTTGACCCAAAGTTCTAGCCTGGGTAAAAGTAGCCTGGCAAAAATGTTTGAACTAATGCACAGAAGAGTACTGGGGTGATACTAGGATCCTCCAGGGGGCCCTTTTTTGTGGTGGGACAACTACAACTAGATTTCAACTTGGGGGCAACTTCTGCACCTTTGCCAGGTAATTAAACATGGGGGTCAATATCTCCCCCGCCACTCTAAATCAGAATGGTAAATTTCTGCTTCTACTTCATCTATTTCTGGCACTTTATTATTTTTTTGTGTATTTATTACCAGGACCACCTCCTCCAATATAAAGTCCTGCCATGATAAATTTTCTTTTGAAATACAAGTCAGGATATCCACAGTGAGTAATCCCTTTTGAGCCCTTGGTTCACACTCATACCTATATACCTTTTTAAAGTGTGCTACCCATTGATCTGGTGTAATATGGGTCTCTACATTAAGTCTAATGTTTCGGGTTCCAAAGGTTACCAAATTCCAAAAGGACTTAGTGTCTTTATCTATTATGGAGTTTGTAAGGCAAGCCATAGTTCTGCAGCATGCTTAACTTTTTTTTATTTCTAGTAAATATCTGTATTCTTTCCTTAAATTAATAAGCGCAATTCTGTCCTCCATTGTTTTAGACTGTCTTAACCTCCTACCCTGCTTATTCATCCTTGCTCTGGCTCTCTTACAATCCATATCAAACCATTTTACAATTTCATTAAATATTCTATTTTTCTTCAGGTATGGGTCACCCAAGCAGGTTTTAATCTGCTCATCAAGTTTACCACGTCAAGCAGCTCCTTCCAAACTCAGAGGACCAGATCCAGAATCTAACATGTTATGATTGTCAAACCAATTTAGGCATACATTTTTGGACTGGAATAGTATATTGTGCAATATGTATCTAACTGTTTCAATTGTATTGGAGGACCATCTTATTCTTTTTTAATTAACTATAACCATGTTCTGAGCTGCCTGAAAGCTACTCTATATATTCACTTTTTGTATTTTACCCATCAGTTGCTGACTCAAACTGAGAGCAATCAGAATATGATCACTGTCTCACACTTCTAACATTGCCATCTTGGTGACTTCTTGGAATGATAATGCATCTATTATAAAATAGTCTAAAAGACTACTTCCTTTCTTTGTTATAAATGTACATCTCCCTTGTTCATGTACACTACATCTACCATTTATAATCCTCATATTGGTAGCCTTTAGAACATTCAATAACATCTCCCATTGTTTATTCATCTTTGTGTCTGTAGATGTTCTAGTTAGGATGCTTAAAGCATTATCTAAGTTCCAAAAATTACTTGGATCTTCCATATTGGAACCTACTATTGCATTAAAGTCCCCACCAATGACAAGGGTAACTCCCTGATATTGTTTCTGTCAAAGTACTCATCATTTTCTTTATTACAGCTTTGGTTCTTGGATGCGGTACTATGTAGACGTTCACAATTATACAGTATACTTGCTTATCCTTTGACAATTCCAAAGCTAGCAATTGGAGACGTTCATCTCTAAAAATACAATTTACTTTGAAGCCAATATCAGATCTAACTAGAGTACGTATGCCTCCTGAGGGCCTACTAAACCTGGCACATCTCCTAGCTGGAATCCTCCAATTATTGTACCCCTCCATGAGGTAACTATTATAATCTATCACCCAGGTTTCTTGCAATAAAACAACTAGAAATCTAATGAAAAAATTTATCCAGCCTGTAACTTTTATTTTATCTCCTAAACCAGCCACATTCCAACTTAAAGTATTCAGTTCACCTTGCTCAGATTGCAGGGGGTGCCTTCCACTGCATTTTAGTCAGCATAATTTTACCTCTGGTTCCAGTGGATACCATTTATTCTCTGTATGTATGTATGTCAGCCAAATTAGAGCATAGTTCAATAATGAGCTATTGTCACTCATTAATACCAAACTGCTGTTTATTTTCTTTCCTCTAACCCTTCTCCCTCTAATAAACTTATTTTCATCCCATAATTTTTCAACATGTAATAATGTATGTTCTTTCTGGATTGGTACCATATAATTAGATATTCGTTTCTGTACTTTCTCCAGTGAGGGTTCGACATCTACTTGTTTCGGGGCGGGGGGTTTAGGTTTTCCATTTTCTTCATTGGGGTCATCTTGATTCTGTTGTCTTACTTAATATTGAGATTTCTGCTTTTACTCCTATTTGCTTCAATTTAGGCTTAGTATCTAAGATTAGCTTCCTACTGCTGATCTTGTTAACTACTATACATACCCATCCTTTGTATTTCCCTGTATGATATCTATAGACTGACATAATATCAGTCCACTTAAATTTATTTCCCAAAAAACCTTAGCATACATTGTAAACTGCAACTTCAGAGATGTTAAATTCTCATTTTTGGTTTTGGGGATCCCTTTAAGGAAGATCGTAGGAAGCATTAAACCTTTTCTAATTTTTTCTTCTTTTAGGGCAGCTTTTTCCCTATCTCCCCTCTATACTCTGTACCTCACTTTCCTGGTCTAATAAATCCCCAGCTTTCATTGGCACATAGCCATCACCTGCCCTTATTAAGCTAATTTCTTAATTTGAATTTACTTCCTTAAATAAGGCCAATTTACCATCCTTCAACTCTATGTACACATTTCTAATGTTTTGGTCCAGATTTAGTCCCTTTCTGGAGAGTGTATCTTTACCTCTTTCTTTTTTTACTTTCTCCTGGCCCCTACCCTGAGGAATTAATTCCTCGGGTCTTTTTGGCTGTGGTCCTGACGTAGCATGGAGCCCAGTGTCATCCCAGGCAGGACCGGGAGATTTTTTGCCTTTGGGTTTTTCTCCCAGTCCCCGAACCCCTGAGGACACAAGTACACAGGACTTTCATCCAGACAGATGGTGTGCTGATGCATGCCATCATCAAATGCCCTAAGCATCCTCCCCACCCTGACTCCGAAGAGTCTCCTGTGCACAGGATGCACATGCTTCCACTGGCATCGGTGCGTTGGGTGCTGTTAAGCATCCCAGAAATCCCACCTCAGGAGGAAAGCATCCATTGGGACAATCAATCCTCCTTCCCCCAACTGACCCTTGGTGGCCCGAGTCCATTCCTGAACCCGGGTCACCAGTGTAACATGAGGTGTGGCATTCAGCACCTCAACCCTCAGTGCCACTGGGCTGACCACCTCTTTCTTTTAATTTCTTATTGTCCGGTTGTGCTACTATTGTTTCTATCCTTTTCGGACTTTAATTTATACACTTTTTTTTTTTTTTACCTTTTTTGATTTTTGACCCTGTTTCAGTTGTTTAACTACCTTTTTAATGTCTTCCTTTCTTTTCCACTAATCATATCCCTTCTTTCATTAGCTGATTTTTTTTAACTACTTTATCCTTGTTGTTATACATTTCATCCCTCCTGCTTTGCGCTCTCTTTGCCCCAGTGTTTCCTTCCATTTATGAATAAAAGTTAATGGAGACAAAGCCACAGCCACGTCCCCCTTAATGGACATATTTTTTAAGAGTACAAGAATTTCTATTAGAAGATGGTTGCCATACACAATCTCAGCCTTTAATTCATCTAATTGTGTCCTATTATTTTCAGATAACCCTGGATCTGAGCAATTACTCTCCTCTGTCTCTCTCTGTTCTCAAAGCTTTTTTTTTCTTAAATCTATTCTCCATATTTAGTGAAGCGGTCTGTTGTGAACCTTTTCAGTGCTTTCCCAAATATGTGTCTGATCTGGGGGGCATTTAGAAGGGGGATCCAACAACAATCTGTTGGCATATGGTGCTATAAAGGCCTCAAACCCATTCAGAAATAAGCCTGGTATATGTCCCAGCTCTTCTCTGAATATGTTATTTTCCTGTGCCTTAATATTTTCTGTACTTCCCTTTTCTTTCTCATTTGACTGATTATCCCTGAGATCTATGAATGGATCACCAAATGCTGGAACTTCTTTTTCTTGGCTGTACCCATCTTCCATCAAATCAGATTCAAGCTTCTTGATTTCTTGTATTAAGGGATGATCACTAAGCTGAGTTCCATATTGGCCTTTAACTGAGGAGGAGGTCAGAGGTGGAAAACTTGTACTCTGAATTCTTAATACTTCTTCCTACCCACAAGGTCAATTTGGTTACCAGGAGCTAAAATATAGCTAGTGATTTTTTTTCTCCTATCTATGGTTACATTCTTCTTATATTTCAATATGCCTCCTAAAACCTTTCTCCCAGATTTCTTTGTGATATCCTTTTTTAGCTGTTTTTAATCATTTCCCTCATAAAACAGTTAAGCAAATGAACAATTAACAATTGAATAATTAATAAATTAACCACAAAATCAAAGCAGCTAGCACAGTTAAAACAATTAGGACAATTAAATTCAATTATCAACTATTAATGTCCATAAGGTGCTAATGAGGAGGTTTATGCCAGTTAACCAACTGAGCTTGTTTTTTATTGCACACCACTACATTAAAAATAAGACAATCCGTCAGTTCAGAAATGTATCAATCCATTGGACATACCCTAGGACAAATCAATCCATGGAATATAGCAAAATATATAGAAACTCTCGGGAAATGTGCCTGGATGTATGTAATTCAGATGAATAAATAATTTGTGGAGGAGTTTGAAGCTCATAAAATATACAGTTCTTCCCCACAAAAAAAATGATCTTGTCTTTTATGAAAGTGCTGATATAAAGTTCTGGAAGTTCAAATCAAAGTTGGACTCAGCCTTCTTTTCATTTATTCATAGGTGTATGATTCTCATCCACAAGCACTTCCAACTCTTGAGAAAACAGAACATCAATTTTCAGTAGAAACTATTTTGCTCTCATAAGTTTAAAGATGGGAGAGAATCATAAGCAGACAGTCTAAAACATAAACAGCAGGGCAAGTAAAAACATGTTCTAAGAGCGATAGCTGCTTAAATGTTTAAATGTTGTTGTTATTGTTAAAGATTCATACTACACGCTAACACATACTTAAAATACTGCAGAGATATAACTAAAAAATGTGGACACAACAAACAAGGTCAAAGAGAAATTAAAACTTACTGGCCACTGGTTGCTAGATATATGTTATCACTAATGGCTGCTGCTAATCACCCATCAGCTAGTGTTCCTTTCTGCACATATATGCAGCATTCAATATTCAGTGTATTCAGGGTTTTCAGCAAGCGACATAAACTAAAAAGAAGCACTGTAGATGTAAAGTGGCACAATGCCTCGAAACACTGGAAACACTCAGAGAAAAGTTAACTCTTCTTTCTGAACAACCATTATCTTACAGCAATCTTACAGTGTTGCTCCCCTTGTCAGAAACTGAATTAATTCAGCTATGGGGAAGAGAGTTTATAGCTGCTCACCCACGTGACTGAGTGATGCCATTATAACGTCATTGTGGCACAAAAGAAAACAGCCTTTTTAGACTTTTAATCTTTAGAAACCAAATGGGTATTAAAATTTAAATAGCTAAAAGTACAAAGGAATTATAAAAATTTAATTAGAAATTAAAAATAATAAAAAAGACGAATGGAGGAGTTACGAACAAACCTATCAGGGCTGTACGGGAGGCATACTAAAAATAAAAACACTGATGGGAACCTAAAACAAAAAATAAAACAAAATGACATCGATAAAATGGATTTAAATACAGGATAAATTTACTCCCCTTTGGCTTTTGGCTAATAGATTGCCCTCCTGTACGCTGTGCCCAGTTTACAATAGCTTCCGGATCCTTAACTTTTGATCCAACAGCTCCTCAAGGACCCAGCTCCATGATTCATACAGCTCCTCAGTTTATATGCACTCTCAAACACTTTGGGTGCTTTAATTCACTTCTGTTGGTGCTGTACGCTCCATGTTTGTGGCCAGATCCTCCGTGGGTCCCTCTGCTTCCCCTCTCCACGGGCGGGCTTCTACAGCAACCTTGTGGATTCCAAGCCTGGGGGAGAGAAATAAGCACCGGCAAAAAAGAGAGTACAAAACAATCGTGCCACACAAGATGGTCTGGAAAGACTGCTGAGCTCTTTAAATTTAAGGCAACAGTGGAATACCTTACATTAGAGAAAAAAATCACATAGCCGGCAGTCCTGCTCCCTCATCTCCTCCACAGCAGAGTAGCTTGGAAAGGCACACGTCTTTTGCATAGGGAAAAACTGCTTTTATAGCATAGATCTTTTTCAGATTGTGATCAGCCACAACACACCTGAAAAAATGAAAGCATGGCATTGTTAAATAACATTTGCAACAGCCCTGTGAGCAACTGTTAGACTGGTTTACTACGCTGCACTTAGCACAGTATGAATCCAAACTGAATTCAAGAGCACTATAATGATGGGTATGTAACACATTGTGACAAACTTATTTTTTAAATGTAACTATCATTTTATGGTTTCATTCTAGAACTTGAAATGGTGACTCATGCTGTAAGAAATGGTGTGAAAACATAATAAATACATGTATGTGGATATAGAGACATACTGATCAATATATAAACACCAATATATGTGTGGCTGCTCAATTCAATTCAGTGTTGCTGAGAACACACACTATTACATTATGTGCACCTTGGCTGAAAATATTCAGCAGCTTCATGAAGCCTCCGCCTCCTCAAGCATATCTCCAGAATGTCGCTAGTTTCTGCACTGACAATAAAAAAAACAACAGGTAGCCCTTGACCTTGAGCGCTCTTCACTATCACAGCATAAAAGGCAAAGCCATACTGGTTGGTCCATACTTCTGACACGGCTCAAGCTGCCAAGGAGAACTGAAAACAATTATTAGTGACTGGTGTGAACTGTGAGACAACGGTGGATAGAATACAATACTGTCACGCAAATCTGATTTAACAAGCTTGTCAACAGCAATATAGTCATTGCCATCCATTCTTGTTTTGGCATTATAAGCAATATATAGATTTTTTATATCTGAAGGGGTTACATAGTAACGTTGATTTCCAAGATTAGTTTGTTGTACATCCTGTGCCCATTGCACAAACTGAATCAAAATTTCTTGATTAGATAAACCTTGAGAAAACCACTGATAAATACAATTAAGGAGTTTATCATCCACACGATTAACTGCATTTTCCATAAGGTTCAAAAGGTTATGACCACAGTACTCAGGCATAATCCTGACAATGCATGCCTGCATGCTGTTCTCAGTTGCAAACGTAAAAGAAACATAGGCTGGACAGGAGTTTGCACGAGTAATGGCTGGATTGCCACTTGATGTCCCGGTCAGTTTGTTTCTTTGCTCACATCGCCACTGAAAAATGTTTTCACCTTTTTGCAATACACAAATCTTCCATTGCCACTGAGCTCCAACGAGAGCAAATAATTTTTCATAAAAACTCTACACTGTTCTGCAGCTACATGCACACTTCACTGAACACGTGGATCACGTTCTTTTCTCAGGGAATGTTCCATGGACTTCACTCCAATAATCTTCCATTGCTATACATAAGAAAAGAAAAACAACAACATAACTTTAAATAGTTTGGCACTGATATTATTTACAGTCAATTCTAATGGCCAGATAGACTTGAGTTTAGCACTGTACGTCAGTTTTTTTTTTATTTATCTTTTTCTCCCCTCCCTGGCCCTGGTTGGCTCTTCATCCAGCCGCCATCACCCATGCTTCTCCTCCATCAGGCCCTCATACTCTGCATCTCCCATGGCTTACTCCCTGTGGCGGGGCTGTGGGGGGCCTCCTACTCACCTGCTGGGACGGAGTGTTACCTCCGGAGGATCAGCATCAGGAGGACAACCAACAAGCCACCATGACCAGCCACCAGGGTCTTTTTCTACCTAGATTTTCTCTCTGTTTCACTCGGTGTGCAATGACACCAGCGGCGGACACCTGCGCGCTCCCATGCATGTCCCCGCCAACCATCTGCCTAGCATCCGTATCCCTTACTTGCAGCAGTGTTATGTCAACCCCCAGCCTCCGCCAGGGATCAGATGAGCACTGACTGCATCTTTCTCCCCTCCTCGGAGATGAAAAGCAGTCCATCAGATGCTCAAATCAACCCCCCCTGCCAACAGCTGGTGACCTGAGCTCATTCCCGAACACAGGTCGCTGGTATGGTGCAAGGTGCAGTGACCAGCGTGTCAGCCGTCAGCGCCACTGGGCCAGACACTGTACATTAGTTTTAATCAACTGGTAACAAATGTTTTGAGCAGTTACTTTCCTGGGACAGCAGTTCAAAACCACTGAGGAATACATGTAGCCCTCTTGCTGAGCTTACATCAAGCAATCATTTTGGAAGAAACATTGTGCAAGTGTCAGACCATAGCATATATTCACCCTTCAATTACCAGATTGCTGTGATGGTCCATACAAATGACAGTTCATGGAAATCACCATGGACATGCAACTAGGTGACACAGTTGCAACAACGAACTGGCAGGGGTAACTGTGATGCACATTGGACAAAGTGAACAGACAACATCATTTGACAGCATATAGCACAAAGTGGTCATGGAATGTACAACGTGTACAAAGTTGGCTGCATAGTTGACAAACTTCAAAGAAATGTAAACTGTGCATCATGTGGTAGCAAATGTATGGAACATGTCAAATGGAAAGCATGTTTTCACACGTGGGCGTGAAATCTGGTCCTGACTGGCAATTTCACAAAACAAAATGACTGTGAACAATGACAACTTTTAAGACAGAGACAATCAGACAAGCAATGCACTATGTGCATCATCTTTGTTGACATGGACAGGCATTGCCCAGAGGGAAGCAACACTGAAACAAGTGACACCACAGTGTCTACTAGATAATCGAGTTACATAACATGCCATAAACTTCACAGTGGGAGACACAAAACAGAAATGGACACTCCAATGCTGACAGTGCCACAGCTTGGGCACCGAAGTTAAGCAAGCGGACATGCAGTGACCCATGTCCATCAAACTGCATACCAGTAGGAGGGCGACTCAATGCTGTCACTGTGATGTGAGGTCATGTCCTGGGTGTTTTACAATGCAGTGTTGCATTCAGGCAGTTGGTGGTATTTTACAGCACAGTCTGCTGCTGCATTTTACAGGTGTGTGCTAGCTGTAATTGCAGTTGTGCGTATGTCTGCTGCCGGTAATAGTGATACTGGTGCTCTTGTTTATGGTATCTGTTATGTTACATTTTATAGTATCTCTCCAGGATTTCTTGATACTTTATGGACAAACACTGATCAAAGGGCAGCACAGGAAAGTGTTTGATAACAAATGAAGAAACTACACTGTGGACAAAACACATTAACTACTGAGAAGATACTACCCAGTGGGCAGCACAGCAGAACATCTTCCAAGGGACTGACCTTAGGGGCATCACCATTTCACAGCTGGCAAAACAAAGCAGTATGTCATCTCATTTTATGACCAAGCCCAGTGATGCACACTGGGCTATACGTTTGGCCAGGTAGGACAGCAGTGCCCACTGGGCAGCACCATTTAACACAGGGCCAGGTACTGCCCAGTGTGCAGCAGTGTTAAAACGACTGGGCCAGCAAAGTGCAGTGGGCAGCACATTGGAGTGCACAATCACTGATCACAAGGCAGCACAGGTAATTGAATGACAACAAATGAAGTAGTAGTAGTACACTGTGGGCAGACCATGTTAACAACTGCCCAGGTACTGCCTAGTGGGCAGCACATTAGAACATGTTCCAGGAGACTGACCACATGGGCAACACCTGTTAACAAGTGGCAAAGCAATGCACTGTGGCAGCCCATTTTACAACCTAGCCCATTGATGCACACTGGGCTACACATTTGGACAAGTGGGACAACACTGCCCACTGAGCAGCACCTTTTAAAACATGGCCAGGTACTGCCCAGTGAGTAGCAGTGTGAAAATGAATGGGGCAGCAATGCAAAGAGGGCAGCACATTGTAGCACAAAGACAATCACTGATCACAGGGCAGCACAAGTAATTGAATGCTAACAAATAAAAAAGTAGTAGTACGCAGTCAGCAGAACATGTTAACTACTGCCCAGTGGGCAGCACATTAGAACAAGTTCCAGGGGACAGAGCATAGGGGCAACACTTGTTAACAAGTGGCAAACCAATGCACTGTGGCACCCCACTTTATGACTAAGCCCAGTGATGCACACTGACAAGCATATCTGGACAAGTGGGCAACACTGCCCACTGGGCAGTGCCTTTTAACACATGGCCAGATACTGTCCAGTGGGCAGCAGTGCAAAAACAATTGGGCCAGCAATGTGCAGTGGGCAGCACATTGGAGCACATAAACAATCACTAATCATAGGGCAGCATAGGTCATTGAATGCCAACAAACGAAAAAGTAGTATGCAGTGGCCAGAGCACATTAGGTACTGCCAAGTGGTGGTGGGGAGGAGGTGGAGCATTCTGAATTTCCAGAATGCCCAGCTGAGAAGCACGGTGCATGAGGAGAAAAGCTGAGCCCCTGAACGGGAAGGGAGTCTTCCCCCTCACACATACAGTTGGCGTGGAGAGCAGTGGTGGTAAATCAGCGATCCACCGATTTGCTCAGGCACATAATTCTGCATGGATCCTGCATTTTCTCTCCTTTCCTTGTTTGCCTCACTTGTCTAATCGACAAGAACAGTTAACGTTGTACCTAATAGCGGTGTAGCCACGGGGGATGTTGAAACTCTATCATCGGGTCACTGAGCTACTGCAAGCCATGACAGTTGAAGAGGCAGTGCTGCAGGAGAAGAAAATATGGAGACCAGAGAGAAAAAAGATTGCAGCAGAGAAGGGAGAGAAGCAGATGTAGTGAGTGATCATTTGGAAAACCTGTTGAAAACTTCAAATCAAGCTCCAGGTAACCCCTTCATCTGGACTAGCCAGACACAGGTTTTTTTTTTCTTTCAAGAGAGTAAAAATTCAGCTATGGGGGAGAAGCCATTGAAAATAAATGGAGAAGCAAATGGTGGGGTGAGAACACCTGAGAGGCATCAGGAATTACCTACAACATCATATCAGTATCCAACTCTGAAGAAAAACTTAAGTCAAGAGGCTCCCCGGGAGCTGGAGAAAAGGATAAAAAAACGAAAAGGTCGAATAACTCTTCAGCTATATTGGGGCTTGAGAAAGATTCTCACGTGGTAATAGGGCAGTGTATAAAAAAAAAGAGAAAAACTAAAATAAATAAAGGGAACTCAAGCAGAAGTGTGGACACAGTTGAAACAAGGGTACCCTCACCCCCAATAGTGCTACCTGTATCTTCACCTGTATACACATATGACATCTTTTCAAAAGTAAAAAAGTTTAGAGAGGGACACAGAACACAAGAGAAAAATCTAGACACGTATCATCAGGTAAAAGAAAAGAGGTCCACTCAGATGGAGGGCACAAGAAATGAAGGGCTGGGTGGGGGAAATAAGGAATATCATGAACATCAAGAACAAGAGAACAGTGAAACTAACACCTTAGATGCACACAAGCTGATTCTGAATGAAATGAGGGAAGGCTACAAAAAAATGAATGAGACAGTAAACATTTTGACCACTACATTTTCTGAAGTTAACAACAAAACAGAAACTCTTTCCCTAAGAACTACAGAATGCGAGAAACGAGTGGGGGACCTAGAAGATTCCCTACCTAGAATATCCACCTCTATTACAAAATGTTGCAAAGAATTAGATGAACTAAAATTGAAGGTGGAAGACCTAGAGTCACACTCCAGAAGAGCTATCTTGAAAATAGGAAATTTACCAGAGGGTATAGAAGGGACTGACCCACAGAGTTTTTGCCAAAATCTGCTCTCAGATATCATGGGTCTACAATACCCCACACAGAAAACTGAACTTGAGAGAGCTCATAGGGCATTTGGCCCAAAAGATAGTCAAAACAGACACCATTTTATGTATATTAAAACATTAATGTACCAGGATAAGGAGAGGATCCTTGCTTAGGCCAGAAATGAAAAAGATCTGATGTATAGGGGGAACAGATTACAGGTCTTTCCGGATCTCCCACCCTCCATTCTAACAAGGAGAAAGAGTTCTGGCCTGGTTAGGTATAAGTTACGTAGGGAAGGTATTTCCTAAGTCATGCTTTATTTATCCAGCAAAATTAAAGGTCTTTTGGGAAGGGAGGGCTATGTTTTTTCAAGATCCAACAGAAGTAGAAGCACTTTTGCAGAGAAAGAAAAAGGGTTATACAGAGGAATTAGCACAATCGAGTAGAGGAGCAAGTTGAGAAATTTATATTCATAGGAAAATGAAGGAGTGAAGAGGTTCGGTTTATGGTGGGCAGAGAAGTAAAGGATATTTAAAGGGAGGCTGCACCAGGAAGGACAATCGTAGGCTGTGTGTGTGTGTGTGTGTGGGTGTGGGGGGGCTCCCTATCTCAGCAACTGTCTCCTGGGACTGTCTTTCGTGCACAAGAGGTCTCAACAACCTCGGGGGTAAATGTCCATTTGTCTTTAGGCCATAGGGATAGCAAGCTGCCTGTACTTTTTCCAGACATCCTGCGTTAAGCATACTGAATGTAACAACCGGAAATGGATACAGACTTTAGACAGGCAGACTGAATCAGAGAAAGGAGAGAGTGGTCAGGAAGTTTGGGGGGCAGATGGGGGGAAAAGCAAGGGGGAGGGAGAAAAACAAAATTGGAAAACAAAGGCTTAAGTGGCGTGGGTGCTTGGTGGTTTTCCAAATTAATGGGGGAACTGAGATAAAAGAAATGATGGGACAGGGCCATAGTAAGAAGAGTTAGAAGCTAAGATGGAACTCAGAGAAGCAGCATCGAAATGAATATCTAGATGAAGGAGGACAAATAAAGGATGGGTGAACTGAAATTTATGACTTGGAATCTTAATGGAGGTAAAGGAAGGTCAAAAATAAGAAAGGTAATCAGATTAGTGAAAAGACAAAATATAGACTGTACTCCTACAAGAGACACATTTTAAAATGGAAGATGCAGCCTATTTTGGAAATCTATTAGGAGCGAGGGGCTACTGTTCATTCTATACAGAAAATGCTATGGGAGTAGCAATATATATAAGAAATCATATACCACATTCAGTAGTAATTACGGTCAGGGATGTAGAGGGGAGTTACATTATTACATAATTTCCTAAGGGTTGCCTCAGTGTATGGCCCAAATCAGGATGAGCTATTCTTTTTTTCTGATTTCTTTCTAGAAATATCACAGTGCAACACAAATCTGATCATAGGTGAGGATTTTAATTTAACTTTTAGAATTTTGGACAGGACACCACCCATGTTGAAGAAGAAAAGAGCAATCACAGTTGTAAAAAAATATGGTTAAGGATCTTAATTTAATAGACCCATTTAGGGAATTATATCTAGAATTAAAAAAAATATTCATACTATTCTAAAACACATAAAAACTTCTCTAGATTAGATTTTTTTATCCTATCTCAGGGAATAAAGAGAGGAGTAAAGAAGACTGAATAGGAGCCCATAAGAATATCAGACCATTCCCTGGTAGTTTTGACCATGGAATTGGGAAAGTAAGGAGGGGGTAGAACACAGACATTGTAGCGGTTAGATAATTCTCTCTGGATAGTCCCAAGATTTAAGGAAAAGATACAAGAGGAAATATGCTGGTTTTAGGTCTTTAATGCAAACCAAGGCATAAAGATTTATAACATTTGGCGTGCTTTAAAAGTTTGTATCGGGGGTGGTGTATGTCCCAACAAGAGGTTAGGAATAGAAAACACAATAAATATTTGGAAGATCTAGAGAAGGAATTGTGGCTGGCTGAGGAAAAACATGTCCAAGAAGGGACAGAACAATCAGAAAAGGGATTCCTCTTAGCAAAGAGCAGGGTGGAAAAACTTATGCAGAAAAGAGCGGATAGAGAAATATACGAAAGTAGAGCTAAATATTATTATTAAGGTGACTGCCCTGGAAAGATCTTGGCCTACCAATTAAAATGTGAAAGAAATAATAACATTTCCAAAATAAGAAGGGAAGACGGAAAAATATCTGCTGAAGAAACTGAGATTAACGAAACATTCAAATCCTTTTATGAAAAATTATATACACCAGAAGGGAAAGTAGAAGCATCCCATATTAGGGACTACGTCTCAAAAATACCCCTACCAAAAATCTCAAGGCAGGACCTAGCGATGTTAAATAAAGATATAACTGGGGGGGGGGGAGATAGAAGAGGCTATAAGAAGACAACCCAATGGGAAAAGCCCAGGACCGGATGGGTTAGCATTTGAATTATATAAAAACATGTTGCAGGTCTTTGCCCCTATATTGGTGGAACTATTTAATTCCTTTTTGAAGGAAACTGAGATCCCTGGGTCCTTTAATGAGGCAATTATTACACTCATTTTAAAAAAGACAAGGACCCTGAGTGTTTTATTTATTTATTTTTTTTATTTTATTTATTTTATTAAACTCTAGGATTACAAATACCTTTGAGCAGGAACTGCTTATTTACAAAGGTTCCACGTCAAAGGATGAAGGGTCACAAACATACAAAGGCCAACAATGGTTACAGTCATAAAACACAAAGATGACTAAGCATTAATTATACAGCCAAAAATGGAAAGAGACAACATAAGTCAGCTTCTGACAAGTTTCAGAGTGAACAGTATATAGTTAGAATAGGGTAGGAGGGAGCCAGGAATAAGTAGGCAGGCTCAAGGGCCATTGTCAGAGGGTAGAGGTGGGTGGCAAAAGTGCGAGGTGGATGGGCTGGAGGGCCCCATATCTGAAAGTGCCATTATAGAGGGGAGGGGGTGGGTGAGGCAGGGGGGTGTATGGGGGTAAGAGTGGGGGAAGCTGGTGCCAAAAGTGTGGCGCTCTAAGGGAGGTTACAGGTCACCTTCAGCTAGGGGAAAATGAGGAGGCAGTTACTTAGGAGAGGCAGTCACATTGAGTGGTAGAGGCGAGGAATAGTCGGAGTTGCCTTTTAAAGGGACCAACTGTCGCAGTTGTGTTTCTTTGTTTAAGGGTATTGTACCACTGAGGAGCCCTGTGCGTAAATGACCTCTGACCCATTGTGGTCTGGCATCTGGGGACCTGGAAGGTTTGATATTGAGCACTGCGTGTAAACTGGGTACTGCTGTTGGCAGTAAGGAGCTTTATCACTCCTGATGGCATGAGCCCGAGGAGAACTTTTTTGGTTAACAAGCAGGTCTGGTATTGTAGTCTACTAAGAAGTGGTAGCCATCCGGCCTGGGCATACAGGTCACAGGTGTGTGTTAGGCGGGCAGCACCCATTAGAAGCCTACAGGCCTTGTTGAGTGTCACCGATATCCACCAGAGGGCAGTAGGGGAAGCAGAGCCATAGATGACTAGACCGTAGTCAACGATGGAGGTAACAGAGCTGTAGATGGCCAGTCTAAGGGCATCAGTGGTTATGCAGTGTTTGCGCTTGTGGAGAAGGCCGATCCGTATGTTGGCGGCCTTAGCTACGTTGCCAATGTGCCGCGTGTAAGAAAGGAAACTGTCCAAGATGATGCTGAGATATTTAAACTCAGGAACATGTTCAAGTGAAGTCCCCGTGTGGTTCTTGATGGTGAGGGACAGAGGTTTATACTTGCTCCGTGCATTGCAGAATGTCATGACCTTAGTTTTGCTATAGTTCAGGACGAGTTTGTGTGAGCTAAACCATTCTTCAACATGCCTGAAATCACACTGCAACGGACACTCAAGTTGTTTAGAGTCTTGGTTGCTAGAAAACAGTACTGCATCATCTGCATAGAGTAATATTCTCTGTTGACAGACGCTAGGGAGACTGTTCCTGAAGAGAGAAAAGAGTAATGGCTTCAGTATAGACCCCCTGAGGGACACCTGAGAGGACTGTTTTTTCATCAGAGGTGACTCCAGCAATCCTAACACGCTGGACCCTTCCCCCGAGGTAGCTAGCAAACCAGGGCAGTGCATCACTGGAGAGCCCGAGAGAGGTCAGTTGCCTGAGTAGGAGTGGGTGGGTGGTTAACAGTATCAAAGGCCTTTGTCAGGTCAATGAATACTGCCCCCCCACAGATTCCTTGGTCAAGGGTGTCATGGCTGAATCTGGTAAATTCCAACAGCGTCGTGGTGGTACTATGCCCTTTTCGGAAGCCATGTTGTTCTGGGCACTGGATTTCATATTTGTCCAGGAAACTTGACAAGCTGGTCCAAGATTAATCGTTCCGGAGCATTAGATAAGGGGGGGGGGGATGGAGATAGGCCTATAGTTGGTGTGCAGTGACTTGTCTCCACTTTTGTGTACAGGTGTGATAGTCGCCTGTTTCCAGAGTAATGGGAATTGACCCAATCTTAGGGAAAGGTTGAAGATCTTTGTCAGGGGTTCAAGGATTTCATCTAGGACTAGTGCAAGCAACTTCAGGTCGAGTGAGTCACCACTGTAGCCAGTTTTGCTGATGGCCTTGCATATATGGGTTCTGGCTAAGTGAATTGGGATCTCTTTGAAGAAGAACTGTGGAGCTGTGTGTACTTGGGATTCAGTGTCGGGGGGGGGATTGGTGTTGGGGTCATTGAAGAAATCAGGTGGAAGGACAATGCCCAGGTTGGACAATGCATTGTTGAATGTATTGGAGATGGGACCTAGGTCTAACGTAGGTGTTTCATCAATGTTGAGCATGGTGGGTGGTGCTTTAGTATCCTTTTCTGTGAGGTCCTTCAAGTTATTCCAAAATTTTTTCCCATCACCCTAGGAGTTGGAGAGTGGCTCACTAAAATATTTGCTTTTAGCCTTCCGTATAGCTCAGGTACAGCCATTACTTGCAGATTTGTATTTTTGAATGTCCCCTTGTGCTGATGTGGCTCGAGCACAGTGCCAGAGGATGTCCCTTTGTTTGAGCCACGCTACAAGCTTCAAGTTTATCCATGGGTTAAGACCTGCCTTTAACCTTCATCTTTTTAAGTGGTGCATGGATATCACAAGCTGCCGTAAAGCAGCTGATGAGCAGTTCCAAGGCTTTGTCTGTATCACTGAATGAGTCAATTGTCGACCAGTCCAGCCTGCTTAGATGAAATTTTAGCAGCTGAAGGTGCCCCTGCTTGAGTACCCTGGTGTGTATTATTTTAGGAGGGGGCTTGGTGAATTTTTTAGCCCAAGAGCAGATAACAGGTGAGTGGTCACAAAGTATCAGAGAGTACTAACACCTTAGAGATTCTTTTGGGGCAGTTTGACAGTATCCAATCAAGTAGGGTGTAGGTCCCCATCCTATAGTTGCACCTAGTGGGGGTGGGGACAAGCTGTGTGAGGTGTTGTGCTGTGACAGCATCCTTGTAGGTGCAGGCCTCAGGTGAAAGCCAGTTCATGTTAAAATTACCCACAATTATGGTCTCTGAATTATGATCGATCAATCAATCAATCAAAATCTTTACTTATCCAGGCGGGCACCATTGAGCAGGGCTCATTTGCAAGATGGACCTGGCCATACAAAAATCATAGTACAGTAACATGGTAAAACACAATGCAATATTATACAAAGAAGAAAAATATACATATGTACATCAGCATTTGAGTGAGAGGGCCTTTACAACAGATAGGCTCATAATTGGGTACAGCCAGAATGTTCACTTAAAAGGGGAGAGAAAGGCAAGAAGAGGGATACCAGCTTAGGAAGAAATGATGGGGTTGGAATAGTTAACTGGCATACTTCAGTGAAGGGGGTGGATCTTGGCCATGGCTAAAGAGAGGCAGAGAAGCTGGTATTTTGGTAGGGAGAGAGAGGCAGGGGCAGAGGCAGGGCGGGAGGCAGAATGGGCAGGAGGGAAACTGGAAAATAGGTGAGCTAGCAACATGGGAAACATTTGCAGGATTCCTTCATGGAGCGGTCATAGAGCGACTTGAAAATATTCAGGCTAACAGGACAGCTCAGCTTCAAGTTTTTTTGCATATTGTTTCACAAGGAAGGCAACGAGAACCTTATGGCAGCTCTGCCGAAATGAGATTTGACCTTAGGTAATTGCAAGACAATTAGGGAATAGCTTCTTAGAGCATAGGCACCTATCACACTCAGGGGAATACAATCAGAGAAGTATAGGGGGAGCTTGTTGGTAACCGCTCTGAAAGCCCATAGAGCGGCATTTCTATTTCTCCTATAATGAAAGGAAGTCCAGCCCACCACAGTGTACAAGGAGCAATGGTATGTGGAAAGTGGAAGGCCCGTTATGAACCTGATTGCTCTGTGGTATAGGGTGTCCAACTTAGCCAGGGCAGAGGCAGTACAATGGCTATAGAGAAGGTCTGCATAATCTATTAATGAAAGGAACGTGGCTTAAACCAACCACTGCTTGGCATCCCTAGTAAGGAAGTGGTTAATTCTGTAGAATAGTCCTAGTATTTGTCTCAGTTTTTTCTGTAGTTCTTCGAGATGTTCAGAGAAGAAGTTGTGATCGAGCCATACACCCAGATATTTGAATTTTGGCGCATACTCTAGATTTTCTCCAAGTACTGTGGTAATCTGAGGGATAGCTCTAACGCAAGCGGGGTTCGCCGCATAGGAGGAGGAAGGGGAAAAGAGCATCCCTTTTGTTTTTTTCGCATTAAGCAGAAGCTTTTTGCTTATGAGCTGGTATTGCAATAGGTTAAATTCAGCTTGGAGGTCTTCACAGGCTGCTTCCGGCATAGGACGACTCAAAGTACTGTGTCATCAGCGAACAAGTGGATATTGGCCTTATTGATGTTGTCATCGATGTTGTTAATATAAACTGCAAACAACAGGGGACCAAGGATAGACCCCTGAGGCACACTCTCTGTAGGTGTTTAAGTGGCGAAAGATCACCTTCAGCTTTAACCTGCTGTTTCCGATCTGCGAGGTAGTCAGCAAACCAGCACATAGAGTTATGATCCAGACCTAAGTTACATAGGGAGGAAAGAAGCAGGCTATGGTCGACTGTGTCGAAAGCCTTACTTAGATCAAAAAAAATGGCACAGACAAAATTTCTATTGTCAAGGTCAAGGAGCCAATCATTAGTCACTTTTGCTAGGGCAGTTATGGTGCTGTGCTTTGCTCTGAATCCAGACTGCTCTGGGTTTAACAGATTCCTGTATTCAAGGTACACCCTTAGCTGACCACTCACTATCTTTTCCAATAATTTAGACAAAATGGGGAGGAGGGAGATTGGTCTATAATTGTTAAGGTCACAAGGGTCACCTGATTTGAGCAGAGGGATGACATGGGCTACTTTACATTGCAAGGGGAGGCTCCCCTGGGATAGTGGCAAGTTGAAGAGGTGCATGATTGGCACTGTCAACACATGGTATGCACATTTCAGAAAGTAAGGCTCTATAGAGTCTGAACCTGCACCCTTCTTGATATCCAACTGCAGCAATAGATCTTGTAACATGGCATTAATACTGTGCTTGTGATCCCGCGACCCGATAGGTCGAGGAGCGTCACAAGACGGCAGCTGAAGCGGGCATTAACCCAGCTTATATGCCGTGCCCACTTTGGCAGTACCGTCAGCAGCCAGGCTCCCAGCCTAGCAGCACTGGGTGCGATGGGGAAATGAGAGGAGGAGCGGGATGAGCGACACCTGTGGAGCTGCACTAGCCAGCGGACACGCAGAGGAGATCCGGGGGGGACCCGCGGTGCACAGTGTGCTCACACCCGGAGTGCGCCGCCGCCGATGCCACCCACAAGTGCCCATTCACAGCAGCAGAGTGGAGAGGAGCCCGGCCAGCATCATCGAGAGAGCAGCTGGAGCACGACCCAGCCGGACAACAATCCCAGCAGCAGCCGGAAGTGAGAGCGACCGAGATGCACAGCGCGAGGGCAACACTCGTGAGAACCATGGAACTGTGCAAGGCAGACCTCCTAGTGCGGATATGAGACCAATACCCACACGGAAATGTGCAGAACCTCACAGGACTGTTAGGTGGCCCACTCCGTGACACTACACAGACAGTGTGAGTTCAGCACATCAGTATCTATCTAACCTGTGTTACACGGCTTTGTGAGACTGCATTAAAATTGTTACAAATTGTCACGCCTCAGCCTCTTACTGTATAGCTGTCAGAGTGGGCCCCCTCGACATCCCTCCAGCAAGCGGTGGCCCATGTTACAAGCGCATTAAGCCACTACGTCGGTGGCATCTAATGCTGGATTGATGTATGGGAGGCGGGGGTGCCTCGGCTCTGGCCCTGGGCCCCACCGCCCCATGCATCAATCCAGCATTAGATGCCATCTCCGGCCGTGGCTTAATGCTTACGCCAACCCTTTTAGAGAGGCAGGCAGGAAAGAGAAGGCCTCTTTGGTAGCAGGAGACTTGTGAAACAATAATCCCTGCTGAGTGTGGATGGCATTAGCAGGGGATGTGTCAGATGCTAGCCCAGCGGTTGCGAAATGATTATCGAGGGCTTCCAGTATCTCCGATCGGTCTGAAATGGTGTTACTACTGGATATCATTTTTGATGGGAGGGAATTTCCAGGTGAATGACCAGACATGTCCTTTATTATTTTCCAAAATTTTGAAGGATTCCTTGAGGCAGAGTCTAGCTCAATGCAATAGAAAGCATCCTTGGCTGCTCTGACCAACTTGGTGCGCTTATTGCGTGCCCTCCTAAAGTGACACCAATCCAAGTCATTCTTGCTTCTGCGTGCTTTTTTCCAAAGCGTATCCCTATCTAGCATGGAAGCTTTGACTTCTGGTGAAAACCAGCAGCAAATGTTGCACCTTACACGTACCTTTACCATGGGGGCATGCCTGTTTAAGGCCGCAGTTAGTATTTCGTGAAAGATAGTATATGCCTCATTAACCGCTTTGGCTAAGTAGAAATCCTGCCATCGCAGGGAATGTTTCAATTCGTTGAGGTAGGCAAACAAGTCGGAGTTGCGTTTACACCTCTTGATAGAGAACTTTGCTACAGACTGTGGATTATGCATAGATCTGATGCTGGCGATGAAACAGTGATCGCTGATGTCAGAGAAAAATGTTCCGACATGGGAGAACAGGTTTGTTTGTTAACCAAAATTACATCTAAAAGGGTGCTGTTACTAGGGTTCTTTTTATTTGGGCGAGTGGGTTCACCAATGAGTTGCACCAGCCCCAAGATGTCACAAAAGGATTACAAGGGAGCCAAGGCTTTTGATAACCAGTCGTAGTTCAGATCGCCAAGAATAATAGTTTCCAGCATACTAAGCCCCAGGGCAGAGCTTAGGTGTGACAAGAGATGTGACCCTGCAGACAGGGGCCTGTAACAGCCTATTACACAGAGTGTGCAAGAAGGTGATAGTTCAACACAGGGAAGGGTTAAAAGGTCAGGTTAGTTGATATCTTGGAGGTGGAAGACTAGGTTTGCTAGCCAAGGCACCTAGTTTCACCTGAACTATTTTCTTCTAGGTTGCTTGAAAGGACAGAGCAAATAACCTTACCAGAGCAACAATAAGGATTAAGGCTTCTTTTGGCTAGGCAGGTTTACTGTGTGTTGTTATTTTTATTTTGTACTCGCAGGGATTGTTACTGTTTGTTGGTAACATTTTATTGCTTTATTTTTCTCTGATTCAAATTGTTGTTGCTGGGAGTACATTCTGCTGCATTATTACAGGGTGTGCTTACAGATTACTGCTGTAATCTTCTGAGTCAAATTATCTTTTGCAAGGTATATCTTCTGTTACTGCTTTATTTTTCTCTGTAGCAAAGTGTTTTTTACATGATATATCTTCTGTGAAATTATTACAGGTGGTGCTTTACAGGTTTCTCAGTTTTATCTGTCATTAGGATAAGCTTTCAGGGCTACTGCATTTGTTGCTGACTGATTGTTTCTGCTCTTACCTCCTTGTTTCTTTCGTCTGTGGTTCTTCTTTTTCAGCAGGGTAAGGGCCCAGCCACCCACCCCCATCCTCAACCACCCCACACTACACTTCTTTTATAGGGAAGCACAGTCGTGACATTTTCTGTAGCAAAGCAGGAAGGGGCGGATCAGAGGGGTATCCACACAGTGACCTCATTTACTGGGGCACTAGTAATTTAACTTGTTATAACAAGTTATGCAAAGACAAACAACCAAAACACAAAATCAAACTTTTACTTTCATTTTCTTCCCTCTAATTACTTTGACCAGGTTATATACCCAGCAACTTACCTGGAATGGATATCATTAACTGCAGGTACTGTGGAACACTTTTCAGAAGGGCAGTTTTACAGGAATTAGGACACTGTCGTACATGCTGGGCCATTGGAGATCTAAGGGTTCAGCTCCAGGCAGCATGGGCAGAGATTGCGCGCCTCAAATTACATATTCAAGAGGAAATGTATTGTAAGAGCCGCCCACCATTTCCCCAACATCCAACAGAAGCACCTCGACCGCAGAGGGTAGTTGGTCCTGGAGGTTGGCAGGTGGTTAGGAGGGGAAAATCGGGTGCCCCATCACTCAGTGCTCTTCAGCATATCACCTCCACAAACCATATAAAAACTACAATCAGGTATCCGCCTCTATCTCCGAAATCAAACAAAGGGGCAGAGGACACTGCAGAGCAGGACACTGCAGCACAGGAGCTAGCACAACAAAATGCACCCAAAACAGGAAACAAAACAAAAAAGCAAAAAGGAAATCAAAAAAACTTCTAATCATAGGAGACTCCATGATTCGGGGAGTTGATACGTATCTCCAGCCAGGGTTAATGGTCAGATGTCTCAGGTACATCAGCATGGAGAGACACTGACTGCATTGCTAAAATTGTTCAGGAAGCAGGAGAAAACATTGATGTCTTGGTACACATAGAGACTAATGATCTCGCCAGCCGGTCAGTTGTGGAGACCAAGGAACACCTAACCAGGCTGGGGGACAAACTATCATCCGTTTCATCTGGCATCTCCTTCTCTGAGATCCTGCCAGTCTGGGAGAGGGGGACAGATGGATGGAAGGTCAGAGAAGGGGAGATAGGGGAGCTAAACATGTGGCTCAAGGGCTGGTGCCAGAAAAAAGGACACAAATTTATAGGGAACTGGCAACTGTTTTGGGAGCGAAAGTTCTTTAAATTTGATAGACTGCATCTGACTAAGGAGGGAGTCAGTGCATTGGGGCAGAAGTTTGATGTCTTTGCAGAATATTTAAACTAGCAAATGGGGAGAGGGGTGCAGCACCCGACATGTTGAATGGGAAGAACACCCCCCTCAGCTAGTGGTCAAACAGGAGTTCAGCATGTTTGTAGTTCATTTGCATCACCAGGTAAAGAAAAAGGTCCAGCTCCACATAAGATGTATAGGGGAAGTGCCGGACCTCGCCCAACAACTAACACACCAAAATCTGACCAATGGAAAATCATGTACACAAATGCTCGCAGTCTGGGAAACAAGATCCCAGACCTGCAGGCAATAATGACAGAGACTACACTGGACATAGTAGATATTAGCGAAACATGGTTTACCAGTAACCACACTTGGGAGACTTCAGTATCTGGTTATGTACTGTTCAGAAGAGACCGAGGTGCAAAAAGGGGGGGTGGAGTGGCCCTTTATGTCAATGAAAATATCAAAGCTACAGAAATTCAGAATACACATAAGGAGCCAGAAGATGTGGGTCACCCTGGAAACAAGAAATGGGACAGCCATACGAACTGGGATTTTGTACAGGCCTCCAGACCAGTGGGAGGACATAGAGACGTTACTGTTAGAAGGTATACAAAACATGACAGCTAAAGGGGAGGTTCTGATAATGGGAGACTTCAACATGCCAGATACAGATTGGTCAATACCAGCAGGGACATCTGCCAGAACTAGATACATGGTGGATTCCCTGCAGGGGGGGGGGCCTCAAACAACTGGTACAAAAACCCACAAGGGACAGGGCTATCCTAGATCTAGTACTGACTAACAGGGAAAGGATCACAGATCTCCAGGTAGAAGGTCACCTAGGGGCCAGTGACCATCACGTGGTATGGTTCAATTTGACCACTAGAACAAAATCATCCCATTCCAAGGCAAAAATATGGGACTTCAGAGGAGCTGGCTTTGATAAGATGGCCAACAAAGTTAAACTAGCCCTGGCAAAAAGAAATACAGGTGAGGGGGTACAGGCAAAGTGGGCAAGCATTAAAGATGCAATACTTGAAGCAACATCCCATTGTGTTAGTGAGAAAAGGAAATGCAAAAGAAGAAGGAAACCACTTTGGTTCTCAAACACAGTAGCAGAAAAGGACAGAGCCAAAATGCTGGCCTTCAGGAAATATAAGGGAACACAGCAGGACGAAGATAGGGAGGCATACCAAACTTCCCTAAGGGAAGCAGGGAGGGCAGTAAGGCAGACAAAGGCCTAAACCAAGGAAACACTAGCACGAACAGTAAAAGAAGGTGACAAGACTTTCTATAGATACATTAGTGAAAGGAGAAAGTCCAGAGGGGGTATTGCTAAGATCAAAGGGGATAAGGGGGGCGTGCGAGAAGGAGGACCATGTAAAAGCATATATCCTAAATAGATACTTCTGCTCAGTATTTACTGAAGAGAAGGTAGGGCAGGGCCCACAGCTCTGCCCCATGGACACAGTGGGGAGGGAGGTGTGCACTAGACCCTTCACAAAAGAAAGGGTCCTACAAGAGCTCGATAAGCTCAGGGTGGACAAGGCAATGGGACCTGATGGCATACATCCCAGGGTACTAAAGCAACTAAGGGTGGAACTAGCAGAGCCATTATCAGAACTGTTTGGTGAGTCTCTGCGCACAGGAGAGGTCCCAGAAGAATGGAGAAGGGCTCATGTGATCCCACTCCACAAGAGTGGTAGCAGGGAGGAGGCAGGGAACTACAGACCAGTCAGTCTTACCTCAGTAGTGGGCAAGATTATGGAGACACTCCTTAAGGAAAGGATAGTGCAACACCTGTAATCCATAGGAGCACAAGATCCAAGACAGCATGGGTTTACAAAAGGAAGGTCCTACCAAACTAATCTCATAGATTTCTTTGACTGGGTAACCAGAGTGGTGGACCAAGGGGGAGCAGTTGATGTTGCTTACCTCGACTTCAGCAAAACTTTCGATACTGTTCCACATAGAAGATTGATTAATAAGCTGGGTAGGTTCGGGGTAGGTCAGACGTTGGTCAACTGGCTGGCAAACTGGTTGACGGGCAGAAAACAGAGAGTGGTGGTAAACGGTATGCAGTCAGAAGAGATGCAAGTCACAAGTGGGGTACCTCAGGGATCAGTCCTGAGGCCAGTCCTCTTCAATATTTGCATCAATGACATTGCAGATGGACTGGAGGGTAAGGTTCGTCTGTTTGCAGATGACACCAAGATCTGCAGCAGAGTAGATGATCCAGATGGTGTGGGCAGAATGAGAAGAGATCTGGATAAACTAGCAAAATGGTCGGAAGAGTGGCAACTGGGGTTTAATGCAAAGAAGTGCAAGACCATGCACATAGGGAAGAGAAACCCTGAAGCCACCTATAGGCTGGGAGGGGAGAAGCAGACCTCTAAAGTAGTAGGTAAGGCTAGAGGGATGTTGGGATGTATTAGTAGGGGAAGAAGGAGGTCATAATCCCGCTTTACAAGACACTGGTTAGGCCCCATCTGGAGTACTGCGTGCAGTACTGGAGGCCACACCTTCACAAGGACGTTAACCAAATTGAGGCATTCCAGAGAACGCAACCAAAATGGTGCAGGGACTGCACCAGAAAACATATGAGGACAGATTAACTGAACTCAATATGTATACCCTAGAGCAAAGGAGGGAGAGAGGTGATATGATTGAAACATTCAAACACCTTAAGGGCATTAACAAGGTGAAAGAGTCTAACATGTTTCAATATAAGAAAAATAGCAGGACAAGTGGACACAACATGAGATTAGAGGGAGGCTGATTAAGGGGTAATGTGAGGAAGTTTTTTTTCACAAAAAGGGTGGTGGATGCATGGAACGGCCTACCTCAGGAAGTGGTGGATATGAATACAGTGTATGGCTTCAAACAGGCATGGGATAGGCATAAGGGAGCAATACAGATGAGTACGAATAGATAGACCATTGACAGAGCAAAGGCCTATGGCACATTCATAAGGTAGAAAAAGAAATAGGCAGACTAGATGGGCCTTGCGGTCCTTTTCTGCCGTCAGCTTCTATGTTTCTATGTTTCTAACCTTTATGGACAAGCATTCAAATTAATTAGGGGAGGAGGATGATTCTAGACATGATACAGAGAATTTGTCCCTGACATAAATCGCCACCCCTCCACCTCTCGATTGCCTATCAGCTCGGAAGAGCAAATAACCTGGGATGTTAATTTCCCTGTCAGGAGTGGCTGGTCTAAGCCAGGTCTCAGTGATCACCAGAACATCAGGTAGGGTGTGGCTAACCCAAGCCTGGATCATGGTGATCTTTTTCAAAAGGCTGCAGACATTGACATGCAGGAATGACATTCCTTTAATTCCAGCAAGGTCGGATGTAGTCCCATGAGATATTCCATGATGCTGTTGAAGCCACTGGCCTGGTCCTTTGAGGGTATGTATACAGAGGCTATAGTAAGATTTTTATTATGGGCACCTAGGAGAACTTTGATGGTGAGGACCTGAGATGGGGATCCCAGGTTAGAAAATGGGATGACATGTTCCATCAGGGTATCCCTCAGGTAAATGGCACAGCCACCACCCCGTTTTGAAATCCTGTCCTGCCTAAAGATAAGAGTATCCGGAGATGGCGACTGCAGTGTCAGGGATCTTAGGGTTTAGCCATGTCTCAACAACAGAGAGGATGTCAGGATTGTGTTGTTGAATCCAGGTTTGGAGGTTATCAAGTTTGCTGAGGGGGCTACAGACATTGATTGACATCAATGTGAGGGACCCACCTTCCTATTCTGGGGGTGTGCGGTCAGCCCAACTGGTCCTGGGTTGGGGTGTATGTTCCCGGAGAGCAGAAGTAGCATTAAAAGAATTCTCAGGAGAGAGGTTTTAAGTATTTTGAAGGCTTGCTTGTTTGTTAGGCATCTGTGCACCTTGGTGCTACAGTACTGGGGTTGTCCTACCTTGTTGCAGAGAACTGCTAATACTTGTAGGTTACCCGGTTGGCTAAATGCTTGTAGCTTCAGAAGGTAACCAATGTGCCAAGTGGGGTGCAGTGGGCCATGGTATCATTGTGTTGGATCCCCGTGGTCATACTCAGTGTATGATGCAGGGCAGGAGGTGGCATTAGCTGGCAGGTAGATTGAGAAGAGGTGACCTCAGGAGAAACGGGACAGTGCAGCACTTTCATCACCATATAGACCAGTATCACTATTAAACAGTGATTATAAGATTTTCATGAAAATATTGACAAATAGACTTTCAAGAATAATCTCAGAACTGATACATTATGATCAGCTGGGATTTATAAAAGATAGAGGATTACAACAAAACACACGCAGGGCATTCACCACCATACAGGCCATGGCTGGAACAGACACTGCACTCATCTTATTGGACGCTGAAAAAGCCTATGATAGAGTGCAGTGGCCGTTCCTGTTTGAAGTTATGGGGGCTTGTGGATTGGAGGTGCAATTTATGGATTGGATAAAACTTATATACAGAGCTCCCCAGGCAAGAGTGAAGATTAATGGCTCCCTTTCTAGCCCTATAAAACTGTTAACAGGAACAAGGCAGGGCTGCCCCCTCTCCCCCCCCTCCCTTTGCTATCTTTTTGGAACCCCTGGCAACTAAGATCAGAGAACTGGCAGATCAAATAGGGACAATTATTAATAAGGGAAAACTAGCGAAGTCACCAATATTACTTTATGCAGATGATATTTTATTAATGGTAAGAGACCCAAATCACTCATATTCTATAATAGGGGGTATTTTGGAAGATTATAGTAAGTTGTCTGGATACAAGGTCAATTGGGTAAAAAGTGAAATGTTATATCTTGGAGAAACAAATACAATAATAAATCTAGATTTAAAAAATATAATGCAGGAGAAAATTAAATATTTGGGAATTATTTTGGAAACCAATATGAACAGAGTGCTTCAATTGAACTACAATCCATTGATCGACAAAATAAAGAAAGACCTAGATAAATGGCAACACTTACCACTGGCCTTGATTGGTAGAAGGAATAAATATCTGCAAAATGAATGTGTTGCTGAGATTGCTATTCCTGTTTGAGTCAATTCCCAATTGTTTTGGGAACACCATTTTTTCAGAAACTGGATAGAGTGATCAGAAACTTCTTACGGCAGGGGAAGAGAGCTAGAATTTCATTGGATAAACTTCGATTAAATAGGGAAGGGGGGAGGGGCAGGCTGCCCAAATTTTTTTGAATTATTATTTAGCAGCACAAATGGAAATCTTGTATTACTGGTTTCATACAGAACAGGAGGAAAGGGGCAGGCTTAGATATAGAAGAAGCGGTAACAGGGTTACATCTTATAAATGTGTTAGGTTTATATAACACCAGACAGAGAGTAATGTCTATGGAAGCCCTAGATGTAACTAAAACCACAGTTCAAGCTTGGATCCAGACATTAAAAAAAATCATGGAAGAACCCTATCTCGGGATGGACTCCTATCTTTAGAAACAGGAGCTTCCCTCCATCAGTGGATAAGTATTTGATGAATGGTATAAACAAAGGCAAATCTGTTCAATAAGGGATTTTTATGAAGGAGATATAATTCTGACTTTTGAAAAGTTCCAGGCAAGATACGGGATACCATCTGAGCAGAGATGGCAATATCTTCAAGTTAAAAATTACATTTTTAGGAAAAATTAAAAACTCACTTAAGATACATAAGACATTAATGGATACACTATTCGAGGGCCTGGACTCAAACACCAGATTTCTAAACTATATGGGTTTCTGGAAGAACAACCCTGCCCCCTGATGGAAACAGCTAGACTAGCCTGGAATAGAGGTTTAGAAGCTCCAGTGAATATAAAACATTGGGAAATGCATATTAATCTGGCTCTCACCCAGGTTAAAAATAACAAATTACTGCAAATCTATTTCAATACAATGCACAAAACACATTTAACACCATCTAGATTGCATAAGTTCGATGCTGCTATCTCAAACCTCTGTCAAAGATGTGGGAAATCAAAAGGGACTTTAGCACATATGTTGGTAACTTGTGAGAAAATAAAAAAATACTTGGGGGATATATGGACCATGCTGGAAAAAATCTTACAACTAGAAATCCCATTTGATCCAGGTATTGCCATATTTGGCTTTACGGCTGGATTTCCAGATTTGCAGGATGTACAACTGGCTTTATTAAACACCGGGGTTTTGGTAGCCAAGAAAATTGTGCTGCAACACTGGAAGAAAGGAAGTGGAGGCCCCTTCTTTCTTAGAATGGATGGATAAAATGCTAGACCTTTCCAGGACAGGCAGGTCCATTTATATTGTGGAAGAGACATTTGATAAATATTTACAAATTTGGACAGCATTTTATCAAAATTTGGATTGATAATTAGTGCATGATTTGGCCCAGATGAAATTACAATGATGTATGGAAGCTCAAGAGAGCACCTGACTCTGGAGTACTGGAAAAAATATATTGCTTAGGAAAAACAGCAGCATAGGTTGAAACTCTCAATGATTGAAGCACCCACCCGCTGAGTTTTAAAAAAAATTAAAAAAGGAAAAAAAAAGTACTACCAAGGGGGCAGCACACCACAACATGTTTCAACGGAATGACCCTCAGGGTAACACCTCTTAGCAAGTGGCAAAGCAATGCACTGTGGCCGCCCATTTTAGGACTAAGTCCAGTGATAAACACTGAGAGGCGCAGTTGGACAAATGAGACAAGACTGTCCACTGGGCAGCACCTTTTAGCACATGGCCAGGTACTGCCAGTGGGCAGGACTGTGAAAAAGACTGGGCCAGCAAAGCACAGTGGACAGCACATTGGAGCATATAGACAATCTCTGATCACAGGGCAGCACAGGTAATTGAATGCCAACAAATGAGGAAGTAATAGGTGTGGCGATCTACCCCTCTGTCAATCATTATATACGTCATATATTATGTTATATATATTGGATTACGTGATTTTGGTGCATGCCCATGCAGGTTAAAGCAAAGTCTCCTGGGATTGTGAGAAGGACTAGATTTTTTTTAACGGTCTGACCTTTTTCTGACCCAAAGGACACCTGCTTGCCATAAAGTGAGATTCTCCTTCCCAAGTTCTTTTCACAGAACCGTGCCAACAGCCAATTACCTGACATAAATGTGTTCTGCCGGCAGAGGACTTTTGATTTCAGGAACTATTATATCACGCTTATGGTGGATCAGGATATTTTAGCAGGAAAGATCATCCTAGCAGTCATGTGTGAAATTTATTTCCAGAGTGGTATTGTAAAAATCTGAGTCTTCAAAAGAAATTACACTTTGAATGTCAGGATTTGATTTTTAGGAACAGACCTGTGAGTTGTAAAGTACTGGTATCATAAATGAAGCTGGGTGACATCACCAGGGGGCCAGAAAATTGTGATGCCACAGCAGAATTTAAAAAAAAAGTGTGGTTAAGGTAGTCAGCACAGAGCATGATAGGCAGTTCCAGTTGGACTCCTGAAGACAACACATTAAACAACTGCTGAGCTGAAACACATAAATGGCAAACGGCTAACAAGGACCGAAAATGGTCTCTGAAGAAAGAGGGGTTACTAGTGGGGTACCACAGGGTTCAGTATTGGGTCCAGTCCTTTTTAATGTCTTCATCAGTGACATTGCAGAGGGACTAGAAGGAAAAGTATGCCTTTTTGCAGATGACACAAAGATCTGCAACAGGGTTGATACACAAGGAGGCGTGGAAAGGATGAAAAGGGACTTGGCAAGGTTGGAGGAATGGTCAGAAGTATGGCAGCTAGGATTCAATGCAAAGAAGTGCAAAATATTGCACCTGGGAAACAAGAACCCAGGGGAAGAATACACAATGGGTGGGGAGGTAGTAACAACAACAAAAAAGGAAAGGGACCTGGGGGTAATCATATCAGATGACCTTAAGGTTAGCAAGCAATGTGAGAAGGCAGTAGGGAGGGCTGGGGGTATACTGGGATGTATAGGGAGAGGCAACAGCAGCAGAAAACAGGAAGTTGTTATCCCTCTGTACAGACAGTTGGTGAGACCCCATCTGGAGTACTGTGTCCAGTTCTGGAGACCCCATCTCCGCAAGGACATAGACAGGATAGAGGTAGTCCAGAGGAGGGCAACCAAAATGGTGCAGGGTCTGCAAGAGAAGTCGTATGAGGCGAGACTAAAGGAGCTTAATATGTATACCCTGAGGAAAGAAGGGAGAGGGGGACATGATAGAAACTTTTAAGTACCTCAGTGGAATCAACAAAGTCCAAGAGGGTAGCATCTTTCAGAAAAGAGACTTGCAAGAACAAGGGACACAATTTAAAGATAGAAGGAGGGCGGTTAGGGCAATGTGAGGAAGTATTATTTCACAGAGAGGGTAGTGGATGGATGGAACAGCCTTCCTGAGGAGGTTGTGGGGTCTAAAACTGTGGGAGAATTCAAGAATGCATGGGACAGACATAAGGCAATTCTTGTGGGGGGTAGGAAGAAATAGGCTGTTGGTTAACTAGAATCTGCAGCCTATCCTGTAGGTAGGGAAATGGGCAGACTAGATGGGCCTAGTGGTCCTTATCTGCCGTCAAAGTCTATGTTTCTATGTCTATGAAAACTTGTTAAACAGAGATCCTTTGGACTTTGACATTTTTCATCTAAGGTATTCTTAGTTAAACAGTTATAAGGCATGTATCCTGTATATGTTCCCATTTGTTTTCTACTGTGTTACATTTTTCTTGTACCTGCATTTATTTAATTATTTTAGTAAAGATTTATTTTTATAAAGTTTCTGCCTGTGCGAAATTCCTTATGTTTGTATGTGTGACTGCAGAAGGTTTTATTAAATAATCTGTGACAACTGCTGTTGCTTATAGGGTCACCAGATTGCAACCAGATCGATAAGGGTCTGAAAAGGGGTCTCAAGGCAGATTTTGGGAGATTATCAGTCATATATGAATACCAGAGAGTGTGAACCAGGCAGGTGGTACGTTTGCTACCTGAAGAGGACGTACCATTTGGTGCCTTCACCTTTTCTGTGTGTAATTGCCAAGAAAGGGTTCATACTTGGCCACAAGAATTGAGACTGGTACTGTGCCAAAATCCAAAATGCAGAGGGATATTCTGGGACCTCATGGTGAGAGTTCTGTTGTAAATCCAGCTAACACTCTGGAAGGACATGAGGAGGGTATCACTGTTTTCTCCATCCCTACCATGGATTGCACTTAGGGATGGGCACTGTGAGCTCAGTGATCTGACCCCACAGGTGGGTTCATGACAGTTTGCAGTGGGCAGACCATGTTAACAACTGCCAAGATACTGCCCAGTGGGCAGCACATTAGGAGAAGTTCCAGGGGACCGACCATAGGGGCAAGACCATTTAACAAGTGGCAAAACAATGCACTGTGGCAGCCCATTTTATGACTAAGCCTAGTGATGCACACCGAGAGGCATATTTGGACAAGTGGTCAACACTGCCCACTGGGCAGTGCCTTTTAACACATGGCCAGGTGTTGCCCAGTGGGCAGCATTGTAAAAGCAACTGGGCCAGCAACGCGGAGAGGACAGCACCTTGGAACACACAGACAATCAGTAGTCATAGGGCAGCACAGATCATTGATGCCAACAAATGTAGTAGTAGTAGTACACTGTGGGCAGACCATGTTAACAACTGCCCAGGTACTGCCCAGTGGGCAGCACATTAGAACTTGTTCCAGAGGACTGACTATAGGGCCATCACCTGTTAACAAGTGGCAAAACAATGCCCTGTGGCAGCCTATTTTATGACCCTGGCCCAGTGATGCACTGGGCTGCACATTTGGACAAGTGGGACAACAGTAAATTTTGCTGCCCAGTGGGCAGTCTTGTCCCACTTGTCCAAATGTGCAGCCCAGTGTGCATCACTGGGCTAGGTTGTAAAATGGGGTGTGACAGTGCATTGCTTTGCCACTTGTTACGAGGTGTTTCTCCTATGGTCGGTCCTCTGGAACATGTTCTAATGTGCTGCCCAATGGGCAGTACCTGCGCAGTTGTTAACATGTTCTGCTGACTGCATACTACTACTTTTTGATTTGTTGACATTCAATTACCTGTGTTTCTCTGCCCTGTGATCAGAGCTTGTCAGCAGACTGTAGGGGCAACACCTCTTAACAAGTGGCAAAGCATAGAAACACACAAGCATAGACATTGACTGCAGATAAGGGCCGCTTGGCCCAACTAGTCTGCACATGTCCCTACCTATTTGATAAGCTGTAGATCCTAGTTAAAAAACAGTTTACTTCCTCCTACCCCCACCTCCATTATAATTGCTTTATGTCTGTCCCATGCATTCTTAACTGTTTTTGACCCCACAACCTCCCAGGAAGTCTGGTATATGCGTCCACCACCCTCTCCATGAAACAATACGTGCTCACACTACCTCTGAGTCACCCCCCCCCCCCATCTTCAAATTGTGCCACCTTGTTCTTGCACTTCTCTTTTTATGAAAGATGATACAGACTTTGTTGATTCCCTTGAGGTACAGTACTTGGAAGTTTCTATCTTGTCTCCCCTCTTCCTCCTTTCCTCGAGGGTATACATATTAAACTCATTTAGTCTATCTTTGTATGGCTTATGGTACAGACCATGCACCATTTTAGTTGCCCTGCTCTGGACTGCCTCCATCCTGTCTATGTACTTGTGGAGATGGGGTCTCCAGAACTGCATGCAGTACTCCAGATGTGGTCTCACCAACTGCTGGTACAGAGGAATAACAACTTCACATTTTCTACTGGTGATGCCTCTCCCTATGCATCTAAGTATCACCCAGCCCTCCTTACTGCCTTCTCGCATTGCTTACCTACCTTAAGGTCATCTGATATGACTACCCCAATGTCCCTTAAATTTTTGTTGTTGTTAGTACTCCCCCCTCTATTGTGTACTCTTCCCCTGGGTTTTTGTTTCCCAGGTGCATTACTTTGCACTTCTTTGCATTGAATCTAAGCTGACATATTTTTGACCATTCCTCCAACCTGACAAGTCCCTTCTCATCCTTTCCACTCCCCCAATGTATCAACCCTGTTGCAAATCTTTGTGTCATCTGCAAAGAGGCATACTTTTACTTCCAGCCCCTTTGTAATGTCACCTATAAAGACGCTAAAGAGGACCAGTCCCAGTACTGAACCCTGACGTACCCCACTAGTAACCCCACTTTCTTGAATGTATTCCATTTACTGTTACCTTCTGCGTCCTGTTGTCCAGCCAATTTGTTACCCAGGCTAACACCCTGGGACCCACTCACAGGCTTGCTAACTTGTTTATTTACTTATTTTATTTAACAGGCTTTAGGATTACAAGTAACCTTTGAGTCAAGGACTCATTTTCAAAGGCTCCGTGTCAGAAAAAACAAATAAAAACTGTGTCAAATGCCTTGCTAAAGCCTAGATAGGCCATATCCACAGCCCCACCGTGGTCTACTACTTTGGTTGCCCAGTCAAAAAAAACATTAGATTCAACTGACATGACCTTCTGGCTGTGAATCCATGGTGCATCGGGTCCTGTACCCCTCTGGCCCCTAGGCACTCAACCATTCTTTCTTTTAGAAGTGATTCCATCATTTTCCCTATCACTGAGGTCAAACTAACAGGTCTGTAGTTTCCTGCCTCTGCCTTGCTCCCACTTTTGTGAAGGGGAATCACATCTGCACTCCTCCAGTCCTGAGGTACCACACCATCCTTCCATGATTTGTTAAAAATGGTAGTCAGTGGAGTCACTAAGTCTCACCTTAGTTCTTTTACAATTCAGTGGTGAATCCCATCAGGCCCCATTGCTTTGTTCACCTGGAGTCTTAGGAGTTCTTTCAGGACACTTTCTTCTGTGAATAGACTGGTATTGACCCCCTCTGTCCAGAGTGCTTCTATTGTTTGGTTTAGGTACCTCCCCTCTTCTTCATTTGTGAATACTGAGCAAAAGTATTCATTCATTATCTCTGCCTTTTCACTGTCACCCTCTGCCCACCTCCCCTCCCCTTTTTTAAGCCTCACTATCCCTCCTTGGACTTTCTTCACTCCTTAATGTACCTATAAAAGGTTTTATCCACCTTCTTAACTGAGTTGGCTATCTTTTCCTTGGTTTGGGCCTTCACTATTCTGACTGCCTTCCACACTTCCTTCTGCTTTAACTGATACAGTTCTCTGCCCTGCTCCTTCTGTGATTCCTTATACTTCCTGAATGCTATCTTTTTCTCCCTAACCTTCCCCGTGACCTCTTTTGAGAACCATAGTGTTTTTTTTCTTCATTTAGTTTTGTTTGTTTGCATCACACAAAATTGCAGTCTTGATTTTTCCTCATTGTTCTTCCACCCCTCCTTCCTGCCCATTTGCTAGTGCATTCCTTAGGCACTCACCAACTTTGCCAAAGTCAGCCCTCCTGAAGTCCAGTACCCTCGCTTTTGTATGGTTTGACTCTACAGCTGTCTTTATTGTGAACCACACTGTTTGGTGGTCACTTGTTACCTGATGGCTACCCACATTTAAATCTGTGATCCTCTTTTTTTTTTATAATTAACATTTTTATTATTTTCACATAGCCACCAATAGTATTACAGAGAAAGCATAAAGAACCAATACATACATATGAACTTCAGATACAAAGCTTTCCAAGAAAATAACAATAATCAACAATAACACCCCAGAAACCCACCCCTCCTCCCCCACCCTACCCCCACTGTGAAATATAAGAGGAAGGGTACAAAAGGCTGCAACTTGAAAAAGTGCTTGCAGTGAAAAGACAGATTCTTTTAATCAGACAGTCTCCAAGTCAACAACAAATGTTCAAGCGGGCCCCATACAGACGCAAACTGCTCCCATTTACCTCTCATACTTGCTATGTGTTTTTCAAGTTGTATCGCCAGCGCACATTCCCTGTGCCACTCAACCAATGATGGGACCTTATCCGAGGTCCAGTGTCTCAGAATTAGTAGCTTCACTACAGCTGAGGTCAGAGAGACATGAGCCCTCCAGACTTTAGTAGAGGCAACAGGAAAGGTGCCCAACAGGCAGATCTCTGGGGTATCTAATCTAAGGGAGCCAAGGATAGGGCCCAGTAGGGTACCCACTGATTTCCAGAGCTTTGAACCTCCGACATTGCTATAGTAAGTGATATAGGGTCCTCTTTACATTTCCCACAAAAAGGAGAGCCAAGCATGCCCTTCTATGTAGATGGGTAGGAGTTAAATATAGGTGATGCATAATTTTAAATGAACCAATCTTAGCCTATCTTGCTTGACATATCTATACACAGTATTCCATAGAGTTTGCCATGCTTTCGGGAGGCACTGATATTCAAGGCCTCGACCCAGTAAAGCAGATTCAGAGGAAGTCTGTAGTCCCAATCTTGGAGGAGTCTGCGAACCTTGCTACTGCATGTTGCTGCTTAGCAGTCAAGAAAAGGAAGTGGACATTTATCTGTCCTCATCGACTGGACCAGTTGAGGAAAAACCTGAGTCAGGGCTTACTGATCTGCAGCCATTTATAAAAATCAGTGTCTGCAAGATCCCATTTTTTTTTTAAAACTTCAAACGGGTAAGGGCCATCCTGATCCCAGAAATCCTCCACTGTACAATTGTTTATTCGAGGCCAAAAAGCTACGGAGATAGGAGCTCCGTTAATTCTAATTTGAGGGTTATTTGTAATGGGCTGGGAACCACAGAGCCACCATCGGACCCCAAGATAGTGTTGCAACTGATGATAGGCTTTAAAGGACCATCCCAGAGGATTGTCTTTGAGGGATTTAGGTAAAGATGACAAGGGGGGCAAACAGTAAGGCATGTAAAGAGCATTTCGCCCTCTTCACCAGAGCCAATTCTATGTCCAACCAGAGAGGGGTGTAAGCTGTTTTTGCCGGATCCTTCTTCCAGAAGGCCATTTTACTAACATGTTGGGCTAGGTAATACATAAACAGGGAAGGGGCGGCTAGACCCCCTTTAGACTTGGGAGCCGTGAGCTTAAAATATGACCGACAAGCAGGTTTATTTTGCCACAAGAACGAGCTAAATAATTTCTGTATCTTCAAGAACCAGTTCTTGGGTAGGTAAGTACCCATCATGTCTAAAGGATAAAGAAGCTTAGGAAGAATCATCATCTTGATGAGATTCAGCCTACCCCATATTGATAATGAGATTGAGTCCCACCTTTTAAGATCTTCAGAGATCTCTTGCATTATGGGGCCTGCATTATCTCTGAACATTTGAAACAGATTCACATTAATGTGTATACCCAAATATGTAATGGTTTTAGGTTCCCATGCAACCCCTAAATCCTGCAAGTCTGCTTTTCTCGCTAGATAATTTAGAGGGAGGACTTTGGATTTGGCGCAGTTTAGTTTATATGAGGATACTCTAGAGAAGCAGGTAATCTCATTTAAAATAGAAGGGATCTAGGTCCCTGGGTTCTCTATGTGTAATAGCACGTCATCCGGATACGCCGAACATACATATCTAGAGTCCCCTATTCGTATACCCTCGATTGAAGGATTCTTCATAAGTCTTCGTAGCAATGGCTCTAGGTATAAATTAAATAATAAAGGGGACAAAGGACAGCCCTGCCTGGTGCCACGTTCCAATTTAAAGGATGGAGACAAAAAGCCATTGCATTTCACCCTCGCCGAGGGGCAAGAATATAAGATTCTAATCCAATTTAGGAAGTTCGGGGGGATACCAAAGCTAAAGGGAAGCAAATAAAAAGGCCAGGAACACGATCAAAGGCCTTCTGCATCAAGTGATAAAAGTGCCATTGGAATTTTGGAATCTTTAGCTACTGCCATCAGATGGATAAGTTTCTCATATGGTCATGAGATAATCTCCCTTTCATAAACCCCACTTGCTCTCTGCAGATAAGTCGATCCATCACCATAGACAATCTATTGGCCAATATTTTTGCTAGGATTTTGATATCAGTGTTAAGAAGCGATATCGGCCGGTAGCTGTCTAGACTAGATGGGTCCTTATCTCTTTAAAATTAGGATATTAGTAGCTTCTAAAACCTCGGTCCGAAATACCAGAATCAAACCAGAATCTAAAAGTATCAAATAAGATTGGTGTAACGTCCGATAAAAAGGCTTTGTAAAATTACTCGAAAACCATCGGGACCTGGGATTTATCCACAGGCAACTGAAGGATAGCCTGGTGTATCTCTGATATTGTAAGTGGCACTTCTAGGAGTTTGGACTCAGCCTCAGATAGCTTAGGCAGGTGCGCTTCCTTTAGGTAGGCCGCATTTCTGAAGCAGAGTAGCTAGTGCGGGCTCCTGGGCATATAATTTCTGAAAATAATCCCAAAAATTCTTGAGATTTCCTCGGATCTGTACAGATCTGACCCCATGACCTGCTCGGACCCCTGCTATGAACTGTAGTGATTCACTTTGTCTTACCCGCCATGCTAGAAGCTTGCTAGCCTTTTCTCCTATGTCTAAATATTGTAATTTAACTCGAGAAAGAGCCAGCTCTGCTTTTTGGAAAACTATATCAGAGTATTGGGCCTGCAATTGATGTAATTTAACCCACTCAGAGTCAGTTGAGGTGCAGGATAGATTGTGCTCTAACCTTTGAATAGAGGACAACAAATATCAAATCTGTGATCCTCTTTCCATCCCCATTTGAGAGTAACAGGTCTAATATTGCTCCCTCCCGAGTGGGTTTAACTATTGACATCATTTGAGGAGCGAGTACCAGGGTCTCCTCAGCCAGTCCAGTGCTATTATCACCACTGTTGCTCTCGTGGTCCTGACCTTGTGCAAATTTTGTGTATCATTGCCGTGGGTGGAAAGACATATGCTCTGTGGAATGACCATGGTGCAGATAGGGTGGCCATCGCTTGGGCTATGGGGTCTGTGAATCTGCAGTGAAAAGTTGGCAGCTATGTGTTGTGGCATGACACCATCAGGTCCACTTGAAGTGAGCCCCATCTGCGCTGTATCTTTTGGAATGCCTTCTTGTGGAGCATCCATTCCGAGTAGTTCAGGGTAGTACTGCTCAGCCAGTCCGCCTTTGTGTTTTCCTTCCCTGCCAGATATATGTCTGATATTGATATCAGGTTCTTCTCTGCCCATTGTAAGACTTTGAGGGACTCCAAAATCATGGCCCCTTCTGCGTGTGCCCCCTTGCTTGTTCAAGTATGCCACTGTTACTCTGTTTTCGCATCTCACAAGCAAGTTCTGATTGGCGATTAGGGGTCTGAAGAAGACCAGGGCCAGGTATACTGCTCTCATTTCCAGTAGCTTTATTGGTAGAGTCGATTCCGCCTTGGACCAGAGACCCTGAGTGACATAGCTCTTGTAGGTTGCCCCCCAGCCGGTCAGGCTGGCATCGGTCACGAGGGTAGACCAGTTCGGTTGTGATAAGGGGCATCCTTTTGTAAGATTCTTGGTGTTTGTCCAGAATTGAAGTTCCTTCAGAACCTGCGGTGGGGGAGATACTTGAAATTGAAAATTTTGTGTGGTCTGGTCCCATGCTTCTATGAGGTAGCGTTGAAGTTGCCTCATGTGGAGCCTGGCCCAGGGGATCATGTCTATGGTAGAAGCCATGAAACCCAGTATCTGAAGGTAGTCCCAGACTGGTTTGACTGGCTGACTCAGGAGGCTGCTGGTTTACATAGTCAGGTTGAGGATTTTGTCCTCCGTAGGTGTGACTTTGTCGTGAGTGGTGTTGATCCTTGCTCCCAGGTGGGATAGTGACTGGGCTGGGGTAAGGTTGCTTTTGACCTTGTTGATCACCCATCTGTGACCCCGGAGACATCTGACTGTGAGGAACGTGTTGCGCTGAACAATCTCTGGGGTCCTTACGCTGATCAGCCAGTCATTGAGGTAGTGGACTATGTGGACTCCTAACTTCCTTAGGTGCACTGTTAGTACTACCAGTGTCTTGGTGAACACTCTCGGTGCTGAGGCTAGTCCAAATGGTAGGCACATGTACTGGTAATGTTCTCCTTTGATTGTGAAGTGGAGGTATTTGTGGTGTGCCTGGTGTATGGGAATGTGAAGGTACGCATCCTTGAGGTCTATGGAAGTGAGATAGTCTCCTGGTTGAATGGCCAGGAGAGTGGAGTGTAGAGTTTCCATTTTGAATTTCCTGTATACTATGAACTGATTCAGGTATTTTAAGTCCAGAACTGGGTGCATGCCCCCTGATTTCTTTGGGACCACAAAGAATAAGGAGTAGACTCCCGTGTTCCTTTCTTCTGGTGGGACTATGGATTTTGCACCTTCCTGCAATAGGTTTTGTATGGCCTGATTTATTGCTTGTCTTTTTACGGGGCATGAAGTAGTCAGAAATACTGGTCACCTCATTGGGATGTGTGTCGTTGACAGTTCTATGGTATAACCTGACATGACCACCTCTCCTACCCATTTGTCGGATGTTGTGCGGGCCCACTGGGATGCAAACCCTCTCAACTTCCCTGCAATCTGAGGGGGGCATGCTGGAACCTGCGTGCCTTCATTGTTTTTTCCCTTGGTATTTAAACTGTGGTTTGTCACCTCCTTTGCCAAGTGTCTTGTTGGGGGCGGGTCTGGCACCACTGCCATATCCTTTGTGCTGGAATTTAGGTTTTTGATTCCATTGACGGGTGGGGTAGTTGTTGTTGCCCTGTCCCCTTGGCTTGAAGGGTCTATTCTTGGAATGAAAGGGACGATCATAGGGAAGGTAAGCGTCCTTTTTTCCCTGGGATTGTTTCCCTCCTGATCTGTTCTTCAGGTAGGGAGTGAGCCCCTCTATGAACAGGTTGCATTCTTTGAATGGTAGTCTCATTAGGGTAGATTTTGACTCATTGTCTGCCTACCAGAGCTTCAGCCAGAGGGCTGTTCTAGCCCTGTTTGCCAGGACCATGGTCCTGGATTCAAATTTCAGGATGTCTGAGGAGGCCAAGCCAGCTCACCTGAGCAGCAGTTGGATTTCCACTTGCGACGCTGGTGACCTGGGTTCGGGAATGGACCTGGGTTATCGGAAGGCCGGACGGGGGGGAGAAGGATCAAGCATCCCACGTACTGCTCTCCTTCTCCAGGGGGAAGGTGCAGTGTGTAACCAGTGCTTGAGGGACTCCTTGTGGAGGCCGGGGGCACCACAGTGACCAGCACCTACTAGGCGGGATGGACTCTGGCGTCATTGCACACTCCCGCTTACAGGGGAAGAAAATCCTACCTTCCCACTACCTAGATGACACCCACCCCAGCTGCATTGTCTCCCAGGCTGACTCCTGCCCTATTCCATTGATCATGGCACCCTTCAGAGGGGTTTAGTTGCTGCGACCCCAACCTGGGGGGCAAGCCAGGGGTACCAGGAGGGCGGCTAATGTGGGAAGCCACAGCCGGGGTCTGTGACTGGGAAGATGGTGCCGGTTGCGGGAGGCGCCCAAAATAGTAAAATAAAAAAAAAAGGATGTCTGAGGAGGCATCCATTATGTATCTGACTGCCTGCATTCTGCTGCATTGGCTTGTGGCGAATCCTCCAGGATAGAATCTGTGACCATTTCTGTCCAGCGTAGTAAGGCTGTGCTTGTGAACCAAATGGTAGTGTCCACAGCTTTTGCCATGCCTGCTGACTCATGAATTCTTTTGAGGTGTTCCTTAATCTTTTTGTCCATGAGGTCCCTGAGAGCCACAGTGCTCTCAATGGGAATGGTGGTCTGTTTAGAAACCCGTTGGTCAACTTTTGGGGCCTTACTCCATGCTTCTTTCCTGGAATCGAAAAGCGGGTACCAATTTGAGACCATGTTCTTCTTCGGAAGCCTGGTTGGTTCCATGGACTCATATTCCCTAGATATGATTGTTTCGATTGTCTTACAGTTCAGAAAGTGAATCTTCCCTTCTGGTTGGCCCATGGAGAGTAGGGGGTCCTCTGACATAGAGGGTTGCTCTGTGTCCTCAGCAATGCCCAGGACTACCTAGATCATCCTGATCAATTCTTCGATATTTTCCCCATGGCACATTCTCTATGATTTGTCCTGAGCCTCCACATCTGGTTCTGTATGCACCTCTGTGGAGATACTCTCAGTGTCATCCCTCTGTCTTTTGGACAGGGGTTCTTCCCCATCTGTCGCTGTACTTGGTGCCCTCAGAGGTGGGAGTGGGTCGGCTTTTAGTGTTTCCAGCAGTTTCAATGGAAGCTGAGCCTGCCCTACTTTGAGGGCTATTGGGGCGGTGAGAGGGGGCTTCCCCTGTGTGAATTGAGTTCCACTTGATCCCTGGAGCCCCATGTTCTGCCAGGATGCAGACTGTACATGTCTAGTCGGCATCATCAATTTCCCTGAAGGAAGTGCTGCATTCTTTGCAGTTCCTCATGATAACGCCTTTTTCTGTTGCTCTGTAGGAATGGGACAGAAAAAACTGAATGAGGTATGGGTTTATCAACATAACACTCCCTTTCCCCTAAGAATAACTGCAATGCTTGAATAAGTGCTTGCCCTTTGCTAAATAAATACTTGTGTCCCTCACAGCAGTCTGCCTGGAGAACAAGCTGTGCAGAGTCTCTAAAATAGGGTAATGAGGACAAAGAGACATCCTTCATTGAGGCAGGCTGACTGGAGCTGAAAAGGGCCAGGTAAGATGGCTGCCAAGAGTCTCATGAGGATAGGCGGGACTTGGGACTCCTGTATTGTACTAGTGAGTCCCAGGTAAAATGGCACTGCAAATCTCATGGGAGTATGCAAGAGAGCAGAGAGTTGCCAGAAGTGACATCTGGGAATGCGAGATGGTGCTCCTTTAGGAAGGAGTGGATGGGCCAAAAGGATAAGGGAAAAAAAACCCTGTAGAAAGTGGTATGGGAAAAGGGTGTGGGGTCAAGATGGCCACTTCAGGACACGGAGGGCGGAGAACTTGCAATGGATATGGCACCTAGAGAAAAAAAATGGGTGCTGAGACTCTGACAGAGCTTAGCCTGAGAGGTAAGGAGAAAACTCTGAATTTAGTTCAGGGAGAGCAAGTGGGAGCTGCAGGAGGTCCAGCTTGCTAGTGGAGGCACTTTGTGGCATGCTATGAGAGGGTAGTCACACAGCAGGGGGGATGTAAGAGCCTGGAGAGAACTGAGGCAAGTGGTACAGGTGGGGTTCCGTATCTGTACTGAGAGCTCTCTTGGGCGGCTGGGGGAGGTGGAAATGATGCACTAAGGAAGCACTACAGGAGGGTTTCCTTAGTGATTGCCAGCCCATTAACTCAAAAAACAGAGGGTGGAGGCACCATTGGGTAATGAAGGGGTCGCTGGAAGAAGGGTCCCTTCCCCAAACTGATTAGGAGACAGTGAGCACTCCACAGGGAGAGAAAAAATCACTACTAGAGGGAATCCTTCCTCCCATGAGATACAGTTTCATGCTATATGCTCTCGTGTGGCAAACAAGACGCTTGCTACATGAAATTACTATTACCCTATCCTCTGTTTCTGGTCCTCCCCCACACTAAAACCCACATGCAAAGTCACCTCCTGCCGCAGCTTTCGCCCCGGGGACCTTAATAAACTGAGGCAGTACCTTGCCCAGCTTGACTGGTCCCCGATCTCCCTTGTGACTGATATTGACACTGCACTAGCCTACCTCACCAGAGCCTTCTGCAAGGCCTGTGACATCTTTGCCCCCTTCACCAGCTCTCACTCAAAAAGACACAATGCCACCTGGATCCCTCCCTCCCTCCCTTATTCAGAAAGTGAGACAGCGAGACAACCTATGGCAGATCGCGGTCGAGTCAGGCAGGACAGCAGACAGACAAGCCTATAATGCCGCTCGTAACCAATGCACCTGGGCCATAAGGCAAGCCAAGGCCATATACTACCGAACCACCCTGGCCTCCTCCTGGGGCTCTGCATGAGTGTTCTGGGATAATATTAAGGAGCTTAATGGGAAAACTCACTCTCCCCTCCTTCTCTGATGCTTGTCAACGGTGCTATTACCACTGACCCCCACGTGTTGCCGACTGCCTCAACACAGCTTTTTCTGACCTAAGTGCAGTCCTTTCTGTCCACATCTTTGACCCTATCTCTGCCTCCAACCCCACCATGAATCGCCCCCCATTTCTCCTCCGCACCATATCTCCCCATGACGCTACACCACTCCTACTAAAAGCCCTCTCCAGCCACAACCCCAGTTGTGACCCCCTTGACTCCAGGATTCTCCGCCTAACTCTTGATGTCATGCTAGCCCCTCTCACTGACCTTTTTAAATGGTCTCTGTTCCTCAGTCAATTCCCGAGCGCCTGGAAATCAGCTGAAATTACCTCAATTCATAAGAATGGAGACCGTACATTACCAAACAACTACAGACCAATCTCCATCCTCCCCCCACTCTCTAAAGCCCTGGAAAAAATAGTATCCACCCAACTCATGGAGTATCTATCCAAGTACAATGTACTATGCCCAGAACAGCATGGCTTCCGTCCTGGACACAACACCACTTCAGCCCTCTTGGAGTTCTCTCAGCAAATATGTGGCACTTGACTCTGGAGCTATCACCGGGGCAGTGTTCATTGACCTATCTAAGGCCTTTCACACTGTGTGTCACCCCCTATTGCTGGACTCCCTCCATCAGCTTGGTTTCTCATCTGGCCCCCTGGTCTGATTCTCCAGCTACCTCCATGCCAAATCCCAACAGGTCAAAATAAATGGTACCCTATCAACTGCCCTACCTATACACTCTAGTGTCCCTCAGGGTTCCATCCTGGGCCCCACATTGTTCAGTCTCTTTCTAAACACCCTTCCCAGCTCCTGCTTGGACAGAATGCTCCTTTACTTAGACGATGCGGTCCTCGTCGCTTCCCACCCTGACCCACTTGCCCTCCAGAGCTGTCTGCAACTCACCTTCAGCCAAGCTGAAAAGTGGTTCCTCGACCATTGTCTGGTTCTGAACCACAAGAAGATGAAATCTATGATTTTTGCCCACCACCAAAGTAACTCCAGAAATGCTCCCCTTCTCATCCTCCCCCGCACCCTACACCCTCTTGAACAGGTGTCCGCATACAACTATCTGGACATCACCTTCGACTCGGCTCTCTCTTTCCACTCCCATCTTAACTCCCTGTCCTCTGCTATGAACGCCCGGATTGGACTCCTCTACAGCCACAAAGACTGCCTCCCTGAGTATGCCCTCCGGCTGGCTATCACCTCCTCCGTCCTGTCTTTGGTTGATTATGGGCTCCCAATCTATGCAGCTGCTGACCCCACTGCCCTCTCCAAAGTCCAGACCTCAATCAGCAAGGCCTGCAGGCTCCTGACTGGTGCCCCCAGCAGAATGCACACATGCCAGCTTTACTCCACCTCGAACCTACTCACCTTTGAAGAGCGCCTTCGATACCACACCTGTATACTGGGCCAAAAAAACACTGCTTGTGCTCCCCCCACAGGGGTTACTACATCCCTAAAACAGGCCTCCCACTCGGTCACCACCCAAAATGCAACCAAAGTCACCTTCCAGGTGCCTAGAGCCAGGACCTCGCTCACCCAAAGATCTTTTCACTCCCAAGCCCCATCCTGATAAAACTCCCTCCCCGCTCATATCACAAACATCCCCAAAATCGGCCCCTTCAAAATCACCCTACGAAAACACCTCACTGACACTCGGAGCTGTACATGCCTGTGACTGGGCCATATCTAGAGCTCTGCCTGTCCCAATCTACAGACAAAGTCCTCCCAGTCTGCCACTCTCCCCAGCCTCCACACATCCCCCCCAGGTATCGCTACCCAGTACCTCTAGGGATACCGTAGTATTATATGTATATTAGTTTAACTAGATTAGTTTAATTGAAGCCTCTGTAAACCACAAATTGAAGCTGTATAGTCCACTCCGTACACCACGGTATCACTGGAAGTGCTTTGTATGTCCTTTTGCTTTGTATGTTCTTTTTATTCTATCTCACCTGTAATGTTCTCCATTGTTGTACTCCACCAACTGTTGTCTACCCTCCCTGCGACAAGGTGCCTTTGTAAATGAGTCTTTGACTCAAAGGTTGTAAATCCGAATTGTGAATAAATAAAAAAATTAATAAAATGTACTCTAAACAACTGCTGTTAGTAGAAATAGATAGGCTACCAGAGCTGCTGTTAGTGTCGGATAATAAACAAACTTATACCTGAAATAGCTGAATTGAGTTGCTGATTGTTGGGAGTGATGTGGATCGTGACCAGCCTCTGCAGATGCATGAAATAAACTGGAGATTTAGAGATGGGACAGAGGGGCTGGCCTTGGCCAGCTCAAATTTGATTGGCTCGTGCATCGACCAATAGGATGGATGGAGAATACCCCCACAGGAGTACAATAAAGGGTACGAGACATAATGTGCAATAAAATAAAACAGAAATGTTGGGTAAAAAGTATTAATCTGGTTTCTGATGTATGAGAGGAATAAAATACACAAGATGGTTAGGATGGGAAGGGATATGAATAGGCACCCACCTCCAAAACATAAAAACAAATTAAAAAAAAACACTTGAGTACCTTAGTGTTCAACAATAGAAAGCAATAAGGACAAAATAAAGATAATCAAGGCAGTCCTTTGCTGAAGGCACTCTTCAGACAGCAGCTGTACTTTAGAGGTGAATGGGGAATCAGGAAACCATTTTAAATATTTGTATATGAAAGTGGAAGGTGGCAGAAGCTGGACCAGCACCAACACCCCACAGGCAGCACATCAATGTCACTACATGACAACTGTGTTATTTTATTAAATTAATATCAATGTGTTAATAAGAAAAACCTACGTGTGGGGAATAGAAACAGAATGTAGTTTAGGATATTGAATGCAAAAAAAAAATGGAGGGGAATGAAGGCTACATCAGGATGCACCCCCTACTCCCACCAAGACGTACACAAACCCACACATTACAGATTAGTCTAAATAACACACATTATTTGGTTACAAACATGTTTAGCTAATGTCGGAAATAACCAAACCATAAATGATATATATTTAAAAAGGGGACTGACATTAAGAAAACATCTACCGTGAAAACCACTGGAATGAGGAAAATAGGTTAAAAATGTGAAACTGCAGACCCACACATCACAATACATGATTGCCTGAGATTGGTGTTTCTAAACGGGACAGCAGTTAAAAAGAAGAGAGGGTGGGAAACTAATAAATCAGTGAGTTAATGCTGCTCTGCCCAAGTATAGAACTTGACAATGCACAGAAAGTAAATAATAAAATGCATTGACAAATTGAAATTGACACAATAACATGAGGCTGCGACACCCACACACCTTAAAACTCGATTAGCATAGAATGATGCTTCTGAACTGAGCAACGGACATAAAGACAGTACGCAACAATAATGTAGAGCTGCAAACCCACACACACACCAGCAAAGCGTGATTCCCGACGAGATTTGTAGTTCACAACAGGACATAAATTAAAGACCCCGAAATTGTAAATTCTGAAGCTCTGTATATCATAGTATTAGTATACCCAAACAGTAATGCTGGCAGCTGTTTTCAAGTTATAAAGATTAATTACATTTTGAACTGACATCACAGCTGCCAGCAATTACTGTCATTACATTGATCAGTGTAATTAAAATTGTGTACTTAAAGGCACTGGTCAGCTTAACCTTTTTTACTTAAAAGTTTTTAACTTATTGTGCGGTTTCAAATGGATAGCTTTGATTTGGTATGAGTAGTGTCAGCGGGCGGGGAGCTACAGAACGGGTGCTCCGGAGGAAAGCCCTCAGATATGTAGTGGTGGCACAAGCAGAAAGCACTATAAACATATTTTTTTTAACAAAGCTACAGGATCTACCTCTGTTTGTAGACTACAATGTTTGTAGTAAGGCTCCGAGGTGCAGAGGCGGAAACCAGCTGGTGGGTGGGGGGTGAGAAGGATTGGAGACTAGCGTGAAACTCTGCATACTCTACAATTTATGCTAGAAATAACCTATTTTTTCTTAAATGCAGTGTAGGGTTACCACCTTTTAAGAAGCCCAAAGTGGGACATTTCTTACTGAAACATGATTTTTCGCAGGACACCTCGATCGATGCAACAGACATGTTTTCTCTATATAATCAGAATTAAGGCTAAGTATTGTAGTTTCTTAGTTGGTTCTATTGTTTCTTATCATTTTAAGGAATTTTAGTTAAGCTATTGTAGTTTTCTAGAACATTTAGTGGAAAGTTAGAAAATAATTTTCCTACTGTAAAATCAGGACATTTAGAATTTTTCATGTTTTTTTGCAGGACACAGCTGCCCAAATCAGGACTGTCCTGCGAAAATCAGGACAGGTGGTAACCCTAATGCAGTGTGCAAGGACTGCTGGCAGACTGCAGTAACATCTAAACTGCAGATGGATGGGGATTGGAAACCAGAGAATAAGTAGGAGGTGGCTAGGAATACACATGCCCCCATAGCAGTTTGGATAAAACGGGATCGGGGATCGTTTAGAGAAACAGTTTAAAAAAAGGTGCAGAACACCACCCCCCCAACACACACACGGTACGGATTTTAGGTAGTTTAGCGTGTCACTCAACCACTGCAAGCCAGACTGAATTTATGATTCGGTGTCATATGCCCAAAAAGTCACAATTTAATTTAAATTAAAATGAATATAATAATAAAAGTAATATAAATAAAAACAGTAAAGTTACAAGTAATCGTTGAATTGGGAGCACAGTTACCGAGGACATTGCATACAGATATATAGGCAGCAGTGTTAACTTACCCAGCCCAAGGAAAATGCCTGCAATGTATAATTTAAGAGAAGATATAGGTCTTAATGCTACAGTTGCTCTATGATCTTTGGCCCAGGATAATAAAAGCTTTAAACTTAGCGACTGTGCAGGACCAATAGTAGTAAAAGGACAAATAGTCAATTGCTCTGCAAAGGAGGATGGCCAATAGGAAACTAAGTAAATTGGGCCACTCAGAGGTGTTGGCACCATTGGCCAATCCGAGGGAGCGCTGCCCAGTGGGCACAGTTGAAGGACCACTGTGCACTTGAGCTATACGCTGCAATTAGGTAACTAATGTCTGCCCCCCCCCGCCAATCCTTCCGCCGACTTAACCATGACAACACTCCACTCTGTACGTGTATAGGCCTGTGAATTCCCAGCCCAGTAGCATAGTGCTTGATAAGTCAGAGCTCTGTACTGCAAGGACATATCCTGTGGGTTTCCATTGTACCCTGCAATCAGTCTTCTCCTTACCTGCCTAGGATGACATACCTCATTAAAATGCATAGGTTTAGCACTGGTCTTAAAGCAGCAGTGCAACAAAACTGGGCAAAAAGATTTGACTCTACCTTTTTCACTTTAAAAAATTGTAGGCATCTTACAGTTTTATTTGGTAATACAATTATTTAAATCCACCAAAGCAAGGGGAGTGAGAGAAGATCAAGTTGCTGTCAGCCAGGACAGCTAACTGTCAGTTTATGCATCGGTATGATTGGTGTCTATACCTTGATCATTTGAAAGCAGTAATGCCTCCTTACTCATGCCATACTGGTGCCTTCCATGCAAGGGTTAACCTTAACTTTTCTTTGCACTAGCCAGCAGGACAAGTTTATTCAAAATTACACTAGCCCGAAGGTGGTTACACTAGCCCACAGTTGTTTTCCTAAATTTTGATCACTTATGCAGGAAAAAAATGCAAGCCAAGAAAATACTCTGATTATTGCACATTTATCCTGCTCCCACATTGCCTCTGGCCCCAGCAGAAAAAAAAGACTGCAATGTCATCACACACAGTGTGCCTCCATTGTTTTGTAGCATGGCCTCTACTCTTCCTCTTTCTACACCCCCCAAACCAGAGGATAACACATAAGCAAATGTTCAGGCAAGCAGACCTAGCTCTGCACACACAATAGCTGGCATCATCATGCACCTCACAGCACTTTCAACACCACCCACAGAGCAATGAACAGAGACAGAGTCAGGCTGTCAGCCCCCACCCTATGATCAACTGGAGCCTGGCACTTCTGGATGTTTTTGTACAGTGTCAAGTGAGCCTGGAGCCAGGAGTACATCTAGAATTTCTTTGTGGAGGGGGCCACACAAACCTATGGAGCTTGGGAAACAGAAAACCTAATGACATTTTTATTTTTAAAGGTATTGATTTTAACATGCTATGCTCCAAAAGTAACATATTTTTTTTAAATATTCTCCTTTCATCAAGCCAGGTAAACAGTACACAGGCATGATACTATACTATACTACACTATACTATACTATACTATACTGTACTGTACTGTACTATACTATACTATACTATACTACCCCCTGTTTCTATATAGGATGATCTATGCACCACAGGAATGCTTATTTTAACCTTTCTAATTATGCATTTTTAGTAAGGTGTTTTGCACCATACATGCTCCAAATCTATGTTTTAGGATGAAAGGACATGCTGAGTAGGATATGGGTGGGACTGTATGGATGGCATTGGCTGGCACGGTCCATTTAGAAGAACTTGGAACACCTACACATGCCAGCAATGGCAGCTATGGGTCTATGGATAGTCATTTCAGAGTATTTTGTTTTTATTTTATTTTATTGAGGTCTTGGATTACACCAGTGAGCAGATGCTCATTTATAGGTTCCATGTCAGTTACATAGATAATACAATACAGATGACAGGGTTACATATGGTACAGGTAAGTTACAGGGTACAACAGTATTAAACAGCTTAGACAGTGAAGCAGCTTACCGGCATCAGAGCTTGACACCCTACTCGGTAGCACATAGAGGTGAAAGGAAGGAGGGGTTGCAAACATAGGTGATAGATGGGAGGAGTAAGGTAGTGGGGAGCATCTGAGGGGTAGGGAAGTGAGAGTGATGTCATGTTGGGGGGGTTAGGTGTAACCTATAGTGCTGAGGTTGGGGTCTCTCAATCCAAAGAGTTGTCAGGAGATAAGTGCTGATAGTTGGTTGATGCTCAGTGAGGGTGCTAAGAGTAGCAGCCACATTTACTAGATCTTACTAGCTGCTGCCAGAGTCTGCCTTTGAGAGATCCAGTAGATGTGGAATTGTTAACATCAGAAGGTAAGGCATTGGTCCACAGTGGAGCACGATAGTAGAAGGCATGTTGTGCCAGGGCGGTGCAGCATCTGGGAAATTTACAGATCTGAGTGGAGGAGTTCCTTGTGGGTCGGTTCCTTGAGTGCAGAGTTAGGAGGTTCTGGACCCCTGTGGGTAGTTGGTTGAGGGAGCATTTCTTGGCGAGGAGGCAGGTTTGGTAATTTATTCTGTCTTTCAGTTGGAGTCATTCTGACTGGGTATAGAGCTCACAGGTGTGTATTAGCCTTGCTGCACCTGTGAGCAGTTGGCATGCCTTGTTTAGTGCAGCATTGATGCAGTTTAGGGCTGTGTCTTTTGCCGACCTGTAAATTGCCAGGCCATAGTCGACAAGGGAGACTATCGAGCTGTTGTTGGCCAGGTTCAATGCCTCAGGTGTTAGACAGTGTCTATGCCTGTATAGGATCCCATTAATCACCCTTGCTGTGCTGTCAATGTAGTTGGGCATACAATAGTGTAGAGTTGAGTGTGATGCCCAGGTATCTGAACTGCTGTACATGCTCCAGTGGGTCCCCACTGACGTTTCTGATTGCAAGGGGGGAGCCTTATGCTTGCTCTGTGTGCTGGTGAACATCATTGTCTTTGTTTTTTTGCAGTTCATGACCATCCTGTGTTCTGTAAACCATTTTCAGTGTCTGAGAACCCCTTTTGGAGGTCCACCACCAGTTGTTAGGGATTAGGGTTGTTGGTGAATATGGCCACATCATCAGCGTATAGGAGCATACAACCCGGGCATGTGGGTGGCAGTTTGTTTAGGAATAAGCTGAACAGTAGGGGTCCCAAAATTGATCCTTGTGGGACCCCTGAATGGACTGGTCTGTTATCGGAGGTGATTCCCCCTATTTTGACCTTTTGTGAGCAGTTGAGAAGGTAGCTGCTGAACCAGTGTACTGATTCCGGAGAGAGCTCCGTGGCTGACAGTTGGTCCAGCAGGAGCTCGTGATGCACTGTATCAAATGCTTTTGATAGGTTGATGAAAATTGCCCCAACCAGGAGACCTTGATCAATTGAGTGGTGGATGTGTCCAGTGAATTCAAGCAAGGCCATGATAGTGCTGTGTCCAGATCGGAAGCCGTGTTGCTCTGGACAGAGAAGTTGGTATTGGTTCAGGCGTTTGACTAACTGCTCCCCCACTATCTGCTCAAGGACTTTGGAGAGGGGGGGTATGGAGATAGGTCTGTAGTTGTTGTGTAGGGTTCTGTCACCACCTTTGTGCACTGGGGTTACTGTTGCTGATTTCCATCTCTGGGGGAACTGTGAGAGGCAGAGGGAGAGGTTGATTAATTTGGTGAGTGGGCCAAGGACTTCTGCCAGGGCCAGCTTGATGAATTTTAGATCTAGAGTGTCCCCGCTACATCTAGATTTCCCCAGCACCTTCTCCAGGTACTTTTTAGCTTCTGCTCGAGAGACTTTTTTAAAGTAGAAGAGCGGGCAGTTAAATGATGGTTATTTGGCAGCATTAGGATCAGTCAGCGATAGAGGGTTGAAGTAATTTGCTGGTAGCACACTGCCTAGGTTAGTGAATGTGATGTTAAGTGCATTGGTAATGTGTATGTGGTCCTAGGATGGTACGCCATTAATCAAGAACATGGCTGGAGCAGATTTGGGGTCCTTGACAGTTATGTCATTAAGGTTATCTCAGAATGACTTGCTGTCATTCCAGGTACTGGAGAAGGCTTCTTTGTAGTGTTTGCTCTTGGTGAGTTGGATGGCTTTAGTGCACTCATTCTGAGCTTTTTTTATACCTCTGAATATTAGCTGTGGCTCTGTGTGCTCTTGCTACCTGCTATAAGTGATCTCTGGCTTGTAGTTGCCCTAGGAGGTCTGGGGCGATCCAAAGGTTACTGTGACCACTTATCTTATTATTTTGTTATGTGATTATAATCCCTTGTAATTATATGGTGTTCTGTTTGTATGTAATCTGTACTTTGTCTGATGAGGAGCCTTTGGAAACGAGCCCATGACTCAAAGGATTGTAATTCCTATTTGTACAAATAAATAAATAAAATCTTTCTGGTTTTTATAGGGGCATGCTTGTTACAGATGGTGTTGAAGGTGTTTATGAAGTGGTCTAGCACTGTATCCACATTATTGGCAGTATAGAGGGCTGTCCAGTCTATGCTCTGGAGGTCGATTTTTAGCAGCTCATGGTTCCCTTTTAGTGGACCTCGGTTTGTAATTGTTCTTGTGGGTGGTTTACAACAATTGAAGGACCAGGTACATCTGACCTGAGAGTGGTCACTCAAGCAATCAGGGAGAACAGTAGCATTGAGGATGCAGGCAGGCCGATTGGACAGAACCCAGTCAAGGAGTGTGCAGGTCCCAGCTTTGCAGTTGACTCAGGTTGGAGTCTCAACCATTTGCGATAAATGGACAGCCATTAAGGCATCTTTGGTTGAGGTGGCAGCAGGGGAGAGCCAGTTGATGTTGAAATCTCCCAGCATCACGATTTCTGTATTTAGTATGGTCTGCAGCAGTGTCCAGGGAAAGTACAGAGTTGAGAGATTTGGGGTGGAGAGGGAGCAGCTATGGTGAGGCTGGGATAAAACCCACCTCCTGCAGAGCAGACCCTGTATACCCTCTTAGGATTTGTCACTGGAATGTTGGATACAGACACTCAAAATGTAGGGAAATAAGGGACACTGGTATTAATAATGTGGGACAAATTGTCAGACAGAGACATTCAGAAAATGTTTTATTTTATTTTATTTATTACATAGATACATAGATACATAGACAGTGTCGGCAGATAAGGGCCTATGGACCACCCAGTCTGCCCATTTGAGCTTGTAAGTTCAGTTTATGTTTTCCAAGAAGTCTGTTGTCCCTTACCCCTGACCTCCAGAATTCCTTTATGTCTATCCCATGTATTCTTAAATCCCGAGATTGTTTCAGCCCCCACCACTTCCTCTGGCAGGGTGTTCCACTTGTCCACCACCTCGCTCTGTGAAGAAATTCTTCCTCATATTTCCTCTGAATCGTCCTCCTCCAACTTCATCCCATGCCCTCCAGTCCTGGAACATCTTTTCACTTTAAAATAGTGTATTCCTGCACCCTGTTCCTTCCTGTAAGATACTTGTATGTCTCTATCATATCCCCTCTCTCCCTCCCTCCTCTCCTCCAGGGAGTACATGTTCAGTTCCTTCAACCTGTCCTCATAGGACTTGTGATGCAATCCATGCACCATCTTTGTTGCCCTCCTCTGGACCTTCTCTACCCTGTCTATGTCCTTACATAGGTAAGGTCTCCAGAACTGTACAGAGTACTGCAGGTGGGGCCTCACTAGTGTCTTGTATAGTGGAATTATGACCTCCCTTTTCCTGCTGGTGATGCCCCTGCCTATGTATCCCAGCATCCTATTTGCTTTACCTGCTGCCTTGTCACACTGTTTCCCCTGCCTTGAGGTCATCAGAGATGATAACCCCAAGATCCCTTTCCTGCTTGGTGCATGCTATATCCTCACCCCCCAACTGATATATTGTGCTAGGGTTTTTGTGCCCCATATGCATTATCTTGCACTTCCTTGCATTGAATTTCAACTGCCAAACCCCTGACCATTCTTCAAGTTTCTGCAGGTCCCTTCTCATTCTGCCTACACCCTCTGGTGCGTCTACTCTGTTACAGAGCTTTGTGTCATCAGCGAACAGTGAAATTCTGCCTTCTAGGTCCTGCGCAATGTCACTGATGAATATATTGAATAGGACCGGTCCCAGCACTGATCCCTGTGGTACCCCACTGGTCACTCTTCCCTCTGTGGAGTGATAGCCATTTACCACCACCCTCTGTGTCCTACCGCCCAGTCAGTTACCTACCCACCACACTACTGTCCTGCCCACACCCATATTCCCCAGTTTGTGCAATAGTCTTCTATGTGGCACAGTGTCAAAGGCCTTGTTGAAGTCCAGATAGGCCATGTCCACTGCCCTCCCCTGATTCACCTCCCTAGTCACCCAGTCAAAAAATTCAATCAGATTGGTCTGACATGAACTCCCCCTGGTGAAACCATGCTGCCTTGGGTCCTGTAGTCCATTGACAACCAGACGTTCCACTAATCTCTCCTTCAGTAGTGCTTCCATGATCTTCCCCACTACCAAGGTGAGGCTGACTGGTCTGTAGTTCCCCGCTTCCTCTTTGTTCCCACTTTTGTATAAGGGGACTACATCTGCTATCCTCCAGTCTTTGGGTACTTCCCCTGTTTCCAGTGATCGGCTAAACAGGATAGCCAGAGGTTCAGCCACCACCTCTCTTAGTTCTTTAAGGATCCTGGGGTGCACCCCATCTGGCCCCATTGCTTTATCAACTCTTAATACTTCCAGTTCCTTCAGGACCCTTTCTGTAAAGGGACTTGTGTCCATTTCTGCACCATTCTCACCCCTTGTACTCCTTTCAGACCCATTACCCTCCTCTTCCTCAGTAAAGACTGAGCAGAAATACCTGTTCAATATGTCAGCTTTACTGTTGTCATCCTCCACACAGCCCCATCCTCCCCTTCAGTCTCACTATCCTCCCTTTGCCTTCTTTTCACTTATGTACCTGTAAAAGGTTTTGTCCCTCTACCCACTGATTTTGCAATGTGTTCTTCTGTCTGAGCTTTGCTTCCTTACTGACCTCCCTGCCTCCCTTTGCTTCTCCTGGTACTTCTCCCTATCCCCTTCTGCCTGTGTCTTTTTGTATTGCCTGAATGCAATCTTTTTGGCTTTCACTTTCTTTGCTACCTCTTTGGAAAACCATAATGGTCTCCTCTTCCTTTTCCTCTTGCTAATCTGCTTAATACATCTTATTATGATCTTGGATTAACACCTTTCAGAACAAGCTCATTACATAGGTTTCACGTCAGAGGAAATAAACAAACAGTACACAAACATAACAATTCTGTTAAGTAGTAATTTTAGAAATAAGCAATTCTATACAAATTATAACAAAATAGCATTGTGAAGGCATTGGACAATGTATGCCAATTACATAATTACATAGCAAGTGTGAGGTAGCCGTGTGTGAACAATAGAGTGGGAGAGGTAGGCTCGGCACAGGGTATCCGGGAGTAGGTGAACGGAGGGAGTACAGCAGCAAAAATTAGGTTGGGGGGGGGATAATTCAACCCATGAGGCCTTGTCAGTGTTTTGTGATAAGGAAGACAGGGAAGGAGTTGAGGTGGAGAGGGATGCAGTGGGGGGAGAAGAGATAGGAGGGGCAGGCCCAAATGGTTAGGTGAGCCAGGGGACACAGGTGTCAGGTGAGGACACTAAGTGCAAAATAGAAGGATAAGGGGGGGAGTGTTGGGTAAGTTCCAACCAGGCTAACCAATGCTGGATTAGTGAAAACAGTCACAGCTGGCACAGGAGACAAGTTGTTTTCTGAGCTCACGTTTAAAGTGGCCTAACGTAGTTGAAGAGGAAAGTTCAGGGGGTAGACTATTAAGCCATTTGGGGGAACGATGGGCAAAAGCCCTCTGTCTTAAAGAGGTGCGACATTGAGGAATCTTAAAAACCATGTGGCCAGAACTTCTGGTGGGGCGGTTACATTCGTAGGAGGAGAGGAGTTTCTGTACCCCAATGGGCACTAGGCCTAGACTCACTTTTTTTGCCATAAGGCAGGTTTGGTACCACAGCCTGCCTGAGAACTGGAGCCAGTCCGCTTGGGTATACATGTCACATGTATGTGTTAGACAAACAGCCATTGGAGAGGCAGCAAGCTTTGTTTAACACAACTATGATACGGCGGAGTGCGGTGTCAATTGCTGAACCATAGATTACTAGTCCATAGTCAACAAGCGAGACCACAGAACTGAGGATGGCCAGATTAAGAGCCTCTGGGTTAGACTATGTTTACGCCTATGAAGCAATCCAATTTGAGTATTGACTGCCTTGGCGGTATTGTCAATATGGTAAGCATAAGACATTGTACTGTCAATCGTGACCCCCAGATACTTAAAGTGTTGGACTAGTTCCGAGGGAGTACCACCCTCATTTGTGATGGTGAGGGGCTGTGCTCAATGTTTGTTCTGGGGACTGGAGAACAACATAACTTTCATTTTCTTGTAGTTCAAGATGAGTTTCTGCTCACCAAACCATTTTTCAACTGCAGAGACACTTTCTAGCAGCTTGTGTTACAAAGACATTGGGTCAGGGTCACTGGTGTATAGGACAGCATCATCTGTGTGTAACAGGACTTGGCAGTGACAGGTAGAAGGGAGCTTGTTGAGGAAAATGCTAAACAGTAAGGGACCCAGTATGGACCCCTGGGGGACACCAGAGAGAACAGGTCTGCTATCTGATAGTACATTGTCAATTTTAACTTGCTTTGATAGTGTTGAGAGATAGCTTTTGAACCAAGCGACTCTATCTTCGGCTAGACCCATTGAGGCAAGCTGTTTGACCAGTAGGACATGATTAACCATGTCAAACGCTTTTGTTAAGTTGATAAAAGAAGTACCAACTAGTGATCCATGATCCAAGGAATTGTGGATGTACCCCGTAAACTGCAGTAGTGCGGTTGTGGTGCTATGTCCTTTACGAAACCCGTGTTGTTTTGGGCATTGCAAGTTATACTTCTCAAAGTATTCAACCAGTTGATCTGCTACTATTTTTTCAAGTACTTTTGATAAAATAGGGAGTATTGAGATAGGTCTGTAGTTTCCCTGCAAGGAGCAATCCCCACTCTTAAAAACAGGAGTGACCAAGGCCGCTTTCCATAATTGTGGGAATTGTGATAACGCACATTATCAACACCTCACTCAGGTTAACGATGACAGTATCTCATCCAGTGTAAAAGCAACAAATTTAAGGTAGAGGGAATCACCACTAAAGCGTGACTTCCCTCAGACTTTTAGCAGGTATTTTCTAGCAACACCAGTCAAGACCTTTCTAAAGAGGAGAGGAGGGCGAGAGGGAGAGTGGTCTGCGGGACTAGTGTTAGGAGCAGTGCTATTAAGGTAAAAGAAATCTGAGGGAAGTACATCACTGAGATCAGTGAATGCTTGATTAAAAGAGTTAGCTATGATACTGGGATCAGTAGTAGGTACACCCTTGATATTGAGCATAGAGGGGGCTGTCTTGCGGTCTTTGCCCATTAAATCTTTAAGGTTTGATCAGAACTTCCTGCTGTCACTCCAAGAACTCTTAAAGGCTTCCTTGTAATATAGATCTTTTGCTGCCCGTATTGCCCTAGTACAGTCATTGTGGGCTTTTTTGTAGCTCTGGATATCTGCCTGTTACCTGTGGCCTGGGCTCTATGCTAGAGATGATCCCTTGATTTCATTTGTTCAAGAAGGTCTGGAGTGAACCATGGGTTGCTGTGTCCATTGATTTTGCACTTTTTTAGCAGCGCATGCCAGTCACATACACCATTAAATACTTGGATGAATTGTTCTTGAGCAGAGTCTACAGAGTTGGAAGAATAGATAAAGGACCAATCCTGGTTGTGGAGGTCAGCTTTGAGCAGTTCAAGATGTCCACGTTTAAGGACCCTATTTATTGCTGTTCTTCCTGGAGGTTTGGAGTAGTTGTTAGACCAATGGAACAGGACCGGTGAGTAATCACTACAAGCACCAGATAGCACAGTTGCTTGAGAGATGTGGTCTGGGCGGTTAGACAAAACACTGTCTAGTAGGGTGGATGTACCAGACTTGTAGTTCATCCTGGTGGGTGAGTCTACAAGCTGGGAAAAGTGCAAAGCTGAGACTGCATCTCTGTATGGGCTGGGTTCTGGGGAGAACCAACTGGCATTGAAGTCTCCCAGCACCATGATTTCTGTGTTAAGATTCAAAGAGCTTAGGTATTCCATGAGCGAGTCAAGCCCTGGGGACTTCTGTCCTGGTGGAATATACACTCAGAGGACAGTGAGGGTTTTATTATGCATCCCGAGGAGCACTTTTATGTCAGACACTTGCATGTTGGTGCCAGTATCAGGTAGAGGCAGTACAAGTGCCTGAATGCTATCTCTAATGTAGATCGCACATCCACCCCCACATTTAGTAAGATGATCTAGTCTGTACACAGTAAAACCAGGTATTGAAATTGATGCATCAGTGACTTTTGGGGAGAACCAGGTTTCTACCACTGATAGTATATCAGGTTTGTGTTGTAATATCCACGCATTCAGGTTATCCAGTTTTGGCAGCAGGCTACAGATGTTGATTGAACCAATAGTTAGCTGCCCCACATTTCTCTGTGGGATGGTGGTGGGCTGGGGAGGGCCTGGATTCGGGTGAATATTTCCTGATATAAGAGTAGTAGCAGCTCTAAGCGATAGATGTATTCTTTTAACTGTGTGTTGCCGTGCATCAGTTGTTTACTCAGAGCGGTAGTGGGCACATCTGGTCTGAATGTTACAAATCCCAGGAAGGAGGGCTAGGGGGTGCAGCCATCCAGGATGCTTTATTCTGGGATCCATGCAACTTAAATTAGGCATATCTCGAGGATGTGTATGGAAGTTGTTTGTGGTGGTTTTGGTTATTGTGCTGTACACGTTTAGGGCATTGTCAGGCAGGGTCGGGCCCACTGATGCTGGTTGATAGGCACTTAGTTGTCCTTCCAAGGTTAAGTGCGTAAGCACCAGTGGTCCCCCCACTAGTAACGCATGGCTAGGGGCCATGGTGAGAGGTCAAGGTGATAGGTGACCAGAAAGGGAGTGCCACTTGAAGTGGGGAGAGCTGACAGAGGGGGATTCAGGAAGATTACCAAAAGGGTGCAGTTAGAGGGTATCCACTGATGTTTGAGCAACTGGTCAAAGATGGGAGCAGATTCAGAATATGGCAGAGCAAAAGTTGCCTTTTTTTTTCTATAGGGTCTGGAAGCTAGTGACTTAACAGTTTCTACCCTAGATTGCACCCTGGACACTAGCTGAAAGTTCTAACAGTGGAGTGATAATTACTCACATTGAGCCTTTTGTGGGACCCCTTCTTGAACTGTCAGATAACTTCAGCTCTTGATGAGGTATTAAACATAGAAACATAGAATCTGATGGCAGATAAGGACCACTTGGCCCACCTAGTCTGCCCATTTCCCTACCTAATGGATAAAGTGCAGATCCTAGTTAACCAACAGCCTACTTCCTCCTATCCCCCACTAGAATTGCCTTATGTCTGTACCATACATTCTTGAATTCCCCCACTGTTTTTGACTCTATGACCTCCTCAGGAAAGCTGTTCATGCATCAACAACCCTCTCTGTGAAGAAATATTTCCTCACATTACCTCTGAGCCGCCCCCCTCTATCTTCAAATTATGCCCCCTTGTTCTTGCACATCTATTTTTCTGAAAGATGCTACCCTCTTGGACTTTGTTGATTCCCTTGAGGTATTTAAAAGTTTCTATCATGTCCCCCCTCTCCCTCCTTTCCTCAAGGCTATACATCTTAAGCTCCTTTAGTCTTTCTTCATATGTCTTCTGGTACAGACCCTGCACCATTTTGGTTGCCCTCCTCTGGACAACCTCCACCCTGTCTATGTCTTTGCGGAGATTGGGTCTCCAGAACTGTACACAGTACTCCAGATGTGGTCTTACCAACTCTCTGTACAGAGGGACAACAACTTCCTGTTTTCTACTGGTGATGCCTCTCCCTGTGCATCCCAGTATCCCCCCAGCCCTCCTTACTGCTTTCTTTTTGGGCTGGCAGTATAGCCTAGAGGTTAAAGGAATGAGGTGTGAACAAGCTTGCTACATCCAGCAGACCAGACCTGAGTTTGAGTCTCACAACCTCCACTTGCATACTGTGTGACTCTGAGCAAGTCACAAACTGCCCAGTGTTCCCAGGTCACCCCTGAAGACAGGCACTTGTGCCTAGTGGGCCTTACCTGGTTATGAAAGACTAAAATAAAAAATAAAATAAATAAAATAAAATAAAAATTTCTCACATTGCTTGCCCACTTTTAGGTCATCTAATATGACTACCCCCAGGTCCCTTTCCATTTTTGTTGTTGTCAGTATCTCACCCACCCATTGCGTACTCCTCCCCTGAGTTTTTGTTTCCCAGGTGCATTACTTTGCACTTCTTTGCATTGAATCTAAGCTGCCATACATTCGACCATTCCTCCAGCCTTGCTAAGTCCCTTTTAATCCTTTTCACCTCACCTTGAATATCAACCCTGTTGCAGATCTTTGTGTCATCTGCAAAGAGACATATTCCTTCCATTCCCTCTGCAATCTCACTTATAAAGACATTAAAAAGGATTGCACCCAGTACTGAAACCTGCAGTACCCCACTACTAACCCCCCTTTCTTCACTGTGGACTCCATTTACTATTACCCTCTGTGTCCTGTTGTACAGCCAGTGTTTTACTCAGGCTACCACCCTGGGACCCACTCCCAGGCTGGCTAATTTGTTTATTAATCTTTTGTGCAGGACTGTGTCAAATGCCTTGCTAAAGTCTAGGTAGGCCATGTTCACAGCCCCTCACTGGTCTACTACTTTGGTCACCCAGTCAAATAAATCAATTAGATTTGTCTGACATGACCTTCCTGCTGTGAATCCAGGGTTTTATTTAACTCTAAAAATTGATTAGAGTTTTGCTCATAAAAGTGTTAAAACATTGTGAAAATGCATAGCACTTGCCTCAATGTGTTTATCAAACATAACACTTCTAGAAAACCTATATAAATACTTTCTGTCCAGTTAGTATTGTCCCAAGAAAAAAACTGCTAATCAATTATTTAAAACCCTGGAATCCATGCTGCCTTGGGTCCTGTTCTCCACTGGCATCTAGGTACTCAATGATTCTTTCCTTCAGAAGTGATTCCATCATTTTCCCTACCACTGAGGTCAAACTGACAGGTCTGTAGTTTCCTGTCTCTGTCTTGCTCCCACTTTTGTGAAGGGGAATCACATCTGCCCTCCTCCAGTCCTCAGGTACCACACCATCCTCCCATGATTTATTAAAAAGGGTAGTCAGTGGTGTTACTAGTTCTTCCCTTAGTTCTTTTTGAATTCTGGTGTGAATCCCATCAGGCCCCATTGATTTGTCCACCTTCAGTTTTAGGAGTTCTTTCAGAACCCTTTCTTCTGTGAAAGGACTAATATCAATCTCCTATCCAGAGTGCTTCTATTGACCGGATTAGGAATCTCCCCCTGCTCTTCCATTGTGAATACTGAGCAGAAGTATTCGTTCAGTATCCATGCTTTTTCACTGTCGCTCTCTGCCCAACCACCCTCCTCTTTATTCAGCCTCGGTATCCCTGCCTTAGTCTTTCTTTGCTCCCCAATGTACCTATAAAAGGTTTTATCCCTCTTCTTAACTGAGTCGGCTATCTTTTCCTCGGTTTGGGCCTTTGCTATTCTGACTGCCTTCCCCGCTTCCTTCTGCTTTAACTGGTACAGTTCTTTGTCCTGCTCCTTCTGTTTCATTATACTTCCTGAATGCTATATTTTTCTCCCTAACCTTCCCCGCCACTTCTTTTGAGAACCATAGTGTTTTTTTTCTTTTGTTTTAATTTGTTTATTTGCTTCACACAAAGGCCTGTTGCCTCTGTGATGGCGGTTTTGATGTTTCCCCACTGTTGCCCCACTCCACCTTCTTGCCTGTTTGCTAGTGCTTTTCTGAGGCACTCTCCCATTTTGACAAAATCAGCTCTCCTGAAGTCCAGTATCTTCACTTTTGTATGGCTTGACTCTACAGCTAAGTTTATCATGAACCACACTGTTTGGCGGTCACTTGTTCCCAGATGGCTACCCACTTCTAGATCTGAGATCCTCTCTCTGTCCCCATTTGAGAGTACCAGGTCTAAGATAGCTCCCTCCTGAGTGGGTTCCAAAACTAGCTGTCTGAGGCATGCCCCCTGTAGGGCATCAAGAATGGCCCTGCTTTTGGATGTGGCTGCAGTAAAGGTGATACAGTTAACATCTGGCATATTCAGGTCCCCCATCAGCAATATTTCCCCTTTCTCTGCCATCCTAAGAATACCTTCTATCATTTCCTTGTCCATTTCCTCCCCCTGAGATGGGGGTCTGTATACAACCCCTGTGTGGATTGTGGTACCATTTCAAGTCTCCAGAGTGACCCACAGTGCCTCCTCTCCTCCCTGTTTACTCTTTAGTTTTGTTGCTTTGATCCCTTCCCTTACATAGAGAGCTACTCCTCCTCCTCCTCTTCTACCCTCTCTGTCCCTCCTGTAGATTGTGTACCCTGGTATGTTGACATCCCAGTCATGGTTCTCTGTGTACCATGTTTCTGTGATTGCCATGATATCCAGACATCCCTCTTCCATCAAGGCCACCATTTTGGGGAGCTTTTTACCTAGAATGCGGGTATTGGTACTCACTACCCTCCATTTTTTATGGCCTTATTTTTTTTGCCCCATCCCTGTCCTTACTGCCTTTGTCTTTTTGTCCATTTACCCTTGCCCTTCTCCCTATCAACTGCTCTATCATGGTGTTTACCTCACTAACTACTCTAATTATTTTGGGAGGGCTAGGATTTCCCTTGTCCTTTTCAGTGCTTCCCCCCTTGGCTAGTTTAAATGCTTGCCAATGAAGCATTTAAACCTGTCACCTAGGATCCTGGTTCCCCTCTTGGACAGATGCAGACCATTGTGCCAGTATAGGCCTGCACATCAGGATATCTGCAACACTGAGAGAGATTAGCACAAGGGCTAGAGCCTGCTAAAGTAGGGACATGTTTAACTTCATTAACAGCCATGGAAAACCTGCACTAGTCTAGAGTCTAGATGGACAAGTAGAGGGTTAGCCGCACTAGCTCTGGCCAATTTGCACTAGGTTTTGGGCTAGTAAAACAATGTTAAAATTGAACCCTGCTTCCATGTCTTTCTGTAGTGTCATCGAGACACAGTTCAGGAAGTATAGGAAAACCAGGAGCAGTTGAAAAATTTGCAAAAAGCATTTTATTATTAATAACAGCAAAATAAAAAATAATTGTTCAGTATAACTATTAACAATTGCAGTACAAACATAGAAAGCAGAGTCCTTCTGAGTTTTTTCTTCTCAATTTCAAATTTCAGTCTCTATCTCTTTTGCAAAACAGTGCAGCTCTTTTTATAAGTCTGTGCCTGGGGAGCCAGCCCGGTGGTGTTGAGGGCTGAGGCACTGGACACCACACCTTGTGCCACACTGGTGACCCGGGTTCAGGAACAAGCCTGGGACATCAGGGGTCAGCAGGGGGGAGGAGAAGATCAAGCATCCGGAGGACTGCTCTCTTCTCCTAGGGTGGGTTCTGGGGACTCCTCACTCAGTGGCGGAGGCTGGGGGCATCGCCCAGTAGCAGAAACAAGTGGACGGGATCTGGTGATGGCAGGTCATCTGTGGGAAGTCCCACATTGATGCCATTGCACACCGTACCGGGGGCAGAACAAACCAAAAAATACCCTGCCTCCTGATAAGCAAAGGAGGGTACAGGAGCCGGCCAACCATGCTGAATGTTGGGTTTCTCCATTTGCTCCTCTGCTCTGCTCCCTGCCTGGCCACTCTTCTGGATTATAGATAGAGTGCCAGGAGGAGCAAGGCAGTCCCACCTCTCAGGACTCAGAGCCGGGGGGGGGTTGAGTGGCCGGGTAGTGGCTGGAGGGCTGGGTTCGAGAAGAGAATGAGCAGAGGACTTCAGGTAGATGGGATCATGGTACTGCACTGAGGGACCCTCTGGAGAGAGTTTGGGTAAGGGCAGAGAATAAATATAGTTAGGAAAAAAAAAGTCTGTGCCTGGGAAACGCATTAAGAAAACAGCATGCTTCTCACACAATGTTCATGTAAGTTTCCAATGATCTTGCAGGTGCAGCAAAAAGAACGTAATGACCCAGTACACTGACCTCTTGTTTACATCTCTGAAAAAGGCTTAAAACTGCATTTCAGGTTAACCCCTTGAGTTCCAAATAGCTCTTTGCAATCATTTCAACAGTATAACTATATACAGTTTCAAACAAAGGGATCCCAAAAGCAGTGACATTTCCACATAAAGATTCACATATATTTTTATACCTGCAGAGATATGCAAGGAGGAAGAAAAGAAAAAACAGCAAGTGAAGGCAGAGAGACAGTGAGAGGTGGAGAATTGCGAAACTGCCTGAGTGTTAAGTTTCTAGGTCTCACAAGAAAATTTGGTTGCGCAACCAGACAGACAAGAGACAGAAAGAGAGAGGATAGAACAGATCCCTTGCATTTAAACACTCTCTGCATAACAAATGGGATAGGGCATTATTCAACCCTGTCACATACAATCCCTCTTTAAGGGGGAACCTGTTTCACAAAAACAGGTTTCCAAACCTTTCTTTGAAATATCTTCTAGCATTAGCTTACAACTTTTACAGTTCACTGCATATGCAGCATAGCAAACAGAGAAGTTTAAACTCACATATTTTTTCAGTCTTTGGAATTCTCAATTACTGATCCATATCTAGACAGAAAATCAATATTGACATTCTGTTTCCCAGATTTGTGCATCAGTTTAAATGGCTGTAGTGCCAGGTACCACCTTGTGACTCTATAATTTGTAGCCTTCATTTGGTTAAGCCAACAGAGAGGATTGTGATCTGTTACAAGTATAAAATCAGTTCCTAGTAAGTAAAACTTAAGGGACTCCATGGCCCACTTTGCTGCAAGGCATTTATTTTTAATGGTGGAGTACCTTGTCACTCTGTCGTGCAATTTCCTACTCATGTATAGAATAGGATGTTCTTTCCCATCTATATGCTGACTCAAGACTGCACCTAGGCCCACCTCTGATGCATCTGTCTGTAACAAAAATGGTTTCTCAAAGTCTGGGCTTTTTAAAACAGGGGCTGAACATAATGCAGCCTTAATGGCTTGAAAAGCTTCATCACACTCTGGGGTCCATTTTACATTATTCAGGAACCATTTCTTTGTAAGTTCAGTGAGGGGAGTAGCTAACTCAGCAAAGCTGGGAATAAATCTCCAATAATAACCATCATTGCACACTTCGTAGGATTAATTGTCAGACCTGCCTTTTTGATCGACTGGATAACTGCTCATAGGTGTTCCAGGTGGCTTTTCAATTCTGGACTGTACACTACAACATCATCCAGGTACGCAGCACATTAACCAGTGTGAAGGGATAAAATTACATCCATGTACCGCTGGAATGTAATGGGTGCATCATGTAAAACAAACAGCATGGTGGTGAACTGATAAAATTCTATAGGAGTCACAAATGCAGTATTGTCTCTGGATTCTTCAGCTAGGGGGATTTGCCAGTAACCCTCAGTGAGATCGAGGACAGTGATATACTTGACACTTCCCAGTCTGTCCACAAAATCATCTATTCTGGGCATAGGATAACTGTCAAATTCTGAAACTTGATTACGTTTCCTAAAATCAAGGCAGATTCTTTCACCCCCTTCTTTTTTAATTACAGTCACCATTTGTGATGACCAAGCACTTCTTGACTCTTCCATAATACCCAATTCTTTCATTTTTTTGTATTTCTTTAACCATGTCAGCTCTTAACCGCTCTGGTAATCTGTATGTCTTTTGTCTAATAGGGTGAGCATTTCTTGTCAGTATTACATGCTTGACCCCTTTTGCTTGGCCTGGTACTGTGGTAAAAGTACTGTAAAATGTCCTTAGCAAGTTACCAATTTCTGCAGTTTGTTCGGAAGTTAAGGAAGCATTCACCTTTACAGCATCAGCAGTTGCAGTTTGTTCCAGTCTATCATAAGCTACATCAATATCTTCTTTATCAGTTTCTGGTAAAACTAGCAAAACAGCTTTTGGTGTTTTTTTTAACCCATATCTTGAGGAGGTTAGCATGGTATATCTTAATAGGATTTTTCCTATCAGGGGTCACAGTCTCATAGTTAACTATGCCAGTACATCTGAGCACTTTATAAGGCTCATGCCACTTCATTAACAGTTTATTTTCTGTGGTGGGTAACAGTAGCAAGACCTGTTCACCTGGCTCAAAAATGTTTTCTTTTACCCCACGGTCATAATACATTCTGAAAGAAAATCACAATCTGTGATCAGTTTAGTTTCAGCATTTTCATATGTTAACCCCTTATGTCCATCAGTCTTTTGTTGCCACTGTTTCTTCAGGTGTTGACTTTCTTCCCTGAATTTCCGGATCATGGAGCTGTGCTCAAACAAGTCTGAATCAAAATTAGTGAAAGGAAAAGAGTCCTCACCATCTGAGATTTTCTTTGAATGAGCTCTTGTCATCACAGCTGCTGAAACATCAGGATTTACTCCTTCTTTGATTAACTCAGTAAATCCTGGAAAGTCATTTCCAATAATCACAAGTACAGTTAACTTAGGTACTACCCCACTTTCATTTGATGTGACACACCCTTAATATTCAGAGTCACTTGGGTAGTGGGATAGTATTGAGTGTCCCCGTGGATGCAGATGACACCAGTGCTTGCTCCTTTTGGACATTGTTTTCACAGCACTTCAATATGCACTAGGGTCTGTCTGCTTCTTGAATCTATAAGTACCTTCACAGTCTTATCTCCCACCTTCACATCTGTTAAGTACTTGCCCCAATTTCCTCAGGACACATCTGCTCCAGTGTCACTCTTCTTACTATGTTAATTTCTTGCAATATCACCTGACTTATTACAGTTATAGCAAATAAAGTCTTTGGGTGTGATTTGTTACCACCACCACAGTCCTTGTCAGACTTGGAGTTTAAATGGGAAAAAGAGTGTCTTATTATTTAGCTTTTGTTAACCAGGTAAGTACACTAGACAAACACATGCCTATTTTTAGGTACGACCCAGGAGAGTACAGGAAATCAAAGAACATACAGAGTACAATTTGAAGCAAGTAGGGCAGATACAAAGATGTCAGGAGAAGCATAATATACATAGTAAAATATCTCGGGTTATGACAGTAATCATAGTCAATGTAATTAGGTAAAGAGTCACTGACACAACATCACCAGCAATATACAGTATATACAGATGTATACAGAATTTACACATTTGCAATATACATGGAATGAATACGTTCAAGTATACTGTGCAGAGGACCAGGCTAATCAGGGAGGGTTAAGACAGTCACATACTGACGAGAGCTTCAAGTGGTTCCACAGGGAGGTGCGTAGGCCCGACTGGGAAGGGGAGGTCCGGACCTGGACAGGAAAGGAGTTCCACAGTCTAGGGGCACATGATGCAACGTCCCTGTCCCCCATTTTGGTACGTGTAGGAGGGACCTTAAGGATAGCAGGACCTAGTGACCTTAAGGGGGTAGGTAGCGGGGGCTGCTGGCACAAGGAGCTCCGCCAGTCCAGGGGGGGTGCCAGTACCCAGTACCTTACCCGTGAACCTGCCCACAGCAAAATTCAAATAATTGGGTGGGGAGAGTCAGTTGAGCTTACTGTACAGATCACAGTGGTGAGTGAGATGAGGGACTCCAAGAGCAAAACAGCAGATGTTATTGTAGGCAACAGTCTATCTAGAGAGGTGGAGCTTGGAGGTATTGGCAAACAAAAGGAGCCCATAACAGAGAGATGATAGAAACACCCCTCTAGCCAGTGCTAGGTGAGCAGCTGGAGTAAGGTTATGCTTTGCCCTGTAAGCCAGACCCAATTTCCTGTTAACAGCTCTACACGCATTTTGGATATGCTGACCAAGATCGTGCTGAGGGTCAAGTGTCACCCCAAGGTATTTGACGGACTTGGTGGTGAGAACAGGAGTGCCATCAATATCCGAGATGCACATAGGAACAAAGGAGGCCTTTAACTTGGCCAGGGAACCGAACAGCATGGCCTGGGTCTTTTTAAGATTTAGGACCAGCTTGTGGAACGATATCCAGGAATGGATACTCCTGAAACCCTCACTCAGCTGGTGGTTAATGACCCCAATATCCTTGGAATGAGTGAGGTTAACAAGGTCATCAGCACACAGGATAGCCCTGTAGGAGGCCGCCGAGAAGGGAAGGTCATTGATAAATATGGAAAAAATCAGGGGCCCAAGGACTGACCCCTGGGGAACCCCTGAGGACACGGGGGTGGTGTCTGAGAGCACCTTACTATATTTGGTCAGTTGCTGCCTTCCATGAAGGTAGTTGGAGAACCAACTCAGGGCCGGAGGGGACAAGCCCAAAGACCTAAGGAGAGCATAGCAAGGCATGGTCAACAAGGTCAAAAGCTTTAGAGAGATCAATAAAGATGGCCCCAGAGAGTCTGCCCTGGTCCATAGCAGCCCTTATCCCAGAGGGGACAGAGACCAGCGCAGAGGTAGTGCTGTGCCCTTTTTGAAAGCCATGCTGCAAGGGAGACAGAAGCTCATGAGCCTGGATATAATCCAAGAGTTGTCCTGCCACAACTTTCTCAAGGGGCTTGCTGATGGCAGGCAGAATGGCAATCGGGCGATAATTGTCAAGGATCCTGGGGTTGCTCTGTTTGAGCACAGGGACAACCCATGCCACCTTCCACAGGTCTGGGATAACCCCAGAGGCTAAGTATAGGTTGACGATATGGGCCACAGGGGAGGCAATGTAGGCAGCGGCAAGGCAGAGAAGCTTTGGTTCCATGCCATCAAGGCCAGCACTAGAAAAGGGTGAGAGACCAGTTAGCAATCTCTGCATTTCTTTTGCCATCACAGCCTTGAGATAGAATGGAGGACAGGGGGAAGGTGCCATTTGAAGCAGAGGGACTTGGATAGGACTATCATGACCAGTGGAGGAGAATAGTGAGGTGAACGCAGACAGGTCCGAGAAGTGAGCATTGAATGCATTTGCGATGGTTAGTGGATTATTACAGCAAGCACCATCAATGAGCATGTCTGGAGCCTCACAGGAGGAGGAGCCACTCACTATGTTTTTAATATTCCTCCAGAAGTTCCTAGGGTCCTTGGTTGACGTCTGGAAGGCAGCTTTACAGAAGTCGCTTTTGGCAGACCTGATAGCCTTTTTGCACTCATTCCTGAGCCTCCTGTAACGTTGGAATATGGTCTGGTCCATTGACACCTTGAAACTGGCCCAACATTTGTGTCTAGCCCTCATGAGAGCAAGGAGGCTCCCATGCAACCATTTTGTAACAGCCCCCCTTACCCTCCATCTGACGAGGGTGGCATGCTTATTCTGTAACATCCCAAAGATACTATTGAAGTGACAGACTGCCGAGGAAGCATTCTGGGCATCCATCACTGAAGATCAGTCAAGGAACATGAGATCCTCCTGGAAAGTCCCCGGGTAAACCTGGAGAAGTCCCTGACCTGGATGATTTTGGGAGGGATCTTGGGGGCGGAGATTTTCCATATGCTGTACACCAGGGCATGGTCAGAGATGGAGTCAGGGAGGGTACCTGAGGAGCTAATCCATTCAGGCCTGTTGGTCAGGACCCAGTCCAGGAGACAGCTGTTACCACCTATGGACAACCATCTGGTGGGCTCCTGAATGAGTTGGGACATTGAGAAGCCAGCTAGCAGAGTTTCATACTGCTTGACATTGCCTCCTAGCCAGTTTAGGTTGAGATCCCCTAGGATTATTACCTCATTATTTCCTGTCCTGGAACCAACAGATTCAAGAAGGGAGGATAAGCCCAGTACATCACCCATGGGGGGATTATAGGTACATATAATGTGCAGTTTCTTTGCATTCCTAAGTAGCAGTACAGTGTGCAGCAGCTCACAGGAAGACTGCTCTGGCTGAGGACAGGTCAGCACCGACAAGTTAAGGTGGCTTCTGTAGTAAGTAAGTAATAATACCCGACAGGGTGGGCGTTATTGGGATATAACGGACTGCCCAGGGCGTAATGAGGCCCGACGCCACAGGCGGTGGGCCTTATAGCCCCTGGAAGGTCCATTATATCCCATAACACCCACCCTGGAGGGTATTATTACACTTAGATAATGGGTTCCAGATGTGCTCATTTAACAAAATATAGAAGAAAGTAAATGCACATATAAAAAATAAGTAAAAAGCAAGTAGAAATATTGTTTGCTGTAAAGTAGTGCCTAATGTGAAGTGCTGGAATTACCACGAGAGGTCACTGCGATGTATTTGTTTATGCTGTTTGGGATTAGGTTGTCCTCCTGGTTTATAAGCGTCTCACACACACACACACACACACACACACACACACACACACACACACACACACACACACACACACCGGTTGAATAATGCTGTGACAACGGCAGAAATGTAACCTGTTAGTGTTTAGAGGGAGGTACTTGGCTTTTAATGTGGGATGGCGCGAGTGTGCAGCTCAGTTTAAAGTGAGGAGACACATTACTGGTAGAAAAGTAGGTTCAGAGAGTGAAAATGGAGCACGGAGGGTCGGAGGTGGAGCGAGTTGGCAGGTATTTAAAAAAAACATTTGTTTATTTTGGCAGTGCTGAGAAGGAGCAGCAAGCAGTTTGGGAGCCTGTATCAGGCTGTTGGTGGAATTTCCGTTTAGCAGAGTGGCGGTGCCTGGGTGGGGGCTGTTGTGTCAGGAAGTGTGGAAAAAAATGGCGGCTGGCAAGTTTCGGGTGCCGAATGATCGAACTAGCACTTGTTTTCAAACAGGCCGTTGTTAAGAAATAACGGCCCGGGTGGCAGGCGGTTTCAGCCAACCCGGATGCTAGTTTCAGTCTAGCCATTATCTAAACCAGAATACCACCCCCCTCTTTTTTCCTGAATGATCCTGCCTGAGGAAGTCAAAGCCGGGAAGCGCACAAGCAGAGCCTGGGATCGAGGGTTTAAGCCAAGATTTGGTTATCCCTAGGATGTCAGGCTTGTAGTGGGTGACCCAGGCAAGGAGTTCAGCCATGTTGGGCAGAAGGCTACGGACATTAAGATGAGCTATTTTCAGCCCATTCTCTGACTGCCAGCCCACAGGAGAGGAGAGGGCTTGACATGTAGGACCTGGGTTCAACTCCACATCCCCTGCCAGGACAAGTGTCACCAGTAGGAGCCAGAGGAAATGCCTCAGAGGGGGAGTGCCAGCCTTAGTGGACGTTCTGCGGCCAATGCGTCTGACCACTTTGACAGGATACAGGAAGCACCGCAGGTTAAGGCAGCAGATGGGCCAGGGAGACTGGCTGTCTCTGGTGGCTATTAGGTTAGAACAAGTAAAGTCCCTCTCATCAAGTAATCCTGGTGAGAACCCGAGTTGACCCATGTGGGGAGCACAGTCCAGAGTGATAATAGGGAGGAACAATGCCATGAGCAGCCCTATGGCAAGGGCGTTAGAGATGGGGACTGACGCAGTCCCCCTCCTGGAATGCGTCAGGGCCCCCATAGCTCTTAATACACACCTGAGTCAGACTTAAATTTAACCAGGGTCCAGGAGAAATGAGGGAGATAGGGGTGACCAAACCCCCCCTAGGCTACCTGGAGGGCACTGAGGAACAGTCAAAAAGGACAGTTAGACCTGCAGCCGTCACTCCCACCAGGAGCAGAGTACTGCTGGATTGCCTATTTCCACTCTTGTAGCCCAACACAGTAATTTTCAAGCAAGCAGCCCATAGTAAAGCAGCGAGACAAGGGCAGGCAATAAGATAAGCACACGTCCCCAATGGCTAGTGACTACAATTGACTACAACTTTATAGTCCACAGCTGACTGCAGAGAAAGATCTGCTATAAAGATCTGTACCACCCAGAGGTTTAGACAACACCCACACAGTAGGTATGGAAGAGAAGGGGGGAAAAGGCAGCAGTGTAATACAAGTAGTCCCCTAGAGTTGTGAGGACAGAAATTAATCTTTCCCAAATTCGATCCCCACAGGGGACAGACTGTAGGACCAGCCAATCACCCACTCTGAGGATAGGACAACCCCTAGGTGGGAGTGGCTTAGGCCCATTTAATGGGAGGAGGGAATGGGGCAGGTGGACGGGAAATTTTCAATCCCCAGAGAGCAACAGCCAGTCAGTCCTTTGTGCTGAACGTCCCACACTGTGCCTTTTCCTTCGTAACGAATCTACTGTTGTGCAGCAGGGGTACATTCCAGCTTACAGTCCAAATGTTCGGCGAGAGCTTCAATGGGCAGGGGAGGATGGCCCAACTCTATGCCCCAGGCAGCAGCAAGGTAATCACGGGGGGGGCCCACCAGGCAAAGGCCGCCCTCGCTACCCCACACACACACACAAAACACAGGGCAAACAAGTCCACCGCTGGGTGCTCCTCTCGCCTTTGTACTGGCGAGTGACGTCACAGCGGGTGAGCAACCAATTGGCGCAACAGCAGGGATTCAATTTTAAAACAGCGCCAAAGTCAGAATCAGGATGAATTTTCAATCCCCAGCGAGCAACAGCCAGTCAGTCCTTTGTGCTAAACGTCCCGCACTGCGCCTTTTCCTTCGTAATTTAATTCCCTGCTGTGCAGCAGGAGTACAGTCCAGCTTACAGTCCAAACGCTCGCAGAGCTTCAGCGGCAGGGAGGACAGCCTGAATCTATGCCCCAGGCAGCGACAAGGTAATCGCGGGGGGACCCACCAGGCTAAGGCCGCCCTTGCTACCCCACACAGACACGCAACACAGGGCAAACATACCGGTGCTTGGTTGTTACCTCACTACTGTGGTGTCTGTCTTGCCATTTGGTAGTCTTCGGTCAAAGAAGCAGCCTTTTCCCCACTTTCTGGTTGGTGTTCTTTCACCCAAAGCTGCACATCTGTAGGCAGGATGTTGATGAACTGCTCCATTACAAATGTTTCGATGATTTGTGGGACTGTTTTGCCCTCTGGTTGGAGCCATTTCATCAGGAGTTCTCTGAGTAAGGTGAAGGTTTTTTGAGGACTGTCGACTGAGTTGTACTTCAGAGACCAAAATCTCTGCCTGTAGGTCTCTCCTGAGATGTCATACCTTTTCAGGATTTTGCTTTTTACCAGGTCATAGTTTACTGACTGTGTAGTGTCCATATTGCTGTAAGCAAGTTAGGTTTTACCTGTTAGGTAAGGTATCAGTCTGATTGCCCATTACTGCTTTGGCCACTGGCAAGCTGTAACAACCCTTTCAAAAGTTGTTAAGTATCCTCCGATATCATCCGAGGGACACAGCTTTGTAAGTTTAATGCATTTTAAGTTGTTTGTGTCTTGTTGCTCTGCTGGACCAGTGCCAGATCCTCCAGCTTTGATAACTTATTTATTTATTTATTGAAATCTCGGAATTACAACCTTTGAGCTACAAGCTCATTTACAAAGGTTCCACGTTGGGAATGAAAGGAAACAAAACAACATACAATTACAGTTGCATACACAATGAAACAGTAGGAATTTGAGATTAACATAGGATTGACAAGTTTTGCAGTAACTGAGCTAAACTGGCGTTAACACAGGTTTTAGAGGAATAAAGAGAGCAGGAGGTGGGAAAGTAGACCAGGATAGGGAAAGAGGAGGGATAGGGAGGGGTAACGGTGAGAGTTAGTGGCAACCTCAAGCTCAGGGTCACCTTGTCCGTTGGGGGGGGTAGAGGAGGATAAGGGGATAGGAAAGAAGGTAGGGACATGGTAGAAATGGCGGGCTGTGGTCTCAGAAAAATAAGAGAGGGGGGCAGAAAGTGGGAGGGGTAGTGGTACTGTGAGATGGGTGATTGAGTAGCAGGCTGGGCAGTTAAGAAGTGTATTAGTTGGGGTAGACATTATCAGTTACAGGTGGGGGTGGTCAGGGGTAGCAGTAGGGGTAGGGGTAACTTGCCAGGGGCATAGACAGGGTTTGGTGTGGGGGGTTCCAAACATTTCTAGGTGGGTCAGAGGGCATGCTCCCCCGAAGCATTTTGAAAATGTAGGAGTTAAATGGTGTAGTTTTGTGCATTTTTAGGCAATAACTGTTGTTATGAAATGTATCAAAATTCAGGTTGTCAGTCTCATCCCACCCCAGTCCCAGTTCTTTGAGCTGAACTCAGGATTCTTTTCTCCCTTTTTAAATTTCTATTTTTCTCTTCTGTAGATAAATTGACAAAAATCATTGTCCACACTGCAGAATTTCTACATATGCTGGAATCTGTATTTCAGACTGCAGCTGTCCTCAGCAGCAGTCCCCCACCACCACCACCACACCTCAATGTTTCAAGGGGGCTATGTCTGTAAAGTGTTATACAAATAAATACAAGGATTTCTTAGCAACAGTTTTAAATAATTATATTCAATTTTGTATATGTCTTGATGCATACAAACTTAGCATACCATAAAATCTAGTTTGCATGCTGATAAACATATAAGAAACAGTATAATTTTTCAGGACTCTTGCTAGGAAGTCCACCGTGTATTTATTTTATTTGTATTCAATTTTAAGACAAGGTCCTTGATCCCTGAAGAAGCCACAGTGGCAATGTGTGTTGGAACATTTATTTTTTTTGAGTTATCTGTTTATCGCCCCTACGTGCGCCCAAGCTGCCTAGGTCCACAGACATTCGCCCTACTATCTCCCCCTTTGACCACTTTACCTCATATATGCAGCCATCCACAGAGTAGCCCTGGTGTCACCCTTCACCGCGTGGGTCCCCGGTCCTCCGAGGGGGAAGGCACCAGCGGGGAGGAGGCACCAGCACACTATTTCTTCTTGCGGTCCCAGGAACTGCTGAGGCATTCTGTGGCTTCCTGGGGAGTGTTCAGGGATGCCTGGAGCCGGCAGCCATCATCTGGCTAGACTTCTGGCATGGATTTTCTGATTTTCTTGTTCCCCCTAGTGCACTGCTTCCTGTAGAGCCCTCGGCCTCCACTGGGGGCCACTATGGGAGCGAGGCTGACCCCAAACCCTCCTCAGGATAGGACAGCAGTCTGTCGGATGCTCAATCCCATCCTCCCCCTGCCAACTCCTGACGACCCAAGTCCGTTCCCGGTCAGAACATTTATAATAAAAACAATTGATTGGCATTGGTGGCTTATTCATAAGCTGAGAGCACAGCACCCTTCCTCCAATTTTTTTCAGGAGCACTAATAATCTACAGGATTAGCTCTGATCATATGAATCAAGGGGCTGCATATGATTGGTGCACAGAGGGCTTTTGCAGCACTTCTGTGGCCACAATAAATAACTATCTCCAGATTTGCCATTTACGACCTTCTACACAACCACCCCATAGTTTGGGCTGTATTAATTGCATCAAGAATTTAATAAATGATTAAATATGGGTTGATGCAATTAATAAGCTTTGTGCATACGTTGTATTTCAACTTGTATACTTGTTTACCATACACAGGCATGGCAAAGAAGGCTTTTGTCTGAGTCCACCAACCAGGTAAAATAAAATAAAATAAAATTCCTTAATAAAAATAGATAATATGAAAAAACTACATTTGTAAGCTTCTGTACAGACTTTGCTTCCCTAACACACACTGTGGCTCAGTCAGCATTTACCCTGTTGTATAAGACATTGTGGTTAATGGTAAAGTCCTTTCCAATGTGACTGTGTAAGGCACAACGCCATCTTCTAGATAGAAACATAGAAACATAGAGGTTGACGGCAGATAAGGACCGCAAGGCCCATCCAGTCTGCCCATTTCTTTTTCTACCTTATAAATGTGCCATATACCTTTGCTCTGTCAGTGGCCTATCTATTCATACTCATCTGTATTGCTCCCTTGTGCCTATCCCATGCCTGTTTGAAGCCCTGCACTGTATTCATAGCCACCATTTCCTGAGGTAGGCCGTTCCATGCATCCACCACTCTTTCTGTGAAAAAGAATTTCCTCACATTCCCCCTTAATGGGCCTCCCTCTAATCTCATGCTGTGTCCTCTTGTCCTGCTGTTTTTTTTATATTGAAACATGTTAGACTCTTTCACCTTGTTAATGCCCTTAAGGTGTTTGAATTTTTCGATCATATCACCTCTCTCCTCCTTTGCTCAAGGGTATACATACTGAGCTCTGTTAATCTGTCCTCATATGTCTTCTGATGCAGTCCCTGCACCATTTTGGCTGCCTTCTCTGGACTGCCTCAATTTGGTTAACGCCCTGTGAAGGGTGGCTCCAGTACTGCATGCAGTACTCCAGATGGGGCCTAACCAGTGTCTTGTAAGGAGGGATTATTACCTCCTCTGCGACTTGTGAGACCCCTACTATCACACCCTAACATCCCCCTAGCCTTACCTACTGCTTTAGAGGTCTGCTTTGATGATTTCAGGTCATTGGTGGTGATGATGATGCCCAAGTCTCTTTCTTCCTTTGTGACTGCCAGCAACTCCTCCCAGCCTATAGGTGGCTTCAGGGTTTCTTCCCTATGTGCATGATCTTGCACTTCTTTGCATTAAATCCCAGTTGCCACTCTTCTGACCATTTTGCTAGTTTATTCAGATCTCTTCTCATTCTGCCCACCCTGTCTGGATCATCTACTCTGTTGCAGATCTTGGTGTCATCTGCAAACAGACAAGCCTTACCCTCTAGTCCATCTACAATGTCACTAATGAAGATATTGAAGAGGACTGGCCCCAGGACTGATCCCTGAGGTACCCCACTTGTGACTTGCATCTCTTCTGACTGTATACCATTTTCCACCACACTCTGTTTTCTGCCTGTCAACCAGTTTGCCACCCAGTTGACCAACTTCTGAACCCCCCAAGCCGACCCAGCTTATTTATAAATCTTCTATGTGGAACAGTGTCAAAAGCTTTGCTGAAGTCAAGGTAGGCGACATCAACTGCTCTCCCTTGGTCCACCACTCTGGTTACCCAGTCAAAGAAATCTATGAGATTAATTTGACAGGACATTCCTTTTGTAAACCCATGTTGTCTTGGATCCTGTGCCCCTATGGATTCTAGGTGTTGCACTATCCTTTCCTTAAGGAGTGCCTCCATAATCTTGCCCACTACAGAGGTAAGACTGACTGGTCTGTAGTTCCCTGACTCCTCTCTACTACCACTCTTGTGGAGCAGGATCACATGAGCCCTTCTCCAGTCTTCTGGGACCTCTCCTGTGCTTAGATAACACCTATGTGCAAGCAAGCAAGCAACGTTCCCTTACAGAGGAAGGACTGACATAGGACATTGTTTAATTTATCATAATTACTTTTTTTTTTATTCCCACAGCCTCATCTCCATTACTGACAGACTGCGGCTTACAGTTGTTTAACTGGAATTGTGGACCAAGTCAAGTCACAAACGTGGTTCTTAACAGGTGATGTTTTCCTTTTTTTGCCTTTTCCCAACCCCCCGTTTTCTTCATTCCTGTGGCCTACTTTGGCTTTTGCCACTAAAGCACTGCCTGCAGTTAAACTGGGGCGGATGCTGCTTCAGCCCTCAGAAATTACAATATGGTGGGGACATGGTCAGGCTCTAAGTTTCCAGCTTGGGACTCCAGGCAAGCTTTTCAGTCTGCCTCAGCCCATGATGACCACTGAGACCCTAATGCAGCAAGAGGAGTGACAGAGACAACTGCCGGTCAGATTATTTATTTATTGCAGCCTCCAGAAAAAGCAACAAAAAGGGCCCAGAGCAGAGCCACGTTGATCAGACAGACACCACTACTCGTCTCTCACACTGACTAGCAGGAAAGTGTGAGTGTCACGTGAGTCTGCCTGCTCTGGCTGCTAAGAAACACTTGAACACCCCTTTACAGTCATCTGACCAGGCCCGTTGATCCGAGGCTCCTTGTCTGTCCCCGGTGGGAGGCAGGGATGCTTGCTGCATATTCATAAACCAACACCTGCCTCCCATCTCGCTAGTACTGTGGAACTTTAAATGGATCATTCATTAAATTTCTGACACTAACCCGATGGCTGCTCAGGCTGTGAGTAAAAGGGGGATCAGATTTTGGCAAGCCAAGACAGTTTAGGCAAGCGTGGAGGGGGGTTACAGTAGGCAGTTGAAGTGTGTTGGGGGGGTTCTGAGCACCCAGGAACCCCCTCCTGGCTACGCCTATGCTTGCAAGGCATCCATCAATCGCTGCATCTCTTCTCTTCTTTGTTGGTCCTGTCGCTGCATCTCTTCTTTTCTCTGCTGTTCGAGTTGTTGCATTTCTTCTTTTCTCTGTGCCTCTAAACATTGAATCACTTTTTCTGTCTGCTGCATCTCCTCTCTTCTCTGTTTCTCCATCTCTTTTTGTTGTATAGCCCACCATTTGAAAGAAGACAGTCAGGCTTTCAGGTTCTGTCACTGCCTGATTTTTTTTTCCATCGCTGGTGCTAGCTGTACAGTCTCAGCTTGGACTTCTGTCTCTGCTAGTTTGGCTGCCATTCTACTGGTAATGAATTCTGGGCTTGCTGCTGCAGAATCCATACCTTTCTTCTGTGATTCCCTGGTACCAGGTCAAGTACCCACGCACAAAACTCCTGACTTAGAGTATGCAAGGGTGTAAATCCCACTTAGGCTGACACCATCTGTTGTTGAGGCACAGGTCAGGAAGCATAGGAAAACCAGGAGCAGTTGTAAAATTCACAAATAGCATTTTGTTATTAATAACAGCAAAATAAAAAAAAAATGTTCAGTATAACTATTTACAATGGCAGCACAAACATAGAAAGCAGAGTCCTTCTTCTGAGTTTTTTCTTCTTAATTTCAAATCTCAGTCTCTGTCGCTCTCTCTTGCAAAACATTGCAGCTCTTTTTATAAGTCTGTGCCTGGGAAACTCATTAAGAAAACAGCATGCTTCCCACACAATGTTCTTGTGAGTTTCCAATTTTCTAGGAGGTGCAGCAAAAAGGACTTAATGACCCAGAACTTACCTCTTGTTTACATCTCTGCAAAAGGCTTAAAAACTGCGTTTCAGGTTAACCCCTTGAGATCCAAATTTTTTTTTGCAATCATTTCAAAAGTATAACTATATACAGCTTTAAACAAAAGTATCCCAATATTAGTGACATTTCCACACAAAGATTCACATTTATTTATTTATTTATTTGTTGAAGTCTAGGAATTAAAACCTTTGAGTCAGAGACTCCTTTACAAAGGCTCCACGTCTGAGAAGATCACAACAAGATACATGGTGCAATACAGATAACATGTGCAGGAGCAGCATACATACAAATATGCAAAATATACAAATCAGATCTTACAATATAACAAATTACAAAGCAGCAAAGTAAGGCATACCAATCAGTACAAGTTACAAAAGGAGTATAAATTAGATAGGCAAAGGTAAAGGAGAGTAAGTGGGCAGGGGGAAGCTGGAGCGGTGGGGGCAGAGACACAGGGGAGGAAGGAGAGGGTGACCAGAGTGAGAACACAGAAGAAAGAGAAGAAGTGGGGTGGAGGGGAGGGGACAGTAGTACTGGATTCAGTCACATAGTGACCTTGTCAGAGTCAGGAGGAGAGGTCAAGGGATGATAGGAAGGGAGGAGAAAGGGGACGTGATTCAGTCAGTGATGACACTGTCACAGCAAAATGAGGTGCAGTTCAGATGAGGGAGAATAGTGGACATGGCCAATTAACAGTCACAGCAACAAGAGGCAAGGAGATGCTGCCAGAGTTTAAATTTGAAAGGGCCTAGTTTATTTATGGAAGAGACCTTAGAGGGCAGGCCATTCAGCCAGAGAGGAGCCCTGTACCTGAAAGCCCTCTGCCTCATAGAAGTCCTACAAAATGGGACAAGGTAAGGGTCTTTTGAGGATTTCTGGGGGCCCGAGGAGATGGGGTGGGAGTTAGGAGATGGTGGGAAGCAGGAGGGGAGAGGCCAAGAGCTATTTTTTTTTTTTTTTGCTAGCAGGCTGGTCTGATACAAGAGCCTACCCTCACAGTTTGACCAGTTAGATTGTTTGTACAGGTCACAGGTGTGTGTAAACCAGTCACAACAAGTTATGAGCCGACAAGCTTTGTTCAAGGCAACCTTAATTCTTTTCTTGTGTAACCCCTAGATGGCGCTATCCCAGGGGCTACTACCCCTGCCTGATTTGCCACTAACAGGTTGAGGGGCCTGGATCCAATGGCGGGTGCCTCCACCCAGAGGTCAGGGTTTGCAATAGTTAAACTTACTAGGTCACAGCCCTCTGGGACACTGCAACCCCCATTCTTCCCACTAGTGTCCCACACAATATATCAGAATTACCTTCACCATATACACTTACCCCCAGGACTAGTTCCGGCACTGGGACCTCCTGTGGAATAAGATACAGTGCAACAATCACAGTACAGTACTTTAACATAGACAAATACCTCAGGCAGCATAACTTTGCCAAAACAAGCAGCTCTGATTTATTTAGGGGATATAACAAGGACAGGGGAAATCAGGTTAATTAGCTTATCACTTTACTATCTCATTTATGGCTCTGTGCACAGGCCTATCCCTACCAGTTACTGTCCCTGGGTACCCAAGCCCCTAGTGGCTAGTCCAAACTGTGGCAGCTGGTAGGGGCCCTTTCACACAGAGAAAAGGAAAATTAAACAGTCAGCAGTACAGTAATTCCATTTGGATTTAAGTGGCAATTCAACAGGAGAGCTACTCCGAATTAGTACTCACGACCTCCAAACAAGATAGGGTCCTTCAATGTCAGCAGGGCTACTCTTGAGCTCCAAGAGACTCCTCACACATTTATATGGTAAAAAAGAAAGTACTATACCAGGCAGGCTGCTTCTATCCCGATCGCAATTACTGCACAATACCCGGAGAACACACAGCAGATTCAGTTCCTGACAGACTGAGTGCAATTCAACAATTTCTCCAGTCTTCTACAGGGTGAGCCTGGTTTCTACTCTTCAGAGATCCTTTGATTCTTTTCACAGGATGGATTCAGTCCTAACAAGCAGTTACACAAGCTGCAGACCGAACTCTGGGCCTTGCACACGTTTTTTGACTGAAACTGTGCACTGAAGGAGCACAGGTTTCTTTCCCTTCACTCCAGATCTCAAACTGAAACTCCAACAGACAGAACCGGGCACTTCCTTTGAGTTCCTCCCAGTTCTTGACTGGATTGGCTGTCACCACAATAGACTGCTGCTGTTGGTCCAAAAGGCAATCAAGTCTAAACTACATCTCCCAGAGTCACTGCCCATACAATCCTCTTGTGGCTGGCTCAGATTATGAGTCCAAGTTCTGATTCGTCCAAGGCACCATTTTAGAGCTAGCTTACCCCACACTGATTGGTCCAGTTCAGCAGTTCAAAACCAGAATGGGGAACTAGGCAAACACAGTTCTGACTGCAAAGAAAGCAAGTTAGACAAACTGTATTTTCATTATTACTCTAAATTATTTCTGGCAAACAGTTACATCTTTCAGATAGGTTCCTTTGTACTTCTAGTGACTGCAAAATGGAGTGAATTACAGCAGTTCGAGTGGTACTCAAACAGAGAAACACACAGTCCCTATATAACTAATTATGTCTGCAAGCAGACAGCTCTTAAAGAGACAGTACCAGAGGCTCTAAAACACTCACTGATAAATGGCTTAAATGCCAAACACCATTCAGGCTTGGAGCATTCAAGCAAGCTCCTGGAAGTCTTTGGGAACCCCCATTTGCAGAGGGGTTACACCTTCCTGGCCTGGGAAAGCTTGACGTCCGCGATCAAGCAAGTACCCCATAAGTTTTAACTGCAACCATATACATTTGCATTAGGCTCACATGTAATCATCAGTCAATATATCATTTTACCAAGAACACATTTCTGAAACATTGCAGTCGTCACCTTTACATAGTATTACACACACATTGTACCATAACTCAAGTTATTACCTCTTGTACATGAAACCTGAAAGAGAGGGACCTTCCTATCAGTTACCTTGGGGCTGGACGGGGCAAGGGCACCATACTTAGAGGGCAACACAAGTAACTTGGAGTTAGCACTAACGCTCAGTTTGGGCAATGAGCTCGGGACACATACACTCCTTTATGGACAACATTGAGAGCAGATCCACTGGCCGCCCAGGAATCATAACTGAGGTGCACCACAGGCTTTACAGCTCGACCAGTCTTTCTAGGGGAACTGTTACAGTCTCTGCACTCTGAGCCTCATTTTCAGCATTGTCCTCACTTGTCAGGGAGTCTCCATGGGGGTAGAGAGGCTAGAACTTGGGGCACTTTCAGAACCAGGAGTTACAGTTTCTGAGTCCACAACATTTGGCTCACATGGAGAGCTTGACACTGGCAGTGGACTGTCAGGGCACTCAAAATACTCTTCTTGTTCGGTGTATCACCAGTCTGCCCCAATCTATCATTTTCCTCCCTGAAAGCTCAAACAGTTCAACCATGCACAATGATTCCATTTCATCTGATCTGATGCTTTGCACTTCACTTTCTGGGAGCATTGGCTCCAGGGATGAAGCTGGGGGCTTAGACAGTCCAGAAGGCCCAGCTTTGTCTCCAGTATTGACTAGGGATTGCCCCGAACAATTGACTCAGTTAGTAGAAGGATAGTATTCAAAGTCACTCTCACTTTCTTCTGATATGGACTGACAGTCATGCTCAACTGGGACTTGTGCAGGGGAACACTTTAACTCTGCTTCTGTAGGTGCAGACTTCCTTGATCTTTTCTTAGCAGCAGCTCTAGTCACTGGTCCAGAGGGGCATCTTCTGGGGCTCAGACTCAATCAGGATTTGTCCAATGGGCAGTAAATGATTTCTATGCATTGTTTTTACATCTTTTGAATTGTTCTCAGGCCTTACTTTGTACACTGGCAGATCATCCAGTTTGCCCACTACAATGTGAGGGAGATGGTGCCATCTGTCAGCAATCTTGTGTTTGCCATGCAGTCCCAGATTTCTTAGCAATACCCGATCTCCCTCCTGGAGTTCCTGTGCTTTCACCTTTTTAGCATACCGTTCTTTGTTGGCCAGATTTCTTTTGGCAGCCATGGTTTGAGCCAGTTGGTACGCATGAGTTAGCTGGGCCTTTAACTTTTGCACATACTGTAAATAGTTGTCAGCTTGAACCCCATCAGGAGAGACCCCAAAACACACATCTACTGGTAGTCGAGCTTCTCTTCCAAACATCAGGCGTGTAGGGGAGAACCCAGTGGCATCACTTTTGGTGCAGTTATAAGCATGTACCAGGGTGCTAATTTGTTGGCTCCATCTAGTCTTGTCCTTTGGGTGCAGGGTGCCTAGCATATCTAGCAAAGTGCGTTGAAACGCTCAGGCTGTGGGTCCCCTGGGGTGGTAAGGAGTGGTTCTGGACTTTCTCACTCCCCACAGAGAAAGCATCTCTTTGATCAGACGACTCTCAAAGTCTCTCCCTTGATCAGAATGGATTTTTGTGGAGCCCCATAGTGAACAAAAAGTTTTCTACAAGTACTTTGGCTACAGTGGATGCTTTCTGGTCTTTGGTGGGGAAAGCTTGGGCATATCTCGTGAATGGTCAGTGACCACCAGCACATTACTGATACTTCTTGATCTGACTCAAACTCAGAAAATCAATACAGACCAGCTCCATGGGTGCACTGGTGGTTATGTTAACAAGGGGGCAGCCCTCTGGGCAAAGCTTTCCTCTGTAAGCAGCGACTACAAGTTCGAATGTGTTGCTCCACATCAGCCCCCATCTTAGGCCAATAGAATCTGGATCTCACCAAGTCAAGTGTTCTGTCTATACCAAGGTGCCCCATGTGGTTGTGCAAGGACCTCAATACTGAGTCTCGAAAGGCAGTGGCAGCACCAGTTGTTGTTTGTCTACTTGTCCCCTCTGTCTACTGTTTCTCTGTATAACAGTTTATTGATCAGTTTCAACTTATGACCTTCTTTGTATAACAGTGCAGTTCTCAAATCAGTGGAGCGAATTTGACACATCTTTTCCTGCATAGAGGGCTTCTAAAGCTGATTTGATCATAGGATCGCGGATTGAGCCCGCCGAATACTGTCATTGTCCAGCTGAGGCAGTGCACCAATGTCTATTGCAGAAAAGTGGCAACAAGCAGCAGGTATGCAATTCTCAGAGGGTCCCAAGCAATCCACCATGCAGTCCACCGCGTCCGGTGGACATTTGTTCCTCCCTGTCAAACTTCCGCAGAGTGCCCAAATGTCAGGGTTCTGCCAATCGGACCCAATCATTCTGGGGAACAGGCCCACGGAGAGAGCATCAGCATCTATGTGGTTCAGACCTGCTCGGTATTCGAGAGCATAGTCATATGTAGATAATGCAGAAAGCCACCTGTGGCCAGTGGCATCCAACTTAGCTGAGGTCTGCACATAGGTCAAAGGATTATTGTCAGTTTTACTAGTATTTTAGCCCCATACAAGTACTCATGGAATTGGTAACAATAGCCCACTTCAAAGCTAGGAACTCTAACTTATGTACAGGATAGTTCTTTTCGGATGGGGTCAGGCTTCTACTGGCAAAGGCCACTGGTCTCAGGCCATTCTCGTGCTCTTGGTACAACACAGCCCCAACCCTTGCAAGCTAGCATCAGTGTGCAGGACGTAAGGTTTTCTTGGATCGGCATAGGCCAGCACTGGAGCATGGGTAAGTCGATATATGATCTCATGAAAAGCAGTCTCACAATCAGGAGTCCAGCGGGCCCCAAATACTTCACTCGGATGAAAATACACTCTTTCAGTCTTGAGGGACGCTGACTTTTGGTATTTTTTGTGGGTTGGGGATACCCTTGAGTAAGGTTAAGTAAAGGCGGATCACTCTTGAATAGTCCTTGATGAAAGCTGATAATAACCACAGAATCCCAGGAATCTTTGCAGTTCTTTAGATTTTTGGGCTGTGGCTAGGTGGTCAAGGCCTCAACTTTACTTGGGTCGGTCTCTATTCCTCGTGGATACTATGTGTCCCACATACTTTACTGATGTTTGAAAGAATTGACACTTATCAATGGACAGTTTAAGGCCAAAGTCCTCCAGTCGGTCCAATACCTTAAATAATCTGCCTCATGTTCCTCCAGTGAGCTGCCAAACACAATAACATCATCTAGGTATACTAGGCACTCTAGTAAGTTCATGTCCCCACTGCATGCTCCATCAATCGTTGAAAAGTGGCTGGGGCACCTGAAATCCCTTGAGGCATCCTCATGAATTCATAGAAGCCAAGGACAGATAAAGGCTGTCTTCTCAGTCCTCTGGGGCCATCGGGATCTGGTAGTACCCATCATGGAGATCCAACACAGAGAACCACTTGCTCCTGTTTAGGCAGTCCAAAGCATCCTGAATGCGGGGCATTGTGTACTGATCAGGATAGTCCGCCGTTTAAGGTGCGATAATCCACACACATCCTTACTGTTCCATTCTTTTTCCTCACTACCACAATGGGGGAAGCATAAGGGCTTCTGGATTCTTGTATTACACCAGCAGCTAACATCTCTTGCAGATGCCATCTCACATCATCTATGTCAGCAGGTGCCAGGCGTCGAGACCTCTCACGAAATGGTCTTTCGTCATGCAGCCGGATATTGTGCTCAGCTCCTTGCACGCATCCTACATCCCATTCCTTTAAATAAAACACCTGGTCTCTCTGGGCAAGCTTCTCACTGATCCTCACTTTCCATTCAGCTGGCAGCGGGGAGTCACTGAAATCAAACAAGTCAGGCGTTACTCTGTCATTCTTCCTTGAGCTCTTGCTGCTGGGTAGCACTGCAGTGTCTGCACAATGCACATTAGCCAGGATGCAACCTCTATTTACTCGAATGTCTCTTTCAGACACATGAACTTGGACCATTACCCTTCTGGCATAAGCATGGGCTCTAGCGGGCAAAATACTAGGCTTGACCAGCAGTCCCTCTGGCAATTTTCCATCGCCTGGTGCATCCAACATTAATATTTTATTCTTAACATCCTTTCTGATACGGACCTCTCCTGTAAGGTACACTGGGCATTTGGCGCCAGGATCAGAGACTCAGGATCCTTCTTCCATACAATTCGACCGGTTCCTCTGGTTCTATTTTTCAGCATCTCTCTGTGCCTCATAGGCCTTCTTAATTAAAGCCGAACTCTTAAAGCTCTACTAGTCTTTGACCCCTGTTTTTCATAACACAACTGTGCCAGCCTTCCGAACATATGAGCATTTGTTCCAATCAACAAAGGGACACCATCATACAGTCCAGTGGGGGGACACACTAAGGCTAGGGTCTCTACTTGTTCTCGCCACTCCAGCCATGGAGGGTGGGAAAGACAGCCAAATTCGGATATACCCGAATAGGGTAGGCCTTCTCACTTAACCCCATACATGCAGTCCTTCTAATGGTTGTAAGGGCACGTCTGACAAATGCTTCTGATACCAATCTTGGAACATAATTGTCACTTGGGAGCCACTGTCTAATACAGCTCTTGTAGACACTCCATTCACCTTTACAGTGGTCTCCATGGAGGGACCCACTATTCTGGACCAGTCTGGAGAGGCGGTAGTGGGGGCCTGGGCAACTGACCTTGCCACAAAAGGACGTGAGTTAGCATTTTGGTGCCCTCACTGGGATCATTTCGTGCACCTCTTAACCACTGATTTGTTCTCCAAGCTCTCCTTGTAGCCTATATGCAACTTTTGTCAGTGTCTTTTGGGACCGGCATTCCTCTTCATGTGCCCATCCTTCCCGCATTATAGCAAAACATACTTTCTGAGTTTGAGCTAGGCCGAGGCGCCACACTGGGAGCCAGGGCGGGGTACTACTAACTGGAAACCTTGGTGCCATCTCTGTCTGTGGCGTGATAAGCATTTGGAGACATCTTGTCAGTTTCTCCACTTCCATGGTCAAGGAATTGAGTTTGGAGCTGTTATCAGCAGGAGATACATGGGTGGGTACCCCAACCCCCATAGCAGATGCAGTCGGATATAGGTCAGTGCCCGTACTTGCAGGCGTGGCCTTCATAAAGGGACTGTTTTTGAATTCCCGGATCTCTCTCAGCAGTTCGCCCCATTGTGGCATATCTTTTTCCTTGTCAGAGCACTCATTGACTGTCAACCTCTGCCCCTGAACTTCACTTGATGGGTCACCTCAGTCACTGGTCATAGCCGCAGCTATTGGTGCAGGTCCCTCCTGAGGTCCTTTTTCTCAACTCCTCGAATTTCTCTCATTAACTCATCATAGGAGGGTGGGATTCCAGTCGATTTGCCAGGCGAACTGAAGCAACAGCAGTTCTGAGAAGGGGCAGACTTAAGGATCCTGTCCAGTCTGGTTCGGGTCCAGTTCAATCGCTGGCAAACTACCCTTTCTGAGGCATTCTTGCAACAATTTTTCCAGCCGAGAGACATACACAGACAACAACTCCCTTGGTACTGTTGTGCATTTCTTACTCTCCACCATAGGTCCTCATCAGAATCTGGGCTCCCATACACATTCTCCAAGGCCTCAAGATAGGCCTGTGCAGTCGCTTCAGGGTTACTGGCCCGTTTAGCATGGATGGTAGCCAGGCAGGACCTTGAGGCCTCACTAACCCTCTTCGCTTGGCTTCCGAGCATTGCCATTCTAGCACTTGGGGGCACATAGTTCATCCAGGTCTCCCAGTCATCCTCCCCTTGGGGGTGGGAGGGTGCCAGAGAAGATCCTCAACCTTCGGTAAGAGTCGTGACTAATGGCAGGTGCAGAAATAGAGTCTGCATTGGTTCAGCCACCATTACGGGCACTGGAGCGAGAGGGTGTTGGGGAGGAACACCCCAGGTGGCAAGAATAGTTTCTTCAAGTCCTCCACAGTTTTCCTTCTCCCAGCAACCATTTAACAAATTTCTCCTCAAAGTTTCAGATAGTGGTGGGGCTCATTCCCCCGGTCTTTACTGTCCTTAGTTATCACTCTCCGCAGTAAGGGCTCCTCTGGGGTAATGGTCTGTGGCACTTGGAGCTATCTATGGGATCCTTAAACTCTACTAGGGCCAGGAAAGTGTGGGTGAGCAGATTAGCATGCCGACCCACCACCACAGGGTTTTGTAAACCTTCCACCTTGGAAAGTACTCCTGCACAGTGTCCTATTGATACCCAGGGGATGTCCAGGATAAGCATAGCATTTTGGGGTCGATCTCTCCCAGTACACCACTCCACCAGCCGTGCACAGCCATTTCTGTCGGGTACCCATTTATTATTATTTTTTTTTTCTTAACAGTGGTTTGTAAATATGGCCACTAGAGGACACACAATCCCAGCGGTGAGCCTCCAAAATGTAACCCCTAGATGGCGCTATCCCAGGGGCTACTACCCCTGCCTGATTTGCCACTAACAGGTTGAGGGGCCTGGATCCAATGGCGGGTGCCTCCACCCAGAGGTCAGGGTTTGCAATAGTTAAACTTACTAGGTCACAGCCCTCTGGGACACTGCAACCCCCCTTTCTTCCCACTAGTGGCCCACACAATATATCAGAATTACCTTCACCATATACACTTACCCTCAGGACTAGTTGCGGCACTGGGACCTCCTGTGGAATAAGATACAGTGCAACAATCACAGTACAGTACTTTAACATAGACAAATACCTCAGGCAGCATAACTTTGCCAAAACAAGCAGCTCTGATTTATTTAGGGGGATATAACAAGGACAGGGGGAAATCAGGTTAATTAGCTTATCACTTTACTATCTACCTATGGCTCTGTGCACAGGCCTGTCCCTACCAGTTACTGTCCCTGGGTACCCAAGCCCTAGTGGCTAGTCCAAACCGTGGCAGCTGGTAGGGGTCCTTTCACACAGAGAAAAGGAAAATTAAACAGTCAGCAGTACAGTAATTCCATTTGGATTTAATGTGGCAATTCAACAGGGAGCGACCCCAAATTAGTACTCACGACCTCCAAACAAGATAGGGTCCTTCAATGTCAGCAGGGCTACTCTTGAGCTCCAAGAGACTCCTCACACATTTATATGGTAAAAAAAAAGAAAGTACTATACCAGGCAGGCTGCTTCTCTATCCCAATCGCAATTACTGCACAATACCCGGGAGAACACACAGCAGATTCAGTTCCTGACAGACCGAGTGCAATTCAACAATTTCTCCAGTCTTCTACAGGGTGAGCCTGGTTTCTACTCTTCAGAGATCCTTTGATTCTTTTCACAGGATGGATTCAGTCCTAACAAGCAGTTACACAAGCTGCAGACCGGAACTCTGGGCCTTGCACACGTTTTTGACTGAAACTGTGCACTGAAGGAGCACAGGGTTTCTTTCCTTCACTTCCAGATCTCAAACTGAAACTCCAACAGACAAACCTGGCACTTCCTTTGAGTTCCTCCCAGTTCTTGACTGGATTGGCTGTCACTCACAATAGACTGCTGCTGTTGGTCCAAAAGGCACCAAGTCTAAACTACATCTCCCAGAGTCACTGCCCATACAATCCTCTTGTGGCTGGCTCAGATTATGAGTCCAAGTTCTGATTCGTCCAAGGCACCATTTTAGAGCTAGCTTACCCCACACTGATTGGTCCAGTTAAGCAGTTCAAAACCAGAATGGGGAACTAGGCAAACACAGTTCTGACTGCAAAGAAAGCAAGTTAGACAAACTGTATTTTCATTATTACTCTAAATTATTTCTGGCAAACAGTTACATCTTTCAGATAGGTTCCCTTTGTACTCCTAGTGACTGCAAAAATGGAGGAATTGGCAGCAGTTCGAGTGGTACTCAAACAGAGAAACACACAGTCCCCCATATAACTAATTATGTCTGCAAGCAGACAGCTCTTAAAGAGACAGTACCAGAGGCTCTAAAACACTCACTGATAAATGGCTTAAATGCCAAACACCATTCAGGCTTGGAGCATTCAAGCAAGCTCCTGGAAGTCTTTTGGGAACCCCCATTTGCAGAGGGGTTACACTTGAAATCATAATTTTTTTATTATTTTTTATAATACAGAAAAGGAAAAAAAATATATAATTCTATTCATAACTATACACATTCCACCAAATCTTGTTAAATCAGCAGGGAAAATGTAAATGAACAAAGGTAGAGCAGCCTGATGTAAAACTTCTGTCAGAGTTGATATGCCTGTTACGACTTTAACTGATGAAGTAAACTTTAAGAGAAATATAATATAAAAACCTTGTATACAGAAATTGTCACATACATTTAAAATCATCACTATCGTAAAAATACGGAGTTTCTTCTTTACACCTTTTATAGTGCTATCAGTGGGTGGAATTCCGTGACCATAGTCACATCATTAAGGAAAACATAAGATTTCTACAGGAGCTAACAAACATTAACTAGTTAAAAAAAAAGAACAGAAAAAGACAGGTACATCCATGGGTAGAGTCTGACAGGTGTGAGAGAATCCCATCTCTCCTCATTTCAATATTTGCTTAGTATGTGTGGTGATCCCCCTATGGAAGGGCAGGGGATAAATCTGAGGGGCCAAAGGGTGGCATCCAACCCCCTAACAGAGACTTGGAGGCCCAGGGCATGGTCAGTACCCAACTAAAGAGCAGGGGTTAACCGTGTTCTGCCAGGATATCCAATATGTCTTTATTCTCTCTCTCTGCCTGGAAGTGGAAGAAGGGTAGCCATTTGGCTGTAAATTTATCTTTGCTGAGCCTTAGTTTGGCTGTAACCTCCTCCATCTCCAGTATGCAAAGGCACACTGAGTACCAAGAGTTGATTGTGGGTGCCTCTGGAGTCATCCATTTATGGGTGGTGGCTTTGAGAGCTGATGCAACCACAACATCGCAGAAGTATCTTTGGGCTTTTGCTTTAATCCCTGGGGGCAGGAGTCCCAGCAACCAGTACTGTGGTTCCGAGGAGAGCTGCACTTCAAAGATATGGGCTACTGTGTGAAAAATCTAATCCCAGAAATTTTGTAGTTTGGGACATGCCCAAAATATATGGGTGTAAGAGCCCTTCTGTTTACAACCCCTCCAACAGAGGTCCGAGGTGTGGTCCCCGAAGTACCTGGTAAGTACCGGAGCATGAAGGTAGTACATGACCACTCACCAGACTGGACACTGTTATGGAGTGGATACCCCTCCAGACCTGGTCCCATTCTGCATCTTGCAACTTAAAGCCTGCATTTGAATACCATGTTTCCTTAAGGTAATCCAGGGAGTCAGTCTCCAAAGTTGCAAAGAAGGTGGCTGTCTTTGACACTGTTCCCCCATCCCGGGCTGAGTGGTCAGGGATAGGAAGAAATCCAAAACTGGGTTAGTGTCATCTATGAAACTGGACTCCTGGTCCTTTTCTGTTAAGTAGTGTCTAATCTGCAAATATCTAAAAAAGTCCAGAGGGGGAAGAGTGAACTCCACTGCTAGTTGCTGATAAGATTTAATTGTGCTACCATTATAAAACTGTCCTATTCAGGACAGATCCCTTCTAGCGCATCTACAAAACCCCAAATCCATCCCCGGAGGGGTAAAATCTAAGCAAGCCCTAATGGGAGTGGAAACACTCAACTGAGGCTTTATTTTGAATTTCTTGCACACCTTTAACTACATGTCTTGCACAACCTCTGACCAGGGGTTATTCAGACTTTAGATGATTGAGACTGGCCTCATCCAGAAAAACTGAATCTCTAATTGTGCCCAGAGATGCATGGGGCCTTTCCAGTTCCACCCAAAGGGGAACTTCTGTCACCCTCATTAGGGGGATCAAGGCCTGCAACTGCACTGCCTAGAAGTATTTGCATAAGTCAGGAAGACCCAGCCCCCTCTGAGATTTGGATCTTAATAGTGTTTGCCATCTTATCCTGAGTGGTTTCCCTGCCCAGATAAATTTAGAAATAGCATTTTTAAAGGCTTTCCAGAATGAGCCAGGTGGTTTCAGAGGAAGAGAGAGAAACAAAAAAAGGAATCGGGGAGTAGGTTCATTCTTGTGCATTCTATCCACCCTAGGAGAGATATGGGAAGCTTGTTCCATCTAACTAGATCAGACTGAACCACCTGCAGCAATTTCAGGTGGTTATTCTGGTACAGTTTTGTTATCTCCCTAGGAATCCAGATATCCAGGTATTTGATATCATCCCTAGCCCATTTAAATTTGCCCACCGTGGGTAAAACACCCTGGAGGGACGGTCCAGTCTGGAGCAATTCTGTTTTCAACTCATTCACCTTAAAACCTGCCACTTTCCCAAAAAGTTTTAAGTATAGAGTCAAGGAGTGGGGCTTGACCCTCTGGGTCTGTGATATACAACAGGGTATCGTCTGCATATATCGATATCTGGAACTCTGTCCCACCCAGTCTGATACCCTGGTAGGTGTCTGATTGTCTAATAAAGGCAGCCAGGGGCTCCATGCTTAGAGCAAGCAAAAAGGGAGAGAGCGGGCAACCCTGCTTGGTTCCCCCTCTCCATTTTAAATCTGGCTGAAAGAACCCCATCCACCTTGACCTGGGCCCAAGAGTCACTATACAAATTTCCAATCCAATTTCTAAACTTATCTCAGAAACCACATTTTTTGAGGGTATGGTCTAAATAGACCCAGTCTAAGTGATCAAATGCTTTCTCCACATCTAGGGATATAACTGCATGCAGGGTTTGTGGGGAGAAGGCCTTGGTGGATAGTGTGTTCAGCAGGAGACTGATGTTATCCTGCATGTGCCTCCCTGGAATAAAACCAGTCTGATCAACATGGACCAGTGAGGGAATCAGTGTCTGGAGGTGCAGCCCAAGAATCTTAGCAAAGAGTTTTGCATACTGATTTAATAAGGAGATGAGGCGGTAACTAGAGCATTCCAAGGGGTCTTTCTCAGGCTTTGGAATCACCATTATCATGACAGCTCCCCATGTATCAGGCATCACACCTCCGCTGTGTGCTTCATTACGCACTTTAGTTAATATGGGGGACAGCTCCACTGCAAAGCATTTGAAAAACTGCGATGAACCCATCAGGTCCAGGAGCCTTAACTGAGCTAAGGGATTTAATGACTGTTCTAACTTCCCCGTCAGTAATCTCCACCTCAAACCCCTCTCTCTGAACTTCTGACAGGGAAGGTAACTCCACCCCCTCCAAAAAGTCACAGCCCTCCTGGACATAGTCTGGTCCCCTCTCCTTGGTGTACAGGTGGGCATAAAACTCCATAAATTCCTGTGCAATCTGGTAAAGAAGTGAGAGGATCTGCCCTGGCTCATTCCACTTCTCAACTTTGGGGATGTATCTATCGGCCTCCTGCCTCCTTAATCTTGAGACCAACAGTTTGCCCGCCCTCTCCCCCGATTCATAATATTTTTGCTTAGTAAATCATAGGGCATTCTCTGTCCTTCTCTTCATCAAATTATTATATTTCTCTCTAGCGCCTTGAAGTTTAGGAAGGAGAGTTTTGTCCCTTTGTCATTTATGTTCCCCCTCCAGGTCTCTTATTTCTTTTCACTGGAGGCACTATAGCACAGTGGTTCAAGGCTCTGAGCTGCAAACCTGGAAACCTGGGTTTAAATCCCACATCCCCCACTTGCATACTGTGTGACCCTGAGCAAGTCACTTAACTTCCTTGTGCTCCCAGGTTGCACCTGCAAACAAGCTCTCAGCTTAGTGTGTTTCTCCTGGTAAAACAAAGGTAGAAGAAAAAAATGTGAGTAATTTTCTTTTGGTGTTGCTTATTTTGATAAGAGGAGTAGCTAATAATGTGGCCCCTAAGGACTGCTTTCGTTCCATCCCAAACGAACTTAAGGAGGGTGACTCATCTAGGTTTTCATTCAAGTAGTGTTTTATGGTGTCTGTCAAGGAGCCCACAAAGACCTTGCCATCTAGTAGGCCATTATTGGATCTCCAGTCTCCTCCTTTGCCATTACCCTCCCTCTTTATCACTGCCTGTATCATGGCGGGACCAGAGAAGATGACTGGACCTGTGTCCATTCTGTGGGAAGAGTGGGCTTGTGCCAACTGGGTATAGAATCTGTCGATTCTGGAACAGGACTTTGATGCAGGGGAGTAGAATGTATAGTCCTGGTTCTCTGGGTTGTAAAGGCATCAAGGGTCAACCAACCCCGCCTCAGAAACAAGTGTTTTGAGCAATTTGGAGCTCAGCATCTCTCCCTTGCAGCGGCTTGGGTTCTTGTCCAAAACTGGGTTCTCTACACAGTTCCAGTCCCCCGCCAGAATGATTTGGCCTTCTGGGAGGGCTGAAACCATACAAAAGAGATAGCGGAAGAATTCCCCCATCGAGGGCAGGGGTGTAGCCAGGCATTTCAGATTTGTACACCCACCTGCAATACTGCTACCCCCTTCCCCACTGTTGTTCATGCCCCCCAACAACTCAAGTCCAAGGTTCCTGGCTCCAATCAGATAATTCCCACACTAGACTTGCTGTCTGTCTGCACTGCCAGTATGGTACTCACTGCCTGCTGGCAAATGCCACTGACTACACCATGAGTCCAAGACCATAGCAGAAATTTCTTCGCTCTTCCCTGCAAGTAGGCAGATTTGCTCCACTTGCCGCTCCACATGAAGTCTTTTTTCTTTTAGCTGGCTCCAAGTCTGTTCTTCTGACTGCTGCTCCTCAGTTCTTCTACTGCTTCGCTCGCTCCCAGTACAACTGAACTAATAGTATGGCTTCTTACTTTGTTAGAGCATTTAAACTCACAACCCAAGACTTGCCACACCTCCTACCAGATGCCACAAGCAATCATTATGCAGGTGGATCATGCAGACCTAATTGAGACCTTCAGCTTCAATGTCCGCGGTCCACTCTGCCACCTCCCAAAACAAAGCTGAAAGAGAAAAGAAAAAACATGCGAAGCCAAACAAAGGAATTTAAATGCGATGGACTAGAGAGGGCAGCGCAATGCTGGCCAGCTTGTTTGCTACCCCCTGCTACTAAACTTGGTATGCCATGGCTTACTTGGAGTATCAGTAGCTACACCCTTGATCGAGGGTGTAAGGGCATATATAGAGGCTATATGAAGGGGATTCCCTCTAAATTCACCAGATGGAAGAACCATCTGACCTGAGCCCGCTATCTGCACTTCTTGAACCCCAAAAGGGAGTCCCTTTCTCAATAAGATAGCCACACCAGATCTGGAGGATTCTGGGTGTGAGTCAGAGAACACTGTTCCCACCCAGGACCTGTGTAGCTTGCTACGTTCTGCTCATGTGAGTTTTGTTTCTTGTATACGTGCAATGCCACATTTTGCCCTACTAAGCTCCTGTAATATTTTCACCCTTTTAACAACATTATTAATGCCTTTGACATTAATAGAACTTATCTTAAGAGATGCCATGATTAAATGTTAGTGAAACATCTTAGTAAACACTCCCCTATCCCCCACACACATATGTAGATCTTCAAAGTTTTCCCAGGATGCATGTAGCATGTAAAATAAAGAGAAAAGTAAAAAGAACAAACAGGAACCTTAGAAACAACATGACTCAAACAGTGAGTCATGAAGGGAATTAAGGGGGAACAGTCAACACACTGTATACCTCCTTATGTAGAAGCAGCGATTGGGTCTTGCTGCTGTTGGTGAAGCTCAAGTTGCTATAGTGAGCTTCTGAGGTAGTGGTGTATTGCCTTGAAGAGTATGTTTTTGCACCAGGAGGAAAAACACTGCTTGGTGCTTAAGGTTTACAATCTCGGCCGGCCCGGTGGTGCTGAGGGTTGAGGCACTGGATGCCACACCTCGTGCCACGCTGGAGACCCAGGTTCGGGAACAAGCTTGAGCTGCTGGGGGTCAGTGGAGGAGGGAGAGGATTGAACATTTGGAGGATAGCTCTCCTCTCCCGGGAAGGGACAGGGGTCCCTGTTCGGTGCTTGGCTGATCTCTGGTGGAAGCCGGAGATACAGCAAGTGCTGGGGAGCAGAAGAAGGAGTGTAGGAGTGGCAGACGTCAGAATGAACGCCTTGATGTCAGGGCACCAGCCACTCCCAGAACAGTGGAAAATGCCTCTCAGCTCCGGCAGAGACAGAGCACCGTAGCTTGCTCCCGATTTGCGGCCGCCTTCCTGGCATCCTCCCAACCGACGCTACTGCATTGTTGGGGTGTTGGGGCCCACCTCGTCCCCACCCGGGGGGGGTAAACTGAGGCTACATGGGCAATGGAGGACTGACCAGGTAGGAGCGGACCGCAGGGGGATGACTTCTTGGTGCTCCCGAGGAGATCAGAGCCGAGGGGGTGAGAGGAGGAATAAATAGGATAATCAAAAAAAAAAAGGGTTTATAATCTCAGCCTCCACCAGGAGTATTAGCCTTCTCCTAGTTGTGGACACTCCAGGGGTCGTGGCTGCCTTAGCAAAGGACCTCGGGTGTCGACCTTTAAGAAGGTGTGGCCGTATCATTTTACCGCTGCACCCCAATGTGTTTGGGTGCCGATCTGATGTTAAAATATTTGAAACAGCCACCCAAAATTATCTTGCTCATTTACATTCATCATTACTGGACCACATAAAAAAAGAAAGAGAAATCCATATGTACCAGGGATTTATTTATGGTAGAAACAGTCTACCCCCATCACCATACACATCGTGGTTCCTCTAGTGAATCTAATCCCATTCAACAGTAAAACATTTTTTCTCAATCAATCAATCAAACTTTATTTAACCAGGCAAAATCACCCTTGAGCAAGCTCATTTACAAGATGTTCCTGGATAAGTAGGACATATACAACTACAGCATACTATCAGAGTTACATAGTATATACATTGAGAAAATAATTGACAGTTACAGTATAACAAATAAGATCAGGGCTGGGGAATACATATAATGTACAACTATCCGTGGGTTGATAAATGACTGTGCATACAAAGGATTCCCTAATGGAGGGGGCTTTTACAACCACATACCACAATGTTACAATAAAGTGAGGGATACCAGGGAGGGTAAGTGGGGGTACAACACATGAAGGCCTATGGGTGGGGGAAAAACAAGGGGAGGGGTAGGTGAGAGGGTGATTATGGGTATGGATGGAACAAATGGGGGGGAGTTGGGCAGATTAATCTGAAGGTAGGCATGAACAAGAGAATTGCTAGGAGAATACATATAAGTGCCTAGTGTTTGGGGAGCCACAGGAGATGGATGGAAAGTGGTTATCTGTGGCATGCACACAGGACTCTCAGATTGTGAGTGAGCAGCCTCCTAAAAGTGTGAGGCCCCAGGAGGGAGGAGAGCCTGAGGGTCTTTTGGATGGCATTCCAAAGGGAGGGCAGAGAAAAGTTGATAGCAGCTGAACCATGTCGTGTCCTTATTTTGGGTACTTTAAGGGAGACAAGAGACAAACTCCTTAGGCTATACATACCCTTGGTACGCCCAAAAAGATTAGAAATATAGGTCAGTAGCTTATCGGTTAGAGCCCTGTAAATCCACATGAGAGCATTTTTTTGCCTCCTCAGAGTGAAGGAAGGCCAATCTGGTGCCTGATAGAGCAAGCAGTGTGGTGAGTACAGAGTGGCTTGTTTAGGATAAACCTCAGCTCGCGATGGTAGAAGGTGTCGAGTTTACAAAACACCTGGTTAGGACAATGGCTATAAAGAAAGTCAGCATAATCAAGCAGTGGTAGAAAAGTTGTTTGGACAAGTTGTTTCCTTGTTTCAAGTGTAAGGAGGTGCCTTATCCGATAAAATATGCCCAGTCGTTGCCTTAGCTTATTTGATAGCTCATTAAGGTGAGCCATGAAGTTGAGCCTGTTATCCAGCCAGACACCCAAGTACTTGAATTTTTCCACTAGTTCCAAGGCTTCGCCAAACAAGGTATAAATCTGGAGACTTGGAGGTGGTCCTGTGCTGTGGGAAGCATATGGTGAGATAATCATAGCTTTGGTCTTTTTGGCATTAAACAGAAGCTTGAGCTTATTAAGTTGTGTTGAAGGATGTCAAAGTTGAAGTGAAGCTCGTTGTGGGCTATGTCTAGGGAGGAGTTAACAGTATAGAGCACGGTATCATCAGGGACAGTAGCTGCTGCTGTTGTTTTCACAGGGTTCTTGTGGATTTTACTTGGTAGGTTAGTTCTTTTCTTTCTTACTTCTAAGGGGCTAGCAGGGTATTGTTTTGGGTGCTGTTGGATGTTTGTAAACTGATTTGGTGGCTGTAAGTGGGGCTCATTTTGTGGATGTTTCACTGTGTAACAGGCTGCGCTGGTAGAGGCCTATTTCTTCTGATTTAAAACCTATTTGGTGGGATTTGCTTGGGCCTAGTTCTTTGGCTGCTGGGCTTGGAGGGGACACAGGGCTGATACACTCTCTCGAGTCAGGTGTCTGCCCAGTCCCACCCTCCCCACCCCTCCCTCCCAGAAGTCTGCAAATTTATAGGGAACACCTGCCCTGCAATTGGAGGAAAAGGCTGGGTGCAGCTCATGTAGTTCTAGCCACTGGGGTAGGATTTAAAGGCTGGGAGAGAGGAGCTTTGGGAGTTCATTTCCTTATAAGTTTAATGTGTTGTACTGCACCTAGTAACAGGGTTACTGGTGTACAGTGGGACTGTCTGTAAGATTAGTGGGTGACCTGATTAGGCAGTAGGGTATCTTGGACTAGGGGGAACCTGGTAGCTCACCCAAGGAAACCTATTTGGAAGGGGATGGAACCACATCATTAAGGCCGCATCTTTGGGAGGGTGGTGGGGTGCACAGGGTGTGGAGCAGCCATGATACTGGACTGGGCTTGGAAGTTCGGTGGTTGCCCAGTGCTGCCAGCTAGCACAGCTTAGGGAGGAGGTTCGTGGGATTAGGAGAAAGCTGGGGAAGGGGTGGTATGGTTGGGGAAGGGGCTGGGAATCTCCACAGGGTTGCACCAAGCACTAGGAGTGGGGGCATAGGGAAAGGAGTGCAGGAGAATACTAGGGGTCACATAGGAACCTGGCAGAGGGGTCCAAAGGACACTTCCATGAAGCAGGCAGGTAACTGGGGCCCTCACAAAGGGGGACGGAGGGACAACATTCTCAGGGAAGTAGGCAGATGGCCAGAGCTGGACAGAAGGAAGCAAGGCGGGGAGGTGGATCAGACCTTACACTCAGTAACCGCTTCAATTCTCTTCTTCTGCTCAAGGATGAGGGGGGTGATGTAGCCATGACAGGGGTAGTTAGAGATGGAAAGGGAGTGGGAGGCAGGAGGCAGGGGCCAGATAGCAGGAAGAACAGGGGGGGACCTGGAATGCAGGAGAATGGGGGGAGCAGTGAATCGGAGCAGGAGGGGCAGGGGGAAGAGGGAGGAAAGCACAAGGAGAAGGACCAGTTGGGAGGAAAGGTAAAGGAGAAGGACCAGAAGTACAAGGAGGATTCAGTAAAGGGAGCTGAGGGTTTAGACCGGGGAACACGACTAACAAGGAGGAACTAAATGGAGACAGGAAGGAAGGGAGGATGAGCCAGGCTAGTTTAGCAGATGGGGGAGGAGGACCAGTTGCGAGCAGTGAGGGGGGAATTAGCAAGGAACAAAAGGATACTCAGGAGGAGGAGAGGCATAGGATTGGAGAGGAGGGGTGGCATATGGCACCCAGAAAGGGAGGAACACGGAGCCAGCTGGGTGGAGGGGCCTGTAGAAAGGAAGAGGGACATGGAAGGGAATGGAGGAAAAGGTGGTCAGAGTGCTCCTGCTGGGGATTCTATGATCAGGGGTATCAAATGGGATAGGGAGGAGAAGCCTGGCCAGTTAGAACAAGATGCTTCCCTGGACTAATGGTGCACAGGGCTAAGCACGAGGTTATCAGCTGGCAAAGGATTGTGGGGTTCCCCAGACATACTGGTCCACCTGGGTACAAATGACATTGAGGAAATAGCGAGCTAGAGATACAGGCAAGATTCAGGGGAGCTCGCCAGGGTCTGTCATGACATAGGATGCACAGTTTCCTTCTCAGAAATCCTGCCAGTGCCAAGGGCTAGTGGGGAACACATAAGGAAAATTAGGGAGATAAACCAGTGGCTCAGGGAGTGGTGTGAGGCCAGAGGGTATGGGTTGATGGGGGATTGGGGGGAGACCTGGGAGGATAAGGAGCTGTATGCTAGAGATAGACTACATCTCAATTTGGAGGAGAGGGGAATCCTTAAGTCGAAAATAGAGGGTTCATTGGTGAAAAGTGGGGTTTAAACTTGTGAAGGGGGGTGGGATGGGAGAAAAGGCTGTCAAGGGGGTGCCGATAAAGGAGGACTCTGTCTCCACCCCCCTGGGGACCAGGAGGATTGCAGGAAAAGGCCAACTGGCAAAGTGCAGACCAGGGGAAAACAGAATCCCCATGGGATCATGAGCAGGGGAAATGGAACTATAGGGAAAGGGTGGAAGGTAGTCCTGCTAAATGCCAGGAGCTTGGGCAATAAAATGCCTGAGCTCCAGGCGATGCTAACTGAGGGAGCAGTGGATGTGGCAGCAGTCACTGAGACTTGGGCCACTGCAAGACATGACTGGGACCTGAACCTGGAGGGATACACTATGTTCAGGAAGGACAGGGGGAGGAAAGGGGAGGAGGGGTAACAATGATAGTCAAAAACTGCATTGGCATAGGGGGAGTAGAGGAGGCGGGAGGAGAACCGTGGGAGGCGATTGGGTCACCTTGATAACAAGGGGGGCAAGAGAGTAAAATAGGAGTGGTGTAGAGCCCCTGCCCTGGCGGAGGAGCTGGAGGACAGTCCGGTGGCAGATGTTAGGAGACACTGCAGACTGGGCAGAGAGGCAGTGGTGGTGTTGGGGACTTAAACATGCCAGGAACAGACTGGGAGACTATGACATCCTCTGTGACCAGGGAACAGAGGTTGTTGGATGTCTTTCAAGACGCATTCCTAACTCAGCAGGTGAGGAACCACCAGGAGGCATGGGTACTGGATGTGGTCCTGGCAGACAGTGACCAGATTGGGGGCCTGGAGGTAAGGGACCCATTGCGGGGAGTGACCATGCCACGGTCTGGTTCTGCCTGGACCTAGGAGGGTAGAAGGCTGCACAAAGCGGAGTAACCGACTTCAGGGGGCGGATTTTAAGGAAATGGGAAGGATCCTTAAGGAGCATTTGGATGGGATTGGGTCAGACATGGGCGCTGATAGTAGGTGGAAATCATCAGGAGAGGGTGCAGGATGCTACCAGCACCTGTGCAAGTAAAGAGCCAAGAAAATCGGTGGGGCCAAAAACCCTGTTGGTGGACCAGGAAGGTCCAGGAGGTGGTGCGGGAAGAAAGCAGCCTATAAACAATTCAAGTGCTCAAAGGAGGAAAGGATCGAGGGGAGTACGAGCTGATGGCTAGAAGGGCCACTAGAGTGGTGAGGGCGGCTAAGGCAAGGAAGGAGCAGAACCTGGCCAGGGAAATTAGGAGAGGGAACAAGGGGTTCTTTAGATACATTGGGGAAAAACGAAGGGTGAAGGGGCAGATTAGCAGGATTAAATCAGGGGATGGATGGGCACAAGACCCGGGGGAGCAGGCTGAGGTACTAAATGAGTACTTCACCTCAGTTTTCACCAGGGAAAATGGGGATGCTGCATCATACATGGGAGGAGACAGAGATACTGTGGAGGGGACCCTTACCGATCGGCAGGTCTGGGGAGAGGGGGAGGCATCACTGGCAGGTGGGGGTGGGCTAAGCAGGAGAAGGGGCACGGAAGTGGAAATCACAGCAGAGAGTGAGGGAGCCCTCAGCTCCCTTAAGACGGAGAAAGCACCGGGCCGGATAAATTACATCCCAGAGTGCTGAAGGAACTTGCAGATGTCCTGGCAAAACCCCTGGCAGAGTTTTTCACCATCTCTGAGGACAGGGTGGGTGCCCCAAGACTGGAAGGTGGCGATATAGTGCCTATCCACAAGGGGATCAAGGGAGGTGGCAGGGAACTACAGGCCTGTCAGCCTGACCTCGTGGTGGGCAAGGTGATGGAGGGCATTGTCAAGGAGAGGCTAGGGGGGACCTGGATAAGTCAGGGTGCCTGGACGATAGACAGCATGGATTCATCCCGGGGAAATCGTGTCAGACAAACCTGGTGGAGTTCTATGACTGGGTGACAAGTGCCTTGGACCTGGGTAGACCAGTGGATGTCCTCTTTCTGGACTTCAGCAAGGCATTTGACTCTGTTCCTCACATGGGCCTGTTGGATAAGCTGGGAGAAATGGGGGTGGGGAACCAGATGATCAGATGGATAGGCAATTGGCTCCAGGACCAGACCCAGAAGGTCGTAGTTGGTGGGATAGTCTCATCCCCAAGGAGGGTCATTAGTGGGGTCCCACAGGGATCAGTCCTTGGGCCCCTTCTGTTCAACGCCTACGTATCTGACATAAGGACAGGAATCAGGAGTGAGATGAGTCTCTTTGCAGATGACTCGAAACTGGGGGCGGTGGTGGATGGGGAGGAGGGGAGGGTGGCCCTACAGGGGGACCTGGAGGCTCTGGAAAGATGGTCTAGAAAGTGGAAGCTGAGGTTCAATACAGGGAAATGCAAGGTACTCCACCTGGGGGCCAGAAACCCAGGTCAAGTGTACACCCTGGGGGGGGAAATGCTACAAGTCTCGATGGCTGAGAGGGACCTGGGGGTGGTGGTGGATGTCAAGATGAACAATTCTGAGACTTGTAGGAGGGCAGCAGCCAAGGCCAACAGGATGCTGGGATGCATCGCTAGGGGGATCACCTCCAGAAGGAGGGAAGTGATACTCCCTCTGTATAACTGCTTGGTGAGGCCGCACCTTGAGTACTGCGTGCAGTTTTGGAGGCCACACTTAAAGCGGGACATTAACCTCCTGGAGAGGGTCCAGAGGAGGGCAACCAAAATGATTTGGGGCTTGGGGGACAGGACCTATGAGGAGAGGCTCGAAGAGCTAAATATGTACACATTGGAAGAGAGAAGGGACCGGGGGGACATGATAGAGGTCTTTAGGTACATGAAGAGAGTAAATAAGGGAGGAACAGTCGGGGTGCTTCGAAGGAAGGAGGAAGGGGCCACTAGGGGGCACGGCTGGAAGCTGGAGGGGGGAAGATTCAGGGGAGAAAGGAGGAGGTGTTACTTCACTGAGAGGGTGGTGGAGCCATGGAATGCACTGCCTAGGGGGCTGGTGGAGGCAGAGACAGTGGAGGGGTTCAAGAGGGGGTTGGACAGGTACAGGGGAAGGGTTCTGGAAGCAAAATCCAATGCAGCAAGAATATCCGGAACTGGGAAGGGAGAAGCTAGAGAAGGCGAGGGGGACAGCAAGGTCAGCACCCAGGTTGGGGACTGACCAAACGAGCAGACACGAAAGACCGTTAGGCCTATTCTGCTGGCATTTTAGTATGTTAGTAATAGATGAATGTTACCTGTGTGTATGCGGGAGTCTATATGGTTTATGTAAATTGCAAGGAGAATAGGGCCCAAGATGGAGCCTTGCGGCACACCACGTGGCAGGATCTCTAGTGGAGACAGCTCCCCTTGATCTTTAATTTGTTGCATTCAGTTGGTGAGATAACATTCAAACCACTATAAAGCAGTGTTATTTAGGCCAATACTACTCAAGACGTTAAGTAGAATGTTATGATCCACTGTATCGAAGGCCTTACTAAGATCTAGAAAGAGGGCATAAATGTATTGCTTAGTATCCAGGATGGTTTGCCATTCATTGGACACTTTGGCAAGGGCAGATACGGTACTGTGCTTGGGTCTAAATCCCGATTGTGCAGGGTTTAGGATGTTTTCGGTGTCAAGGAACTCCCTAAATCATGAGTTAACAATTTTTTCCAGGATCTTTGAAAGGATTTTCTACATTAAATTATCCATAATGGATAAGAGATCTTTACTGCAAGTTATACCCACCAATTCTAGGGGCCTTAAAACAGTCTATCAATGTGTCAAAATTGGGCAAACAGTATCCAGCACAAGAGAGGTAACATTAGGGGTAGCCCAGGGATCAATACTGGGGCCCCTACTCTTCAGCTACTTCTTAAATGACCTTCCCACAGCCTGACACCAAACTCATACTATATGCAGATGATGCTGTGCTCCTGAGCACCAGCATTTCTCAGGCTGCCTTACAATCTGAACTGCAGAACTCCTTCTCCAAACTTAAGGACTGGTTCTGTAGTCATAAGTTGCTACTAAACCACAAGAAGACCAAGGCCATGCTTATGTCCAGCCCCCACAACAAAAATTAGCACCACCCCCTCATCATCTCCAACTCATGCAGCGAGCCGCTGGAACAAGTTCACTTGTTCAAGTATCTGGGGGTCATAATAGATGATGCACTTTCATTTGTGCACCATATTGACTCTTTGGTCAAGACCGTCAATATCAAGATTGGTATCCTGTACAGGCACAGGCAACACCTCTCTCCAGGGGCCCTCTGCCTTCCAGTCCACAGTTCAGTTATATCTACTATTGACTATGGACTAGTGATCTATGGGGTGGCAATGGATACAGCACTCAACAGAGTTCAGGCTGTGCTCAACAAAGCCTGCAGACTCACCCTGGGTGCTGAGTGTGGCACTCACACCTGTACTCTGTACGAACATGCAAATTGGCTGTCATTAAAAAACAGAGTCAAATTCCAGACTTGCATCCTAGGGAAGAAGGCTCTATTGGGTAAAACACCACCTTGTGTAGGCAATTTGATCAAGGTGGCCAACTCGTTACAGGTCACCAGAGGGAGGACTAGAAGGACCCTGGCTATCTCTTTTCATCGCACCTCACTTGGGCAATGTGCATTTGCCTACTGGGCCCCCCTGTGGATGAATGAATTCCATGGGCACCTCTTGGCCACCAGTTGTCTGGCACAATTCAAAACTGGCCTCAAACAACACCTAATAACACTCTTTAAGTGTACCTGCCCCCTGAGTCCAGCCACCCCTGCTCTCTCTGCCCCCCAGCAAGCACTAGGCAGGTCTCAGGTACCCCTTCCCTCTGTCCCTTCTGATGACTTGCCTCAGCAATCAGTCTGCATCATGCTCCTTCGGCACCCGCCACCGCACCCTCTCCCCTCCCCTCCCCCAACTCACAGTCCTGTGAGTTTCCCTAACAGTCACTACTAATGCAGGCTGCCTGACCATGCCCCCTCACACCCCACCATTTACTTTAACATGTCTTCTCCACTCAGCCTCCCCATACCCCACCATTTATCCTTATACCTTATCTCCCGTCTTCTCCCTCCCTTCACCTCCACCGATTTACATACCACTCTCCTTCGTACCTCCTTTCTTCACCCCACTGCCAGCTATCCCTGTCCCTCTGAACTACTGACAAGGTACTCTGTGGCTGTTTATTCCTCCCCCACCCTCATAAAGTGTTTTTCTTTTTATTTTAACTTGTACCCATGTTTTGAGTTATTCTGTAAGTTCTGAATCCAAGCTGTATCATTCATTGTAATGTACCTTTGCTTTCTCCTATTGTATTGCAAAAAAGCTTGCAAAGGTCTTTTCCGAATTACTAAATAAATAAAATAAAATAAAAGAAGTCCGGGGCATAGTTCACTTCATGTGCTTGTGGAAAGTCAGGATTTAGTCCATACAAATGAGAGTATCGGAATTATCTATGTTGAATGAATCCCCTATTGATGTAAAAGATAAAAAGAGAGAAAATAAACATACTTGCAGAAACCAACTTAGAGGTCCAATGAAACTGCTCTCATTGTACAGAGCATTTCAGTAGGTTTGCTGGGGTATAAATAATAGCTGCGCCATGGGGGGAGGGGGCAGGACAGAATAGGACCTAACACCAGATAAAATGGTTCCCTCACAGAAGTGGTCGGTAGGAAACCAGTCCCAGGGGGGAAAGTCCCATTCCTCAATACTACTTAAATGGCCTAGCTTTAAACTAAACCATAGAAGTGAGGTCCGCTTCTGAAATTAAACTTAATTAGACCCCCAAACACAGAATGGCCCTCTCTTCGGTACCTCCAAGTGGTAGCACTTCGACTCACCAACAAACCTCCACAGGAGCAAAGTAAGTATCTCAGTGAAGCCTCAGGTTGTATTTTTCAGCTGTAGCCATTTAGCCAAGTCAGCGTGCAGAGGGAGCAGCGCTTATGATCTTCTTTTGCTTGGACATCTGCCTCCTGGTGTAGTGGACTACAGTAGGTCCTCTATTTCCTGTTCTGCTTGCTCTTCCTTGCATAGGAGCCGGGTTTGTATATTTGTTGGTGGGGCCCAGAGGTCAGTGGTCAAGGCCCGGCCCCCTGACCCAGGGGTCAGAAGTGAAGCATTGGGGTTCTAGGGGTCAAAGCACATATGGCATGCAACAACAAAGGAGCCATTTTGATGCCATTATGTGCATATTAGCATCTCCACCATGTACCATGCATGATTGCATGAAGGCATTGTGTGGCTCTGTGCTTGCCCCCTACCCCCCGGATCAGCTGTCCCAACCAAAATAATCCTACTTTCATAGTTTCCTGGAGTGTAGAGATCCAACCCACCCCCCAATTACTGCTTTAAACTTAATAAACCGTTAATCTCAATTATCCCTGGCATCTAGTGGTCTCCCCACTCCAGACTTGCCAGTCCAAGCCCAATTAATCCATTACTCAATAAAGCCTGCTGTCTAGTGGTCCCCACACCCAACTGCTAGTTCATATTCCCTTCCCCTTCCTACTCACTCATGTTACCCGGCCCCCTTTCCCTGTGTCCCCACTCACCCCAGTTGGCAGCCCCCCTCCAGTGATGGGGACTGGCACATCCCCTCCATTCACCCCCTTGACCAGCTACAGTCTGAGAAATAGGGAGAAGGTGCTCACCTACTGTAGAAACAGCTGTTTCCACAGCAGAGGCAAGCTCACTCCCCATCATTCAGATAGCAGAAGGCAGAGGTAGTGAGCAGAGGGGCTGTGCCAGTCACAGTCACCCAATGGAAGCAGCCAGCTTGGGTAAGTGGAGGGGACTGATGATCAGGGAGTGGGAAGCCACTAGACGGCAGAGATATTTGGGCTCAAACCAATGATCAGGGTGGGGTGGGGTGAGGTGACTGCTAGATGCCAGAGATCTTTGACATAAAGGGTTATTTGAGTTTGGACTGGCAATCGGGGGTGGGGTGGGGGGTGGAGAAGATGTCCAGACACAAGGAATTATTGAGATAAAGGGTTATTTGGGTTCAGCCCAGTGACTGAGGTGGTGGGGGGTCCACAAGATGCCAAGGAACATCGAATAACATGTTCATGGGGGATCAGAATGGCAATTGAGAGGTGTGGGACCAGTACAGTAGATGCCATGGATCTGTATAAGATGAGGTAATGGGGGACTGGACTGGTGATCGAAAACTGGGAGGCAACATGCACTGCTGTGCACTATGGTAAAGGTGCTGCGACTTTGGCTGTTTAGCACTTTCAGAACCACTGTATGTAAAGCTGTGCCCTGTATGCAGGGAGAATTCCTCTTTTGCATGGCACAGCAGTATATACAGTGTGTACCCGGCATTAGATTAATGGCATGTACCAGGTGGCACTGACCATGCTGTTCCCAGTAGCATATCCCTAGCATGTTTAGCTCCACACAGTCTAAAAATGGGGGCTGATGTTTTGTTTAGCAAACTATAAGTTAAAACAGAAGAAAGAATTCTCATATACTGAGTTAGAGAAGAGGAAAAGCAGTACACAGGTGTGGTATATGTGGCCTGAGCCAGCATGCTCGCTGAACTGTTTTCATAAATGACCTTTGGGTCAGTGGTGGATCCAAGAATTGACAGAAGGTGGGGAGCACTTGGCTACAAAAACCAAACCTTTGTAGGGGGGTCTGGGGGCATTCCCCCCCTCAGGAAATTTTGGAAATGTAGGTATAAAGTAGACCATTTTAGGCCCAGTTTCAGAAGCAAAGTGTTGACTACCCAAAAATCTATTTCTCTTTCTGTCACAGAGCAGCTGCAAACAGTAATGGCTGTCTCACGTGGGTATACCGATTCTGAGGGAGATGTCTGGTTGTTCAGGTAGAACAACCAGGCATCTCCATCTTCTTCCTTGGAAGCAGCCACTATCAAGAATGGTAACAATCAACTTTTGTGAGCAACTCCGGCATGCCCAGCACAGTTTCAGTTCAGTTGTATTAATACACCACTTACATTTTGGACAGTTGGCTGCCTGTGAGGTAGATCCTTCCCTTACTCACTTCCTTACAATGCCAAAGCCAACAATCAGGAGATTTACAAAATAAAGACAAGCAACTGTGACATTGCTAAAATACAGCAAGTTGCCTTTTTGACACTTCTCTTTTAACAGCTCTGCTGCCAATCCCCACATGTAAAAGGGGATGTATTTAAAAAAGAAAACCCTGATTGTTAGGTCTTAGGGTGGTGGACAAAAGAACAACTGAAAATAAAGGAGCCGGGGGGGGGGGGGACCTCAATAAAGTGAAGACAATGTATAAAAGTGATTATTTTATTTGACCTTAACCATGCAACTGCCAGCATTCTTCCTGATCCTACACTGGGGCTGGTTGGGGGCAAAGCATGCCAGGTATGCTCCAAGTGTTGTGCCAACTGCAGAAGCAGAATGTACTACCAAACCTGAGAGGCTGGGCTTTGCATTCAGTCTCTGAAATCTCATACTAGGGACAGCTTGGGGGATACAGAACGTCATGTGCTGTGGACACTGTGGGTGCAGAGTGTAGTGCTGGACCTGAGAAACTGAACTTTGTGAGTTAGACTGGCACCTTTAATCTCATCCTGTGACTGCCTTGGGGCAGAGCATGTCATGTACTGGGGCTACTGTGGGAGCAGAATTTGCAGACTGTTATTGAATTTGGTGAGCGGGGAGGACACAGGCTCATTATTCTGTACCAGGGCATAGGGAGGAACAGAGTGGGAAGCAGGACAAGAACAGCAGCGAGTGAGCGGCAAGCTGACAAGTTTGGTTCAGTGAGGATAGGGAATACTAATGCACAACTCTTTGAATGAATGACTTCATTCACACAGTTGTGAATTATTACAGTATGCACTGCAAGCCCACTGGTCCATAATGCGGACCAATGAGCTTGCAGCAATCACTGTAAGCTTTCATTCGGCAGGCAGCCATGGTGGTATTAGGGCATTTCCTGCCTGCCGATGACCGGGGGGGTGGAACTGGGTGAGCTGGAGGTCCAGAGTGGGTGGGTGGGGGTACCACTGGACCACCAGTATTGATGCAGATTTATATATTTGGTGATTGAAGGGTCAGGATGGGGAGGGGGTACCACTGGACTACCTGGGACCATTACGACGTATGATTTCAGTGATCAGAGGGTCAGGGTGGGGAGGAGGGAACCACTGGAAAACCAGGGCTATGAAATTACAATACATACAGTGATTGGAGGTATGAGTTGGGAGGAGGGTACCACTGGACCACCATGGGAATTTAATAGTTGTAAATCACGGCGCTCAGGGTTATGGGTTGAGGTGGGGGTACTACAGCAGTCCCTGGTACAGGGACCACATGCTGTACAGGGTGCCAGGTGCATTTCACTGGCCTGCCCTGCACAACACATGCAAATGGGCCATAATGACATGCAAATGACTCCATTTGTGCAATGCATGTATAATGGGCCCATTTTCATAGTCAGGTCTGAATATCTGGATTTTGCACATAGCGCAGCTACAGTTGCGCTGGAGCATTACAAGTCATAGCATTGAGACCTGTCTGTGGAATGCGCAAGTGCACTGTATTTGTGCGTGCGCATTAAATGCTATATTCAGAAGAGATGAGCCATGGCACATCTCATTTTGAATAAATCCCTTTGTTGCTCCAGCACAACTCAGTTACACTGCTCAACCACTTGCACCTTTGCCAGGTGCAATTTGGAATATCGGGCCCAATGTATATAAATTGGGAACAGCAAAAGTGCAGCACTCAAAATAGGACACCCAAGCAGCAGCTATCAAGAGAGAGTTGACACTGTAGAACCGTCCAGCAAGCAGAAGGAAGACAAGGATGAAGGTGGGAGGGAAGACAGAAGAGAAAGGTAGTCATGCAGCAAAGTGGCAGCCATATGGCAGCTTAAACAAAACAATTAGCATACAAAAACATGTGGATAAAGTATCACCTGCTGCCCCATCGAACTGTGGATAAAAGCCTTTCAATACATCTGAGTATTATCAGCATAGAAGAAATGTTAACCCAAAACTGTACTTTCAAATCACTGCAGTGCTTCCAGCTGAAGCATATATACTGGGAACAAGAAAAACAATGGGTACATAAGTAATCCCTGTGGCAATCAATGAATCAATATCACAAAGAGAAATGCCCCATGTCCACTGACTTGGGCTTTCCAATAGGAAAAACCAGTACCATTTCAATACTTTCTTAGGCAAACAACTAAAAAGAATCTGGTTGTCAGTAGTATAAAATATTGGGCAAAAGTCAAGGAGATCTACCACTGATAGTTCCCCTGGTCCTTCACAAGGAGATCATTCGTGACCCAATGTCACAGTGATATAACTGCAAATAAGCCAAATAGCACATGTACATACACTATCTCCTTACTATTGTTCACATATAAAACTCTGGGTTTTGTTAAACTTTTTATTTTATTTTCAACCGAATATTAGCAGTTCAACTAAGGTAAGTTGCAAGAGCAAGAAAGCAGAAGCCCATGAAGCTCTTATACTAATCCAAAACATAATAGGAGAAGTCATACCCTTTACAAATAAGACCATCCAATCTATTTTTGAAAATACTTTTAGTTTCACTAATAACAACATTTAGTGGTAGCCTGTTCCATGGACCAACAACTCTAATAGTAAAAAATATTTACGACTTGACTTCTCAAAGGGTTTTCTCTCTAATTGTAAGGGATGTCCCTGATATTGTGACCACAGTTTTTAAATTCTAGACCCAGTTCACACAATAAATAAGGGTCTTGAATAATATCATACAATAACATAAGATCACCACGGTCGACGCGGCAGATAAGGGCATGAGATTTAAAATATCTAGTCTATTCTCATAAGGAACTTCAAATAGCCCGGATACTTTTTTTGTGAATTTTCTCTGAACTCTTTCCAATAACAGGCATTCGGATTTTTTATATGGATTCCAAAGCTGTGAAGCATATTCTAAATGTGGTCTAACATATGCTCGATACAAAGGCAACAGTACTTCCTGTTTTCTAGATCTGATATTACGCAATATAGACCATACCACTTTCTTGGATTTGTTAATGATGTAATGTACATGATTATTATAAGAAAAGTTATTTGAGATATTGACACCCAAATCCCTTTCATCAGATGTAGTATTGAGTAGTATACCATCCAAATAATAGGGACTTTGTAAATTACTAAGGCCCAAATGCATTACTTTGCATTTGGAGATGTTCAAAGACATGTCCCATTTCTTAACCCATGTTGTAATGTGGTCTAGGTCCTTTTGAATGGCATCAACCTGATAGTTAGAGGCACATGGGGCACCTATTTTTGCATCATCAGCATATTTAATAGTGAATGATGAGCAGCCAGAGGTAAGGTCAGCAATAAATGCCTGAAATAGGCATGGGCCCAATACTGAACCCTGTGGCACCCCACTAGTCACTATACCCCTAGCTGAAGTGCTCCCATTAATGGTCACTTGCTGAGAGCGATTAAAAAGCCAATTAATTATCCAATTAACTAGAAACCTGTTTATATTTAGTTTGTAAAGTTTAGTAATTAAAGCCCAATGAGGCATGATGTCAAAAGCCTTACTAAAATCAATGTAAATAATATCATATGAAACATTTTTATCTAGTAATAAGCTGATTTGTTCGTAAAAACATATTAAATTTGTCAGACAACTTCTGCCTTTTTTAAAGCCATGTTGTTCTACATTGTGACAGTCCAGGACTAGGGATATTAAATCTTTACTTAAACTCTCTAATAATTTACAAATAGAAGAAGTTAAACTTATAGGCCTATAGTTTTCCCAGTTGTTTTTTTGGCCCTTTCTGTAAATAGGGATGACATGAGCTTCTTTCCAATCCTGGGGAGCAAAATTAGAGGCCAAAAAATATTCGAACATCAATTTTAAAGGAACTGTAATTACATCAACTAATAAAAATAATAAATGTCTGGCTATATTATCTGGACCAGGACTATATTTTCCTTTCAGTTTTAGTATTTTATCTCTAATGGTGTCCAATGAAAATTTAACTGGTGAGACATTGGCGGTGTCTTGTAAAGCATAATCATTAGTTGGAATAGAAGAACCAGAGACATTTTTACAAAAATTTTCATTAAACAAATCGGACATTTTTTTTGGCTCATATATCAAAGTGTCACAATCCAATAATGGACCTACTTGGCATGTTGGTTTCTTTAAAGAATTGATGTAGGAATAAAATTGTTTGCTATTAGATTTATTGGCGCTAGATGCTAAGTTTTGCTCCCAATTTGATTTGGCCTTCCTAATCATTCTTTTTCATTTTCTTTGTATACTTTTATAAGAAATCCAGTTAGGGGGAGTTTTAGTCTTTTGATATTTAATATATTTCTTGTGTTTTTGTCTAATACATTTTTTTATTGATTGATTCATCCATTTGGGAGCTTTAATATTAGTCTCATTTTTAATTTTGGATGGAATATATAGCTCCTTGAGTTGAAAATGATGTTCTTAAAATATTCCCAGTAGTGTTCCGGGGTTAAACCTGACAATAAGATGTCCCAATTAATTTTCCCATGATATGTTTCATAGTACCTAAGTCAGCTTTATCATACAAATACATTTTAGTACAGTTGGGATTGTATACATAAGTTTGTACGATATTAAATGTAATAGTGTTGTGATCACTATTCCCAATAGGCTCACTGACTAACATGTTTTCTAATTCGAGGTCATCATCACAAAGGACCAAATCTAATATCATTTTTCCTCTGGTTGGGCAAAGTACATTTTGCCAAAGTCCCAACTGGGTACATGTATATAATAACTTGTTCCCTTTACTGGCATTTGCATATAAATTCTGCCAATCAATCGAGCCAATGTTAAAGTCTCCAGTGACTACAATTTTACCTATTGATTTAGCTTGTTCAAATTCTGATAAAATTGCATCTAATGTATCTATTGATGAATTCGGAGGACGATAACAGGAACCCAATATGAGGGCCTCAGATTTGGAAAACTTTATCTTTATCCAGATAGTCTCTGTTTGTATGTCATGATTTTTGATATACTTTGTTATATCAATAGAATTAAGTTGATTCCTTATAAATAACACCACTCCACCACCTTTCCTGTTTGGTCTATTAAAAGTGTAGGCAGTGAAGCCAGGTATGGTGGTATCCTATGATGTTTTATCATGACCCCAAGTTTCGCTGATTGAAATAATGTCAACATCCCCCTTTATTAATTCTACATTTTAATTCATCCAGTTTTTGAGTTAAACACCTAGCATTAAAGTATAAGAAATGTAATTTATAGCATTTTACAGAGCTACTGACTGGAGATTTTAGAGATGGCGGCCTGTCCACCATCTCACCCCCAAATTTTAGTTTAAAAGACGGTGAATGGATGTCAAAAATTGTTTTCCTAGAACAGCATTACCCCGTCTGCTTAAGTGTAACCCATCATAGCTGAACAGTTCTGGATGGTGATCAAATTCCTCCCAATGCGTTAGGCAAGTCAAGTTTTGGTTTAAACACCATTTTCTTAACCATTCATTCACAACTTTGATTTTATAATTTTGAAATGATGAGAAACGTGGGATTGGTAAAATTTCTGATATACAAATCTTGCAACCCATATCCACTAGTTTATTTGTTAAAGCTACAAAATCTTCTTTAATCGATTGGACAAAGCTGATGCTGCCAGCAGCTGCCTTGCCTACCTTTGCTGGGATGATGCTGGCTGACTGTGCTGATTCTCTCCTCCTCTGCTTCTCACCTCACACTCCTCCAGTTGACCTGCTGGCTGCTGTTGTCTGTGCTGGTGCCACCGGCCACCCAGACCTCTCCAAAGGACCCTCACCACTACCTGGTGACCCACCTGGCCACTTGTAGACCTGCTGCTTCCCGCCTGCCTAAACCAACCTCCCTAACCCCACCAGCCGTACTCTAGTTGCCCGCCCCAACTCACCTACTCACAGTGTATTCCCCTGAATCCCTCTCTGCTGCTCAGTCTAGCCCTCCTTGCAACTTGCTGCCTGGTGGTGTTGTGTGTGGTGTCCCAGACTCCCGACTGGCCGACTCTTGTCCCGGTCTCCATTTCTCTTTCTCCTGGCTCCCACTACACCACCGGTCTTTGGCATTGACTTGGAATGCTCTCCTTCTCTGGCTAAGTGCCTCTCTTCTGGGCTGGATGGATGCCTGGACCACTTTTCCTTGACCTTGCCTTTGACTATGCCAGGCAGACCTGCCGCACAACATGATGTTAACCACTGCCCTGACCTGAGCACCAGCCTCCTCACTCACAGAATCACCCCATGGTCAAGCATGCATGTGTATGGCGTTAGCATATCGTACCCAATAAGACTCCCCCTGGCCAATCACAGTGCGGCAAGATGAAAATTGCCACTTGCCAACCACCAGTCACAAAGATTTTTTTGGGGGTGGTGATAAACCAAGCAGGCAAAGGCGCCACTTTTAAATAATTCCAGCAGCACCACCAGCCAATTAAATGGGGGGATGGCATGGTTGGCTTGGTCACAGTCAGCAGAGGGGGCACGTGCACATAGAGAAACTAACCAGGGAAAAGAAAATTAAAAAAAGTGAGAATGTGGCAAAATATTGCTGGAGCTCAGCCCAGGTTAAAAAATATTGCTGGGGCCAATGCCCCACAGACCCATACAACCCAGAGCCTATGCATCCTTGGTATCTGTGATCAGGACTCCCAGGGCTTGTAGGAATGGAGTAGCTGCCAAAAGCAACTCAAAGATCTTTGTTCCCTCTTTGTCTTGTACCCAAAGCCATGCAGAATATTGCAGGTATGCTTTCAGGCCTCTCTGTCTGAGGGATTTTACCAGTTGTAATATTTTCTTTCTTTTGGCCAACATAAGAGGTGGATAGTCTTGGTCAACATAGAATTTTTGTCCGTCCAGGTTTAGGTCTCTTTTGGCCCATGCAAGTCACACAATCATTTACTTAGTGGTGTACTGCAAAAATTTAATTAGAATAGACCAAGGAGGTGCACCTTGCTTTGGCTTTGGATCCCTACTGCCCCGAGCCCCGACCATAGTAAGCATAAGTAAGCATAACACATCCCCAATATCCATATTGTGGTGAACCCCCCACTCTTTCCCCAAACCCTGAGAACTGAAAGAAAACATGGTTCCCCAGGTTTTCATAGTGTAGTGGTCCCCCCTCCCCAGCCCCAACCACTGGTCACTGATCACTGATGGAAAACATATCGACCCATGTTTCCATAGTGTAGTGGACCACCAACCCCTGCCCTGATCCATGATCACTCTGAAACCAGTCGACTCCCTGTTTTCCACAATGTAGGGACCCCCCACCCTAGCCCTGATTTCTGTACCCAATGAATGTACACCTGCCATCCATTTCCATAGTTTAATGGCCACCCACCCTCCTGCCCCAGACTACAGTAGCCCATCACCATGAACCCCCCAACCTGACCTGTGCTGGTGACTGACACAGCCCTCCTAACCCTGCCATTGCCAGCCACTGACTGAAATTTACCTGAGCCAGTATACTAAATAGAACACAAGCGTGGTTCCTTTCCTCTCATTGCTAATTTGATGCATTGTTGATCCTAGGAGGAAGTGCTGACTGAAAGAGGTGGTAGTACGCTATGCGCTCTCTACCACTGGGGAGGAGTGGTGAGAAGTAGAGAGACAACGCTAGTTTTATTTTTATAAAAGGTAAGCCAGCATTGCTTACAATGTTTGTTTCCTTTCCAGAAGAACTTATTGCGTCCCCTCATCATGCAGTTACTTTGTAGCTGTGTTTATTTTTTCTCCTCTGGTGTTTGGTTAATATTAGCAGCCCTTCCTTCTGTTATACTACTCACCGCACAGCAAATTAGAAGCCTCAAGTTCTTCCACACACATACAGAGAATGAGCTGCCAAGTTAATCAGAAGCACAGAGACTATCCCTTAGTTTTTGTAGGGGGACAATTAGATACCTGTGTATAATCACCCTGTGTTAAAAGCTTTCCACAGTGTGCAGGGGACTAGTATCTGCTTTGTGTGAGATATGAAGGGAAGAAAACCAGAAGTAAAGAAAAACAGGGATAACATGAGTATCAAAGAGAAAATTACTAGTTATATAAAATGGCCAGAAAACCAGGAGACTGTTGGGGGAGAAAAAGGAACTGAGAATTCAGAGCCCAAAAATGTAAACTTAAACTTCATCACCAGTGAAGGAGACAGTTGATACGCAAATGTTAGTGCATCCATTAATAAAACAAATTAAGGATTTTGAAGAACAGAAGAAGTATGGTTTCTTTCAGGGTAAGGAAATGAGTCAAGAGGCAAGTAAGGAGATTAATTAATGTAATACTGAGAGTCAACTTGAAGTAGAAACAAGGAGAGGGTCTGAAGCTGACTCGGGACAGGACAAAGTCTTTGAGGAAAGGTCAATGTCCTTCCTGAATCAGTTTGGGGCATTTTTGACTCCATATACTGACATATTGTTGTTAGATCCACCTTCTAAGTGTCCCCCGACCTGACCCATATATGGGAAAGTAAATTAAAAAAATATGAAAGCTCATTTCTCTTCTCTTTGACAGGAGAATTTGAAAGAGAGAAAGCAGCAAAAACATATGCCAGGGTAGTAAAGGGCCATGACAAAATGGCTGCAGAATTAGGAAATCAATATAGTAATACTCTGGCAGAGATAAAAGCAGAAATTGTACAGGGAAATAAATTATTAACAGAGCTAGTAACACTTTTAAAGAACAACCAAAAAAGGTTATCTCCGAAGCAGATAGGCTAACTGAAAACAGGAGTACAAAAAAAAAAAAAAATAAAAGAGATTACAGAGGCATTGGGAAGAAAAGAAGAAATTGAAATACAACAATTAGTGAATTCTAAAGCTGAAAAAAGAAGGTTAAGGGAAAGGTGATTAAAAAAAGAATAGAGAAAAGGAGGGTATATCTCAACAGGAAATAACAAAACTAGACAGTGAACAGGGTTATAGGAAAGAGGAAAATATATTTAGAAGAGAGGATGGGATATTAATGCCAGCATATATGTCATCTGAGCTGGTGGAATCCAAAGATCTGGAGAAAGGTAGACAGATAGGAGTGGAAAGAGATGGAAAATCAAATAGTGTCTGTATAGTATATGTGGAAAGAAACCTTGGAAAAGATAAGGCTGGAAGACCTGGCATAGGTAGACAGCAAACAGAGGCAGAGATAAAAGAGGACAACACAAGAAAGGGGTTAATTAAACCAATGGTCTTCTTCAGAGGTATCCCAAAAATCAAAGAATGAAAATTTAGTGACACTCAAGATTGCAATATTTAGCATCTGGAAATGTCTTCTGGGGAATAAGTTTAAATGGACAGATATTGCATCAGTATATAGATATCATATAGGGAAATAAAATGGATGGGTTTGCCTGGTCACTCAGGAGAGTAGCACAATATAGATGATATTGGATGTGAATTCAGAATTTAAAAAAAATACAAGTAAAAGCCAAAACAACTATGTGTGTGCAAGATGTGGGTAAGGAAGAAAATAAAACAAATAAGGAAGATACTGAGCTAAGAAAAAAAGGAAAGGATGTTTCCCCAATAAAGAAAATGCAGATCCAGAAAAGAATAACAATTTATTTGGAACCTTTGCAAGAGGAATACTTAACTCAGGATTTTGGACTTCAAGCGACCACAGAAAGAACAATTAGAAGAAGGAAAGTTAGAGGTCCCAGAATAAACAGTTGTTTAATTCTGCAGAATAGGGGCAGTTCTGCAATAGATCTGTGTACAGGGCCTATGTAAGAAATATGTGGGAATAAATTCTACCCACTGGAACCAGAAGTTTTACTGATCTGACAGAGATAGAAAAGGAGAGGCATTCCCCAACAGAAGGCCAGTGGTTTGGACATTATTTCATGGAACATTGCAGGGTTGGGGGTAAACTGAAGAATTTTGGATGGTGGAATTTACTTCCTAAATATCCAATACTTTTATTACAAGAAACTTGGGCAACTAACCCAAGGGAACATTTATTTGAGGGCTTCCAAAGTTGGGGAGTGTCTGCTCAGAAACTGTTAATGTATGGAAGGCCTTCGGGTGGAATATGTACACTGGTAAAGATAGGCTTAGGAATTGAAGCCAAATGTGTGGTTAACAATGAGAAACATAATATATTAGGAATTGCTTTACTTAAGTATGGGAAAACTATATGTACAATATTAAATGTATATATAGTGCCTAATGATGTGACAGCTAAAACTGTAAAGGAAAAGATGGAAACTATTCAGGAAATTGTACTGCATATGCATTTACAATACCCAGGAATTACCATAATACTGGGAGGTGACTTAAATGCAAGAACAGGATCTTTACTGGAAGAATCTTGTGATAACTGGAATTTAGATGACACTTTAGGAATTCCTATAAGATCCCCTCAGGACCCTAAAATTAATAAATGTGGTCAAGAATTATTCATTATGTTGAAAAATACAAGTATGAGAATTTTAAATGGAAGATCAGCAGAAGGCCGAGAGAAAAATGTGCCTATTTGGGTAAAAGGGGAGTAAGTGTACTGGACTATTTTATAATAGATGCTCATTCATTCAAGAAGGTAATTAGGCTGGAAATATTAGAACTGTGGAATAGTGACCACTTTCCATTAATATTACATTTAGCACAGCCCCTCTCTGGGAATTTGAGAAAAGAGAAAATGCAAACTATGAATAAGGCTAACAAAAATATGACAGTAATTAATAAAAAGAGAATAAAATGGACATTAGAAACACAAGAAAGGGTGCAAAAACTTAAACAGGACATTGCAATTCAGCAAAGAATAAGATTAAGTATTACATTTTTTGAGGCTGGTCTTGCAGGATGTGAAGACCAGGTGGGACAGGTAAAGGATGAGAAGGAGGTAGGTAGGTAGGTAGGTAAAATTTTATTTTTATACAGGTAATACATGTCATTTGGACATAATCCAGTTTACAAGACAGACCTGTTTAAATTCCTAACTAGTTACATAAAAATAAGTTCCATGTTAAATACATATAAATACAAACACCACAATATGCAAACAACACAATATACCTAAAAGACTTCCAAAAGCTAGATTATAAAATCTCAAAATCCCAAGGAACCTTAGAGGAGGAAAAAAACATTTAACACTCACAAATGTGAGCATATAGCTCCTTTATAGTATGAGTAAACAATGAATAATTTGGGATTTCTCTTACCTCATCAGGAAGAGAATTCCAAAAACTAGCAGCCTGATATAGCAAAGACCTGTCCCAGTATTTATTATAATGTTTACCTACATCCCTTTGAGGGATGTGAGAGGGTAATATTAGCTGAATTAAGGAAGCCAAGTACATACAGAAGTATGAGACAAATAAAAGGGTAAAGGGAGTAGCAGAATGGTTTGACAGAGGCTGTGAAAAAGCTAAAGCAAGGATGGCTAAGCAAGAAGGAAGATGCACAAAAAACAAAAGAATTACAAAATAGGATTGCCTATATCTATTTAATGCAAGAATATAGGGCTTTATTAAATAATAAAAAACAGAAATATTCAGATGCCCTTTGGTAGGCCCTACAGGAGTCAATTGTGGAAAAAGACACAAAAACATTCTGGAATTTAGCAGCACATGGAACGGGGAACCTGAGACTAAATATAAAGGTGCACATCCTCCCTGAAGTATGGATAGCACATTTTAAAAAGGTATTTAGAGCAGATTAAGACCCTACAGTGAGACTGGTAACTGGTAATAATGGAAAGGTAGAGAGAAATGTTAATGAGAAAGGAGTATGGTGTGACTTTACTATAGAAGAGGTAGTCATAGCAATAAAAGCAAACAGAAATAATAAGGCTCCCAGTATGGATGAGACAGAGGAGAGAAATATATCATTCAGACCCAGGGTGGTGGGCAGAACTATTGATGCTAATGTTTACTTATTTAGTGAAAATAGAAAAATTCCCTTAAAATTGGAGTATGGGCCTGGTTGTCCCTATACATAAGAAAAGTAGAATTGATGAGCCAAGTAATTATAGACCAATTACGCTATTAAATATTACCTCCAAAATTCTCTCGAGACTCCTATTATCCAGATTGGAGACATGGGTAGAGGAAATTAATATAATATCTATATACCAGTCTGGCTTTAGGCAATAGAGATTTACATTAGATCCAATTTTCACACTGGTACATTAGATGTATTATTTCTTCTGAGCTCCCAGCTTCTGCCATCAGTTGACCTCCAGCGCGCCCTCCCGCGAAGGTCTGACCCCCTCCCTTGTGCACCCCATGACTTACCTTTCGTGGCAGGGTGGTGGGGAGCGACTCAACCCACCCCAAATGGATCCATGCCAGGAAGTTGCCTTCTCAGGAAGTGGTGCGCTGCGGGGACCCACGTCATCCAGCCTGGAGCTTTTTTTTTTTGCCCGCCCCTTGAGGAGGCAGGGGCATGCAATGACACCTGCGGTGAGGCGTGCATGCTGCTACCACGTGCTCTCACCAAGCGGCCTGCCTGTCTCCTCCCTTCAGCTGTAGCATCGGCATGCTGCCTCCCCAGCAGCCACTAGGGGCCAGTGGAGTGCCGAGTAGCTGAGTGTCCCCACCCCAGAGGAGAGCAGTCCAGCGGATGCTCAATCCTTCTCCTCCCCTAACCCCGATGACCCATGCTCGTTTCCCGAACACGGATCGCGGCATGGCTTGAGGTAAGGTGTCCAGCGCCTCAGCCCTCAACACCACTGGGCCAGCTTCACATTGGTACATTTAATAAATAAATATGTGAGAAAGAATAAAGGAAAAGTGTATGCAGGCATTCATAAACATTAAGTCAGCATTTGACAACGTTATTAGAAATTTGCTTTGGGAAAAGCTGGAAAGTAAAGTGATAGACAAAAAAAATTACTTAATATGATCAAGTTGCTTCAAAATAACACTAAAATAGCGATAAGATACAGTAAAAATGGAGCTTGTATGGAGCCCATGGAGATTAAACTTGAGGTCAAGCAAGGATGTCTACTTGCGCCAACACTTTTTAATATTTATATTGAAACTATAGTGGAACAATTGAGAGACGCTGAGACTTTTCCACCTAGGATAAAAAAACTTACCAATAAAAATGATGCTATATGCAGGCGATGCAATTATTCTCTCCCAAACACCGCTGGGCTTGAAAAGAGCATTGGGATCAGTTATAAGTTCACTAGAGAGGACTGACCTTGAATTAAATATAGAAAAGACAAAGATATTGGTCTTTGAGACTGGTAATTCAAAACCAAAAAAATGGAATATAGTAGATAAAAACTTTCAGGAGGTAAATATATTTTGTTATCTTGGAGTATGGCTTACTAAAAAATTAGAAACATAGAAACATAGAATTTGACGGCAGATAAGGACTGCTTGGCACACCCAGTCTGCCCATTTCCCTGCCTACTGGATAAGCTGCAGATCCTAGTTAACCAGCAGCCTACTTCTTTCTACCCCCACTCCCTAGAATTGCCTTATGACTGTCCCATGCATGCTTGAATTCCACCACTGTTTTTGACTCCACGACCTCCTCCGGAAGGCAGTTCCATGCATCCATAACCTCTGTGAAAAATACTTCTTAAATTACCTCTGAGCTGCCCCCCCATCTTCAAATTTTGCCCCCTTGTTCTTGCACACCTCTTTTTTTGAAAGATGCTACCCTCTTGGACTTTGTTGATTCCCTTGAGGTACTTGAAAGTTTCTATCATGTCCCCCTCTCCCTCCTTTCCTCGAGGCTATACATATTAAGCTCCTTAAGTCTCTCTTCATATGTCTTCCAGTGCAGACCCTGCACCATTTTAGTTGCCCTCTCTGGACAGCTTCCATCCTGTCTATGTCTTTGCAAAGACTGGGTCTCCAGAACTGCACACAGTACTCAGATGGGGTCTGACCAGCTGTCTGTACAGAGGGATAATAACTTCCTGTTTTCTACTGGTGATGCCTCTCCTATGCATCCCAGTATCCCCCAACCCTCCTTGCCCTCCTCTCACATTGCTTGCCCACCTTTGGGTCATCTGATATGACTACCCACAGGTCCCTTTCCATTTTTGTTGTTGTTAGTATCTCACCCCCCATTGTGTACTCTTCCCCTGGGTTTTTGTTTCCCAGGTGCATTACCTTGCACTTCTTAGCATTGAATCTAAGCTGCCATACATTTGACCATTCCTCTAACCTTGCCAAGTCCTTTTCATCCTTTCCACCCCACCTTGTGCATCAACTCTGTTGCAGATCTTTGTGTCATCTGCAAAGAGACATACTTTTCCTTCCAGTCCCTCTGCAATGTAGCTTATAAAGACATTGAAGAGGACCGTCCTAATACTGAACCCTGTGGTACCCACTAGTAACCCCCTTTCTTCAAGTGGACTCCATTTACTATTACTCTCTGTGTCCTGTTCTCCAGCCAATTTTTACCAGGCTGTCATCTTGGGACCCACTCCCAGGCTAGCTAACTTGTATATTAATCTTTTGTGTGGGACTGTGTCAATGCCTTGCTAAAGTCTAGGTAGGTCATGTCCACAGCCCCTCCCTGATCTACTGCTTTGGTCACCCAGTCAAAGAAATCTATCAGATTTGTCTGGCATGACCTTCCCGCTGTGAATCCATGCTGCCTTGGGTCCTGTGCCCCTCTGGCCTCTAGATACTCGACAATTCTTTCCTTCAGAAGTGATTCCATCATTTTCCCTACCACTGAGGTTAAACTAACAGGTCTGTAGTTTCCTGCTTCTGCCTTGCTCCCACTTTTGTGAAGGGAATCACATCTGCCCTCCTCCAGTCCTCAGGTACCACCCATCCTCCATGATTTGTTAAACAGGGTAGTCAGTGGTGTCACTAATTCCACCCTTAGTTCTTTTAGAATTCTGGGATGAATCCCATCAGGCCTCATTGCTTTGTCCACCTTCAGTTTTAAGAGTTCTTTTCAGAACCCTTTCTTCTGTAAATGGGCTGGTATCAACTTCTGTATCCAGAGTGTTTCTACTGTTTGTTTTAGGTACCTCCCCTTCCTTTGTAAATACAGAGCAAAATATTTGTTTAGTATCTCTGCCTTTTCACAGTCACCTCTGCCCACCCTCCCACCCCTTTATTAAGCCTCACTATTCCCCACTTGGTCTTCCTTCGCTCCCTGATGTACCTATAAAGGTTTATCCCCTTCTTAACTGGTTGGCTATCTTTTCGTCAGTTTGGGCCTTTGCTGTTCTGACTGCCTTCCCAGCTTCATTTTGCTTTAACTGATACAGTTCTCTGTCCTGCTCCTTCTGTGATTCCTTGTACTTCCTGAAAGCTTTCTTTTTCTCTTGAACCTTCACTGCCACTTCCTTTGAGAACCATAGTGGTTTCTTACATCGTTTAGTTTTGTTTATTTGCTTCACACAAAAGCTAGTTACCTCTGTGATGGCAGTTTTTATTATTCCCCATTGTTCTTCCACCCCTCCTTCCTGCCCATTTGCTAGTGTATTCCTTAGGCACTCACCAATTTTGGCAAAGTCAGCCCTCCTAAAGTCCAGTACCTTTGCCTTTGTATGGCTTGACTCTATTGCTGTGTTTATTGTGAGCCATACTGTTCGATAGTCGCTAGTTCCCAGATGGCTACCCACTTCTACATCTGTGATCCTCTCTTCATCTCCATTTGAGAGAACCAGGTCTAAGATTGCTCCCTCTCGAGTGGGCTCCAATACTAGTTGTCTAAGGCATGCCCCCTGTAGGGCATCTAGAATAACCCACTCTTCAAAGTGGCTGCTGCAACTGCACTCCAGTTAACATCTGGCATATTCAGATCGCTCCATCAGCAATATCTCCCTTTTCTGCCTTACTAAGTATACTTTCTATCATTTCCTTGTCCATTTCCTCCCCTGAGAGAAGTCTGTATACAACCCTATGCGGATTGTGGTGCCATTGCCGGTCTCCAAATTTACCCACAGTGCTTCTTCTCCTCCCTGTTTTCCCTTTTGTTCTGCTGCTTTGATTCCTTCGCTTATGTAAAGAGCTACTCCTCCTCCTCTATTACCCTCTCTGTCCCTCCTGTAGATAGTGTATCCTGGTATGTTTACATCCCAGTCATGGTTTTGTGTGAACCATGTTTCTGAAACCATGTTTCATTGACTTGGAAAACACATCTTTGTAAGATAAAAGAAAAGTCATCTAGAGCCTTGCAGGCAATAGGCAGACTTGCCAATACGTATGCACAAAATTCATATATGGCACAAGTTAGCTACTATGAGGCAAATGTAAATGCACTATTTTCATATGCCTCAGAGGTTTGGGGAATTCTGTGTGTGGCAAATGATTTGGAGGCAATACAAAACCGGTTTCTTAAAATACTTTTGGGGGTCTCTATGTATACCCATGGTGCCATGATTAGAGCAGAGACTGGAATGTATGCTATTAAAACTAAGATACAAAAAAAAAGCAATACATTTTTGGTTCCAAATAATCACTTACAATGTACCTAATCTGAGTAGTCTATCATTTCAAGAAGAAACTGAGGAAACGTCTATGGGAATAGAGATGAATGGACTTGTAAGCTCAATGATGTTCTAAATAATCTAAGTTTAGAAAGACATTCTATTCTGTATACACATAGGTGTATGTTATTATTTAAAAATCAGGTCATTCAAAGGCTGACTGATGTCGCGGCTGCACAAGATTTGGAGGCTCTACATGATTGTGGAGAAGGGAATATATATAAAAATATTAAGAATATATTTTCGATAGAAGAGTACCTCCAATTTTGCGATAATGCAAATCAGAGAAAGACTTTATGTAAATTTCGGATGGAGCAAGTAAATTCGGGGACAAATTATAGGCTAGGTGGAGCAGTAGTGCCTGCATCATATTGTTGTAATGAAAACAGTAAATGGGAAATACTGCACATAATTTTTGAATGCCCTGTGTTTGATAAACCAAGGAGGAAATGGATCTTGCCACAAAGGGAATGTCAAGTGGGAGAAGATGTGTGGGATAAGACTTTTAGATTATTTAAGTCAACATCTGAACCAATAATATTTGCCACAGCAGAATTTGCACAATTTGTTATAAGATATGTAGCTAGTAAAAATGGCCATAGGTGGTGGTAATTAGGTGGCGCTAAATATAAAATATTGTGGTTGCTGTAAGGATAGTTGTTATGAGGTTAAAATCTGTGCAGCAACCATAAAACAAATGATGAGGTTAAAGTGATGTGAATGATTAACAAATGGTGTTTTTAAATATGTGTGACTTATGTGTCATTTTTTATATGTAACAAAGTGATATTTATATACGTTTGTTTAATAAAATTTGACTTGACCTACACGAACGTGTACTATTCAGCGTACCGGCTCGGGTGAATTTTAGTTAGTGGCTGGCCATGGCAGGGTGAGGAGGGCTGTGCCAGTCACCGGCACAGGTCGGATTGGGGGGGTTCAGGGTGGTGGGCTATTGCAGTCCAGGTTGGAGGGGTGTGGGGCCACTACACTATGGAAACAGATAGCAGGTGTATATTCATTGGTACAGAGATCAGGGCTGAGGTGGGCGGTCCACTACACTATGGAAAATGGGGAGGTGACTGGTTTTAGTGATATTGGGGCTGGGGAGGGGGGACCACTACACTATGGAAAAGGGGTATGGTGCTATCACTATTGCGATCAATGATTGGGGCTGTGAGGGGGCTGGCCTGGTGCATTGTGCCAGGCGCAGCCATGCTAATGAGCCCATAATGGGCATGCATGTTGCACCATGCATACCCAATGAGCTCATTAGCATATTCTAGCTGAATATTGCCCATGGGAGGTGTGGCACATCCAGGTATGCACCACATATCCCCCATTGGTGGTCATCAGCCCTGAACCCTGGATGCACTGCCCACACATGGCAACCGACCGCTCTGTGTCGTGTATCCAGGGTCCCATATTCACACAGCTTGCCCGATCTGTGTGATCGTGCATTCTGGGTGAATATGTCAAATAAGTTGGCCGGGGCATCTGTTTTGCATGACTCACTGTTATGTGTGCACATCTGACAGGCCCTGAATATGTCCCCCTTGCTCTTTTAGGAATTTAATTGGCTGTTCTGGGGATGTGGGATTTAGTGTTTTTCTCATTCTCTGATTTTTAATAATAATTCTCCAATGGCTATCTCTCTTGCCCTGTTTCTCAGGAGTGCTCCTCTAATGTTGCATTTAGCTACAGCCCAGAGGGTATCTTATTTTTCCTGTTATTTAAAAAAAAAACTGTTTTATGTATTCTTATAAGTGTTTCACTTTTTCCAGCAGTTAGTTGTTGAGACACCATCTTCTATCCTCTTCTGTAGCCAAGCTAAACTTAAAGAGCTGGTGACATGTTCAGGAGAACTTTAACAAAACATATTTAGGCACTGTCCAGCATTATTTTCCCATTAGTTCTGTATTTCTTCTCCCCATTATTTAGTAGTGAGGTCCTCTGCATGAAAACAGGATCTTTGCTACCGAAAAGTTAATCTATTCCTACTGCTTTCTCCATACCTGAAGTCATAGAGCACTGCTTCAGACCTCATAGTTACTCCCATGGCAACAGATTGTGATGTCACAACAGAGGATTATGACTTGAATAGGGAGTGAGCTATAGAGGCAGATGAACTCTAAGGGGAAAGTGATCATATATTCATATACATTTCTTTAGTAATAAATTATAGGAAGGAAAAATATATAAAATATAAATGGAATGCAAACAGAATTGTACCTAATTATTGTTTTTAAAGTTTTCTTTCAGGCATCAGTAGCTCTCTTCAAGCATTAATGTAACTGGTGAATGGTCTGACACCACCCTGCTCTCTATTTCACAGGTGGACAGTCCATGAATTTCATTCCATCTTCCTGTTCTTTTTTTCTATTAGTATCATAAGAACATAAGAAAAGCATCGGCAGATGGGGACCATGCAATCCATCTAGTCTATCCTAGAAACTACCCCCCTCCCTACGCAGCCTTCATCCTAACTTCTCCTTTATGTCTGTACCATGTGAGTTTGAACACACTGATTGTCTTTAATGCTACCACCTCCTGGGGCAGGTTGTTCCACGGGTCTATCACTCTGTCTGTGAAGAAGTACTACCCGAGGTTGCTTTTGAACCTTTGTCCTACCAGTCTCATATCATGCCCTCTTGTGCGTGCTGCCATGTTCCATTGAAATAGATTGCCTGTCTGAGCTGTGCTAAATCCCCTCATGTACTTAAATGTTTCAATCATGTACCCTCTGTTTCTTCACTGCTCAGGGGAGTATAAGTTTAGCTCCCCAAGTCTTGCTTCACATGACCTGTGATGCAATCCATGCACCATCTTAGTAGCCCTTTTCTGCACTGTTTCCAAATGGCCAATGTTCTTCTTGAGGTGAGGTCTCTAGAAGTGAAAGCAGTACTCCAAATGTGGCCTCGCCAAGGACCTGTAGGGGGGCATGATAACCTCCCTCTTTCTACTAGGAATACCTGTACTTATACATCAGAGGATGCCACCTGCTTTCTGTGCTGCTTTCTCACATTGTTTTCCTACCTTTAATTTGTCAGTGATGATTGGGCCGAGATCTCACTCTGTTTGTGTTTCCTCAAGTTGATGTCCTCCCAGTGTGTACTTTTTTCCAAGGATCCTCTTTCCCAAGTGCATTACCTTACACTTTTTGGCATTAAATTGTAACTGCCAGTCCCTGGACCAATTTTCTAGCCTTCTAAAGCCAGCTTCCATGTTGTCTGCTCGTTCCCTTGTGTCCACTCTGTTGCAGAGTTTTGTATCATCTGTGAACAGGCAAACCTTCCCTGTTAGTAAATTCACTATGTCTGCTATAAATATGTTAAATAGGATCAATTCCAGTACCAAACCCTGCGGGATGCCACTGGTCACCCTACCCTCCCTTGACAATGATCCATTGACTAGCACTCTCTGGGTCCTATCGTTCAGCCAGTTACTGATCCAGCTGACCATCTTCTGGCCAACTCCCATATATTCCAGCTTGTTGGTTAGCTTTCTGTGAGGGACAGTGTCAAAGGCCTTGCCGAAATCTAGGTATACAATGTCCACCACCCCTCCCTGATCCAATGTTCTGGTGACCCAGTCGAAGAAGTTGATCAAGTTGGTTTGACAAGAGCATCCTGCTGTGAAGCCATGTTGTTTTGGGTCCATTTTTTCCAGTATCTGTTAGGTACGTCACTATCCTTTCTTTTAGTAGTGACTCCATCATTTTCCCCACAACTGAGGTCAACCTGACAGGGCGGTAGTTTCCCATCTCTTTCTTGTTTCTGCTCTTGTGTAAGGGCACAATGGTTGTCTGTTTCCAGTCCTGAGGTATTTTCCCACTGTCTAGTGACTTGTTGAAGAGCTCAGCCAGTGGTGCAGCCAGTTCCTCTTGGAGCTCCTTCAATATCCTAGGGTGTATGCCGTCTGGCTTGGCTTTTTTCCACTTTTAGTTTATTAAGCTCTTTTATGACCCTCTCCCTTGTGAAGGGGCTAGTATCTGCTCCCTGGGTATCTTCCTTTGTCCTGCTCAGTGTAGAACCTTTTCCACTTTCTTCTATGGTGAAGACAGAGCAAAAGAACATGTTTAGAACTTCTGCCTTGTCCTCGTCACTCTCTGCCATCTTACCTTCCTTGGTTGCTAGTCGGACTATTCCTCAATGAGTTTTTCTTTTTTCTCTTATGTGTCTATAGAAGGTTTTATTTCCCTCCTTAACACCTGTGCTTTTTCTCTTCCATCTGTGCTTTTGCCCTTCTAACAGCTTTCCCTGCCTCCTTTAATTTGTTCTTGTATTCTTCCATGTCTGCTTTGTGTTTTGTTTGCTTGGATTGTGTAAAAACCTTTTTTTTTCTCTTTGATTTTGGATGCTACTTCATGAGAGAACCAGAGAGGGCTTTTCCTTCTTTTGGACTTGATGAACTACTCAGTGCATACAGTTGTTACTGTGTGCAGAGCTGCCTTCAGAGCATTCCAGCAGTCCTCTACATCTGTGATTCCTCCTTCTAGCATGGATACGATCATAGGTTTCATTTTGGGGAAGTTGTTTTTCTGAAATCTAGTACCTTGATTTTTGTGTAACTATTTTCTTCCATATTGTTCACAGTAAACCAGACTGAACTGTGATCACCGGTCCCTACACTGGCTCCCACCTCTGCTTCTGGGATCCTTGTGTGATTTGTCAGCACTAGACCCAATATTGCTTTGTCTCTGGTGGGTGAGTTCACCAGTTGATGCAAACCTGCTCCCCTTAGTGCAAAAATGAACTCTTCTCTGGTCTGAGGATGCTGTGTATGAGGATCAGTCCACATCCGATAGATTGAAGCCCCCACAAGCAACAACACACCCATCTGCCATCATCGAGATGGTTTCCAAGAGCTCCTTGTCTACATCTGCCTCCTGGGATGGGGGTCATAGGAAGCAGTATAGTGCAGTGGTTTAAGGCTCTGAGTTGCAAACCTGGAGACCTGGGTTTGAATCCCACAACCCCATTTGCATACTATTTGACCCTGAGCAAGTTACTTAACTCCCTTGTGCTCCCAGGTCACACCTGTAAACAAGCTTTCAGCTTAGTGTGTCTCTCCTGGTGAAAAAAAAAATGACTCCTACCAAGATAAGGGCTTTGTCCCCGGCTCCTAGTGTAACACAAAGGGCCTCTGCTTTACAGTGATTTCCTTGGATTTCTGCTGCACATATGTCATCTCTGATGTACAATGTCACCCCCTCTCCCTTCTTTCCCTTGTGATCTTTCTGGAAAAATGCCAACCCAGGGATGGTGACATCCCAGGAGTGGTTCCCAGTGAACCATGTTTCTGTAACAGCGACCCATTCTAATTGTGTGTCTGCCATTATGGCTGTGAGATCAGGGATTTTGTTTGGCAGACTACGAGCATTGATGCACATTGCCTTCCATGCCCTTCTGTTTTTGTCATTTGCATTTTTAATGTTTTGGTTGTGTAATTTTGTTGAAATGCTTGGTCTGAGTACATTTGGTGCGATGTTTGGTCCAAGTAAGATTGGCGCATCCTTGTGCTGAACACGTTGGTGATGAGGGAGGGGCATTTGGCAATCCTTTTTGTGCTAGGGGTGCCTGTGCCACGCCCCCCATCCATTAGTTTAACTGACTGATGTGAACATCGAATTTATGCCCTAGTGTTCAGGTCCCCTCCTTTGAGAGGTGTAGGCCATCGCATTTAAAGAACTCCCTTTCCCAGAAGTCCTGCCATTTTCCAATAAAGTGGTGACCATTTTCCTGGCACCAGTTTTTTAGCCAGATGTTTAGCTTGGAGATGTCCCCTTCCCTGATCTTCTGCTTGCTGTCTCCTTTTTTCCAGACTGGCAGAATTTCAGAGATGGTATAGTGGACAAAAGGGAAGCAAGCTTGTCACCCAGCTTGGTGAGGTTTTGTTTCTTTTCCTCTACTGACTTTCTGGCTAGGACATTCATACCTATGTGGAGAATGACATGTGTGTCAAGATCAATGCCTTGAACAATTTCCTGTATGTGACTGGTGTCCCTCCATGCCGATGTTCCAGGGTGGCACCTTAATCTCAGCCCATGCTGCATGAAGCTGGAGGTCTCTGATTGTAGAGCATGTTGGGTAGTGCCCCACTATGTAAATGAAGTCCTTGGTAAAAAGTGTGCCACAGTTATTCAGTTGAAGAGGTTCATAGTGGCCTTTATTTCTCTGTTTATGTTCCTGGCGAGAGAAGTAGATTGCCTGGAGGCAATCTTCAGATGAAAGAAAAGGGATGTCTGCTATTTCGCTGGGGTGTGTATCTGCTCTGCAGGGGGGGTTAGGAGGTGGCTGTTGTCCTGAGCTATAATGGGCAAAAGGAATATATAGACAAGTAGAGGTAGAGGCTGTGAGTGGACCAAAAGAAAAATTACTCACCTTAGTAATTATGTGTCTTCTAATGGAGTCTTGCTGTATTCTGACTATTGCAGTTAGCTCCAGCACTTGAACTGCCCCGGAGAGAGAAGGGTTAAAATTCTATGCAAGGCATAGAACATTGAGCTCAAGCTCAGTTGAAAACTCTGTCTGCAGCACTTTGAAACCAAACCATCAGATTCTTATGAGTTAAAACTCACTGACTAATAATGAGGAAATTGTAAAATTTCTACTAGCCAACTGGCAACAAGGTTTTAGATTTCTAAAAGACGCAAGTCAGGAAACCCAAAAACCAAAAACCCGGTAACAAAGCATAAAATTCTTAACTAATCAACACAAAGCACCCAAAACAGCAGAAAGTAGGCTGAAGACACCCCTGGGGTGCAACACTACACCTGCCCACCCACTTCCCAAAACAGGTTTTGAGAGGGGAGGCAGGAAGGGAGGTCAGAATACAGCAAGACTCCAGTAGAAGAAACATAATTACTAAGGTGAGTAATATTTTCTTCAAACAACATGAAGTCTTGCTGTATTCTGACTATTGCAGACTACCAAGCAGTACCTCCAAGCAGGAGGGACAGAACCTACTTTGAGAATAGGCTTTGAAGTACTGCTGTACCAAACCTAGCATCACTCGTAGCCTGGATATCCAGAGAGTAATACCTAGACTTTAGCAAGGCATTTGACACAGTCCCACACAAAAGATTAATAATCAAGTTAGCCAGCCTGGGAGTGGGTCCCAGGGTGGTAGCCTGGGTAGTGAACTGGCTGCACAACAGGACACAGAAGGTAATAGTGAATGGAACACATTCCGAAGAAAGGGGAGTTACTAGTGGAGTACCTCAAGGCTCAGTACTGGGTCCAATCTCTTTAACATCTTTATAAGTGACATTGCAGGGTCTGGAGGAAAGGTATGCCTCTTTGCAGATGACACAAAGATCTGTAACAGAGTTGATACACAAGAGGGGTAGAAAAGATGAGAAGGGACTTGGCAAGGTTGGAGGAATGGTCAGACATATGGCAACTAAATTAAATGCAAAGAAGTGCAAAGTAATGCACCTGGGAAACAAAACCCAGGAGAAGAGTACACAATAGCAGGGGAGGTACTAACAACAACAAAAATGGAAAGGGACCTGGGAGTAGTCATATCAGATGACCTAAAGGTGGGTAAGCAATGTGAAAAGTCAGTAAGGAGAGCCAGGGGGATACTGGGATGCATAGGAAGGGGTATCACAAGTAGAAAAAGGGAAGTGATTATCCCTCTATACAGACAGTTGGTGAGACCCCATCTGGAGTACTGTGTGCAGTTTTGGAGACCTCATCTACGCAAGGACATAGACAGGATGGAAGCAGTCCAGAGGAGGGCAACTAAAATGGTGCAGGGTCTACATCAGAAACCATATGAAGAGAGACTGAGAGAGCTTAATATGTATACCCTTGATGAAAGGAGGGACAGGGGGACATGACAGAAACGTTCAAGTACCTCAAGGGAATCAACAAAGTCCAGGAGGGTAGCATCTTTCAGAAAAGGAGATGTGTAAGAACAAGGGGGCACAGTTTAAAGATAGAGGGGGGACGGCTCAGGGGTAATGTGAGGAAATTCTTTTTCACGGAGAGAGTGGTGGATACATGGAACAGCCTTCCTGAGGAGGTCATTGAGTCTAAAACAGGGGAATTCAAACATGCATGGGACAGACACAAAGCAATTATAGTGGGGGGTTGCAGGAAGCAGGCTGTTGGTTAACGAGAATCTGCAGCTTATCCAGTAGGTAGGGAAATGGGCAGACTGGGTGGGCCAAGTGGTCCTTTTCTGCCATCAAAGTCTATGTTTCTATGTTTCTATGGTGAAAGTATGAACTGTTTTCCAGGTGGCTGCTTGGCAAATTTCTAACAAAGGAATATGCCTGGCTGCAGCCAGAGATTCAGCTATACCTCTAGTGGGATGAGCCCTCAGGCCTGAGGGTGGAATTTTCCCCCAGTTTCTCATAGCAGAATTAGATACAGGACACAATCCACCTGGCAATAGTTCTCTTGGTGGCAGGTTTGCCCTTACCTACTTTCCCATAAGTGAGGAACAACTGAAGGGAGTCAAACCTGTGACCCTTTGTACATTCTATGTAGCAACTAAGGGCTCTTTTAACATCTAAACTGTGCAACCTCTGCTGTCCTGTGGAAGTATGATCAGTGAAGAACACAGGAAGAGACATGGACTGGTTTAAATGGAAATCAGAAACCACTTTGGGTAAGAACCTTCTATTGGTTCTAATGACCACATTATCCCCATGGAATGAAATGAAGTCAGATTCAACTGACAGTGCTTACAATTCACTGATATGTCTGGCAGAGGTAATAGCAACCAAAAACACAGTTTTCCAAGTCAAGTACTTGAGCTCTGCTGAGGACATAGGCTCAAAAGGGGGTTGCATAAGCTAAGTAATGCAAACATTCAAATCCCATGCAGGAGTAGGGTCCTTAAAGGGGGGATTGGTATGTAGCAATCCTTTGAAAAATGTACAGAATACAGGGTGAGATGACAGAGAGGAAGGCTTCCCCACTGACAGGAAAGCAGAAACAGCTGACAAATGTACTTTGAGAGTAGCTGGTCTGAGGCCTAGGCCATTAAGGTGAACCATACAATCCAGAACTGTAGACAATTCAGCAGTGTCTGGGGATATATGCCTCTTGGAACACCAAATGCTGAATCTTTTCCATTTGGAGTTGTAAGTTTTTCTGGTGGCAGGCTTTCGAGAAGCTTTGAGAACGTCCAGAACCCCTTGGGACAGATGCAAATCTGCATACTCTAACTCTTCAAGAGCCATGCCTTGAGAATGAGAAACCGAAAATTGGGGTACCAAATCCTCCCCTGAAAGGAGGTTAACAGGTTGTAATTCCTGGGAAGAGACAGGGGAAGATGGACTGCTAGAGACAGCAGCAGGGGGTACCAAGGCTGCCTGGCCCAGTCTGGAGCAATCAGAATCACTTTGCAAGGTTGTGACCTTACCTTGACTAGAACTTTGAACAATAGAGGAAAGGGAGGGAAGACATATAGAAATTTCCCTTCCCAGTTCAAAATCGGAGCATCCAGAGGGACTGCGCCCAAGACTGGTGGTCTGCAACAAAACAGAGGAAGTTGGTGATTGTCTGGAACTGCAAAGAGATCTATCTCTGGAGTGCCCCACCTTGAAAAAATCACTTTCAACACCAGAAGGTCCAGGGACCATTCGTGATGGCCCTGGGAAATCCTGCTCAATGCATCTGCTAGCATATTGTCTTTCCTGGAAGGTGGACTGCTACCAGAGAGGTCTGTAGGGAATAAGCCAGGGACCATATTTTCATGGCTTCCATGCACAAGGCCGTAGAACGAGTGCCTCCCGTTTATTGATATACCACATGGTGGTGGTGTTGTCTGTCCTGACCTGAACTACCTTGTTCTGTACTGACTGAGAGAAAGCTTGCAGGGCCAGAAGTACTGCCCTGAGTTCCAGGAGGTTGATATGAAGAAGGGATTCCTAAGGGGACCACAGTCCCTGGGCTGTGAGAGCCCCCAGATGGGCTCCCCACCCCAATAGGGAAACATATGTGGTAAGGACCACAGAGTGAATCTGAGTGACAAATGGAACTCCCTGCCTCAGATTGCCTAGATTCTGCCACCGTTGAAGTGCCTGGATAAGGGTCTGAGTAACCGGGATTAGTTTGGTAAGAGGATCTTTCCTTTGGGACCAAAAACCCTCAGATGGAACTGAATGTCCCTTATCTGAAACCTGGCCCCTTGGACTACTGCTGTGGAAGCTGCCATGTGGCCCAAAAGCTGAAGAAAATGCCTTGCTGGTTGAGAGATCAGAGGGAGGAAGGAAGGAAGAGGCCAGCTGTGAGAGGGCTGTTGCCCTTTCCAGAGGAAGGAAAGCTCTTGCCTTGACCGTATCCAGCTCTGCTCCTGCAAAAGTGAGAAGCTGTATGGGCTCGAGAACTGAGTTGGGAAGATTGAGAAAGAACCCCAGGGAAGTGAGAACTTGTTGGGTCACCTGAAGATCTGACTTGACTTGGTCTGGGGACTGTCCCACAAGGAGCCAATTGTCCAGATATGGAAAGATTGAAATCCTTTTTCTTCTTAAAAAGACCACCACTACTGCTAGGCACTTTGTAAACACCCTTGGGGCTGAAGTTAGGCCAAAGGGCATTGCTCTGAACTGGTAATGGCCTGAGGGCAATTCAAACCTGAGGTACTTTCTTGGGGGAGCACTTGATGGGAATATGAAGATAGGCATCCTTGAGGTCCAGGGAGGCTAGCCAGTCTCCTGGCCTTAGGGAGGGAAGAATTGTTCCCAGAGTCACCATTTTGAATTTTGGCTTTAAAAGATGCTTGTTCAGGTATCTCAAGTCTAGGATGGGTCGCCACTCCCTTGTATTTTTTGGGGTAAGGAAGTACCTGAAGTACAGATCTTTGCCCCTGTATGGGGTAGGAACTCTCTCTATGGTTCTTAAGGCCAGGAGAGATGAAACCTCTGCCTCTAGAGCAAGGGCTTCTGATATATTTGCAGGTGGAAAGGATATGGGTCTCATTTTTGGAAAACATTTGAAACTGAGAACCAGTCCCTGGCTTACTACCTCCAGGACCCACTTGTCTGAGGCAACAGACATCCAGTCCTGGACAAAGTAAGCCAGCCTGCCTCCTACCAGAATGGGGGAGTCGACCCTGGCTGACACATCAGGGTGTCTGCTTGGCAGGAGCCTTAGACTGAGGGGTGGATGCAGCCCTGCTCATCCCCTTTCTGCCTCTCCCTCTAAAGAACCCCCCTCTGAGAAAAGGGAGAAGAGGTCTGCGCTTGGTAGAAAGGCCTGTGAAAAGGCCTGCTCCTACCCCTAGCTTGCTGCCTTTGAGGAGTTGCCTGCCTCTCCTTGGCCTGGGCACTCCTATAAGTGGTCCTGTACTCATCCATTTCCTTCATGTAATTCTTTGTCTGCTCCCCAAACAGAGAATTACTCACTACAGGGAAATCCATGGCCTTAGCCTGGGTGTCCTGTGAAAGGTTAGTACATCTGAGCCAAGCCATCCTCCGAAGAGCCACAGATGTAGCCATGACTCTTGATGACACATCATTGGAGTCCACAGCAGCAGCATGAAATTGCACCTTTGATGCCTCAATCCCATCAGCAGCTACCTCTTCCAACTCCTTGGCTAGCTGGGGGGAAGCCTGCTTCGCCAGTGCCAGTACAGTGTCCCACCTGGACTTCTGGTACATGGCTGTATAGGCCATATAGTTAGCCTGCTTGAGTCCCAAAGATGATGCCATGTACTGTTTCTTTGCCATGGCATCTGTCTTCCTGGAGTCTTTGTCTGGGGGATGTGATGCCAAGGGAATGTTTGCCTTGTCACAGGCTGCAGCCTGCACTACCCCAACATGGCTGCATTGCTGATAAAAAAAAACTCTGTATCTGAGCCTGATAAGGTGTACCTCTTGTCCATTCTTCTGTCAACAGGATGTACAGAGTTAGGAGACCTTAGAATTTTCTGTGTCTGTTTCCCAAAGGACTTTTGTAGGGGAATAGACAGTAACTTAGACTCTGGGATGTCCATCATCTCAACAAAATCAGGCTCTTCCTGATCCTCCACAGCCTCCTCCATGGGAAGCTGGAGGGTTTCAGCCACCTTTCTGTAAAACAGATAGTGAGGAGGGGGACTCAGAAAGCCTAGGAGAGGAAACACCAGAAGGTCTGTCTGGAGAGATGTCCGGTTCCACAGGCACATCCAGAACTTCTTCATCATAATCATCCTGTTCAAAATCCCCCTCCTCTTCAAACTCCAGTTCATAAAAGTCTTCAGGGGAATAATCTTGAACTGGGGGAACTGATCGAAATGAGCCCCTGCCAGAAGGCACTGGATTGGTCGGAACCGGACGAAGCGATTCAACAATCCGAATTGCTCTGGCTATCTCTTCCGCGGTCGGAACATGAATGTCTGAATCTGAACGGGCTGATTTATCTTTGCACTTTCTTTTAGTAGGAACAGATCCCTCTGGATCGGCTCTCCTCTTGCCTGAAGAAGTATCGCCCTGGTCAGAGGGCACGCCTTCTGGTTCGGTGGGAACCAAACTGGGCTGGCCTTCCAGGTCAGCAGATTTCTCAGCCTCCTTATCCCTAAGTCTACCTAACCTTTCTTCCAGGGTAGACTTAGGGAAATTCTTGCAAATTTGGCAGTCTGAATCAAGGTGGTCAAACCCCAGACAGTAAACACAGGTGGCGTGGGGATCGGCCTTAGCAAAGACCTCCCCACACACACTGCAGTGTTGAAACCCAGTGGGCCCATTTTTTTCTTGGGTTTCTCAGACATGGCCAACCTAACAAACTTACCCTTTATTCGGCAACCACCAGGCAAGACTCCCCCATTGGTTTCTCACCGTGTTACAGGTGTTGGAAAAAAATGTTTAAATCACGTTTTTCTTAAATCCGATACAGACCAGTAACCACACACTAAATTGTTCCACAAAAGATCTACTAAAGGATCAGTTCAGCTGAACCAACCGAAAAATACAATTTTTACAATTTTCACAAAAGACTACCTAAATACTTACAGTACCACAGACAGAGTCCTGAACCAATAAATGGAACTAATTGCGGAATAATTTCAGACTAACCGACAACTTTAACCGACTTTTTGAACCGAGCAAAGGAGAGGATCTCCGGAACGACTGTTCAGTGAGGTGTAGTAAAGAATCTGATGGTTTGGTTTCAAAGTGCTGCAGACAGAGTTTTCAACTGAGCTTGAGCTCAACGTTCTATGCCTTGCATAGAATTTTAACTCTTCTTTCTCCGGGCAGTTCAAGTGCTGGAGCTAACTGCAATAGTCAGAATACAGCAAGACTTCATGTTGTTTGGATATATACCGTACATATATATATATATCTCATTGTTATGCCTTTTTTAGCAGGTCTGTATTTGGAGTGTTACCTCTTCTGTTCTCTGCTTAGGTGTTGATCATTGTTTGTTTTAGCTTTGGTTGATTAGCAAAAGTCCAAGTTTCTAGTTTGTCTCAATCAGAGCTCCTGGTCAGCACTGCTACCCACAGCACTGCATTACATGACTCCACTCAAAACGTACTTCTTTGAGCAGCCATTCCCCAGCTAGCTAGTATCAAATGAATAGCAATTTTGGTATTTTATTAGCTGAGCTATATTTATTCATGTTGTGTTTTATTTTCCTAGGTGTTGTGTATGTTATTAATTTGTTGGATTATGTACAGCACCCTGAGCTTTTGGAAAGGGCACTTTATAAATAAAATTGCCTTGTCTTGTCAATATATGCCACAAGACCACTGAGAAAGGACTCATCCTAGCAGCTATGAAAACCTTTATGGAGAAACCCCACTTCTGGAAATGCCAACTGCCAGAAGCCATGCTGCCAGCTGTACTGCTTCTGGCAAAGAGAGCAGAACTGGACTCTGCCTGTGCAGGCCCTGCAAAGTGAGGGCCAAAGGGTATCTGCATAGTCAGTGGAGCTAAAACTGAGAGTTACAGCCTTCTTGACCACTCTGAGTTATTAAAAATAATTGTGTCCTCACTGCAGGAGGCTGTACCTGAAAAAAAACATGGAAATGGCAGAAACACATATGCTCTATTTAAGTCTCACTGCTGCAGCAGGACATAGAAACATAGAAATTGACAGCAGATAAGGACCGCTAGGCCCATCTCATCTGCCCATTTTCCCTACCTACTGTAAAAGCCGCAGACCCTACTTGATCTCCAGCTTTTCTTTCTTGTTCCTATTGCCAGGGTTCCCCTATGCCTGTCCCATGCATGTTTGAATCCCCCCAACTGTGTTTGCACCCATCACTGCCACTGGGAGTCTGTTCCATGCATCCACCATCCTTTCTATGAAGAAATACTTCCTCACACTACCCCTTAGTCTACCCCTTCCAACCTCATCCACAACTTCCTCCTATTGGCACTAACTTGACTGAGGAAGCCGAACTTCTTGAAGTGAATGAACCAATCTGATGCTGACCAAACCCTCTGCACAGACACTAAACAAAAAGTATACATTCTTATTCACTCTCTGCTGCCTACACAGTCAGCCTGGACCAGTTTCCCAGCTTGATGAACCACTGCCTGGTGAACTACTGTCAGAGACAGTAGTTTGCATTCGCCCTCACAGGAGCATCCTGGTCACGTCTGAGTTAAGGCTGCTACTTGTTGTGTATCTTGAATTGCCTATGCATTCAACAGGAACAGCAAATTCTGACCTCATCTTCACTTCCCAAAACTGGATTATTATGGACCACTGCCCCATGTACTACTTCGCATCTTAGCCTGGTGTGAAGAACAGCAGTTTGTCCCTTGACAACTCACAAGCCCTGATCTTTAACTAACTATGTAAATCAGTCTGCCTGTTCAGTTCCCCTTCTATGTCTGGGACAATAGGATCAGAGCCAGCTAGTCTTCTGAGGCTGGAAGCCATATTGCCAGCATTTTGTTTGGAGAAGTCCATGTCAAAAACTGGCCCATGGCCCCAGTTCTATCATTGCTGTAATCAGATCCAAAATCTGGAGTAATCTGTGGGCAAAGGCTGCTGACTGAGATCACAGGCACTGAACCTCCTGGATTAAGTTCCCTTCTTTAATTGTGGAAAGGAAAGAAACCCTCAGCTTGTTTGGCTAAACCACCACCCCAAGTACTAAAACCTCTGTTAGGATGGCAGGGAGCTCTTCTCTCTGTTTATTATCCAGCTGTGTTTCTTCATAACTTCAAGAGTCCTTGCCACCAATCTATCTGCACCTTCCAAGATTTGCTGAGGGAGAGCCCAGAACTGAACGGTTGTCCCTGAATCTTAAATCACAGGTATTTTTGATGTGACTGATGAGTCAAGAAGTGGAGGTAGGTGTCCTGTAGATTGATGGATGCTAGGAAAACCCTAAGCTGGACCATTTGATGATGGAGCGCAGAGGCTCCATCTTGAATCTTATGTATCTGATCATCTTATAGAACTGCTTCAAATCTGTAATTGCTGGAAGCCCCCCAGTTTCAAGGGATCTACAAGATAAGTCAAGGAAACCTTCATTCCATCCTCACAGAAGGGGACAAGGTACTGCTTCTGTCTAAATCAGGTGACCCAGGGTCTGCTTCACTGCCTGTTATCACCTGGTTCACAGATTCCTGGGGCAGAAGAAATTATCTCTTCTCAATGCCCACCATGTCTGATGTCAGTTGGGCTCACTGCTGGTAGAATATCTGCAGTCTTCCATCAAAAAGCATGGGGGACAAAGGCAGGCCTGCCTACCTTCATTGTGGAAATCCACCCTTTAGCTGTCTTGGCCAGCCAAATTCCCACCCCTTGACATTGAGCTGGATTTTTGTTTTGGTCTACAGAATGGCAGCTGTCCTGTATGCCTTTTGAATACCCTCCAGCTCCGCGCCAGAGGCCAGTCACCGTCAAATTGTATATTGAACATCTTTGTCCTAGTGGCCTGATCTACATCCCAGTGACACAGCCACATGTTCCACATGGCTGCTACAATCTGGAATGCTGCAGGCTGTCTGTAGCTGCATCCCCAAAAAGAGGTGGAGGCCATGGACATGAGCTGTAAGATAGTCATCCTCTCAGACTCCTAGGGAGTGGAAACTACCCAATGCAGTATCCCAGGAGACTAGTGCCCTGGAAATAATGAAGGATGCAAATGACATGCAAGGCTTCTGCCATTGGAAGCAAATGCCCATCTGAACGACATGCCCATTCTCTTATCGTGAGCATCTGACACAGTTGCCATACATTCGAAAGGTATAATAATGTCCCTCATGGCATTACAGACAGCCTTGTCTGTCCCTGGAGGAATTCCCAACCTACTGATGCTTTCCTCCTGAAACAGGATAGTACTGAACCTTAGGACTCAGAAACTGTATACACTATCTGCCTGGACCATTGCTTTTCTATAAATATAATATGTTTCTCATGCTGGGCCCCTCTCTGGACAAATGCGCTACCTCAGGAAATCTGTGATGCAAAAACGATTGGCTCTTTTAAACACAAACTGTGCCAACACCTTCTCACCATGGGTACCCATGCCTGCCCCCACTAAATCATGCCTCTAGTCAGTAATTCCATTGCTGTAGTCTGCACTTACCATCTATCACTTTTTAACCCTGTCACTGTTCCACTGGGTAGCCCCACCCTTGCACTTCACTGACCCACTGTCCTCTCCCATGATGCTGCCACGCTCCCACCTCTCTTTCCTACCCCTACCCCTCCACCTCCTATACCCACTCACCCCTTCCTCTTACCATTATCTCTCCATCTTCTTCCCCTTCTCTTCCCTCTGTCTACTCTACTGATTTTTGTCTCGCCGTGATGCGGGTATACATTGTACAATGCCTCAGTATAGTTTAACCATGAACATTATCTGTCCTGTTGTACTATAACATGTGTTTGTGTATTTCCTACCGAACCACTCTGTATTTGAATGTTTATGTGTCACTCTACTTGTTAACTGACGTGGAACCAATTAACAAACATCCGCTCACTGGTACAATCCAAGATTTCCAAATAAAAAAAGAAATAAATAAAAAAAATAATATGGTTGCAGTGGCAGAAGTTGGAAAACCACTTTGGAGCCGGGGCCAAGGTAGACAGGATGGGGCACACTTCTACAGTCTTCATCTCCTGAACCTCTTTCAACAACAGCATCCTATAGGCTTCCATTATAAGACAGGACAGAGAATCAAACAAGGGGGATTGGACTCTCTGTCTTGGGTTCCATCCACCCAACTTCTTTAGAGGGAAAATCTTTCTCATTTGACAGATCTGGTTCTGTCAGGCCAGGATTCTCCCCAGACTGCTCGAATCTTCCTCTTGGCCTTTCATGTTGTCAACACTGGAGGATTGCCTACAAATCTGGGTGAACAGGATCACTCTGCTGTGGTGCACTTTGATGCTTCTGTATGGGCCCTCCTGGCCTGAGGGGCCGGCTTTAGGTTCAGGTGTCTTTGTAGGGATGAGCTGCAGGTCATTAGTGCAAAGCATCTCATTTATGAGAGACAATATGGGTTTGTGCAACTCAGCTTTACCACTGCCAATCAGTATCACAGGTATACCCCCTCCCTCCAGTCGGGGGTTTCAGCTGGGAGGAAACAGAAATAGACATATTAGATTGCTTCAGACAGTACGACCCAACTGAGAAGGTCTTGTAATTCTGTAGCAGGTGCTTAAAAACAAACAGTCCCAATAAACCATGGTGACACTGCTCTACCACTGGGGTGGTGTGCAATGAATCTATCAGTGCTTTAATGCAATGGAACAAAAACAACACCACTACAGTTTCAGCTTCTGTTGATGTTTACTAATGCTATTAAGCAGATTAGCACACCATGTTCCCTGACTAAGCTAGTTGTAACCTTTCTGTGCCTGCAGCCTAGTTATAGGGGCCCTCTCTATCTCACCACGGTCTATGTTCCCCCAAAGAACCAGCACCCGTTCCTGGTATCTTTACCTGACTATCTGGCCTCCCTCCACCATAAGGCGGAACAAATCCTAGTTGGGGACCTTAACGTAAATTGGCTCGGCACCTCCTCTTCCACGATCAGAGACTCATTTGCCGCCCAAGACGTGATTTTAACTCGTCACCCAGCCCACGAGAATAAACCCAAGAGAGGAACCAGCACCCTTCTTGATGTTATTATAACCAACCGACCCCAAAAAATCCAAAACATCCAGGTCCTACCAGACTCCCTAAGTGACCACTCCCCTATCCTATTTCATTGGACAGTCCCCAATCCCAAACCCAAAGCCCAGACCACCCTCCGCAGGCATCTCCACCTTGGTGGGCTGCAAAAACTTAAACTATTCCTCACCCAGATAAACTGGTCCCCCATTCATCGTGCAACCGACATTGACACTGCCCTCGCCTTCTTCACACACACCTTCAACATGGCCTGTGATCTCTTTGCACCCTTCACCAAAATCCTGTCCAAAAAGCAGAATGCACCCTGGGTTAGCCCTGCCCTTCTACAATTACTAAGAAATCGGGACAACCTCTGGCACCTTGCCACTGAAACGGGTCGGCTGTCTGATAGGCAGGCTTACAATGCAGCCCGGAATAAGTGCTCTTGGGCCATCCGGAAAGCCAAGGCCGACCATTACCAGGCCACCCTTACCTCCTCCTGGGGCTCGGCCCGTACTTTCTGGGATAATATTAAACAACTAAACAGAAAATCACGCTCCCCTGCCCCATCCCAGCTCACTAGCAATGGCACTACTACCACCACCGAGCCTGCCACCATAGCTAACTGGCTCAACACTGCTTTCACTGACCTTAGCTCAGTCCTCCCTAGTAATTTCTTTGACCCTCCCCCCAACCAACCTCCCCCTGTCCTCCAGCACCCCAGCTTCCACCTGCTCAAGATTTCCACCCGGGAAGCCAGACCCATCCTAATCAAAGCTTTGAATAGCAACAGTCCCGGCAGTGACTCACTGGACCCCAGTATCCTCAGGCTGGTGCTAGATGAAGTCCTTGCCCCACTCACCAGCCTAATTAACCGATCGCTCTGCCTGGGACAATTTCCCACGGCTTGGAAAACAGCCATAATCACACCCATTCATAAAGGGGGTGACAGGTCATTGGCCAGCAACTACCGGCCAATCTCCATCCTCCCCCCCTCTCTAAAGCCCTGGAGAAAGTGGTGGCCATTCAAATCACTGATTATCTGGCTAAGCATAACATCTTATGCCCAGAGCAACATGGCTTCCGTGCTGGTCACAGTACCAGCACTGCCCTAATTGAATTCTACAACTTCCTACACTCCTCCTTGGATACCAGCTCCCTAGCTGGTGCAGTGTTCATCGACCTCTCAAAGGCTTTCAACACCATCTCCATCCTCTTCTGCTGAATGCTCTCTGCCACACTGGTCTCTCGGCTGGCCCCTAGCATGGTGCACAAGCTATCTAGCCGCTCATCACAGTGTGTCAAAATCAATGGGATACTCTCTGATACCCATCCCATTCACTCTAGGGTCCCCAAGGCTCCATCCTGGGCCCCTTCTTCTCACTCTATCTGAACACCCTGCCCAGTGCATGCCCTGGCAAAATTCTCCTGTATGCAGATGACGCTGTCCTTTGCCACCCACCGCAATCCCTGCCTCCTTCAGGACACCCTACAGCAGTCTTTCAATAATGCCGCTTGGTTTAAGGAACGCAGACGCGTCATCAATCTTAAAAAACAAAGCTATGCTCTTTTCCCACCCCCAAAACAAAGCTAGCAACCACCCACTCTATATCCTTCCTAGTACCAAACAGCCACTGGAACAAGTCTGCTCCTACAAATACCTTGGGGTTACCTTCGACTCAGCCCTCACATTTCACAACCACATTGATGCCCTAACATCCGCCACTAACACACGGCTTGGCATCCTTTTCCACCATAGAACCTGCCTTCCCCAAATGCCCTCCGGCTCGCTGTTACGTCCTCGTTTTGTCCCTTGTAGACTATGGTCTACCAGTCTATGGTGCTGCCGACACGACTGCACTCAAAAAAATTCACTTAACCCTGAATAAAGCCTGCAGATTGATTACTGGTGCCCCAGGCTCCACACACACCTGTCAGCTGTATGACGAGGCTAAACTCCTTACCCTGGATGAACGGCTCCGATATCAAACCTGCCTCCCACAAAAAACCCTACTTGGGCTCTTCCCCCCTGGGGTAATGGCATCCATCCACCAGATCCCACCCACTATTGCAACACGGTCATCCAACAAGACCACTCTAATGGTCCCAGATCAAGAACCAGCTGTGGCCAGAGGTCCTTCTGCACAGAGCCCCATCCTGGTTTAACTCTCTCCTGCCCCATCACCAATGCCACCACCATCTCCAAGTTCAAAACCACCCTTCGAAACCAACTCTTCAACACTCGTAGCTGCTCCTGTCTCTGAAAGTAGCCTCTACCTCGACTGCTCGCAACAACGCCCACCGGGCGCTCCACCCATCCCACCACCGCTTCCCGGTGCAGTACTATGTCTAACCTGGCCAGTGCCAGCTGTTTGTGTATACCTATTAGATTGCTCAATTTTGATACCAACTTGTGTAACACCTGTTCTCAATTACATGTACCCTGTAACCTAAATGTATTTTGCCTGACCTCAGAGTGACATGGCGCCTCTATTGAATGCCTATTGTTTTGCAAACCTATGCTATGTAACCTAAAACTCTATGTATGTCTTTAATGTGACGAGGTACCTTTGGAAACGAGCCTCTGGCTCAAAGGTTGTAAACTGATTTCACAAATAAAATAAAATAAAAATAACCATCTTGTGCCTGCAGCCTGTCCCCATGAACTCACTTTGCATTTCAAAGTGTGGGCTGTATTAAAAACTAAAAGGATCTACATGAGCCAAGGAATGAACCTCTTGTGACTGCCATAGGTGCTGAAACACTCAGTCAGGCCTTAGCAAACTGTGCTGAGTAGTCCCATTCCTTGGCCATAAAAACATGCTCCCAGTTTGTGGAACTTGCAGCCAGGCAGGAACAGGCACGACCAGGTGACATGAGTGAGTGAGCTAACATCACATGTATGTAATGATGCTGCCAGTTGATGCACTTCTGCTAGCACATGTAGACTGACACATTACCCGTGGATAAGGTAGGCAACATCAGCACAGCATGTGAATCATTGCTAACTCCAGGAGTTGGCAACTGTTCAGCAGTAGTGGGGCAATGATGTGGATGGGAGGAAAATGGTGCAAAGCACCTCTGCCAACAGCTGCATCACTATTTTGCCCACAAACAGGGTGGGTGGCTGTCAGCACAGTGCTGGCACACTATCTCCTTACCTCAATTACCAACTGTCAGTCATTTATCATGGAACATTGTTGGGGTGGGGAAATGGTGCAAGGCACCTGGGTTAAAAGACACAGACCTGAATAAAACTAATATCCCCAACATGGGTGGCAATAGCATTGAATGCATAAAGCACTGTCCTTAGTCAAGTACCCCAACCAACACTGCACCTGCCTCAGAAAACAAAGTTAGAACAAAACTTCTGATACACTGTCCAGAGCTCAAATAAAGCCAAAACACAAAATAGCAGAGAAAGCACTGTGCTAGTAGACGCAAAGGGAAGAAGAACAGATTTGTTAGTAATATCTCATCTGACTTTCTGACTAAGGCTCCCCCCAAACTAAGGAAGATTTTACTTTCCTGAGAGACCAAGTTCTAGAATGCTTAAGATACCTGCAATAAACAAAAAAACACCCTATAAAAGGCCAGTGGTCCTCATCCAGGCACTGGGAGTAAGACTTAGCTAGCAGGGTAGTCAATTTGAAAGTTGTAGCTTAACAAACATGATTTCTAAATTTACGTCTGCTCCCCAACACTGGGGATCCCCAATCTGCCTCAAAGTTGTCCAGCCCAGAGAAAAATTAAAAAAAAAATTTGAGTGAAAAAGGCCAGTTTTAGAGAGAGCTCTTTCTATGCATCCTACCCCTTCAGTGGTACAGCTGAAACTGAGGTAATTGTTGCTTTCAAAATGTTCATGTCCCTGGGATAGTATGCTGAAGGTCACAGCCTCCTAGCTGTACCACTACCCTAATGGGGGAGCACATTACTCATATGTAATAACTACTTTCCCCATTGACAGTGTACAGTGATATAGAAATCTAACTTTATGACCCAGTCCAAGGAACTCAGTATACAGTTTAGGGAAAGAGGAAACTCTGTGTTTGTTTTCAGCTGAGCCCTAGACAAAGCAAGACGCAAGCTATGCAAGTCCCTGCTACTATACAGGGGCACCAGGTTAACCAGCCACACTCCGGTGAAAGAGCACTGAGCTCTATAACTGAGATCAATCCAATATCTATGACAGTGAGAATTATCATTCACCAACTTTTATTAATTTATTTAAAATTTGGTGACCAGGATAGGCACACTGAGCCAGAGCTGGTTTTCAGGTGTAACCCTAAGAGGGATACAATGGAGAGATACAGCAATACTAAATACAGTGACAACAGGTGAATGAATATGAACAGTAAAAATGAGGTACAAGTAATAAATAACAGAAAGAGGACAAAAAATGTAGGAAGTGTGCAAACTACATGGGTATGTGGGTAGCAACGAGAACCAGGGGAGTGTGCAATCTATGTACATAACTTTATTTATTTTATTTTATTTATTTATTTAGTTTTTGTTAACCGGGTAAGTGCGCTAGTCAGCAAGTGACTGTTTTCAGGCACGACCCGGGAGGTACAATTACACTACACAAAGAGTACAGCCAGATTATTAAGACAACGAGTACAAAAAATGCAGAGAGAAATACATATGGCAATGTAACATACATTAGTAAACAAAATATACTTTAGCACTTGATCATGGAACATACTCAAAATGTGAATAGTAGAAGGCAGAAAATAAGAGAGGATAGGCATCAGTAGAAAAGACACAAGGAAGGGAAACTGGCAAAAGGATGGGAGGGAGAGATTAGTGGAAAGGAGGTGCCGTCAGATACGGCAACAGCGGGGTGAGGTACCAACCTGCGGCCAGGCATATGGAGCCGAAAGACGGCAGGCGAAGAGAGGGTGGTGGGGGGGAGCGGCAGTAGATGGCAACAGCGGTAGGAGGTAGGAAAATACAGCCGGTCTGGTGGAACCGATAGACGGCAGGGCGAGAGTGAGGATGCCGGTGAGAGGGGGATAGAGGCGGAGGAGTTACAGCAATAGCGGCAAAAGTGTCAAAGTCAAGCTGAGCCAGTGGAACCAAGAGACGGCAGGGCAGGGAAGGGGGGGTCGGTAGACGGTGGGAGTAGGAGGTAGTAGGTGGAGAGAGGTGACAAAGTACAGCCAGGAGGGTGGGGACTAAGGAGGGGCATGGATGAGGTAGGAACAGGTAAAGGTGAGTTTGGTGGGGAGTGGCAAAAAGGGGGGAAGAGGATATAACAGAAGAAGGGGAAGAGAGCAGCAGTGGGGTTAAGTGAGGAGAGGCTGTGAAGTGAAGATAAGAATGTCATGGAGTAGAATAGCGACTTACAATTGTCAACAGCTAACATTAGGCTTATAAAGAAACAGGTTAAGGCAACATTAATTACAAGGCACAAAATAAAACATTAATTATAAGGCACAGTATAGAACACCCATTTGGACAGGCAAAAGTGCTAGCAATGAGGAAACAGTACAAATGCAGCGGATCAGGTAGGGTAAAGCAAACACATTTGTCCATAGTAGTGAGGAAAGTCCTGAGTTTGCTCTTAAAAGTCACATGAGTGGAGACATCTCTTAGATCCTGAGGTAGTAGGTTCCATAGGTGGGGGACAGCATGATGGAAGGAGCCCATGCCCTTTTTAGTCCGACAAAAGGGGATGGATAGTGAAGTCTGATCAGCCGATCTAAGATTCCTTGTGGGAATGGCCGGCCTGAGGAGATCAGACAGGATAGCAGGCTTGGACGTCCTTAGGATGGAATCAACTAAATTGTACAAGTAGTACTGCCTGGTAGAGGAAGGAGAGAGCCAACCAAGGTCCTGATATAAGAGACAATGATGCTGCAGCCGAGGTGCTTTGGTTGCATACCTGCACACATTATTGAAGGTAGTATCCCATAGTTGCAGTGAAGATTTGGTGGCCAAGGACAGGATGGGACACCCATATGTAAGGGTTGGCAATAGAATGCCTCTGGCTATCGCCAATTTAGCAGCAGGGGTGAGCAGGTATTTGGTTCTATAGGCAGCCCCCAATTTTCAGTTAATTGACTTGCAAGTTTCCTGTATATGTGCTTTCAGGTCCAAGGTTTGATCCAGGTGGATGCCAAGGTAACGAAAGGAAGTGACAGTTTCTATAGGGTCCCCATCGATATCAGAGACAGAGATGGTCAGAGGACAGGATCTAAGCTTGTGATTGGAGCCAAACATCATAACTTTTGTTTTATTTGTATTTAAAACCAGGCGCTGAGAGTTCAACCAGTGTTGTACAGCACGAAAATCTGCAGTGAGGGCAGCATTTAGATCCAGGACCTTATCAGAGTGATAATAAATTACCAGGTCATCCACATAAAGAAGTGAGTGACCTGTAAGGACCAGCTCAGGAAGTTTATTGACTAATAATGAGAATAGAAGAGGGACAAGTATAGACCCCTGAGGGACCCCAATGTTGATAACAGCACTGTCTGACATGGATGAATTAAACTTAACAGCTTGTGTTCTGTTGGAGAGGTAGCTTTGAACCAGGTAGTGACTGGGGAGAGAAGCCCAAGGTACTGAGGGCGGATAGTAGCAGAGAATGGTCAACCAGATCGAAAGCTTTGGTTAAGTCAATGAAGACTGCCCTGTTAACTTTCCTCTATCCATATCGGTAACGATATCTGAAGTGAATTTTGCAAGTGCTGTCATGGTGCTGTGATGCTTTCTAAACCATGTTGTGCTGAGCTTAGTAAATTGAATTTCTCAAGGTATTCAGTGATTTGCATGGATACTACTTTTTCCAGGATTTTATTCAGAACAGACAAAATAGCAATAGGCCGGTAATTTGATATGTCATTTTACTGCCTTTCTTAAATACAGAAGTGACTCTGGCTGCCTTCCAGACTTCAGGGACAATGCCATTGGAGAGAGATAGGGTGAAGATGTGTGCCAGGGGGCCAGAGATGTAGTAAGAAGCCATTTTTAGTAGTCTTGGTTCTAGGCCATCTGAGCTAGTACTGGTGTTTTCAGAGAGTGACCTGAGCAGCTTTAGGACCTGATGCCTAGACACTTCCCTGAAATAGAAGGGGTTGGTTAAGTTTGGGGGTCCTTCAGATGCTGTGGGGTTAAACTGTGAAGCAGAGGATTGTGATGGGAGGGAAGCTGTGTAGGCAGATAAGTCAGAAAATTGTTGGTTAAAAGCATTTGCAATGGTAGTAGAATCATTACAGTGTACACCATGTAGGACCATATCTGAGGGAGTGACATCTTTAGCAAAACCCAAGAAAGACTTAATGTGACCCCAAAACTTAAATCTCATTGTAGCAGTGAAAGCATGTGTTGAGTGGATGCCACCCCCGGAGGAAATTACAGACACAGTGGCAGCACTTGCGGTTTTCTCCTTTGCTGGAGAGGTGAAACATTTTGTACTGAAATAAAATTGCACACTTCCTTAGCAATTGCTGTCTTAAACCTTGGACACACTGATCAGTGTGTTAAAAAAACATTTTTGAACCCATGTTATGTTTATTTTGCAATCAAAGTTTACTAAAAAAATTTTCAATATGCAAAACACAGAACACAGAACATACCAAACGAACATGCCAGTGATACAATTACATACTGCTAGCCAGTCCTGGCACCCCAGTCCACCCTAAAAAACACCCAAAGGGGAAGGAGAGGATGGGTTTATCTCTACATCTAATCCATGTTATAGCACGGTTGTCAGAGAATCCCCACTGCATTCCAACACTGTGCTAGCCCATGCATGTTCCCAGGCATGATTGTGGCATCAACGCAAAGCACTGTGGATGCTGCAATGCATGCCAGGATACTTGTGATCAAGCACAGTTGTGGTTTACTTAAAAAGTGACACCCGTCTATTCAGAAGCTCATTGAAAGCTCCAGCTTTTGTGTGAGTGATGGATTCATTGTACTGAAAGCCAAAAAAAAAGAAATACTGTGTGGCTATGGTTGTCACTACCTTAATCCATGTTACAACATGGATTGAGTCCACACTACTCTGTTAACATGGGTTAAGGCAACCGTGTTGGTCTAAAACTGTATTGAAGCTACCCTCCTAGTAGGGTTTGAGCACAATTTTAAAACATGATTGTAGCTAATTTTTTACTGTGATACAATGTGGATGCAAACCTTTTAAATCATTTTAACAGGATGGTTCGAAAGCCCTACTGTGCAGGGCCTTAGGCTTGATTTTTGTGCTTTGAGAGCACTAACTTTGCAAAATGACTCCAGGTAACCAGCCCACTGAGTGGATGCAACACTGCTCAGTGCCATAGTCAACATTGTTAATATGGTTCATTGCTTATAATAAAATAGTGTCAACCTCCACATTTTGAAACCTACATAGAACCTCCTCACTGAAAGACTTTTACTATAAATATTCATCCGCTTAAAAATGCCCTAGATTAGTTAACGTTTTTTTACTTCCATTGTAGTGAGTTGTATTAAATGATGCCTTCATAACTTACATTCTGATTAGGAATTCAAATGAAAGAAAGGTTAAAAAGAGAAACATGCATATGAAATATGAAAACAGTACAGTTTGCCTTTCAATCTTATGAAACCATGGAGGTGGAGACTTTACTTGACATCATCCAACTAAATCCACACATAAATGCCATAGTTTTCCATCAGTAATGGTAGAAATCTCTACAGTCCAGAACAATTCACATAGCACATAATGCAGCTTAAAGTACAAGCAGGACCACAGGAACTTGATCAGTGGTCTTGCCCGGTAAACAATCAGACAGCTGCACAATCCAAGAATTACATAATACAGTATGTGATACCATGACATAGGATTAACAGTAATACTAGAAGTGGCCATTACAGACAAGTTCTGGGCAAAGCCAAAACAGCTGCTAAAGCATGAACATTATAAGGGAAACAGAATTAATGTGTGGCGTGGATTGTCAGTGTATTTAGCCTCAATTTGTGGATAACCCAGAAAATATAACAGGCAAACAGACATTGTTAGCAATACATTGCACAGCAATCACCATGCATCAGTGAAAAGCAAACGCCATGGGGGTACCCAAACTGAGTAGGAAAATCCATTAAGCAATACAATTCACAATCTGGCAAATAACAGCGGCAGAATAAAGTACAATAAGAAAATGAATAATCAAGTACTCATTGTGGGAGACTCCAGGGTAAGGGGAGTAGAGATCCAACTGGAAGACAGAGGGCAAACAGATGTGTTAATCAGATGCCTCCTAGGTGCCTCAGTGCTACAATCTAGAATGCTGTAGACTGTCTACACCTGCATCCTAAAATGAGGTAGAGGCCATGGACATGAGCTGTGAGATAGTCATCCCCTCAGACTCTTGTGGAGTGAAAAGTACCTAATGCAGTAACCCAACAGACTAGTGCCCTGGAAATAATGAAGGATGCATACGACGTGGCAAGGCTTCTGCTACTAGAAGCAAATGTCCATTGGAATGATGAGCCCACTCTCTTTTTATGAGCCTCTGATGGAGTTGTTGAACATTCTAAAGGTATGATAGTGTCCCTCTGGGCATTAGACACAGCCTCATCCATCACTGGAGAAATTCCAAACCTTCTGATGCCTTCCTCCCAACAAAGGATAGCATTGAACCTAGGCCAAAGAAACTGCTTGTTACCTGCCTGGCCCATTGCTTTTCTATAATATGGTTGCAGTGACAGAAGTTGGAAAAGCACTTCAGAGACAGGGCCAAGGTGGGACGAAGGGGCACACTTCTAGAGTCTTCATGTCCAGAATATCTTTTAACAGAAGATTTCTAAAGGCTTTCATTATAAGATAGGACAGAGAATCAAACAAGGGGGGATTGGACTCTCTCTTGGGTTCCATCCACTCACCATCTTTAAAAGGAAACTCTTTCTTATTTGACAGATCTGGTTCTGATAGGCCAGGATTCTCCCCAGACCCCACAGAATCTTCTTCTTGGACTTTCCTGTTGTCAACACTGGAGGGTTGCCTACAAATCTGGGTGAGCAGGATCACTCTGCTGGTGCACCTTGATGTGCCTGTATGAGCCCTCCTGACCTGATGGGCCTGCTTTGGGTTCAGGTGTCTTAGTAGGGATGAGCTGCAGGTCATTAGTACAAAACATCTAATTTATGAGAGGCAGTATGGGTTTATGCAACTCAACTTTACCACTGCCAATCAGTATCACAGGTATTACCCTTCCCTCCAGTCGGGAGTTTCAGCTGGGAGGAAACAGAAATAGACATGTTAGATTGCTTCAGACAGTATGACCCAACTGAGGTCTTGTAATTCTGTAGCAGGTGCTTAAAAACAATCAGTCCCAATAAACCATGGTGCCACTGCTCTACCACTGGGGCGGCGTGCAATGAATCTATCAGTGTTTCAATGCAATGGAAGAAAAACAACACCACTTCAGTTTCAGCTTATGTTGCTCTTTACTACTGCTATTAAGCAGATTAGCACACCCATGTTCCCTGACTAAGCTAGTTATAACATTTCTGTGCCTGCAGCCTAGTTATAACCATCTTGGGCCTGCAGCCTGCCCCCTGTGAACTCACTTTGCATTTCAAAGTGCGAGCTGTATTAAAAACTAAAAGGATCTACATGAGCCAAGGAATGAACCTCTTGTGACTACCAGAGGTGCTGGAGCACTCAGTTAGGCCTCAGCAAACTGTGCTGAGTAGTCCCACTCTTTAGCTATAAAAACATGCTCCCAGTTTTGTGGAGTTTGCAGCTAGGCAGACACAGGCATGACCAGGTGAGGTGAGTGTGCAAGCTAACATCACACGGATGTAATGATGTTGCCAGTTGATGCACATCTGCTGAGCACATGTGGATTGGCACTATACCCATGAATAAGGTAGGTGACCAACAGCACAGTATGTGAATCACTGCTAACTCCAGGAGTTGGCAAATGGCCAGCAGTAGTGGAGTAATGGCATGGACGGCCGGGAAATGGTGCAAAGCACCTCTGCCAACAGCCACATCACTACTTTGCCCATGAACTGGGTGGGCAGCTGTCAGCACAGCGCTGGCACACTGTCTCCTTACCTCAGCTACCAACTGTTTGTCATTTACCATGGAACAGCGTTGAGGTGGGGAAATGGTGCAAGGCACCTGGGTTAAAAGACACAGACCTGAATAAAATTAATATCTCCAACCTGAGTGGCAATAGCACTGAATGCATTAAAGCACTGTCCTTAATCAAGTACCCCAACCAACACTGCACCTGCTTCAGAAAACAAAGTTAGAAAAAAAACTTCTGATACACTGTCCAGAGCTGAAATAAAACCAAACCACAAAATAGAGAAAGCACTGCGCTGGTAGACGCAAAGGGAGGAAGAACAGATTGGTTAGGGATACTCCATCTAATTATCTGATTAACACCCCCCCCCCAAACGAAGGAAGATGTTACTTACCTGAGGCACCAAGCTATAGAATGCTTAAGAGACCTACAATAAACAAAAAACACTATATAAGGCCAGTGGTCCTCATTCAGGCACTGGGAATGAGACTTATCTAGCAGGGTAGTCAATATATCCAAGGCACACTGCCTCTAGGGTAGCTGGTCCATTCCACTGGGGTGTCAAACAGACGAGGCATACTGATGAGTCCTGGTAGGACGAAACACGTGTCTATGTCTTCTGTTAGCACCCTTTACAAACTATGTGAGAGGCCTTTCGGCACCATGCAATTCTGCTTAAAGTTGGACCAGCATAACATTCTGTGGTGATTTGCATATGCAGCCCATGATGCTTTGCATTGTGGGGGCATGTGTGATTTTGTATTTTCTTGAAACTTGGCTTCCCAGCCAAATGCCCTTTGGGGTAACCCTTGCCTCAGTGTTTGCGCACAGAGGTTCTTTGTCTTTTAAATAGTTTTTTTATTTTAATGGGTTCACCACAATATATCCAAGGCACACTGCCTCTAGGGTAGCTGGTCCATTCCACTGGGGTGTCAAATAGACGAGGCATACTGATGAGTCCTGGTAGGACGAAACACGTGTCTATGTCTTCTGTTAGCACCCTTTGCAAACTGTGTGAGAGACCTTTCGGCACCATGCAATTCTGCTTAAAGTTGGACCAGCATAACATTCTGTGGTGATTTGCATATGCAGCCCATGATGCTTTGCATTGGGGCATGTGTGATTTTGTATTTTCTTGAAACTTGGCTTCCCAGCCAAATGCCCTTTGGGAACCCTTGCCTCAGTGTTTGCATGACAGAGGTTCTTTGTCTTTAAATATTTTTTATTTTAATGGGTTCACCACAATATATCCAAGGCACACTGCCTCTAGGGTAAGCTGGTCCATTCCACTGGGGTGTCAAACAGACGAGGCATACTGATGAGTCCTGGTAGGATGAAACACGTGTCTATGTCTTCTGTTAGCACCCTTTGCAAACTGTGTGAGAGGCCTTTCGGCACCATGCAATTCTGCTTAAAGTTGGACCAGCATAACATTCTGTGGTGATTTGCATATGCAGCCCATGATGCTTTGCATTGTGGGGGCATGTGTGATTTTGTATTAATCTGAAAGTTGCAGCTTAACAGGTATGATTTTAAAACTTAAGTCTGCTCCCCAACACCAGGGAACCCCAACCTGCCTCAGAGTTGCCCAGTCCTGAGAAAATTAAAAAACACTTGAGTGAAAAAAGCCAATTTTACAGAGAGTTTTTGTATGCATCCTATCCCTTCAGTGGTACAGCTGAAACTGAGGTGACTGCTGCTTTCGGAATGTTCATGTACCTGGGATTGTATGCTAAAGGTCATAGCTTTGAATGTGTACCACTACCCTAAAGGGGGAGCACATTACTCATATGTAATAACTACCTTCCCCATTGACAGCTTAGAGCAATATAGAAATGCAACCTTATGGGCCAGTCCTAGGGACTGTGTATACAGTTCAGGGAAAGAGGAAACTCTGTGGTTAGAAACATAGAAACATAGAATTTTGATGGTAGATAAGAACGGCTTGGCCCACCTAGTCTGCCCCTTTCCCTACCTGATGGATAAGCTGCAGATTTTAGTTAATCAACAGCTTACTTCCTCCTACCCTCCACTAGAATTTCCTTATGCCTATCCCATGCATTCTTGAATTCTCCCACTGTTCCTGACTCCACAACCTCCTCAGGAAGGCTGTTCCATGCATCCACAACCCTATATGTGAAAAAATACTTTCTAACATTACCTCTGAGTCATCCCCTCTCTATCTTCAAATTGTGCCCTCTTGTTCTTGCACATCTCTTCTACTGAGAGATACTACAATCTTGTACTTTGTTAATTCCCTTGAGATACTTAAAAGTTTCTATTATGTCCCCCCCCTTCTTTCCTCAAGGGTATACATATGAAGCTGCTTTAGTCTCTCCTCATATGTCTTCTGGTGCAGAACCCTGCACCATTTTGGTTGCCCTCCTCTGAACAGCCTCCACTCTCTCTATGTCTTTGCGTAGATGGGATCTCCAGAATTGCACACAGTACTCAAGATGGGGTTTCACCAACTGTCTGTACGGAGGGATAACAACTTCCTGTTTTTTACTGTTGATGCCTCTCCCTATGCATCCCAGTATCCCCCTAGTCCTTCCTACTGCTTTCTCACATTGCTTGCCCACCTTTAGGTCATCTGATACAATTACTCCTAGGTCTCTTTCGATTTTTGTTGTTATTAACTCACCCCCCACTGTGTACTCTTCCCCTGGGTTTTTGTTTCCCAGATGCATTACTTTGCACTTCTTTGCATTGAATCTGAGCTGCCACATATTTGACCATTCCTCCAACCTTGCCAAGTCCATTTTCATCCTTTCCACCCACCTTGTGCATCAATCCTGTTGCAGATCTTTGTGTCATCTGCAAAGTGGCACACCTTTCCTTCCAGGTGCTCTCCAATGTCACTTATAAAGACATTAAAGAGGACGGGTCCCAGTACCGAACCCTGCGGTACCCTGCTAATTACCCTCTTTTCTTCACTGTGGACTCCGTTTAATATTATCCTTTGCGTTCTGTTGTCCAGACAGTTTTTTATCCAGGCTACCACCTTGGGACCCACTCCAAGGCTGGCTAACTTGTATATTAATATTTTGTATGAGACTGTGTCAAATGCCTTGCTAAAATCTAGGTAGGCCATATCCACAGCCCCTCCCTTGTCTACTATTTTGGTCACCCACTCAAAGAAATCTATTAGGTTCATCTGACATGACCTTCTTGCTGTGAAGCCATGCCGACGTGGGTCCTGTGCCCCACTGGCCTCCAGGTACTCAACAATTCTTTACTTCAGAAGTGATTACATCATTTCCCCTACCATTGAGGTCAAACTAACTGGTCTGTAGTTTCCTGCCTCTGCCTTGCTCCCACTTTTGTGAAGGGGAATCACATTTGCCCTCCTCCAGTCCTCAGGTACCACCCCATCCTCCCATGCTTTGTTAAAGAGAGTAGTCAGTGGTGTTACTAGTTCTACCCTTAGTTCTTCTAGAATTCTTGTGTGAATCCCATCAGGCCCCATTGCTTTGTCCACCCTCAGTTTCAAGAGTTCTTTCAACTCTGGTTGTTTTCGGCTGAGCCCTAGACAAAGCACAAAGCCAGCTAAGTGAATTCCTACTACTATACAGGGGCACCAGGTTAACCAGTCACAGTCCGATGAAAGAGCACTAAACTTTATAGCTGAGTTCAATCCAATATCTATGAAAGCGGAAAATGTCATTCACCAACATTTATTAATTTATTTAAAATTTGGTGACCAGGATAGGCACACTGTGCCAGAGCTGGTTTTCAAGTGTGACCCAGGAGAGGGATACAATGGAGTGATACAGCAATACTAAATACAGTGACAACAGGTGAATGAATATGAACAATAAAAATGAGGTACAAGTAATAAATAACAGAGAGAGGACAAAAATGTAGGAGATGTACAATCTACAAGGGTATGCAGGTAGCAATGAGAATCAGGAGAGTGTGCAATCAATGGGTACTATTCACTTATGGGGCGGAAGGTACGCGCAAAGGTGCATACCCGACCCACATAGCTCTGCGGTCCTGGACAGGTGCAGGGTGGCCGGTATTCACAACAGCATGCACTCATGGGGCACACGTCCATGGCCCCGCCCCCCCATGTGCAGGATCGCAGGGGGTGGCCCAGTGTAGAGGGGTGGACACAGGCAGGCATTCAATCAGATGACGGACCCTGGTCACATAGTGGATCCCTTGCACCCATGGAGCAGGCACACATTGGAGGAGCGGATACATGTAAACAGGAATACTATATAAAATGTACGGGCACTCACTCAATCAGCTGACCAGCCCGCCCTATCAGCCTAGTGGGCTGGGGCAGCATGGAGGGTCGATTCCCGGTCCTGCCATGAATGGTGGGCAATGTTCATGGGACGTGCACTGAGTTACAGTAGGGTGCCGGCTGCATAACCTGTGCCCCTCTGTGCCTGGCACTACATGCTTTGGTGAATGGTTTGTAGTGTAGGCACACCCTTGTCACCCCCCTGACTGCCCCCAGCATGTTGCTGACCACAGGCTGGAGGAATCCGGTGCATATCTGACTTGCGTACCATTTGTAAATGCTGCTGGGGGTCCATAGGACCCCTGCTGCGTGGCCTTCCATCTTAGGGTTGCCTACGGATTGGACATACAGCACGAGGCAACTTTTTTGTGCACAGAGCCCTACGTACTTAACCTTAAATCTCACTGTAGCAGTGGAAGCGTGTGTTGAATGGATTCCACCACTGGAGGAAATTGCGGACATAGCAACAGCAGTTGGGGTTTTCTCCTTTGCTGTAGAGGTGAAACATTTTGCTGCTGAAATAAATTTGCACACTTTGTTAGAAATTGCTGTCTTTGGCACTGTTCAGTGTGTTAAAAAAACATTTTTGAATCCATGTTATTTTTTTTTTTTGCAATCAAAGTTTATTGAAAAATTTTCCATATGCAAAACACTGAATATATAAAAAAACATGCCAGTAAAGTGATACACTTACATACTGCTAGCCAATCCTGGCACCCCCCCCAAAAAAAAACACACCCAAAGGGGGAAGAGAGGAGGGTTTATCTCTACATCGAATCCGTGTTACACCATGGTTGCCAGAGAGTCCCCACTGCGTTCCAACACTCTGCTAGCCCAAGCATATTCCCAGGCATGATTATGGCACCAATGCAAAGTACTGTGGGTACTGCAATGCATGCCAGGAAGCTCACAATCAAGCACAGTTGTGGTTTACTTAAAGGGACACTCAACCTTTTTTGCATCTTATTATTTCTAGGTAAAACCCCACATTTTATGATTGCTTACCTTCTCTAAAATTCATTAATGTTGCTGGTTGTTTAATCTGCCTCCTTGCTTATTAGAACTGAAATGCATGGGAATGTATAGTTATACATAGCCTTGTTTTGCTCAAAATTGTTTACCTAAGCTTACTGCATACTTCCTGGACATTAGAAACACCCTCAAACAGTGCAGCCACCCGTGATACAATAGACTCATCTACTCCCATTGCATAATGAGTAGCTAAACAGTGTTAAGAGGTGTTCCTGAGTCCAGGAAAGATGCAGTTGTAGTTGATCAAAAAATGTAAACAAATTTGTTTTGGTGTGATAACACGTTTGGTTGACACTCAGTTATTTACTTTTTAAAAGGAAAAATCTGTCTAAATCAAACAACCAGCTGCATCAGCAGTCTCTATAGAATAAGAACAATCATAAAATGTGTTTTTTAAACTAGGGGCACTTTGAGGTCAATTGGGGTTGACAGTGTCACTTTAAGAAGTGACACCAGTCTATTCAGCAGCTCACTGAAAGCTCCAGTTTTTGTGTGAGCGATGGATTCATTGTACTGAAAGCCAACAAAAGAAATACCGTGTGGCCATGGCTGTCACTGTCTTAATCCGTGTTACAGCATGGGATGAATCCACTACTGTGTTAATACAGATTAAGGCAACTATGTTGGTCTAAAACCATGTTGAAGCTACCCTCATAGCTGGATTTGATTTGTGACTGCCCAACTTAACCTTGTTTCTCCACTTCCCTTTCTGCTTTAGTTGTCCCCCCTCCCCTCCCCTCCTCACTGGATTCTACCCTCACATCTTGGTATACCCAATGCTGCACTTTTCACCCTCTCGCCACCCTTCCTACATTCCTTCTCCCCTTCCCTCTCCCTATGACTCTGGCACTTCTTATCTGTTGTCTGTTTTCTCTGACAAATGCCGCTGGCTGCCTCGTTACAATGCTGCCCTTGAACTGTATTAATCTGTACTCTGTTTGCAATGTCCACATTGTTGTAATGTCTGTCTTGATGTTCCCCATAATTTGTATTTCTCTGATGTGGAACCTTTGTAAAAGAGCCATGGCTCAAAGGTATTTGCAATCCTAGACTTGATAAATAAATAAAAAATTAGCACAACTTTAAAACATGATTGTAGTTCATTTTTTTACTGTGCTACAAGGTGGTTTAAAAACTTTTAAACCATTATTTTTTTGAAACTCAGTTTTTACTGGTATTTAGTCAGGGCACCAAATTACAATTCCACATGTAGCTGCACACATGAGCAGTGATACAATCTTCAAATTTTTATTCATTTATTTGGTTTTGTTAACCAGGTAAGCACACTAGACAGCCAAGTACCTATTTTCACATCAGAGAGTGACAGAACTGGTTTTATCACTAATCAAAAGACTAGCAACATAGATATGTAGTATTAGTTCCTTAAAGAGGAAAAGTCTAAACATGACTACTTCATCCAATCTATTGGACTCTGTTTCCATCTGGAATATTTATATAGCTTTAAGCAAGATGGGATCTGTGAGTTGCGCATGACATAACCGGGCCAATATCACATCCCCCACACCCTCCCTTCCTATGGAACAAAGGTAGGCCTGTGTTGGGAAATATATAAAAACCATGGGGTCCATTTAGCCATAAGAAAGGAAGCGGTATTATTTAAGGCCACAGCCATGGACTTCATTCTATAAATATCATAGACTGTATCTTCCCACTTTTCTTTAGATTGGGGCACTGACTTGTAACCATAGCATGGTTTTAACTTTCTTTGCAATGGTGAGTAATGTGCTAAGAAGATAGGATTGGCATCTGTTTAAAAGTTTTAGAAAAGTGAAGTAATAGTACTATCGCTGGGCTCAGAGGTCCCAGAGAGGGAAAAAGTTCCAATAATGGTCCCCCTACCTCCCTCCAGAAATGAGATAGGGCTGGGCAGAACCTGAGAATGTGAGCATGTGTGACCACTTCACAGCCACATTTTATCCAACGGGATGACTCTCCCAAAGAAGAGTATTTGGCTGTGATTTGTGGAGTGTGGCAAAAGCAAATCGCCACTTTCCAGCTGAATTCCAGCCAGCCACAGGAGCATGTCACCTTATGTTGTTGCTGCCAAATCCGTCACCAAGTCCGCCTCCCAAGAGGCCTGGGTTCCCTCAAGTAAAGATACTGGAGGTGCCAATATAGCTTTATTTATTCTTGAGATTAAGTGTTGCAGTGACTGTTCCCCTTAATCTAGATGAGCAATGGAAATTATGGGGGTATTTCTACTGAAGATGTATCCAACCTCAGGACAGCCAAGCGATAAAGTCAGATTTGAAGGAATTTATAAAAATCCCTCTGAGGGAGGGCAAATTTGGTCTGTAACTGGGTAAATGATTTGAATATGCCATTCATGTAGAACTGATATGAGTGTTTCAAACCTCTCTGAAGTCAGTGCTGGAACCCAAGTCAAGCCCAGCTGGGACAAACCCAGGATCAGTGCCGGGATGCCAACCCACATTGCTCCCATGTTGTTGTTCAGTCATTTTAAAAATCTCCCCACCCCGCAGAGAAGTAAGGATCTAGTAAAAAAAGGCTGTGTGTTCGGAGGTGTCCCCTGGCATGTCTGAAAGACTACTGAGGAGTCCAGGGGTGCTTTGGATAGCTCTCTTTCTATCCATACCCATTGGGAGGGGTTGAGTGATATATATCAAGCCAGTGTGAGAGATGTGCCAGTACTGCCACAAGAGAGTAATTATATATATTAGGGAGGGGTAAGCCTACTTTGTCCTTAGAAAGCTATATATATATTTTTTTTTTACTTTCTATTTTTTGCTCCTCTACTGCTTCAGTCTGTCCTGTCTCTCAGAGGCCCCTGCACTCTCACATTCCACCGCGAGGACAGAGGAGTCTGCTCCTAGAGTGCACCACACCAATATCCCTCAGAGTCCCTGGTTAACCCCCCAGGCAGGGTGAGGATGGTTCCCCTACTTACCTCCCTCAAACCTCAGGGGAGTGTGCACAGCGGAGTCTGTCCTTGGTTACTTCATGGATGTGTGGTGTGGAGAGCTCATCGCCAGGACTGGGTGGGGTGATTTTCCTCTGTTTCTACTCCTGCCCCTCTGCCAACATCAGTGCTCGGGAGGGCCAATGAGGCAGAGGTATGCCGAGATGCACCTCCTCTCAGGCCCTTGGCCAATGTCAGCCCCTCCCTTGTTCTTCTGCTTCCCTGACTGCACTGCCTATACCTGTGGTCATCTAGGAGAGGGCAGTATCACAGCGGGGCCAGCTCCCACCCCTGCCCGGAGAAGGAAAGCAATCCATCAGGTGTTCAATCCTCCCCCCCCACCGGCCGACCACCAGTGATCTGAATCTGTCACAGAACCCTGGTTGCCAGCGTGATGTCCAGCGCCTCATCCCTCAGCACCACCAGGCCGACGAGCTATAGTTTTTTAAAAGCTATCCGAGGCCTGTTCCCATGCCAGAGATATGAGGAAATAAGTTTATTCCAGCACTGTATTACTTGGTTGGATGGAGGGAATGGGATGTTTTGTAATAAATATAACAGCCGAGGTAGGATGTTCATTTGAACTGATTGTATCTTATTGAGTAAGGAGATCAGGAGGTGCTTCCATCATAGATTATCTTTAATTTGGTCATATAATGTCTCAAAATTTAAGGAAAATAACTTGGTAGGGTCCGATGTCAGATCTACCCCTAAGTAAGTGATATGAGATTTATCCCATTTATACAGATATTTCTGTTTGTCTTGATCCCTAAGGGGATTATGTAACATTAAAACCTCTGTTTTACTCTAGTTTATTCTGTATCCTGTAATTTGCTCGATCGACCTCAGACTTTTGCCCAGCTCTGCCAGTGTTGAAGTTGGATTAGTAAAATAACATACTAACATACTAAAAATGCCAGCAGAATAGGTCCAATGGTCTATCGAGTCTGCTTGAGAGTCAGTGTCCTGAGTGGGCACTGCAACCATCCTCTTGATTACTCTCCCCATCCCCCTTCCCCCTGCCAGGGTTCCCCTCACCCAGACTGATGGCCCTCCCCTTCACCCCTCTCCTCTACCTGTCCCAGCCTCTGTTGAACCCCTCTGCCATGGACACCTCCACCAGTTCCTCAGGCAATGCATTCCATGGATCTACCACCCTCTCAGTGAAGTATCTCCTCCTCCTTCCCCCAAGTCTCCCTCCCTTCAGCCTCCAACCATGCCCCCTGGTGGCCCTTCCCTCCTTCCTCTGAAAGATCTCATGAAGGCACACCTTATTTACCCCTTTCAGATACTTGAAGACCTCAATCATATCCCCCCTGTCTCTCTACAAAGTAGGAGGTCATCAGCATAATATGCAATTTTGTGTTGAACTGATCCAACTGTGTATCCTGTAATTTGTATAGCTTGATGCAGATGTTGAGCTATAGGCTCAACATATAAGGCAAACAAGTACGGGGAGAGAGGGCATTCCTGCCTCATACCCCGGGCTAGGGTGAATCGGGTTGAGTGAGAACCCTTTATTTTGACCATGGCCTCGAGGTCGGTATACAGTATATACCTTTGATATTGTTTAACAATGTATCTGGGAAGCCAGATTTCCTCAGGGCAGCCTGTAGGAATGACCAAGAAACATGGTCAAATGTCTTTTGTGCATCTAAACTTAATATTAATAGTGGTGATTTAGTGACATGGGCATGGTTAAGTATATATAGAGCCCGTTTAATATTGTCTGTAGTATTTCAGGTTTTTATAAAGCCGGATTGATCTGGGTATATTAGAAGGGGCAAAATGTCATCCAGTCTATGTGCTAATATGCTGGTATATATCTTATAGTCTTGATTTAACACAGAAATTGGTCTGTAAGAATCATAGGCTTGGGATGGTTTGATAGGTTTAAGGATAGCCAAAATAGAGGCTTGTCTCCATGAAATAGGATATGAAGCCTCCATGTGACTAGTTTGTAAAGTATCTAACAGAACATCCTTAATCCATGGAAGAGGCCTTAAAGAATTTGGCATTATAACCATCTGGCCTGGGGGATTTGCCATTTTTCAAATTTGTGATTGTGTTGAAGAGTTCCTGCATTGTGATTGGACTAGCTAAGAAGTCAATGTGCTCTTGAGTGAGACAAGGCAGTTTAAGATCCACAAGAAAATTAGCAATTTTGCCTGGGTCCGGCGGATGGGGCTCCAAGTACAGATCTCTGTAGTATTGTCTAAAATCTTCCAGTATTTAAGCAGACAAATGTACTTGTTTCCCTGTTTGTGGGTCTTTAATCTTGGTTATTGTAGACATCTGTGTTTGTTTTCTAAGGCGATACGCCAGTATGTGTAATATGTGTGTGCCCTGCCCTCATAAAAACTTTTAAACCATTTTAACAGGCTGGTTTGAAAGCCCTAGTGTGTACAGTGTCTTAGGTTCTATATTTGTCCTTTGAGTGCTCTAACTTTGCAAAATGACTCCAGGTAACCAGTCCACTGAGTGGATACTTCACTGCTCCGTGCCATAGTCAACATTGTTAACATAATTCATTGCTTGTAATAAAATAGTGTCAACATTCATATTTTGAAACCTACAGTACATAAATGTTTTTTTAGTTGCATTGTAGTGAGTTGTATTAAATGATGATTTCATAACTTACATTCTGACTAGGAATTCATATAAAAAGAAGGTTAAAAAGAGAAACACACATATGCAATATGAAAATGGTACAGTTTGTCTTTCAATCTTATGAAACCATGGTGGTGGCAGAGACTTTACTTGACAACATCTAACTAAATCCACACGCAAATGCCATACTTTTCCATCAGTAATGGTAGGAATTTCCACAGTCCAGAATAATTCACACATCAAACAATGCAGCTTAGTTCTACAAACATAAAGAACGTGCAGGACCACAGGAACTTGATAATTTGTGGTCTTGCCCAGTAAACAATCAAACAGCTGCACAAACCAATAATTACATATTATGTGACACCATGACACAGTATTAACAGCAATACTGGAAGTGGCTATTACAGAACACACTCTGGGCAGATCCAAAATAGTTGCTAATGCATGAATCTGATAAGGGAAATAGAATTAATGTGTGGCTTAGATTGTCAGTCTAATTAGCCCCTATTTGTGGGCAACCCAGAAAATATGACTGCAAACAGACATTGTTAGCAATACATTGCATAGCTATTCTTATGCATCTGTAAAAAGCAAATGCCACCTGATTACCCAAACTGAATAGGAAGAACACATTAAGCAGAACAGTTCACAATATGGCATCTTATTGGATCTTAATGTTGTTGCTAATGTCCATTGTCCATTGAATTCCAAATCGATTGTTGTCATCAACATCGTCTTCAAACACCACCAGGGAAGCACCCTCATTACACATCACCTGCTGCAGGTGTTCCTCCTCAACACCTTAATATTCCTTGAACTGGTAAAGTCATTTGCTGAGACTGACTTTAATATGTTTATAGGAATTAGGGCAATAGTGGAGAATACCGGTCCACCGCCACTTGTGTAGCATAAAGCGTTTGTGAATACACTGCAGGCTTGTGCTTGTTGTTAATTTCTGTATTAGTTTATTTCAGTTAAGGGGACTTCGCCCCACAGACACCTGCTTTTTTTCTTTTTTTAAGGGGGTGCGAAGTCCCCAACTCAAATAAATGAATACAAAAATAACCAAAATGTAGTTTTGAGAGAGTAGCATAACTTGTACTCCGCATTAATAGCGTAGGTCCAGCGTGGTCCAGTACTCTCCACTATCACCGGAATTTTGTCTGGCAATCAGAGAAAATATTTTCTGTCATACAGAATATACACTCACAGTAAACACTTGTTGGACATCAAAAAACTCTTCTTTTTCTGTTCAAATACAGGAACAAGAGGTAATTCCCTCAAACTTGCAGGGGAAAGATTAAAAGAGAATGTCCATAAGCACTTCATGGAAACAGTGGTGGACAAGTGGAATGAGTTACCAGAGGAACTGGTACATGCCAAATCAATCAGTAGCTTCAAGCAGGATTGTGACAGGCATGTAGGATTAGCTAGAATAAGAGGGACAGTGACAAAGGAGAGGATTGCAACTAGGACAATGCTGAATAGTTAAAGAGGTCCACCAAGTTAAATAAAATGGGATTTGCACCTGCTGGATCAGTGCCTTACCTCTTCCAAATGATACTGATGCAGAGATTGGGAAAAATATTCCAAAAGGATAAAAATAGTAACCCTCATAAAATTACCCCCACCGGGTCACTAGGACTTCCCGGTTTCAGGAGCCGTGGCTCCGCCCGCCCAACAACATTATAACAAGATCCTAGGAGAGACAGGGATGCACTCCATTATAATCTATGGGGGTAGCTTTAAATTGTTTTATATATTGTAATAGTCATTTGGTGATGAATCAATGGCACTGGTCAACTAACAAGGCCCCTGTTAGTTAACCGGTGCCCTTGATTCATCACCAAATGACCATTACAATATATAAAAATGATTTAAAAGCTGCCCCCATAGACTATAATGGAGCGCATCCCTGGTCTCTCCCTAAGATCATGTCATAACTTTCCTGAGCGCAGGGGCAGAGCATGGCTGGCTCCTGAAACTGGGAAATCCTAGTGGCCCAGTGGGGGAAGTTTTAAGAGCGCTACTATTTTTAACCTGTTGGAATATTTTTCATAATCTCTTCATCAGTATCATTTGGAAGAGGTAAGTCACTGATCTAGCAGGTACAAATTACTAGGCTGGTAAATCTCTTTAGGTAATATGGGCAGACTGGATAGGCCAAGAGCCATTTTCTGCACTGATGTCTATATATAGAATAAATAATGGATAAGGATGATATGCAAGGATGTATACCCATTGTGGGAGCTAATTAGGGCTATAAGGCCACGAACCCAAAGGGTGAATGGCTTTATTGCCTTAATTAACCCCTGAGATGGGTATACTCCCGAGTGTTCCATTCTTACTGATTGTTTGGGAACTATAATACATTAGAATGGGTATTATTATAGATATCACATTTGCAATCACGTTATGGCACCAGAAGGTCTCTTGCAGCAAGGAGGAATGGTGTGTAATGAGTGCAGGTAGAAGTTTGGGGGATTTCTGAGTTTGGGAGGATTTTGTGCATGTGTCTTTTTTAGGTTCTTTTGCAGCTTGCTAATTTATTGATTGATTTATTTGTTATTTATTTATTCAAAAGTTTCACCAGGAAAGACATACTAAGCTGCTAACAACTCATTTCCAGATGTGTCTTGGGGAAGGGAATATGAAATATCATATATAGCAAACACAATATAACAAGGAGCATAATCAAAAATTGATAATGAATCAATAATAACATATGTACAGGTAATGAAGGAAACAAATTGTCAGGCCAGCACTAGAGGGGGGTGGAATGAGAAAGAGCATCATAGATAGCTGCAGGAGGATGAAGAAAATTCTTGAAGGACAGACTTTAAGGAGGAAGTCAAAGATACAGAGTGAATTGGCAAAGGAAGGGAGGACTAAAGTTTAGGAAATCAGTATGAGAAAGCAGGTTGACCATCAGTAGATTTTCTAGGAGGAATGGTGAGGGAGTGGGAAGCATTATTGCGTAGTGGGTAGGAGGAAGCTGATGGAGAGGATAAGAGGGATCTAAGGTAGGAGGGAAGGGAACCAAACCAGAATTTAGAAATAAGGGAGGCATTGAGCTGGCCCAGTGGCACTGAAGGTTGAGGCGCTGGTCAGCACTGCCACGCTGATATCACCACCGGGAACAAGCCCGGACCACTGGGGTATGGCATGGGAAAGAGAGGATCGAGCACCCAGAGGACTGCTCTCCTCTCTCGGGGGGGAGGCCTGTCATCCCTCTGGCTGTAGCTGAAGGGCAGTATGGGTCAGGAGGCACATACCGATGTTCTTACATCGATAGGGGTGGGGGACAGGAGAAAAAGAGGAAAAGGGGAGCTTTCGGGCTCCATGTGTCCCTGTGTCACCCCCAGTTTATGGATTTGTGTTCTTGAAGGGGGGGAGAAAGCCAGCACTCTCTTCCATGGCTCCAACACAGGGAGCAAGCCGTGGGGAACTACCAAGGGTTGGCCAAGCGAGGATGCGCAGGGCTGGAGGATGAGTCCCTCTAAGGGAGGGGCATAGCTGCCTGCCAGGCTTTGGGGCACAATAAAAACAAATAATAGCTGAAATAAAGGAGGCACAATGAGAAAGGTGCCTGGCATCAAGAGATGGTAGTGAAAGGACAAAGTAGAGTGAACAATGGTGGGTATGAGGGGAGCAATCTAAAGCAAAATGGCAAAAAGAGTGAAATAGGGGATCCAATCTAGCAAGGGAGGATTTGGGAACTCCACTATAGACTATGCCACCATAACCAAAAATAGAGTCATCTTTAAAACAATTTCACGGTGGACAGGGAGTGGGATATTTGCTTTATTTCTGTACAGTGCACCAAGCTTAGGGTGAAGCTTTTATTTTTATTTATTTATTTATTATAATCTCAGATTGACACCCTTGAGCTAGAAGCTCTTTACATAGGTTCCATGTCAGAAAGTTAACATCTAGGATGAAGAACTTAACAAGTAATAAGCTGTTTACAAAGAAAATAAGCAGCTACAATCAGATAAAGTAACAGACATTTATTTATTTATTTATTTAGGAAATCAGAATTACAACCCTTTGAGTCATAGACTCATTTCCAAAGGCTCCACATCAGAATAAAACATAGACTTTCATACAGTACATACATAGAATAAATGTGGGTGAGCAATCGTACAGAGTATAAGTACAATGAGCACGGGTTAATGCCTGTACATTTGGTAGCTAAAACAGGGCAGAGCTACCGATATATTTACCTAATGAGCAGTTAAGACCTTTACAATTGGTAGCTGAAGCAATGCATGATGTGAGTTGGTAGTAAGCTGCCTCAGGGAGGCCTTATCTTATACATAATACAATGCATTGTACAATGTATGCCAGGCAAATAAATCTACAATGTATATAATAAAGTATAGGTTAATGACAGATACTGAGTAGCAGCCAGGGAGGCCTTGTCAAGCACAGGTAGACAGCAAGAGTGAGGTAGGTAGTAGGATGGGGGATACGAGGAGGTGAGGGAAAAGAGAGTAAGAGGGATGAGCGAAGGGATAAATTCAGGTTGTAACGTGTATTACAAAAGCAGGGTGCAGGGATGTGCAGCTGCCTAGTCGGCATTGTCAGGTAATGTCCAACAAGTGAGAGGAAAGGATAAGTTAATTGAAGTAGAGTATGAGAGGTTGATTAAGGGGATAAGGGATGAAAGAGGGGAGAATGGTAGGAGGGGAGTAAGGGTGGGTAGGTCATGGAGAGGGAGAGGGAGAGGCTATTTAATTCAAATGAAAGGGAAAGGAGGGGAATAGTTCCTAATATGGGTAGCTTCAGTAGAGATGACAGGAACAGCATATCCATAGAGAAATGGCATAAATAATGGGATAACTTGGGTAAGATTAGCGCATACAATCACAGCTGTTATTTGCCATGAGGTATTGATGCAATTTATGTTTAAAAGGGCCCAACGTTTGGTGTATGGCATCAATATGAACCGAGAAATCAAGATGATGGTCAAGCCAGATGCCGAGGTACTTAAAAGAGGAAACCTCCTCAATAATAGCACCATCAAGGGAATGAAATGAAGGGAGAGGGGTGAGTCTGGAAAGCCTCTAATGGGCGCCAAAAGTCATGGAGACTTATTTTTTGGCATTCAGTGATAGCTGGCAAGACTAGAACCAGCGCTTGAATGTTGTCGAAATCCAGCTGAAGCTGTGAGGTAAGATCATAGGGAGAGGAGCTAGAATCAAAAATAACTGTGTCATTGGCATAAATATGAATGGATGCAGAAGAACACACAGAGGGTAGGTCATTTAGGAATACTGAAAAGAGAGTAGGACCCAAGACAAACCCTTGAGGGACATCTGAGCAGATAGTGAAAGGTGATGAAATGGACCTACCTATTCAGACAGCTTGAGCACTACTTCCAAGGTAAGCGAAAACCAGCTGACTGCAGAGTCAGAAAGACCCACTGATCCAACCTTGTCCAGAAGGAGGGGATGAGCCACAGTATTGAAAGCTTTAGCAGGATCAACAAAGACAGCAGATGTGATCAGACCCTGATCCATACCTGTGAGGATGGAGTCAGTGAGCCGTAGGAGGGAAGTGGAGGTGAAGTGAGATTTTCTAAAACCAGACTGAAAAGGGGTGAAGAAGGAGGAGGAGTCAAGGAAGGTTGAAAGTTGAGATAGTACAAGGCATTCCTGTAACTTAGCTAGAGTAGGAAGGAGAGAGATAGAACGGTAGTTACCTGTGTAACCCCCTACAAATGGGGATTCCCAAAAAGTCTTCCTTGAGCTTGCCTAAATGCTCACTGCCAGGCTGATGTCCTGCGTTTTAGCAGTTTAAATGTGAATGCCAGAGAGTGCCTGTATAGCCTCTGTGTACTGTCTCTTTAAGAGCTGCCTGGATTGCAGTCATAAGTAATCTGAGAGGGAGCTCTGTTGAAAGATGTAACTATTTGCTGAAAATCATTTAGAGTGATAATGTTAATGTAGTTTGTCTAACCTACCTTCTTTGCAGCAAGGACTGTTTTGTTTGTTTCCACTACCTTGGTCCTGGACTGCGCATTGGACCAATCAGTACTGGTAGGACCTAAAATGGAGCCAGACTACAGGAGCTGTCTGGAGTCAAAATCTGTAGGAGCTGTAGTCTTGGGCTTTTTGTGCAATTTTTCACCTGAAGAGCGAGCCTTTGTTGTAACTGACAGGAGGATTAGCCAACCGAACCTTTTGGATCTTGGGGAATTTCCCAGGCTGCTACAGCTAGTGTCAGTTTTTGAGCTGAGAAGTGAAGAAATAACAGTTTAAAGTGATTTTGAGCAGCAGTTCTATGTAGTTTTGCATGGGAGAACTGTGAAAGGGCTGAGTTTTGGCTTGCCTGTCTGTCTGCTGTCCCTGAGTAGGGAAAATAGAGTTTATTCGGACTGAATCCGAGTTGTGAGGACTATTTAAGCCACTGGACTGTGACCAGGCTTTAACCTGAAGAAGACTGAAGATTTGCTGAATGCGATCAGCCTGTCAGGATTTCCAGCTGCTTTTGAATCCCTAGCTTGTGCAGAGACTTTGCGAACGTGACCAGAGAGCGGTTTGCCTGGTACAGTAGAATTTCTGTACATGTAAATGTGCTGTGTATTGAAAGTGAGTCATGATTTGGTTCCCCACCATGTGAACTGTGTTCTGCTTGCTGGAAGCTTTATCCAGCCTAATCGGACTGAATCCACGTTCATCTCCATTCGGCCTGGGCCATGCCTCGCTGGCCCTGCTTGACTACCCCACTGCATAGAGAAAACCACCGACGAGAGACCTGCCTGGGGATCAGCCCCCCTGCTCCATGTTTGAACAGGAATGATGCCTCGGTGAATCGTGTGGGCTCTGCTTCTCCTGGCACTCCAGATTAACCACCTGCTGTCTCGATTTTCGCTCAGCCTGTGTCCAGTCTTGGGTATTGTGAGTAATCATCAGGGTAGCTCCCTGCAACAACAGCCTAATTTAAAAGTGTGTCATCTGATTGTCTTGTTGTTTTCTTTTCACGAACTGAGCCCTCTGGCTCTGGATTACAAATAGTGTGCGTTGTGCATGTTGTTTTCTTTCATCACAGGGCCCCAGCCAGCTGCAATGTTCCTGGCTAGCCCACCATTCTCCATCTGGGTACCCAGAGTGTGTGACTGTTTATGGACCCTGAAGTGCATGCATAACTGTTTGACTGATAGAGCCTTTAAGCAAATTAACTTGATTACGCCCCTCCCTTGATCAAGCCCCTTAAATAAATCAGATCTAACTCTTTTTTGCATTTACCCTGACTGTTATTTGCTGTGTATAACCTTGTTTTACAGGGGGTTCCCAGGGCCGGGCCAGAGGAAAGCCCTGGTGGTAAATGCAAACAGTGTGGGTACTTGTGTGGTGTATCAGGGGTATTGTGAGAGTGATTATTGTGTATTGTTCCAGCCACTAGTAAGGAAAGAGGGGGGTTACAGTGTCCCGGAGGGCTGTGCCCAGGTTAGCTTGACCACTACGAACTCTGACCTTTGGGTGGAGGCACCCGTTTTAGAACTCAGGCCCCTTAACCTGCTACTAGCCAAGCAGGCAGGGGTAGTAGCCCTTTGGATAGCGCCACCTAGGGGTTACATTTTGGAGGCTCGCCGCAGGGATTTTGTGCCTTCTAGTGGCCAAAAATTATGAATTATTGTTAAAGATTAATGGCTACCCCAGTAGAAACAGCTGTACACCAGTTGGTGGGATGGTGTACTAGGTAGGAGATCGACCCCCACAATATTCTACTTATACTGAATATCTCCTGGGTACCAGTAAAAACACTGTAGAGGGAGCACTCTCCAAAGTTGAATGTTTAAAATACCCTGTGGTGATGGATCGACAGGCTGATTTGATCTCCCAAACTCATAGCCTTGGTAGAAAGTAGTGACCTCATGAATAGCTCTAAAGTGCCACAGATTATTGCCCCAGAAGGGATTACAGCTGCCTGGAGAGTGATAACAAAAGACAGTAAAGACCCTGGGGAGGATGAGCTCCCACTATTATCTGAGACTTTTGAGGAGAAATTTGCTAAGTTGTTGCTGGAAGAAGGGAAAATCGTAGAGGACTTTCTTTTTTTGACATTTCTATTTATGCTCCGAGGAGGCTGGGCATCCTTCCGGGGTACCCTCACAACGAGGGCCTCTCACTCCCTGCCTGAACCCAATTCCAGGAACTCCCCACCTGAACAGCCCTGAACAGACCCAGTCCCCCGGCAACCGGGTACCCCCGGGAGAAGGTTTGCCCACCTTTGGTGACCTTACAGACTCAAAGGGTCCTATCTGACTGCTGGGGTTGGCACCATGGGAGAATCCTACAGTGCGAGCCGGTGCTGGGATGTGGGCCGTGTCACCAGAGTCCCCATTGTCTCCACAACCTCCAAGGTTTTTTTCCCCTTCATTACACCCCTGACATGGGACATGCAATGCCGCCAAGCTGGAGACGCAGGTGCTTCCACCTATGTCTGGAGGTAGCTGCCTGATGTCTTCCCTTACTTTACGAGCCCGAGTGCATAGCAGTGCTGCTGGTCTCCACTGGGGGCTGCTGCTGCACTGGGTTCCCCCTGGATTCCTCCCTGAAAGAGGAGAGCACTCCATCGGATGCTCAATCCTCTCTCTCCCTGGCTGACCCCCAGTGGTCTGGGCTCGTTCCCGAACCCAGGTCGCCGGCGTGACGTGAGGTGTGGCATCCAGTGCCTCTGCCCTCAGCACCACCGGGCCTACCATAGAGGACTTTAAGAAACTATTTCTGCCACCTAGGGCATTCCTTCCCCAACACCCCCTCCCACTCCAGCACCTGTTACTGCCCCGCCTTCTGTGCCTATGCCAGTGCTGGCCCCTATATCTGTACCTGTCATTAGTCATGACTCCTACTGAAAGCTGAGAATCTTCTCAGGCACCCTTTCCACCCCTCAGGGGGAGGATGACTGGGAGACCTGGGTAGACTATGTTGCCCCTCTAGTACTTGAATGGCAATGCTCAGAAGCAGAGAAATGAAAGAGGTTGAGTGAGAGCCTCCGTGGTCCTGCCCTGGCTACCATCCATACCAAGCAGGCCAATAACCCTGAAGCAACTGCACAGGACTATCTTGATGCATTGGAGAATGTGTATGGGAGCCCGGATTCAGATGAGGATCTGTGGTGGAGAGTAAGAAACGCTAAGCAGTACCAAGGGGAGCCATTGTCTGTGTAAGTTCCTCGGCTTGAAAAGCTGCTACAAGAGTGCCTCAGAAAGGGTAGTTTGCCATCAAATGAGTTAGATTGAACTAGGCTGGACCGAATTCTTAAGTCTGCTCCATTTTCAGAATTGTTACTGCTTCAGTTGCACCTTGCCACCTGACTGGAATCGCACCCCTCCTATGATGAGCTAGTGAAAGAAATTCAGGGGGTTGAGCAAAGGCGACCCAATGGGGGAATTGCACTCATATCTGCTGCTGCTGCGCAAGTGACCGAGAGTGATCAGCCAAGTGAGGCTCAGGGCAAAAGTCAGCACTTAACGAGCACTCTGAGAATGCAAAGGACTTCCCGCCCTGGGCCCATCATTGGAAAGATGAGCTACTAAAGGAAGTCCAAGAATTGAAGACGGGTACCTCTGCAAGGGTTTCCCCCATGGAACAAGATTCTGGTCCCTTTCAGGACATGACTGTCATGGGGGTGGGGGTGCACCCTCAGGCATCCGCTACCGAGGGTGGCTCCAAGGCTGAGATCACTGGATTGACTGCCACTCTAAAGGAACTGTTAAGACACGTTACACCACTCTCACCACTGTAAGCAGATACTAGACCCCAATCTCTTACTACTGCTTCAGTTCCTCATATGATGTTCTCTCCCAGAATGACCCAGGAGTCTATCATTTGTCACAACTGTGAAAAAGATGGCCATATAAAAAGAGAATGCCGGACTCAGAAGAACTTAGAAAGAGTAGTAAACAGACTCCAAGGGGAGCTCCGAAAAGCAAATGAATGGCCAAGGGGTGTCCGAAATGACCACAGTGAGGGTTCGAGAAATCCTAACTCAAATTTCTTTGTGGCTAAATCATCTGTCCAGGCCTCTGCTACTGCCTCTCCAGACTGGTCCAAAATAGTGGGCCCTTCAATGGAGACTACGGTGACTGTGAATGGTATTTATACTCGGGCTGTGCTTGACAGTGGGTCGCAAGTGACCACTGTATTCCAGGACTGGTATGGCAAACACTTATCTGATGTGCCTTTGCAATCTCTACAAGGCCTAGATGTGTGGGGCCTGAGTGACAAGTCTTATCCCTACCTAGGATGCGTCTTCCTCTGGTTGTCTTTTCCTGTAACTGTAACTGGTGTAGAGGAGCGAGTAGAGACATTGGCCCTAGTGTGTCCCCCCACCAGACTGTATGATGGGGTCCCTCTGTTAATTGGGACAAATGCACATTTGTTTGGGATACTGGTGCAACTCGGTCATGAGAAACAAGGGCAACGGACTGGGAGGAACCTTACAATTCTGGCTCTGATCAAGAGGGCCTATGATTTGCAACAGAAACCCGAGGAAGTAGACCAGGATGAACTGGTGGGGATCGTGTGGAAGAAGGATCCCGAGTCAATGGTACTGGCCCCTAATGCCCAGTGTATCATTCGAGGGAAGGTTCGCCTCCGGAAAGATATTAAGAACAAAATACTGAAGTTGGGTGTGCCAGGCAATGGAAAATTGCCAAAAGGATTATTGGTCAAGCCAGAGCATCTTGCCTGCTTGTGCCCATGCCTATGCACGGCAAGGGATGGTCCAGATTCACAATGTGTCAGTTCGGGAGATCGGGATGAACAGAGGGTGCACCCTAGCTATGGTACACTTCACAGACACTGCAGTATTGCCCAGCAGCAAGCACCCTGGTGAGAAGGAGAGAGTGACCCCAGACTTGTTTGACTTTGGTGAGTCCCCATTGCCAGCTGAATGGAAGGCTAAAATTAGCAAGAGACTTGCCCAGAGAGACCAAGTGTTTTTGTTGAAGGAATGGGATGTGTACAGGGTGCAGAGAATCACATACGCCTGCACGATGAATGGCCATTTCGAGAGAGCTCCCGATGCCTAGCCCCAGCAGACATAGATGATGTGAGAAGATACCTGAAGGAAATGTTCGCTGCTGGTATGATACAAGAATCCAGGAGCCCATATGCCTCTCCCATTGAGGTTGTGCGTAAGAAGAATGGGTCTGTGAGGATGTGTGTTGATTATCAAACCCTGAACCAGCGGACCATCCCAGACCAATACACTATGCCTTGTATACAAGATGCCCTGGACTGCTTGAATGGGAGCAAATGGTTCTCGGTATTAGATCTTTGCAGTGGATACTACCAGATCCTGATGGCACCAGAAGACCATGAGAAAACAGGCTTCATCTGTCCATTGGGGTTCTATGAGTTTCTGAGGATGCCACAGGGGATATCGGGTGCCCCGGCCAACTTTCAGTGACTGATGGAATGTGCGGTGGGAGATAGGAATTTGCTGGAGTGTCTGGTGTACTTGGATGATGTCATTGTGTTTGCAAGCACCTTAGAGGAGCATGAGAACCAACTGTTTAAAGTCCTAGACCGACTGGAAGACTTTGGCCTCAAGCTGTCCATTGACAAGTGCCAGTTTTTCCAAACCTCCATGAAGTATGTGGGGCACATAGTATCTACAAAAGGGATAGAGACTGATCCTAGTAAGGTTGAAGCACTGACTACTTGGCCCCAGCCCCATAATCTGAAAGAACTACAACATTTCCTGGGGTTGTGTGGCTACTACCGCAGGTTCATAAAAGACTATTCTAAGGTGATTTGCCCACTTTTGAACCTTACCCCGGGCTACCCTCCTACCAATTGTAAATACAAATAAAGAGGCCATTAAAGAACCAGAAAAACTATACTTCTGCCCAGGTGAACTCTTCGGACCCCACTGGACACCCTACTGTGGAGCAGCCTTCCATGAGATCATATACTAGCTCACCCATGCCCCCATTCTCACCAATGCTGACCCCACCAAACCCTATGTGCTGCATACGGATGCTAGTCTGCAGGGTCTAGGAGTGGTGCTGTATCAAGACCATGAGGATGGCCTGAGACCAGTAGCTTTTGCCAGTAGGAGCTTCACCCCATCTGAACAAAACTACCCTTTGCATAAGTTGGAGTTCCTTGCACTAAAATGGGCCATCATTGACCAGTTTCATGAATACCTCTATGGGGCAAAGATAATGGTGAAGATGAACAATAACCCATTGACCTATGTACAGACTTCAGCTAAGTTAGATGCCACTGGGCACCGGTGGCTTTCTGCATTATCAACCTATGACTATGCTGTTGAATACAGACTGGGCTAGAACCATACTGATGCTGATGCCCTATCACGAAGACCCACTTGCAAGAGTGATTGGATCAGGCTGTCTGAACCTGACATTTGAGCATTGTGCCAAAAGTTTGATAGAGATGAAAAGATGTCTGCGGACACAGTGGACTGTTTAGTAGATTGCTTGAGCCCTTCTGACACCTGCATACCAGCTGCTTATTGCCACTTCTCTGCTCTAGATATTAGTGCACTACCTCAGTTTGACAATGACAGCATTCAGTGGGCTCAATCCCAAGATCCTACGATTCAGCCAGCACTTGATGTCCTGCGTACGGGGAAAGATGTGTCTAAGTTACATTCTACTGACTTGCAAACTGCTTTATTATTTAAAGAAGGCCCCAGATTGAAGTTGCTCAATCAGTTTTTGTATAGAGAGACAGTAGATCATAGTGGCAAAGTAGACAAGCAACAACTGGTCCTGCCCACGGCCTTTAAAGATTTGGTACTGAGGTCCCTCCACAATCACATGGGGCACCTCAGTATTGACAGAACCCTTGACCTGATACGATCTCGCTTCTACTGGCCCAAAATGGGGGCCAATGTTGAGCACCATGTAAAGACTTGTAGTCACTGCCTGCAAAGAAAAGCCCTGCCTCAGAGGGCTACCCCCCCCTTGTTAATATTACTACCAGTACCCCCATGGAACTAGTCTGCATAGACTTCTTGTGTTTCAAAACCTGATCAGCGGAACATTGGCAATGTGTTAGTGGTTATGGGTCATTTTGCAAGGTATGCACAAGCTTTTCCCACCAAAGATCAAAAGGCATCTACCGTGGCCAAGGTGCTAGTGGAAACTTTCTTTGTCCACTATAGTGCCCCCCAGTGGATTCATTCTGACCAGGGCAGAGACTTTGAGAGTTGACTAATCAAAGAAATGCTCTCTCTCGGGGGTATGAAAGTCAAGAACCACCCCTATCACCCGCAGGGAGACCCTCAACCAGAACATTTCAACCGCACCCTTCTAAACATGCTGGTCACCCTCCACCCAAAAGACAAGCATAAATGGAGCTAGCAGATTAGCCCCTTGGTACACGCATACAATTGCATGAAAAAATGATGCTACTGGGTTCTCCCCCTACTGCCTGATGTTCGGGAGAGAGGCTCAGCTGCCAGTTGTTGTCTGTTTTGGGGTCTCTCCAGATGGGGTCCGAGCCAAAAACTACTTGCAATATGTGCAAAAACTGAAAGTTCAATTGAACCATGCCTATCAACTGGCCCAGACAATGGCCGCCAAGAGAAATCTAGCTAACAAAGAGAGACATGATAAAAAAAGTAACGGTTCAAGAGCTTTGACCTGGAGACCGTGTGTTGTTACAAAATTTGGGACTGCATGGTAAACACAAAATTGCTGATTGCTGGTACCATCTTCCCCATGTAGTAGTTGTAAAGTTGGATGAGTTATCTGTGTATAAGGTGTGCCCAGAGAACAACTCCAAAGCAGTCAAGACCATGCACCATAACCACTTGCTACCTATTGGCCAAGTCATGATTGAGGCTGAACCCCCAGAAATTGAGCCCACTGGGCTGGTGACTCATGCTGCTGCAAGAAAAAGACAGAGTCAACCTACCCCATTGGTTACAGATTTAAGGTTTCCTCCGCAGCAGGCCCAGAATGATGGTGGCTGTCAGTCCACTTCTGATGAAAGCGAGTGCGACTATGCCTATTACTCCTCTTATGAACTGAGTCAGCTGTTTTGAGGAAACTTATGACTAATTGCAGGATGAACCTGGGCCTTCTGGACTGTCTAACCTCCCAGTTTCGTCCTTGGAGCCAATGCTCCTGAAAGTGAAGTGCAAGCCTTATGTCTGAGGACGCGGACTCGCGTGTTTTGTGGAACTGTGTGAATTGCCTGAAGACGAGGCCGATGGTTTGAGTCTCTCTGGTGACACACCAGAACCTGAGGAAAAGTATGAGAGTACTGACAGACCTCTTTCAGTGCCTCAAAGTTTGATTGTGGCTGAACCTTCACAAAATGAGCCAAGTGTTGTGGAACCAGAGTCTACAGAACAAGAAGCTGACAGTGCTCCCAGTTTGGACATTCCCTTTCATGCAGAGGCACCCCTCGCAAGTGATGAAAGCTCTAAGACCAATCCTGAAAATACAGAGACTGTGGTTGTTCACCTCAGAAAGACTGGCCAAGCTGTCAAGCCAGTGGTGCGCTTCAGTTACAGTTCCCCCAGGAGGCCAGTGGATTTGCCACTCAGTGTAGTCCACAAAGGTGTTTATGTCTCTCAGAGCTCACTGCCCAAATTGAGCTTGATGGCCCATTCCAGGTTACTTGTTCTGCCCTCTCACCATGGTGCCCCTGCCCCATTCAGCCCCAAGTTAGCTGATAGGGAAGGGCCCCCTCTTGCATTGTTTAGAATATAAGTAGTTATTACATGATTCTGTATAGTAATGTTCAATTTACTTATGTAAAATATGCATAATATATTGTCAGAATGGAAATGATATAGTGGAGTACATTGAAATGTATAGTAAAGTGACAAGTTATGCCAATTGATGAATCAGATAGTACTTGCATAGCACGCTAATGGTATAAAATGTCTTGTATATGTTGCATGTTCAGTGTTATGATGGTACAGACTTGACATGGATGCCAAGTTTTTCCAGGCAGGGAAGGGCGTAACCCCCCCCTACAAATGGGGGTTCCCAAAAAGTCCTCCTCGAGCTTGCCTAAATGCTCACTGCCAGGCTGGTGTCCTGCATTTTAGCAGTTTAAATGTGATTGCCAGAGAGTGCCTGTATAGCCTCTGTGTACTGTCTCTTTAAGAGCTGCCTGGATTGCAGTCATAAGTAATCTGAGAGGGAACTCTGTTGAAAGATGTAACTATTTGTTGAAAATCATTTAGAGTGATAGTGATATGTAGTTTGTCTAACCTGCCTTCTTTGCAGCAAGGACTGTTTTGTTTATCTCCACTATCTTGGTCCTGGTCTGCGCATTGGACCAATCAGTACTGGTGGGACCTAAAATGCAGCCAGACTACAGGAGCTGTCTGGAGTCAAAATCTGTAGGAACTGTAGTTTTGGGCTTTTTGCACCTTTTTGCGCCTGAAGGGGAAGCCTTTGTTGTGACTGACAGGAGGATCAGCAAACCAAACCTTTTGGAACTTGAGGAATTTCTCGGGCTGCTGCAGCTAGTGTCAGTTTTTTGAGCTGAGAAGTGAAGAAGTAACAGCTCAAAGTGATTTTGAGCAGCAGTTCTGTGTAGTTTTGCATGGGAGAACTGTGAAAGGGATGAATTTTGGCCTGCCTGTCTGCCTGCTGTCCCTGAGTGGGGAAAATAGAGTTTATTCGGACTGAATCCGAGTTGTGAGGACTATTTAAGCCACTGGACTGTGACCAGGCTTTAACCTGAAGAAGACTGAAGATTTCCTGAATGCGATTGGCCTGTCAGGATTTAACATAGAAACACAGGCTTTGACGGTAGATAAGGCCCACCTAGTTTGCTCATTTCCCTACCTAGAGGATACGCTATTTAACCAACAGCCTATTTCTTCCTACCCCCCACAAAATTTGCCTTATGTCTGTCCCATGTATTCTTGAATTCTCTCACAGTTTTAGACCCCACAACCTCCTCAGGAAGGCTGTTCCATGTGTCCACCACCCTCTCTGTGAAAAAATATTTCCTCACATTGCCCCTGAGCCGTCCCCCCTCTATTTTCAAATTGTGTCCCCTTGTTCTTGCACATCTCTTTTTTCTGAAAGATGCTACCCTCTTGGACTTTGTTGATTCCACTGAGGTACTTAACATTTCTATCATGTCCCCCTTTCCCTCCTTTCCTCAAGGGTATACATATAAGCTCCTTTAGCTCTCCCTTGTATGGCTTCTCTTCAGACCCTGCACCATTTTAGTTGCCCTCCTCTGAACTGCCTCCATCCTGTCTATGTCCTTGCAGAGATGGGGTCTCCAGAACTGGACACAGTACTCCAGATGGAGTCTCACCAACTGTCTGTACAGGGGGGATAACAACTTCCTGTTTTCTGCTGGTGATGCCTCTCCCTATACATCCCAGTATCCCTCCAACCCTCCCTACCTCCATCTCACATTGCTTGCCAACCTTATGGTCATCTGATATGATTACCCCCAGGTCCCTTTCCATTTTTGTTGTTGTTACTACCTCCCCCCATTGTGTAATCTTCCCCTGGGTTTTTGTTTCCCAGGTGCATTACTTTGCACTTCTTTGCATTAAATCCAAGCTGCCATACTTCTGACCATTCCTCCAACCTTGCCAAGTCCCTTCTTATCCTTTCCATGCCTCCTTGTGTATCAACCCTGTTGCAGATCTTTGTGTCATCTGTAAAGAGGCATACTTTTCCTTCCAGTCCCTCTGCATTGTCACTTATAAAGACATTAAAAAGGACTGGACCCAGCAGTGAACCCTGCGGTACCCCGCTAGTAACCCCCCTTTCTTCAGAGTGGACTCCATTTACATTTACCTTCTATGTCCTGTTGTTCAACCAATGTTTTACCCAGGCTACCACCCTGGGACCCACTCCAAGGCTGGTTAATTTGACTACTAATCTTTTATGTGGAACTGTGTCAAATGCCTTGCTAAAGTCTTGGTAGGCCATGTTCACAGCCCCTCCCTGGTCTACTACTTTGGTCATCCAGTCAAAAATATCAATTAGATTCATCTGACATGAACTTCCTGCTGTGAACCCATGCTGCCTTGGGTCCTGTGCCCACTAGCCTCTAGGTACTCAACAATTCTTTCCTTCAGAAGTGAGTCCATCACTTTCCCTACCACAGAGGTCAAACTGACAGGTCTGTAGTTCCCTGCCTCTGTCTTGCTCCCACTTTTGTGAAGGGGAATAACATCAGCCCTCTTCCAGTCCTCAGGTACCACACCATTCTCCCATGATTTGTTATAAAGGGTAGTCAGTGGTGTCACTAGTTCTCTACTTAATTCTTTTAGAATTCTGGGGTGAATTCCATCTGGCCCTATTGCTTTGTTCACCTTCAGTTTTAAGAGTTCTTTCAGAACACTTTCTTCTGTGAAAGGACTGGGATCAACCCCCCTCTCCAGAATGCTTCTGTTAATTGGATTAGGCACCTCCCCCACTTCCTCTTTTGTGAATACTGAACAGAAGTATTCATTCAGTATCCCTGCTTTTTCACTGTCACTCTCTGCCCACCCACCATCCAGTCTATTCAGCCTCACTATCCCTCCCTTTGTCTTTCTACACTCCCTGATATACCTATAAAAAGTTTTATCCCCCTTTTTAACTGAGTTTGCTATCTTTTCCTCAGTTTGTGCCTTTGCTATTCTGACTACCCTTCCTGCTTCCTTCTGCCTTAACTGGTACAGTTCTCTGTCCTGCTCCTTCTGTGTTTCCTTATACTTCCTAAATGCTATCTTTTTCTCCCTAACCTTCACCGCCACTTCTTTTGAGAACCATAGTGGCTTTTTCTTTCATTTTGATTTGTTTATTTGCTTCACACAAAGGCTTGTTGCCTCTGTGATGGCATTTTGATATTTCCCCATCGTTGCTCCAACCCTCCTTCTAGCCTGTTTGCTAGTGCTTTTCTAAGGCACTCTCCCATCTTGCCAAAGTCAGCCCTCCTGAAGTCCAGAACCCTCACTTTTGTATGGCTTGACTCTGTAGCTGAGTTTATCGTGTACCACACTGTTTGGTGGTCACTTGTTCCCAAATGGCTACCCACTTCTAGATCTGAGGTCCTCTCTCTGTCCCCATTTGAGAGTATGAGGTCTAAGATTGCTCCCTCACGAGTAGGTTCCAAAACTAGCTGTCCGAGGCATGCCACCTGAAGGGCATCAAGAATGGCCCTGCTTTTGGATGTGGCTGCAGCAAAGGTGCTCCAGTTAACATCTGGCATATTAAGGTCCCCCATCAACAGTATTCCTTTCTCTGCCATCCTAAGTATGCCTTCTATCATATCCTTGTCCATTTCCTCCCCCTGACATGGGGGTCTGTATATAACCCCTGTGCAGATTGTGGTGCCATTTCCAGTCTCTAAGGAGACCCACAGTGCCTCCTCTCCTCCCTGTTTACTCTTTTGCTCAGTTGCTTTTATCTCTTCCCTTACATAGAGAGCTACTCCCCCCTTCTGCCCTCCCTGTGTCTCCTGTAGGTTGTGTACCCTGGTATTTTAACATCCCAGTCATGGTTCTCTGTGTACCATGTTTCTGTGACTGCTACGATATCCAGGCATCCCTCTTCTATCAAGGCCACCAGTTCAGGGAGCTTATTGCCCAGACTACGGGCGTTGGAACTCATTACCCTCCATTTCTTGATGGCCTTATCTCTTTTTGCCCCATCCCTGTCCTTATTGTGTTTGTCACTTTCTCCATTTACCCCTGCGCTTCTCCCTATTGACATCTCTATGTTAGTGTCTACCTCACTTAGTACCCTGACTTTTTTGGGGGGCTAGGATTTCCCTGCTCCTTTCCAGTGCCTCCCCCCTTGGCTAGTTTAAATGCTTGACAATGAAGTATTTAAACCTATCACCTAGGATCCTGGTTCCCCTCCTGGACAGATGCTGACCATCACACCAGTATTGGCCTGCATCCATCCAGGTGGACCCCCAGTCCCCAATGAAGACAAATCCCTGAGCTCTGCACCAGTTTTTCAACCACTGATTGAATCCCATGGTGTGGAGCACCCTAGCCTCATCCATGCCATAGACAGGTAGCACCTCTGAGAAGGTTACCATGTGTGCTATTTGTCTAAGTTCCCCTCCCCATCTCCACAAATGCTTCTCGCACTGTTCTGATCGCTTTCTTAGCTAGGTCATTTGCCCCAGGTGGACAATGACATCCAGCTCCCTCCTCTGTGCAGCTGCTCCTGTGATCCTAAGGATTCGCTCCCTGTCCCTCCAAGCCATGGCACCAGGCAGGCACCCTACCACCCTCTCCCCTTCCTCCCCCAATTCTATCTTCCTAACAATGGAGTCCTCCACCAGGAGTTGTTTCCTTCCCCTGTGGGGTCTCATGCCACCCTCCTGTGGGTCTCCTTTGTGGAGGTTCCTAGCATCCTCCTTGCTCTCCACTGTGGGTGCCTCCATAGAGGAACCACACTTTTCCAGAACGGCATACAAATTGTGGAGAGATACAACTGGAGGGATGCACCTCTGTTCCACCACCCTCACCCTCTCTGAGCCTACTGTGGTCCAACCGCTCCTCTTTCTTGGCAACCTCTGAGGCAACGGCAGTGACCCATGTGGTCCCCGGGTGGGAGAGAAGGTCCCACAAATCCTGGCCAACTCAGCCTGCAGATGAGCAACCTCTTCCCTCAGCCCAGAGAGGTGCCTGAAGATGGGACAACACTGTATCCTCCAGAACATCTCCCGGAATACTGCTGCTCCACAGCCACTGCACTGCACCACTCCCATCATGTCTTTTTTCTGGCCTCCTAACTGTTGTTTGGAATACCTCCTCTTTCCTCTGTTTGTTTATTTTCTTTTTTTTCTTTTTTCTTCCCCTTCTTATTTACTGCTTCTGTGCCCTTTTAGCTCCTGATCTTCCTCTTCTAAGACAAGAAGTTCCTTTATTTCTCAGTAGTCTCCTTACTTGCTCAGAGTCAGACCTCCAGCAGCTGGGGGGGGGGGGATGGAGAGCTACTCTTGCCCTTCTAGGATGGTGAGTCTTTGGTGGCTTTATGATCACGCACTTCCTGCTCCCAAACAGGAAGTTTCTGTTGTCAGTTAAATCCTGTGCCTATAAAAGTAGAACTGATTTAGGTTGGGGGGGTGGAGTGGAGGGAAGGAGGGCAATATAGTCCCAATAGAGAAGTTTTAGTTATACCAGTAGCTCCTTCCTCCTGGTGTTCTGTCTGTTCTCTGGCAGAAGCTATCTAGGGCAGTGATTAAATCTCGTTTTAACCTGGCTCCTTCTAGCAAAGCCACTCCCCCTACTTTGCAAATCTTTCTACACTTAGTTAATTTCACAGATAACAATTCCCTTCTGACACCTGTGACAAGCACCTAGATAAGTACACAGATAACACAGATAACAGATAACAATTTACTTCAACTACCTCTGACAAACACACTAACTCTTTTTTTTTACCCTAAATTGAAGGTCCCAGTACAAGATTTCTAGTTCTTAGTCCCAGTAGAGAAGTTTTAGTTATACCAGTAGCTCCTTCCTCCTAGTGTTCTGTCTGTTCTCTGATTTCCAGCTGCTTTTGAATCCCCAGTTTGTGAAGAGACTTTGCAATCATGACCGGAGAGCGGTTTGCCTGGTACAGTAGAATTTCCATACATGTAAATGTGCTGTGTATTGAAAGTGGGTCATGATTTGGTTCCCCACTGTGTGAACTGTGTTCTGCTTGCTGGAAGCTTTATCCAGCCTAATTGGACTGAATCCATGTTCATCTTCATTCAGCCTGGGCCATGCCATGCTGGCCTTGCCAGACTACCCCACTGCACAGAGAAAGCCACCAACAAGAGACCTGCCTGGGGATCAGCTCCCTGCTCCACGCTTGGATAGGAATGACACCTCGGTGAATCATGTGGGCCCTGCTTCTCCTGGTACTCCAGATTAACCACCTGCTGTCTTGATTTTCATCCAGCCTGTGTCCAGTCTTTGGTATCGTGAGTAATCATCAGGGTAGCTCCCTGCAACAACAGCCTAATTTAAAAGTGTGTCATCTGATTGTCTTGTTGTTTCCTTTTCATGAACTGAGCCCTCTGTGCATGTTGTTTTCTTCATCACAGGGCCCCAACCAGCTGCAATGTTCTTGGCTAGCCCACCATTCTCCATCTGGGTACCCAGAGTGTGTGACTGTTTATGGACCCTGAAGTGCATGCATAACTGTTTGATTGATAGAGCCTCTAAGCAAATTAACCAGATTATGCCCCTCCCTTGTTCAAGCCCCTTAAATAAATCAGATCTAACTCTTTTTTGCATTTACCCTGACTGTGGTTCCAGTTTGTGCAAGAGTACTGTACTGCTGTTATTTACTGTGTGTAACCTTGTTTTACAGGGGGTCCCCAGGGCCAGGCCAGGGGAAAGCCCTGGTGGTAAGTGCAAACAGTGTGGATACTTGTGTGGTGTATCAGGGGTATTGTGAAAGTGATTATTGTGTATTGTTCTAGCCACTAGTAAGGAAAGAGTGGGGTTACAGTGTCTCGGAGGGCTGTGCGCAGGTTAACTTGACCATTACCAACTCTGACCTCTGGGTGGAGGCACACATTTCAGAACTCAGGCCCCTTAACCTGCTACTAGCCAAGCAGGCAGGGGTAGTAGCCCTTGGGATAGCGCCACCTAGAGGTTACACCAGGAGAAGAGTGATCATCACCTTTAGGGATAGAAATAACAGTAGTCTGCTTCCAGGCATCAGGAACAGTAGCAGAAGAAAAGGAAAGGTTGAGAAACAAGGTAACAAGCAGTGCTACGGCAGGGGCCAAAAGAAGAAGAAGTTAATTGGTCTGGCTAGCTTACTAATGCTGTTACTTGCGTTATTATTGGTGTCCCACAGGGTTTAATGTAGTGCAGGTATATACAAACATATGAGGAAGCCAGCAGAAGAAGGCCATTTGGTCTATCAAGTCTGCTTGTATTGCAGGGTCAATCGCTTGAGCTACTGTTCCCTGCCTCCTTCTCCCCACTCCTCCCATCCTCCCTACCCATTATTCTTACCTTCCCCCATGCCTATCCCAGCCTCTCTTAAAGCTGCCTATTGTCTTCAATGAGAAGACCTATTCCAGCAGCACATTCCAAGTGTCCAACACCCTCTCTGTGAAGAAGTGCTTCCTGACCTCCGTCCTAAACCTCCCACCTTCCAGCTTAAGACTGTGTGCTCTCATGTTATGGTTGCCACTTAGCTTAAAGAGACTGTCCCAGTGGTTGGATTTCCACTTGCAACACTAGTGACCCGGGTTCGGGAATGGAGCCGAGAAGCTGGAGGGCCGGCTGGGGGGAGAGAAGGCTTGAGCATCTGTAGACTGCTTGCCTTCTCTCGGGGGGAGGGGGGAGTACAGACCTGGTGCTTGCTGACTCTTGGCAGAGGCTGGGAGTACAGCAATGTGCTGGATCCCGAAGACCTAGAAGGGGTGTGGTGAACGTTGACATATGCCTTGATGTTCATGGCACACCACACCCCCAGGGGAGCAAACAGGAAAAATGCTCCATGGCCAGCCAGATGATGGTCCCTGACCTCTGCTGCTGCAGAGTCCCCAATGCAGCCCAAGATCCACCTCAGCAGCACCCGGGGTGCAATGTAGAGTGTGCTGGCTGTCCCCCACCACTGCCTATCTCCCTAGGAGGAGGGGGACCCTTCTGGTAAAGGGACACACTGGACTACCCTGGGGGGTTGCAATGTGTGGTGAAGGTGGCTGGTATCGGGACAGTGGTGCCAGTGGGTGACCTAGGCAGCCCAAAGGAGTGGCTGACCAGGAGCAGGGGAAGGAGCAAAAAAAAAAAAGAGACTCTCCTTATCAACCTTATTTATCCTTTCAGGTACTTGTAGGTCCCAATCATGTCCCCTCTCTTTCTCCTGTCTTCCAGAGAGCACATGTTCAGTGCCCTCAACCTCTCCTCACATGCCTTTCCCTGCTGAACCACTATCATCATACTTTTTATTAGTGCAGGTATATACTTTTAATTGTTTGATTAGTGTAGGTTTATAACTTTAATTAGTGTAGGTATATAAATGTAATTGTTTAATTAGTGCAGGTATATACTTTGAATTGATAGATTAGTCATAGGTATACAGGGAAATAAATGACCTTTTCTACGGGGAAAAGTTCCCATCCATGTATTAAATATCTATATTGCAAAGACACCATTTTGCTGTATACACCATGTACTCTACATATAAAGAGAAATATTTATGAAACATGCACCTGACATATTAAGAGAACCATTAACAAATAGGATGGTGTTCTGCATTATAAAGCATGTACTCCCATATGAAGAGAATCAGTCACTAATATGAAAGCATTCTAGCCTACACAGCATGAAGGAGCAAGTGATCTTGCCTGGGGGACCTACAAGTCCACTGATTCTCCTACTGATCTTACTAAATATAGGGCCCTTCACAACACCTGTACCAGATGTACTAGGCTAGGGTTCCATGTCATAAGGGCTATCGAAAAATATTAATCGTCGTTAAAGCTAGTATGCATCACTGAAAATTAATTTTGGCAATGCACACTCGTGACAAGGACTAAAAGGGCACTGGAGGCCTACGGGTTTAGTTTTTAATCACCACCTACACCCACATACTTATAGATTCTCAACTCCAGGGGGTGCATGTTGGGTGAGAGGGTGAAAAACTTAAAAAAATGGAAAAAAAAATGTGCCATGCCGGACCCTAACCCTGCACGTGCCAGCCAACCACCCTTCCCACCACGCTAGTGGACCAGCTCGGCAATTGCCCACCACACCCCCTCCCACATGCCATCCCTTCCCTGCCTCTCCCCCCTCATGCATGTGCATACCTGCATATACGCACGCACTTCCTGTCACTGTATTCGCCCAACCCCAGTATCTGGTCCCCCCCACCAGGTAGCTGTGAACACAGGCGTTGTAATTGAGTCACCCTTTTTGTAGGTGCCCAATTTTGGTCACCTTGTTCACGTGATTCCCTAGGCTAGCAAAGGCTGAATACTTTGCATCCAAATTCTAGAACAATCTTAACCACCCCTCTAAGTTCTGGAAAGTCATTCATGTCTTCTTCTCCCCTTTGTCCCTGCCCAAGTCCTTAAGATGGGTGACATCCCTATCCCAGATGCTGCTGCATTTCCCAAATCATTCAATTCCTTTTTTACCTCCTGTGACCCTCTCCCTCCTTTCCTCCTCCCCTCTCACTGTCTCCTCCCACCTCAACCCTCTCATCCAACCCTTCCCCTTCTCCTTTTTCTCTACCACCACCACCGCTACTTACCTGAAGGCCCTCTTGGCTCTAAACCCATACAAAGGTGGGAGCCCTGATAGTCTAGACCCTAAACTGCTGCATGTGTCCACTCCTGCTATTGCTTTCCCTATCACCTACCTTCTCAATCTCTCCTTTTCACATGCCTCCATTCCTGATACATAGAAACAGGCCACAGCCATCCCCCTTCTCAGAGTCGATGACTCTTCCTCCACTGGTAACTACCATCCTCACTCCCTCTTCCTCATGCTGGCTAAACTTCAGGAATACCATGTCTTCTTAAAGCATGCCCCCTCCTCCTCATTCTAGGTTTTTCCTCCTCCTTCACTCCCTACCAGTCTGGTTTTAGGAAGTTCCACTCAACCTTCACCTCCCTCCTGTGGCTCACTGACTCCATCTTGTCCGGCATGGATTTGGGCCTGGTCACCTTCACCATTTTTGTTCACTTAGTTGAAGCCTTCGACATTGTTGAACACTTTATCCTCCTGGACAAGTTTAAGGCAGTGGGGATTTCTGCCTTCTCTGTTGAGTGGTATTACTCCTACTTTGAGGGCAGGTCTCAAGCTGTCTGGAGTGGAGATTTTACACTCCACACTTCCTGCCTGCTCTGGCATGCCCCAAGGGTCCATCCTTGGGCCTAGTCTATTCTCCATCTTCCTGATTGACCATTCCTCTGCCTACTTGTCTGCATTCATATTTGGGTCGGAAAGTATGCAGATGACTACAAACTTGTGGGACTAGTACCAACTACAGAAGATACTGAAGCATTACAACTTAAACAAATTTACCATTTGGGTGGACAATAACAAAATGTTTTTCAACATGGGAAAATGCAAAGTCATGCATATAGGCAAAAATAACCCCATGCATGTATACAAAATGGGTAACATAGTTCTTCAGTCTGTAAAGGAAGAAAAGGACCTGGGGGTACTTATCACTGTTAATCTTTCCTTTGATAAACATACATTTGAGACAGTAAAGAAGTGTAAAAAAATAATGGGATGCATTTTGGGAAATATTAGAAGTAGAGAGAGTGGAGTCATTATCCCACTGTATATTGTCCTGGTGAGACCACACTTGGAATACTGTGTACAGTTTTGTGCACCTCAAAACAAAATATCACAAACGTTAATAGAAAAGGTTCAGAGAAAAGTCACAAGAAAGATACACTCAACAAAGAATCTGGGATATAAAGACAGACTCCAGAATTTAAAGCTGTATTCAAAGGAATATAGAAGGTTTAGAAGGGATCTCTGTCTTATTTACAGAACTAAGAACGAACCATCTCTAAGGGAAGCATTAGGACTAAAGCTGAACATGGGTATCACATCAACTAGGTCACATAAATAGAAGTTACAGGGTGATAAAAATAAATCAGTCAAAGGAAGTAAATATTACACACAAAGGGTAGTGACCAAATGGAATGAACTACCAAAGGAAATAGCAGACAGTATAAATATGACAGCCTTTAAAAAGAATTTGGATGAATACGTGGGTGATAAGAAATATGAATTCCACCTGTAAATGGGTGACAAGTTCGTAAAAGGGTCTTGGCTCACTGAACTTGAACCACTCCTATGAACCTATATGTTTGCCATTTACGTGATAGTCTATATGTCTGGCATCTCTGTCTCTGACCTCATGGCCCAGCTCCAACTGTACTTCAACAACATCCAGCACTTGTTCTGGGCAAACTGACTGCCACTCAGTACAAGAAAATGATCTCAATGACTTCACTGGGCAGAAACTTTCTAGGCTTGTCTCCTCCCTCTCTTCTTTCCACACCCCTGATTGTTGCTCAGTTGAGGATGTCTCCTTCTTTAAATACCTTGGGGCCTGGTTGGCAAGGTAGGGCCAGAATAACTCACACAACAAATAAGGATGCTTAGTAGTACAAACATAAAGAACATGCAGGACCATAGGAAACTGATTAATTAGAGGTCTCACCCAGTAAACAGTCAGACAGCTGAACAAGATAAGAATTACATACTATGTGCTACCCTGATATAGTGTCAACAGTAAAACAGGAAGTGGCTATTACAGAACAGGTTCTGGGCAGAGCCAAAACAACTGCAAATGCAAGAACCTGATAAAAAAAATAGAATTAATGTGTGGCTTAGATTGTCAGTGTAATTAGCCCCTATTTGTGACAACCCCGAAAATACAGCAAGCAGACATTGCTAGCAATATATTGCAGTTATTCTTATGCATATGTGAAAAGCAAATACCACCTGGTTACCCAAACTGAATAGGATAAACATATTAAGCAAAGCAATTCACAATATGGCATCTTACTGGATCTTAATGTTGTTGCTAATGTCCATTGTCCATTGAATTCCAGATCAAGTATTTATTGTCATTGACATCGTCTTCAAACACCACCAGGGAAGTACTCTCATTATAAGTCACCTACTGCAGGTGTTCCCATCATAACTTTTATTTTCCTTGAACACTAAAAGAATTTGCTGAGTTTGACTTTGAGGAAGGTAAGGCACAGTTCGTTTTTAGGAGTAAGTCTTCTCTGGCAATCAGAGACAAAATTTCCTGTCATGCAAAATATACACTCACAGTAAACACTTATTGAACATCAAGAAACTCTTCTTTTTCAGTTCAAATACAGAAACAAGAGGGACTTCACTAAAGCTGGCAGGGGAGAGATTCAAAAAGGATGTATATAAACACTTCTTCACGGAAACGGTGGTGGGCAAGTGCAATGAGCTGCCAGAGGAAGTGGTACAGGCCAAGTCAATCAGCAGCTTCAAGTAGGGGTGGAACAGGCATTGGTATTAGTTAGAATAAGGAGCGGCAGTGACAAAAGTAGGGAGGGCAAGCATAGGGAGGGGTATCACCAGCAGAAAGAGGGAGGTGGTGTTGCCCTTGTATAGATCACTGGTAAGACACCACCTAGAGTATTGTGTCCAGTTCTGGAGACCACAGCTCCAGAGGGACATAGACAGAGCGGCAGTGGCACAGAGGGCAGGAGGGCAGCTAAGATTGTGCAGGGTCTGCATTAAAAGCCCTATGAGGAGAGACTAAAGGACCTCAATATGTATACCCTGAAACAGAGGAGGGAGAGGAGAGATATGATAGAGACCTTTAAATACCTTGTGGGGGTAAATAAGGTATAGGAGGGTGTGACGCTTGGCCAGCTGGTTATGATTATCGTATGATATTAGTATTATAAATACATGGTCTGTGCATGACATTTCAATGTGTGAGGAATTTGGCTTGTAACTTTAAGTGTCAGTAGCTGAAAACCAGGATGTAATTAAACAGACCAGAAGGAAACAGCTAATTGGAACATCCTTCTGGAGAGACAGTTTATGGCCCTCATCACCTGCTGCTGCTTTTGTAGTTAGAACTTAAATACAAATTTTATTACATCAGGAAAGGACGTCATTTAACTGATTCCTGTTGGCTATCTCACACCTGGGTGATGGACTGCAGGGTTGTAAACTTCAAAGGAAATGGTTGATCAAAGACTCATAATTTGGGAAATGGGTTTTTGCTGATGTTCACATTATTTTTTTTATTTTTTTTTTATTTAGCTTTTTGTTGACCGGGTAAGTGCACTAGACAAATCCTGCCTATTTTCAGGCACGACCCGGGGGAGGGGGATACAGATGAATGCCAACTGACCTTGAACCAGATTAAGCTGTTGGTGGTATTTTTAGTGAATGAGGGAAATTTGGCCAGGACACCGGGGAAATTCCCCTACTCGGAGGCGCTGCTGTTCTTGGTCAGTAGGGGAGCTGCTGACCTAGAGGATGGCTGCGCGGTCAGATTCTGTGTGGAGCATGGAGGCTCCGGTTGGAGAAATGGAAACGGAGGCATCAGAGGAAGTACAGGTTCTTGTTACTCAATAACTGTGCTTACGGAATTGTGCAGGCGGGCCTGCGTCGAGACCTGCTACAGTAGAGACCGATGCCTGGAGAGTCTCTGAGGGCTAGTCAGAGCCAGCCCGAGGTCGAGCATGGCAGGAGAGACGCTGTGGAGGAAGGAGGCGGACGGGCGATCGGTCTGACAGCAGAGGTACTACCCGCACAGCGAGGGGTGGAAGCCGTATGGATCAACGAATCACGAAGGAAAGGAGGAAGTCTCGGGTATCATGAAAGGTAACTGAATGGAGGAAGGAAAGCAGTCGGTCCGGTTTTATGGGTGGGACCGGAGGAACGGATCAGGAAACAGGGCCCAGCTCCAGTTGGTCAGCTGAATCAGCCATATCTCAAGCAGGCTGGATTCGGCAGGCAGACGGCAGATGGATACCGGACCCAGAGTGGCTATCTTTTTCTTCAGGGGCAACGGAGGCATCGACAGAACCTACAATGAGCGGTGAGTCTTTGGCTTTGAATGGACTTGTTTCTCAGGACCAGGCATTAAGCCGGGCAGGGGCATCAGCCAAGCAGAGGAGGGAGGTTTCTCCTGCTGAAAGTTTGCATGGACTGGGGCCAGAAGAGCAGGAAGAAAGGAGGGGCCCACTTTCATGGACCTTTAAAAGAAATAAGGTGGAGCAAGCCCCAAGAAGAAACGCTAGTCCTAATAAGGTATAGAGGAGGCCACCTGAACAACCGACCGGGTATATGTGGCCAGAAAATTGGATGGACTCCTATGAACTTTTGCCTTCGATATCTATGCTTTAATTAACATTCTGGGAGGATACTTTTGATGTAAGCTTTAAACAAATGGCTAGTCTTGAAAAATTTTGGTATAAATATGATAGTTGTAAAATGTTACCTTTATGGACACCCTTTTAGCTCGCTCCAATTACGAAACCAGTTTTAAAACTGTGAATGTAATGTTTAGGAATGAGGAGTGAATGGGGGATATTGTTTTTGGTTAAACAGAAATGTGAGGTGCTAGGCTCTCCGGAACCTATCCTAGACTCTGAAAACATTTGGACTGGGGCATGGAAATTTAAAGTTAAATTGTTTATGGTGAATAATGAAATACAACATGTCCCAAATAGCTTCTTTTTGGGGAGAGATCGTGGGGTTTGTTTTACCCAGGCCAGCCAAAAGCGTGTTATAGATGTGGTAGTCATAGTATTTGAGCAGTGCATACATAGAGTGAAATGTGCCTTATGTGAATTGGACCATGATAGTGAATTGTGTAGGAATGAATTCAAATGTAATTTATGTACGATTTAGGACATGCCTACCATCAGTGTCCTTCAGCGGAGCAGAATAGGCAAGGGGGATTGAATAAAGAAGAGCTGATTGCAAGCCCAATGTAGGGAGCCTACTCAATCCCAAGAAACATAGTAAGAAGGAAACTGAAGAGGGACGCCCCGAATATCAGAGTCTCCTATTAGTGAAATAAGATCCACTGGGTCAGTTTTGCAACAGAATGTGGTCCCTCCCCATTTCTAGGGCAGATTCCTTAACTGAAAACACGGATGACCTGACAAGGGAACCTGAGAAGGAAATTCCTTCAGACTCCAAGGAGGGTAACGAGAGCAAGTAGTCGACAGGAGGTGTTTGATTCAGAATTCCTTCACAGCTCTAGCAGACTTAGAAGGAAGGAGTTTCTGATTTGTTAAAATCAGATGAGAGCTTAAACATGGAAATTGAAGAGGGGGACTGGAAGTGTTAGAAGGAAAGAAGAAAAAGGGCAGAAAGAGGAAACAAGATATATGTGAATAACTGACCAAAGCATACTATGGCCTGTTTAAAGATTATATCCCTCAATTGCTGTAGCCTTAAGAGTTATAAGAGGCGCTTATTACCTTACAGTATTGCAGAGAATTGAAAGCAGATGTGATCCTTTAGAGATCACTTTTCTTCTTTGTCAGAGGTGTCTCAGATTACAAAGCTATGGTGGGAAGGCCCGTCCTTCTGGTCATTCGGGAAGATGTGGCAGACGGAATAGGGATATTATTTTCTAACACAGCAGTTCAGGTAACAAGGCTGATTGATGTCCTGCCTGGTAGGGTATTGTTGTTGGATTGTTTTTTAAAAGGATTGTGTTTTAGATTAATTAATACTTATGCTCCACAAGTCAAAACCGCAAGGATAGCATTGTTTAATTTGGTAAAACCTTATTTGTTTTCCTCAAAACATATAGTTTGGGGAGGAGATATGAATTGCAGCCTAGATGTTCGGTTAAGAGACGGGGTCCAGCAAAAAACTTATTGTGACTCTCATGCTCTTTCGCAAACTATAGGGGTTGCAAAGTTAAAGGACGCTTTTAGAGAATTACATGAAAAAGGGGGTTTTACTTATAAAAGGGCATCTTTTCAGATGAGAATAGACTATTTTTTTCTATCTTATCATTTAACTCCGGTGGAATGTTCAGTAATTTCATATGATTTTTCTGATCATAAGGTGTTATGCAGTGTCGTAGGTCTACATCAGATTCCAACTTTTTCCCAGCTTTGCAGGCCAGGTGGATGTTGAATGCACGGTTGCTGACAGAAGCAGGATTGTTGGCTCGATTTAAAAACTTTATGGTTTGCCGTAAATCAGTAGCAGTATTTTTCTTAGACTGGGTTTCTTGGTGGTCAGATACCAAATTGCGTTAAAGGATTTCTTTATAACATATGGGAAACAGAAAGGTTCAAGGAGTATTTACAATACTTAGAATTTGTAATCAATATTATAAATTACGGTCTCATTCTAGAAGTAAGGATGCAGAGATTCAGTCCCAGATTAAAAGGGTGAAAAAAATATGTTTACTTATCAATATCATAGGGCTGCATCTATTCATGCTGGTTTTAAATTCGGTACTCAACAACAACCTTTTCAAGACCCGTATAAGGCATGTAAGACTAAGATTGAGAAAAGAGTGACGTTAGGGCTCAGAAATTCTGTTGGAGAATTAAGATCTTCCGTGCAGAAATGCTTGTTATAGCGGAGGAGAAGGTGGTGTCCCAATTTGGAAATAGTTTTGTTTCAACCTTGGGTGGGAAGACGTTTTAATTTCCCAATTCCATATATTTCTCAGGTAGAAGTAGAAATGCTGCAAAGACCTATTACTTTGCAGGAGGTACAACAGGCAATAGGAGCCTTAAAGGTAGGGGTATCACCAGGTTAGACGGGTTGACTAATGAATTTTATAAACCTTGCAGATGACCTGAGTGGTATTTTAACAGAAGTCTTCAATGACATCTTACAATATGGGTTTGGAGATTCAAAATTTAATCTAGCTATTTTAACATTTATTTTAAGACAGGGATGTTACAGAACTGGGTAATTGAGACCAATTAGTCTTCTGAATACAGATTATATAATCCTTTCCTCGATCCTGTGTAAAAGATTGCAAGAGGTGGCTAAGAGGGTGCTTCACCCGGCACAAACATGTGCTATTCCATATAGATCAATTCAGCAGAATTTAAGATTATTACGAGATATATGTGAATTTGGTCGTCAAGGAAAACTGTCTGGTTTTATTATGGCATTAGATCAGGCGAGAGCCTTTGATTCAGTGTCTCATGATTTTCTTTTCCAGGTGTTATTGAAATATGGATTTCGAAAAATATTTGTGCAATATGTTCACACTTTATATTGCAATGCAATTTCTTGTGTATGCATGTACGGTGGTAGGTTCTGAGATACAGATGAAGCAGGGGTTAGGCAGGGTTGCCCAATTAGCCTGTTACTTATATGCCTTTGCATTAAACCCAGTATTGAGAGAAATTGAGCATAACAGGTCAATACGGGGTTATCGCCTCTTGTGTTTTACCAGCTGAGAAGATCTCTGCATATGCAGATGACATATGTCTATTGGTAGCGGATGTCACCTCAGGGGTTAAGGCTATCCAAGTGATTGAAAGTTTAGCAAAATTAAGCGGTATGAGACTAAACTTAGAAAATGTAATTGTCTGGGGGTTGGGGAGAATATGGTCTGTCAGAATATTGGGGTATTATAGTTATGATAAAAATTTCTATTTTGGGACTAAACTTTGGTAAAGGGACTTAACCTTTTAAACTGGGAAAAGCCTTGGTTATTGCAGAGAAAAGTACTGCAATGGAAATCCTGGGGTTTTCCAAAAAGAGCAGTTTTGATTATTAAAAAGTTCTTACTACCTATTTTTTACATGTAGCTGCAATTTTCCCAGTTCCGGTTGCTTTAGAAACTAGATTGTATAGTGTGTTTTTTCAAATGGTTTGGGGTAGTCGGTTGAATCCAATTAAAAGAGCCTTTACGTATTTAAAACTGAATCAAGGGTGTAGGGATGATAAATCCAGTGGTATTTTTCATTCCTTTTTCATGATTGCTGCCTTTCAAACTAGGGTTAAACCTCAGGATCATCCTTGGTCAGCTTGGACACAATTACTTTTTTCACCCTTTATGTCATTTTGGGAAGGAGGGGGTTCCATGAGAGGAAAGATGGTTTAGCCCATCCTACACGGATGCTGCAGTCAGAAAAATACGGGAATGGAAATTAGGAAAAGCCCAACTGCAGGACATTCCCAGGAAAGAATTTTATGCAGAAATTATGTTCAATTTTTTTTACGTCCAAGTGGATTTTCCTTTGTGTACCCCTACAAAATTGTCCCAAGCATTACGTCTCTTGATGGATCATAGGATACCCCCTAGTATGTGGGATGTGTTGTGGCTTTGTTGCCATGGGAGGTTGGGAGTCAGGGGTAATTTAAAACATAAACAGATTCAGGATCGAATGTGTATTAGACCAGGATGTTTAGATCAAATTGAAACCTTAGAACATTTTTATTACTTTGTCCGTGATGTTAAGTCTTTTTGGTTTGAGTTGGCAAAACGGTGGAATGGGGATTTTGATTCATATTTCTTATCAGAGTCTTGTCCTGGGGACTATTCAGGTTTTTACGAAGATATCACCCAAGTACACTGAATTTGATATTTGCCTGTATCAAGTATCACCTATGGCAAACACGATGTCAGTTTTCTTTACAATATACTATTCTGCCCAATAATGTTCTTTTTAGTCGCATTGAATTAGCAGTAGGGAAAACAAAACAATATGAACAATGCATGCTGGAAAAATATTTTTCAGTTTTGGAAACATATTGCATGGTTGAGATGAAAAGGGAAAATTGAATATGGTGAATAGGGCTTTCGGGTGTCTTACTTTTATATTGTCTTTCAAACGGTGTATGAGTGTGGTTGGGAGGAGATATTGAAGAGGTACTTTATACTTTTCTTTTTGAAAATGTTTGTATATATGTATGTTTGGCAATTGCTGAAATGGTGTGTGTCATTACGATTGTTGTGTATTTTGCAATAAAAAATTCCCCTACTCTTTTCGATAAGTGCCATGGGATCTTTAACATCCACCTGAACTACCACCAATCCAGGCAGATGGGACCTCGGTTTAACGTCTCATCCGAAGGACGGCACCTCAGAAATGCAGCACCCCTCTCATGCTGCATTACAGTGTCAGTACTGGGATATTAACCCAAGTGCCAGATGTGGGAACTGAACCCACAGCCCTCTGATCTCCCGGCCTCAGAGGCGAGTGTGCTACCTACTGAGCCACTGACACCTCTTGGTAGTAAATCATGTTTATAATTTTATATTCTAAAAGGAAGAGTTAGATGACTCACAGAAGGGGTGTAGAGACACAGAGTTTAAACTGATACTTGAGTTTGAAATGTAGGTCATATCTTTTTGGGCTCTTAAGAAATAAAGATCTCCAATTTAATGGCACTTATAGAGGTAATACATTAGATAGAAAAGATCTAAATGTATTGTGGTAGGAGTTTTATTCTGTAGTTTTCCTTTTTTTTTTCTTTTATGTGATTGTGATGCTCTTTGATATTTGTTCTGTATTTTATCTTACTGTTTTAACCATTTTTAGTAAAAATTTTTCTTTAAGATACTGCCTGGGTCTCCTCAGTCATTTTTTGCATGTTATTGCTGAACAGATATTAAGTCTGACAACTGTTCAAGGGCTTGATGGTGTTACTAAGCTTGGTAAAAGGTAAGAATATACTTAAGGTCTCTTACAGAGTTTTAAGGGTTCATTTTGGATACCTGGTTAGGTGCCCTTAGGCGAAAGATATATTGCATCCCCCCCGAAGAGAATATTATCTGAGCCTGTACATTTGGGTATGCTAGCATAAGGTTCACAGTTTGAATCCCCAGAACTTGAGGCTAAAGGTGATTCGGACCCAAAAGCAGACAGGAGGGTTATCCTGTCTGTTATCTGTTCACACTATTGTGCTCTGAGGTTGGCACTGTGGGAGCAAAGGGCCTGACCTGCAGAGTGTGTTTGTGACAGAGGGGAGTAATTGTCATAAGAAAAGGTGCTCAAGAACAAGGGGTCATGCTATGAAGCTGGAGGGGGATAGATTCAGGAGGGATGTGGAGAAATATTTCTTCACAGAAAGAGTGGTGGATTCCTGGAAAAGCCTTCCAGCAGAGGTGGTAGGGGCAAAAACAGTGATAGGGTTCAAGAATGCATTGGATAAGCACAAAGGAATCATAATGGAAAGGAAGAGAGAGGAAGGAAGAGTTGTAGATCAGGCATGGTCTGATATTATAGTGCATTTAGGGAAACAAAAGGGGCAGACTGCATGGGCCAAATGGTCCTTATCTGCCATCAGATTCTATGTTTCTGTGTAAAAGAGAAGATTTCCACTAGGGCAATGCAGAATAACTAAATAGGTTGGACTAACTAGAGGGACCAAGAGCCATTTTCTGCCATCACTGCCTGTATAGCTATAGCTGCAGTATATTGTAAGACACCATTTAGTAGTATACAGCATACAGCTTATATATAAAGAGAAACATTTATGGAGCCTGCACCCCACATATCAAGAGAACCATCAACAAATAGGATGGTGTACCGCATTACACAGCATATATCTCCATATAAAGAGAATCAGTCACTAATATTACAGTATTCCGCACTATACAGCTTGAATGAGCGTGTGACCTTGCCCTGCAGAACTACAGTTCCACTGAGTCCCCTACTGTCTAAATAAATACAGGGCTCTTCACAACACTTGTACAAGAGCTACTAGGCTAGCAAAGGTCAAATACTTTGCATACACATTGCGGAAAACACTCTGACTTCATCTTATCTGGCATGGATCTGGGGCTGGTCGTCTTCGCCATTTTTGTTGACTTAGCCAAAGCCTTCAGCACTGTTGCCTACACTGTCCTCTTGGACAAGTTTAAGGCAGTGGGGCTGTCTGAATCCTCTGACTGGTTCCGCTCCTACCTTGAGAGCAGGTCCTTCAAAGCCAAGAAAATGGTCTTGATGACTTTTGGCACTAGGCAGAGACTTTCTAGGCTTGCCCTCTCCTCCTTGATGGTGTTGCAATTGAGGCTGTATCCTCCTTTAAATACCTTGAGGTCTGGTGGTTGGACCGGCACCTTGATTTCTCAGTACACATGGGTGGCAGCCACCAGAAGCTCCACCTCAAACTTTGTGCTCTTTATATGAATAAAGCGATTATCCCGCCTCCTGCCTGTAGAGAAATTGCCTTGAAGATGATTCTCCCCATCTTTGATTACAGTGACTTTGTTCACAGTGCTGCTCTCTATTCCACCTTAGCCAGACTGGACCCCACTCTTTGACTCCTTCTGCCACTTTGTCCTGGACTGCCACCTAGAACCTGACGCTGTTTACTGTATTTCTTCCTCTCCTTTCCCCTCCCTTGATGATAGGCACCTCACTCATTGCACGACCTTCATCTCTAAATTCTGGCTTGGCTCCCTTCCCTCTTACCATTCCTCCCTCCTGACGTTCCTTCCTTCTACCACCTACTCACTTCACAATGCTGACCCATGCTCTCTTGCTCTCCCCCAATAAAATCCCCTGGTGGCCATGCTGCTTTTTCCTTCCACTTCCCCTAAACACTGGGTCAGTCTACCCCTACCATTCATATTTTCCTTCCACTCACTCATTTAATTTAATTTAAATTTTTATTTATTATACTGGAGAGCAAGATGAGCTATAAAGCCCATTTTCACAAGCGACCAGTTGTAGAGAGTAGAAAATACAGTACACTGATGGTATAACACAGTATAAGTCAGGTAACACAATGACAGACAGTTAACATATTGCAGGAAGCAGCAGACAAATTAGGCACAGATACAGTGCATTATGTCCATAAGATACTGCCGTAGGCTGGTATTGAAGGAGGGATTGCTAACAGCTGAGATGACTGGGGTAGTAGGAGGTTATAGGAGCCTATGGCCCTGAAGGACAGTGCTCGTTGACCAGTTGTCGTATTTCTAAGGGGAAGTTTGATGGTTAATTTGGACTGTCAGTGAATTCCCCAGCTTGTTGGTGGAGCAAGGAAACAGTTTTGTGATGCTCAAGGGAACTGCACCTAGAGCCACCTTGTGTAGAAATACTGCCATCCTACTGGCAAAGCAATCTTCCAAGGAGAGGCAGGCAGTGGATCTGCACAGCTGGCAGTGTTGAATACGATAGGGCAGGCCAGTCAGGAAATGACAGATGCTGTTGTGGACAGTGCACATCTTAACGAGGGCCCTGGAAGGAGGAGCAGCACAAATGAGGGAGCCATAGTCGACAATGGGGAACAGAAGGCTGTAGGCAAGTAAACTCTTCGTTTCTGGGATCAGGTACCTTTTGACCCTGTGCAGAGCTCCAGGCCTCTTGTGTATAGTTTTTATTATGTTGTTGACATGGATGTTGAAGTAGAGGGTGCTGTCAAGGATGACTCCTAGGTATTTAAATTGGGAGATATTCTCAACCATGTGCCTTCTAAATCATGGATAATGAGAGCATGCTGCTTTCTTGTGTATTTCTGAGAAAACCATGGATTTCATATTTTTGGTGTTGAGGACCATTTCGTAGTCTAAAAAACAGGTTTGGAGGAGATCAAAATCATGTTGTAAGGTTTTGTCGAGACATGCTAGGTCCTTGCCTGCACTGAAGATGACAGCATCATCCACATATAGGAAGGTTTCAGTGGAAGGGCAAGTATATGGGAGCATGTTTAGGAATCTCTCTGGGCCTGGGGCTGTAATCTGCTGCCCTCTAATCCCATCCCCCACCCTGCTCATGCCCAAATATAGCCCCCCCAGTTTCAGTTGTTCTTGCTGCTGATCCCATCCTTGCCCTGTTCACCCAACAAATTGCTGCCTTCTGCACTTTATTGCATTTTGACTCCTCCGATGCTCTGCCATGCACCATTTGTTCAGTTTGTTGCTGCTTGTTTGTATAACTTTCTAGTTTTGTTTTTTTTTGTAACTTATTTATTGTAAATTATTGATGCACTCTCTCCTTCAAGCAGGACAAATCTGAAAAAGAGCTGTCAAGCTCAGTATGCCCTTCCTGGTAATTCTACTGAAATAAATAAATATCAAGAGGAACGTTTATAAATATGACAACATTCTACAACATACAGCTTGTACCCTACATATCAAGGAAACATTGTATAAATATGATAGCATTCTGCAGTATACAGCATGTATCCCACATACAGTATTGAGAAAAACATTTATAAATATGCAAGCATTCTGCAGTATATAGCATGTACCCCACATATCAAAAGAAACATTTATGAACAGGACAGCATTCTGCAGTATGCAGCATGTACCCCACATAACTAGAGAAACATTTATAACTAGGACAGCATTCTGCAGTACACAGCGTGTACCCCACATAACTAGAGAAACATTTATAAATAGGACAGCATTCTGCAGTGCACAGCGTGTACCCCACATAACTAGAGAAACATTTATAAATAGGACAGCATTCTGCAGTGCAGCGTAAATTCCCCACATACCTAGAGAACATTTATAATAGAGACATTCTGCAGTGCACAGCAGTTTCTACATAACTAGAGAAACATTTATAAATAGGACAGCATTCTGCAGTGCACAGCGTGTACCCCACATAACTAGAGAAACATTTATAAATAGGACAGCATTCTGCAGTATACAGCGTGTACCCCACATAACTAGAGAAACATTTATAAACAGGACAGCATTCTACAGTATACAGCGTGTACTCCACATAACTAGAGAAACATTTATGAACAGGACAGCATTCTGCAGTATACAATATGCACTCTCCATATCATGAGAAACATTTCTGAGTATGATAGCATTATGTGGTATACAGCAAGGAAGGACATTGATAATACCGAGAGAGTCCAGCACAGGGCAACCACATTAATCTCTGTGTTAAAACATAACACATATGAGGATAGGCTAGTGCATGTAGGGCTATTTAGTCTTGTAGATAGACGTATTAGAGGGGACCTAATGATGATGTTCAAAATAATGAAAGATAACAAACTGAGGATGGAAATGGGCATTGAAGTTCAGAATAAAACCTTCAATCTTAGGTCATATAAGCAACAAATCAGGTTAGAATACACAACAAGAAATGGGAGACTGCATGTCTTTTCACAAAGAGCAGGAAGACTATGGAAAAATCTATCACAGAGTGTAATACATTGTGAGAATACAGAAGTTTTTAAAAAACAAACTAGACAAATATCTGCTCAGTGAAAGGGAGTAGTGGACCCGCTGATGCGGGAAGACAGACCCGATGGGCAACGCACCTTCTTCTGTCTATGACCCAGTATAAATACCTAGTATAAATACCCTACATATCAAGAGAAACATTTATGAATATGACAGCATTCTGCAGTGTATAGCATGTACCCCAGGTTTCAAGAGGAAAGTTTATGAATATGACCGTATTCTGCAGTGTACAGCATGTACCCACATACCACAAGGAACATTTACAAATATGACAGCATTCTGCAGTATATATCATGTATTCCATATATCAAGATAAACATTTATGAATATCACAGCATTCTGAATGTACATCATGTACCCTACATATCAAGAGAAACATTTACAAATATGACAACATTCTGCAGCATACAGCTTGTACCCTACAAATTCAAGGAAACATTGTGTAAATATGATAGCATTCTGCAGTATACACATGTGCCCCACATACAATATCAAGAAAAACATTTATAAATATGCCAGCATTCTGCAGTAAATAGCATGTACTCTACATATCGAGAGAAACATTACTTAGCAGGATGGAATTCTGCAGTATATAGCATAGAAACATAGAAACATAGAAGTTGATGGCAGATAAGGACCGCAATGCCCATCCAGTTTGCCAATTTTTTCAACCTTATGAATGTGCCATAGGCCTGTACTCTGTCAATGGCCTATCTATTCATACTCATCTTTATTGCTCCCTTATGCCTATCCCATGCCTGTTTGAAGCCTTGCACTATATTCATATCCACCACTTCCTGAGGTAGTCCGTTCCAAGCATACACCACCCTTTCTGTGAAAAAGAACTTCTCACATTCCCCCTTAATCGGCTTCCCTCTAATCTCATGCTGTGTCCTCTTGTCCTGCTATTTTTCTTATATTGAAACATGTTAGACTCTTTCACCTTCTTAATGCCCTTAAGGTGTTTAAATGTTTCGATCATATCACCTCTCTCCCTCCTTTGCTCTAGGGTATACATATTTAGCTCCGTTAATCTGTCCTCATATATTTTCTGATGCAGTCCCTGCACCATTTTGGTTGCCCTTTTCTGGCCTGTCTCCATTTTGTTAATGTCCCTGTGCAGATACAGCCTCCAGTACTGCATGCAGTACTCCAGATGGGGCCTAACCAGTGTCTTGTAAAGAGGGATCATTACCTCCCTCTCACAACTTGTGATACCCCTACTAATACATCCCAACTTCCCTCTAGCCTTACCTACTGCTTTAGTGGTCTGCTTGGATGATTTCAGGTCATCAGTGATGATGATGCCTAAGTTTCTTTCTTCCCTTGTGATTGCCACCAACTCCCCTCCCAAACTATAGGTGGCTTCAAGGTTTCTCTTCCCTATATGCATGATCCTGTGCTTCCTTGCATTAAACCCCATTTGCCACTCTTCCGACTATTTTGCCAGTTTATCCAGATCTCTTCTCTTTCTGCCCACCCCATCTGGATCATCTACTTTGTTGCAGATCTTAGTGTCATCTGCAAACAGACAAACCTTACCCTCCAGTCATCTGCAATGTCACTGATGAAGATCCCTACATACCCACATATGCTGATGATGCTGTAGTCTTCTAGAAAGATCCTCATCCCAATTCACTTCGAACTGCCCTGCAGAGCTTCTTTAGCGAACTTGAAACCTGGTTCTCTGAACGCCACCTAATACTTAACTACAAGAAGACTAAATCCATGATCTTTGCCCACCACCAGAACCCATTCTGTCATTTGCCATTAATTGTCACGAACTCCCATGGCACTGTGCTTGAACAGGTCTCATGCTTTAAATACCTGGGAGTCACGTTGGACACCTCCCTCACCTACCACTCGCACACATACAAGTCTCTTCCAATGTTAACACCAGGCTGGGGATCCTGTACAGACATACGCACTGCCTACCCCTACAGGCCATGCATCTCACTGTATCTTCCTCAATTCTATCCATGGTGGACTACAGAATAGTGATTTATGGGTTCGCTGATCAAACTGCCCTATGCAGCATCAACCTCGCCCTCAATAAAGCCTGCAGCTTGATCTCTGGATGTGACAAGTTAACTCACATATGCAAGCTTTATAAATGCACTGGCTGGCTGAACTTCCAAGGCAGGCTTAAGTACCACACTTGCCTCCTTGCAAAAAAGATACTACACAAGCAAGCACCAATCGGCCTCCACCCACTTATCCACATAGTCCCACACAGGAGGGCCCTTAGGCACTCTGCCAACTCCAATATTTTCACTCCAGATTTTCAACATTGCCATTTTACCACACCTCCTTATGAGCAGTACAGTTGTCATTTTTCACATCTCGCCCACAACATGTTTCTGCCCTTGTAGCGCACAATGGCGCAGTCGGTGTGCGAAATCAATGTATGGGACACGTAAAAAAAGTCACAGTGACACTGGTCATGAGCAGAGGTGTTAAAATGGCTATGTTGAAAATTTGGTGAAAAAAATTCCCAAAAATAACTGTTTTAGGAGCACACATTGCGCAGTTCCTACGCACGCTGGCAAGTTTGCGAATTTGTAATATTTGCACACCAGATTTTCAATAGTGCCATTTTACCGCACTTCCTTATGAGCAGTACAGCTACCATTTTTAGCATCTCTCCCAAAATGTGTTTCCACACATGTAGCGCACAATGGTACAGTTGGTGTGCGAAAACAATGTTTGGGACAGATTAAGAAAATCACAGCGACACTGGCCATGGGCAGAGGTCTCAAAATGGCTATGTTGAAAATTTGGTGACAAAACTCCATAAAATGACTGTGTTACGAGTGAGTGTTGCGCAGTTTCCACGCACCCTCGTAAGTTCATGAATTTGTAATATTTTCAGTCCAGATTTTCACCAGGGGCATTTTTCCACACCTCCTTATGAACAGTACAGCTGTCATTTTCCACAACATGGCCGAAATTTGTTTTCACACTTTCAGCACAGAAATGCATGGTCGCTGTGGGAAATCATTGTTGGGACAGATAAAGAAAATCACACTGACACTGTTCATGATCGGAGGTCCCAAAATGCCTGTGTTAACAATCTGCTGTAAAAAATCCCAAACTAGTTACATTACGGGTGTCGTTGCACAGTTTCTCGCAACATGGACTTCACCAGTTTTTTAAGATTTTCACAGCAGATTTTCAACATTGCCATTTTTACATCTCCCCATGAACAGTACCGCTGTCATTTTCACATCCTGTTCGAATATGTTTTGCACCTGTGGTGCCAAATACCATAGTCGCTGTGCCAAAAGCAGTTTTCGGCTAACAAACTGATATTGCCACTGTTCATGAGGTGGGGGTCACAAAAAAAATATCTTGAAAATTTGGAATGAAAATACCAACGAATGCCTGAGGCATTAGGTTTTCCAACCATAATGCTCCACCCTGTAGAGAATGACAGGCATCAGGGGTGTGACTTGGGATTCTTGCCTGTCATGCTCATACCATTCCACCCCCACCCTCACCCTGCAGCCAGTGAGAGGCATCAAGGTGTGCCTCGGACTCTTCAGGCCCAAACTTCACCCCATTCTCCTATACCGCACCTTTCTCACCATGTTTCCTGATGGAATGGGATGCGCATAAGGGCCAAAGACCCCAAGGCACACCATGACACTTGTCAGTGTCTGCAGGGTAGGGTGTGGTGAAATGGCGTGGTCGTTATGCCTGACGACCCAAAGGCACACCCCAATGCCTGTCACTCTCTGCAGGGTGGTGGTGGGGTTGGCTTCAGTTCAATACTTCGCTGCCATTCCTATTATGCAGCTCAGTAATTTCTATACTACCAATGCCAATGCCAGCAAGCAAACATTCGGCATTGACAAATGCTTGTTTTTACTGACATGGAGCCTTTGCAAAAGAGTCTATGACTCAAAGGACTGTGATTCCGATTCTATTCAATAAATAAATAAATAAATAATATCAAGAGAAAGATTTATGAATATGACAGCATTCTGCAGTTTATAGCACATAACTCACATGTCAAGAGAAACATTTATGAAAATGATGACATTCTGCAGTTTATAGCATGTACCCCTATATCACGAGAAACATTTACGAATAAGATAGCATTCTGCAGTTTACAGCACGCAGCCCCATATCAAGAGAAACATTTATGAATATGATGGCACTCACTCACATTCTAAATCTCCCTCTCTCCACCTCCGCTGTCTCTAAGGCCTGGAAATTTGCCAAAGTCTAACCTCTCCATGAGGGAGGTGACCATTCTGCATCTGGAAACTACAGACCTATTTCCCTCCTCCCCTTGCTCGCCAAACTTCTGGAATACCTCATTCACTCTAGGCTGCCTGAATTCCTGGCCACTACCAACAAACTATCTCTAGTACAGTCTGGCTTTAGAAAACAACATTCGACCACCTCCTCGCTATTACGAGTTATGGATTCAGTTTTTACAGCTATGGATCAAAGCCACATTACTGCTGCCATCTTTATTGACTTTGCCAAGGCTTTCAATTCAGTCTCCCACCCCCTACTGCTTCAAAATCTTAGTTTGATTGGCCTTGCTGAATCTGCTGTAAACTGGTTCCCACCAGGCCATCTCCATCTTCATGACTGGCAGGAGGAAGCTGCCGCCAGACACCTTGCAAGCCACACCTCTGAGGACTCTCCCCAGCAAACAAACCCAAGGTGCAGCCCCACCGGCCATCTCCGTGACTGGAGGGTGGAAGCCACCAGCCGGACAACTTGCAAGCCGCATCCCCAAGGACTCTCCCCAGCAAACAAACCCCAGGTACAGCCCCCACTGGGCCATTTCCATCTCTGTGACCAGTGGGAGGAAGCTGCCAGCCAGACACCTTGCAAGCCACGCCCCCGAGGACTCTCCCTAGCAAGCAAACTCCAGGTGCAGCCCCACGGGGCATCCCCATTTCCGTTACTGGCGGGAGGAAGCTGCCAGCCAGACATCTTGCAAGCCGCACCCCTGAGGACTCTCCCTAGCAAACAAACGCAAGATGCAGCCCCACCGGGCCATCTCCATGACTGCTGGGAGGAAGCCGCTGGCCGGACACCTTGCAAGCCACACCCCGAGGACTCTCCCCAGCAAATAAACCACAGGTATGGTATCTCAGCTCCTAAGTCAGGGCAATGATAGGACTGCAGCCACTGGAGAAAGAAGCCTATTGGCTGATTCCAGCAGTGGCCAGGATCCAATTGGCTGCTGGCTGTCTTGGGCTGCTTCCCCACAGCTTCTTCTCGGCTGCTGTGCTGTAAGCCATCCAGAAGCCCTTGGCCTACTTTGTTTACTCTGTTTTTTGTCTTTTGGGCTCTGTTCATTTTGTTGGGTCATTTGGGGAAATGTTTCATTATTAGTGCTGGGTCATTTGGGGAACTGTATAATTATTAGTGTTATGTATGCCCTTGAAATGTGCTTAGAAAACTGTAGATTTGTTCTGTAAGGAGCTGTGGATCCTAACCTACCCTTCCTTAAGTTGACTGTTAAACCCAAAAGTTAACCTGTTTTACTCTTTCTGCTAAGCCTGTTTTTTACCCGAGCCTGGGGCAGGTCTCCCCCTGTACCAGCCTTGCTCCTTTTATATCCTTACCCTGCTCTTCCTTTAAATTTCTTTTACTAAACTCTAACCGAGCCCTATACTATAGCTGTTAAGCTGCTATTAATTTTACTTTTAAATATTTTTTAGTCCTATTCCCCTCTCCTCTCTGTGGCCATAATCAGACTCCTGGTGTCTTAAGGTTTAAATTTAGGTGCCAAACCAACTGCCACCCACTGCGGTGCTGGGTTTCCCCCTTTCCCTGTCTACTACCAGTTTAATTTTAATTTTTATTTTAATTGCATTAGCTCTATTCCCACTCCCTTCCCGTAGCTCTGAGCTTACCTCTTGTGACTTATTCTAACAATTAGGCGCCAAACCAATGTCCACCTGTTGTGCTGCTTGAGCTCCCCCCTCCCTCTGCCCACTTCTCGTCTAACCTGCTCTCTCCCACTTCACTAATCCTTTAATCCCTGCCCTGCCATTAAGCACCCTGCTAAGCCTTAGTCTTGGGGATATATTTGTAAACTTCCTCTTTCTTTAGGTGCAGCCCCACCGGGCCATCTCCATCTCCATAACCGGAGAGAGGCAGTTGCCGGTTGGAGACCTTTCAAGCCGTGCCCCCAAGAACTCTCCCCAGCAAACAAACCCCAGGTACAGCATCTTGGCACCGGCTCCTAAGCCGGGGAAATGATCGGACTGAAGCCACTGGAGGAAGAAGCTGATTAGCTAATTCCAGTAGCAGCCAGGATCTGATTGGCTTCAACACTTACTGGCTGTCTTGGGCCGCTTCCCCATGGCTTCTTCTCGGCTGCTGTGCCATAAGCCATCTAGAAGCCCTCAGACTACTCTGTTCACTCTGTTTTTGGCCCACCCCTCCACCCCGTCTAGGTCACCTTAAATACATGTTGACCCCGCCCACTTTCTAGGATGAATTCCCCATTGGACAACAGTTTTGTTTGCAATCTGTTGGAGGTATTCTTTAGGGGACGCATTGCTATCTCTCAAACTACGTGTCTGCTGAGACCAGAAAGGCTACCCTCTTCTAATCTTACTTGAATTTGGTTCGAGAGTTGATGTAGCTCGCCTCCCTTATCCTGCCTACAGAACTAGGATTAGTAGACATTTGGCAAATATTGTGTCCAGGCTTCAGAATGAGGGTCATTTACTTGTTCCCCTGTTTGTCCCTTATTCTGCTATGCTCTCTAGAATTTCATACTATTCCATGTCAGTCACCCAGTAGCGCGTTTGAGCCAAGCACCCCATTAGACTGCTAGAGTGTTTTTGACAACTCAGAAGTCTGCATATGGGTTTTTAAGTTACCCAAATTAGAATCCACAATACATCTACCCTGGTGGGTTGGAAATGCTTCTGTGAGGGCCATGGAGGGTATGAACACATCTTCATTTGCCCAGGACCCTCAGCTCTCCCTGCTCTACAAGACTAGGGTACTTATCTGCATGATGCAAAGCCCCCTAAATATTCATCTCAGGGACTGTCCTATCCTACTTAAAAATCCCTGCACACAGGAATGGATTAGAGCACATAGACTTCTTATGTGAGCTATTAAGAAATTCTTGCTGCTTCTATTGTTGTACTCTAGCAATGTCAAACTCAACCTTGGTCCCCTGGCAGCTATCTCATCTCCTGCCAACTTAGCCTGTATTAAAGGTGTGAGCTTTATGCACATCAATGCGTGTAGCCTATTAAAGAAGTTTGCCTCCATTCAGGCCTGGATTTGCCATACTAAGCCTGATGTCCTGGTGGTCACTGAGTCTTGGCTCAGACCAGGTAACGCAGATCGTGTGACTATCCCATCTTATACCTTGTTAAGAATCAATAGAAAGGCAAGAGGAGAAGGAGGAGTTGCCATCTATGTTTAAGATAAATTTTCAGCCATAGCCATCGACTCGATCTCAGTTCCCAAAGAATTTGAAAGCTTGATTCTCAAAGTCGAGCTCTCCTCTTCTGTCTCATTCTGTGTCTTAGGATGCTATAGGCCCCCATCTGCGGGGTTAATGTTTTTAGACCACCTAAACAACACACTAGGATCCCTGCCCTTGGAGATTATTATATTAGGAGACCTTAATCTGGACTGGTTTTCCAGTACCTCCATACCCCTTAAATCCATCTGTGACTCTTTTGGACTATCACAACTTATTACGCAATCAACGTGTCCTAATAAGAAGAACCCAAATAATAACACTCTGTTGAATCTTATTTTAGTAAGCAAACCTCATCTGTTTTCTCATGCTAGTGTGTTCTTCTCTGATATTAGTAAGCACTGTTTCATTGCCTGTATAAGATCTGCCTCAAAATCACCATCTACATCCAAATTTACTGTCAGGAGGAATCGTCGTAATTTTGACCCCCTGTGCATTCATCTCTGCCCTGTGGAATTCTTTGAGTTGGCAGGACTGCTACCTAGCAAAATCAGTGAACAAGGTGTACAACATTTTCCAGGAATTTGTGCTAGCAGTACTTGATAAGCATGCACCCCTAGTTAAAGTCCACTCTAAGAAAAAATCATTCCATGATTTTCAGCAGATTTGAAGGCAGCCCTGCTTAATAGAGACTTGCTTTGGAAAAAAGCTCAGAGAACAAAGCAAACAGCTGACTGGACTTCATTTAGGAGGGCTAGGAATCTCTGTACTAAGATGGTTAAAGAGGCTAAGGCAAACTATTTCCCTGCAGAACTTGACTCTTCCTCTAAATGTTCCTCCAAATTTTGGAAAACCCTCAAAGACATCGAAGGTCATGCATCTCCAAATTCCCTATCCACAAAAATTACAATTGGTGCCACCACAGTTTCGGATAAGATGACAATCCTTGACTCTCTCAACAACCACTTTGCTACTGCAGGGTTAGCCTTCGATACCTTCTCTGCCAATAACCTCCACTAACAACTCGACATACCAGGCTCAGCAGCTCCAGTCACTAGTACTGCATTTTCCTTTCAGCTAGCATCCTTGAAAGAGGTTGAGGAACTATTGTTACATCTAGATACCAGGAAGAGTGCTGACGTGGCCCTCTTAGACCCATTTGTCCTGAAATGTAGTCAACACATCTTGGCACTGCCAATTACGCATCTCTTTAACCTATGCCTTTAACAGGGTGATCTTACTCCCTTATGGAAAACTGCCCATGTGAACCCCGTTTTCAAATCTGGAGACCCTAGTGACCTCAATAACTATAGGCCAATCTCCTTACTCTCTGTCCTATCAAAACTGCTGGAGAAAATTGTGAGTGTACAGTTCAGGAACTACCAAGAATCCACAAATCTGCTAAACCCACTACAATCGGGCTTTAGGCCACGTCGTAGCACAATTTTGGCCCTTGCAAAGGTGACTAATGACTGGCAGCGTGGCCTGGATACCAAGAACTTCATTTGTGCAGTATTTCTGGATTTAAGCAAGGTGTTTGACACTGTTGACCACAATCTGCTCCTAGTATCCCTCTGTGACATTGGCCTGGACCCCCTATCCTTTAGATGGTTCTCTAATTATCTTACAGGTCATCAGCAGCAGGTAAAAGCAGAAAGGGAATTCTCACCACTGAAACCATTGTTGAGGGGCATACCACAGGGCTCCATACTGGGTCTACTGCCCTTCGCAATATATATTAATGGAATCTATGCTAGTATCAAATCTGCCAACATACATGTTCGCAGATGATACAGTACTATACATTAGCAGACCTACTACTAAAGCAGCATGTATGGATCTACAACAGGAATTCAATCAGCTGCAATTACAACTATTGAACCAGAAACTTCTCTTGAATTCAAAAAACACAAAGGCAATGCTTTTATCACCCTTTGTACATGCAATTAAACCTGCCTCCCAAGGAACCATACCTCAGATCACTACACTTCTAGGTAAATCACTGGAATACATAACCAAGTTCAAATACCTGAGGGTTTGGATTGACCATAGACTTTCCTTTAATGACCATATCAAAGAACTGATAACAAAAGCTTAGGCAGAGGCTTGGCCTCTTTTACAGGATTCCCCCCCCCCCCAGGAGCTGGAGGTCGCGAGGGCTGCACCTGGAAGTGCCCTCCCTGAAGCTAAACTCCACCACCAGGACACCCCCACCCCCCGAGGAGACGCTGGTCATGATGGTTCTAATCGGGACTTGCCCTCCTCACACAACATCGCGAAGATCGATCCCCCGAGGAGCTGGAGGTCGCGGGGGGCTGCACCTGAAGTGCCCTCCTGAAGCTAAACTCCACCACCAGGACACCCCCACCCCGAGGAGGACGCTGGTCGAATGAATAGGGACTTGTCTCCCACACCGCCGATCGCAAGATCGATCCCCCCCCTGAGGAGCTGGAGGTCGCGAGGGCTGCACCTGGAAGTGCCCTCCCTGAAGCTAAACTCCACCACCAGGACACCCCCACCCCCTGAGGAGACGCTGGTCGCGAGGGCCGAATCGGGACTTGCCCTCCCCGCTACCGCCGATCGCAAGGTAAACCTCTGCCAGTAAAGAACTGAATCCCTACACAGTCTGTGGGCCAGCCTACCTGTTGGATACTCTGCCGGCTCGGCTCTGCCGTTTGAATTGCGGTTTTGGCGCCTTTTTCGCTGGGGTTGTTGAAACAGTCGGTGCTGCTCTGGAGAAGCCCTGATGTGATTGGGACCCCGAGTGATTTATTCTTGGGACTGGATTAATTTTGTTTTGAGGATTTGCTTGCTATTTTTTTCAGTTTCTGCCTGGTAGTCTCTATTACTGCTTGTGTACACTGTGTTGTTTCCCTGCCTGTGATTTTTGCCAGCCCGCTCCCTCTCTTTTCCCCACTGTAACCCTGTATCTTGATCATTTTTCTTTCTCCACTCGCCCACCGCATCCTCAGCCCCTGCCACGCGCTGTCCTTTCTAACTAATCCCCCGCCTCCACTGCCCGCCCCCCAATTGCTACTCCCCCCTGCCTGACTATTTAAACTTTGCCTCTTCTTCTACAGATCATCCCCCGAGGAGTGGAGGTGCGAGGGCTGCACCTGGAAGTGCCCTCCCTGAAGCTAAACTCCACCACCAGGACACCCCCACCCCCCGAGGAGACACTGGTCGCGAGGGCCGAATCGGGACTTGCCCTCCCCGCTACCGTCGATCGCAAGGTAAACCTCTGCCAGTAAAGAACTGAATCTCTACACAGTCTGTGGCCAGCCTACCTGTTGGATACTCTGCCGGCTCGGGGCTCTGCCGTTTGAATTGCGGTTTTGGCGCCTTTTTCGCTGGGGTTGTTGAAACAATCGGTGCTGCTCTGGAGAAACCCCGCCGCCCCCACCACCACCCTTGCTCGGCTCTCCCTTATATAGGGTTTTACTTTCCTTGTCACCTGAGGCTCAAAAACCAATCAGCCTACTTTCCCATTTGCTGGTTATATCGTTCCAGCACTAGAGGGAGCCTGCCCTCATTTCTTGCTCTTTACTGGGAAATGTCTTACTCAAGCATGATTTTTACTTTGCTGGCCCTCCTCCTGCTACAGCACCCTATGCTCTCTCTCTGCCCATCCATACACCCCATCAACCCGCCCCCAACCAAAACATACTGCCCCCACTCTGAACCCAGGCCCCCATTGGACCACCGCACACCAATCCCTCAACCCATTCCCCGAATCCCTCCCGTACTCTGGATTACCATGCCACCCCATCCACCAACCACTGTTGTACCACACAGTATTGTGTTTCCACTCATAAGTGGACACTCTCCTCGCTAAGCCCTCAGCTGTTCTCTCCCTTCCTATCCCTGCTCCTCCTTGGTGGGGTCCCCATCGGTGACACTTGAACCCCTCCGCCAGCTACAAACCCCACGCAAGGCACCTAATTCTCCTGCTGCTCCTGATCTCCGGCAATGTGAACCCAAACCCCGGGCCTGTCATCCCTGCCATGCCCCTGCCCGCTGTTGGCAAAGGCTTTCGAATCACCTTTATTAACATATGCAGTCTCCCCAAGAAAACTGCAGCCCTCCAATGTTGGGTCACCCAACACTCCCCGGATATTCTCATGCTTGCCGAAACCTGGCTCTCCTCCTCACGCCTGACTCTGCCATCTCCCTTCCTGGTTTTACAATTTTCAGGGCCGATAGGATGGGTCGGCGTGGAGGGGGCTGCGCTATCTACTTACGCAACTCGATCCTCGGGCTTGCCCTCCCCACCCCCGAGCTTAACCATGGGGCACAAGCCATTACCTTAAAAATCACTCCCTACCCTGGTCGTGGTCCACTCTACCTAACTGCGGCTTATCTACCCCCGGGGACAAGCAAAGACTCCGCAGCCTCCTCTCTCCTTGACTACCTGGCTACCTTACCCCCGAAAGCTGAACAGCTAATTATGGGTGACTTAAATTCAAATTGGCTCAGCTCCTCATCAGATAATCTGAAAAATGACCTTGCAGCCCTTGACCTGTCCAAACTGGTCACTCAGCCCACTAGACTTAACAAAGTAACAGGAACAAGCTCCCTCCTGGACATCATCCTCTCTAATTGACCTCATAAAGTCGTCTCCGTTGATGTCCTTGCGGACTCACTCAGTGACCACTCCCCAGTCATCTGTTTCTGGTCCTCCCCCACCCTCAGCCCTGGTTTCAGCAGGACCCCCCGCCACCGGTTTCTCCCGGGAGGTCTCACCAACCTCAAACGTCACCTCGCTCAAATCGACTGGTCCCCACTGGCCAGCGCCTGGACGTTAATTCTGCCCTTACCTACCTCCACGCCCTTCAACCACGCCTGTGACCTGTATGCACCCCTCAACACTCATAGGATAAAAAGGACTGCTGCATGGATCACTCCACGCTGATCCAACAACTAAAAAGACAGAGATAACCTCTGGCACCTAGTTAACGACTCCGGCAGGGTTGCTGACAGGCAAGCCTACCGGGCAGCCCATAATCAATGCTCCTGGACAATCAAGCAGGCTAAAGCCAATTCTACCAGGCCACGTTGACATCCACCTGGGGCCTGCCCAGAGCTTTCTGGGACAACATTAAAGATTTAAATGGTAAGACCGCCCCCCCTCCATCCCAGATTGTCTTAAATGGGACTGTCTCGACTGACCCCACCTGTATTGCTAACTGCCTCAATCAAACTTTCACTGACTTAAGTGCCGTCCCTCCAGCCCATTTTTCTGACCCAGTTGCCAAACCCTCCCACGCACCCATTTCCAGGCCGCACTCCACTTCCGAGTGATCTCACCCCACGATGCCAAACCTTTCTAATAAAGGCCTCGCCTCAGAACCCTACCAATGACCCCTCGACCCAGGATTCTTCGCCGCTGCTGATGTCATGCTCACCCCGCTGACACTTATCATTAACAACCTATGCCTCGGCCAATTCCCTAAGGCCTGGAAGCATGCAGAAGTAATCCCCATCCATAAGTTGGGGGACCGCACTCTGCCTAACAACTACAGGCCCATCTCCATCCTTCCCCCCCTATCCAAAGCCTTAGAAAAAATAGTAAACACTCAGCTCTCGGAATACCTTACTAACTACAACCTTCTTTGTCCGGAGCAACATGGTTTTAGCCCTGGCCATAGCACAACCACTGCCCTTCTGGAATTCTCCCACCACATTCACTCAGCACTTGACAAAGGTCATCTTGCAGGGGCGGTCTTCATAGACCTGTCCAAGGCCTTCGACACGGTGTGCCACCCCCTACTACTAAACTCCCTCAGCACACTAGGGTCTTGCAACCGCCCCTGAAGTGGTTTGCAAGCTACCTACACACACAGGTCCCAAAGAGTCAAACTAAATGGGACCCTCTCCTCCTATCTTCCAGTATTCCGGGTGTCCCCAAGGCTCCATCCTTGGCCCAACCCTTTTCAGCCTATTCCTGAACACCTCCCCAGCTCCTGTTCCAGTAAAATATTACTCTATGCTGATGACGCTGTTATCCTTGCATCACACCCTGACCCACTCCCACCCAAAGCATGCTGCAAAGCTTCTCTCCAAAACCGAAAAGTGGTTCTGATAATCACCGCCTAGTCCTGAACTTAAAGAAAACAAAGTCCATGCTCTTTTCCCATTGGCAAAACAATGCCAGTAACTTCCTCTCCACATCACCACCAGCACGCCCCTCCCTGGAGCAGGTTGCATCCTATAAGTACCTGGGCATCACCTTGACTCGGCCTTACTTTCCACGCCCACCTCAAAGCTCTGTCATCTGCTATAAACTCCAGGATCGGGTCTTCTCCCGCCATAAAGACTGTCTCCTGAACCTGCCTTAAAACTAGCCATCACCTCATCGGTATTATCGCTGACTGACTATGGGCTCCCTGTCTACGCTGCTGTTGATGCCTCTGCCTTATCCAAAGTCCAGACCTCTATTAATAAAGCATGTAGGCTCCTTACCGGGTGCCCACAGCAGAACCCACACCTGTTTACTATACTCTGCCACTAAAAATACTCACTCTTGAGGAAGACTGAGTTATCAAACCTGCCTACTGGCCAAAAATCCTTGTCAGGACTCTGCCCTCCTGGGGTCTCTGGACCTTTGCAGCGCTGCTGGGTCACTGCCAACCCGTATGCCGCCACAGCCACTTTCATATGTTCCCAGAGCGAGGACCTCGCTGCCAAAGATCTTTCCATCACCAAGCCCCGTCCTGTTTCAACTCCCTTCCTGATGCTATCTCCAAGATCCCTGGTATTGGCTGCTTCAAAATTGCCCTTCGCCAGCATATTATTGACAGCCGATGTTGTAAATGCCTGTAGTTGCCTCTTGCTGGTCCCCTCTGCCCTATGCCGGTCCCTACTAATCCCTTTTCAAACCCCTCGCCCACCAGTCTTTTATATCTACATATTAGCCTGACATGCTCAATTATGAATAATGTAACTATTATTGTTTCACCAATGTTATTTACCTACTTAACTTGTGACTTGCTGTCAAATTGAATCTCTTGTTGCTTTTTACCTATGTTAGTACCTTCCACAAGTTTAATCCAGCGCAGCCTAGCTGTCTGTTCTCTCCAAGTGTATATTTTTTTTTTTATGTATCTAACCTGTTTCGTCATTCCCCTGTCCTAACCTCACTTTATTGTTGTCTCCCCCCCCTTTTTTGACGAGGTATCTTTGTAAACGAGTCTTTGACTCAAAGGTTGTAAAACTGATCTCTACAATAAATACATGGAATGTCAATAAGAGACTGGCCAAACCACTTTCCTCTCATTACTGGGCTATGTGGAGTTCCTTCACAGCCAAGGCCCTGCCTCTGTGCTAGTCAAGCTCAATTCGCTGTACCATAGAGCTATAAGGTTAATTTCTGGTTTTCCATACTCCATGCATCAGTGGTCCCTCTATGCTACAGTGGGATGGACATCCTTCAATTACAGAAGGCAGAGAAACGCCGCCTTCTGGACCTTCAGAGCTATCACTAAGAAGCTGCCTCAATATATTTCAGATTTTCTTCCACTAAACACAGTGGGCAAGTATGCCCTGAGGAGCACCTCCTATATCTCTCTTACTGTACCCAAGGTCAAATCACACTTTGGTAGGACACCTTTAAGCTACACACTACCCCTACTCTGGAACAAACTGCAAAAAACATTGAAAATGGTCCACCCTATCAAATTACCAGCATTCAAAACACTTTATGCTCGTTCTTTAAAGGAATCCTGTAACTGTTTCCCCTGATTTTTGCCCTATCTCCAGATAATAGAGTCTCTCACACCGTGTCTCTCTGGCCCCTGTTAACATTTCATTCCCATGTACTTCCTCATATGCTACCTGCAATTTTGGAGCCCTGTATTTACTGTCTGTCTGTTGCCATCTGATCAGATAATAGTCTCCCATATTGTGTCCCCCCTCCCCGGCTCCTGCTAACATTCTGTGCTCTTATGTGTCCTCCTCCACCATCTGCAATTTTGGAGCCCTGTATTTACTCTCTCCGACTGTTGCCACCTGTCCTCAGCAAACAGTGGCCTTCCTTCAGGCACTCCTGCCTCTTCAAATGCTTCAACTCTCTTCCATCCCCTGCTCCCTACTAGGAATAGCCTTCTGCTGTCACACCTTATTAAGATTAAGTCCCTCTCACTTATGCCTGCTGGCAAGCTCCATGCATATTTTGTATATATTGATTTCTAGGTATTTGACATTATTATTCATTCTGTACAGTGTCCATTTCTTAATGTTCATTGTCACAAATCATATTTGTATCCTGGTTTTGTTATAATCTTTTGTGTGTGTGTGTGTGTGTGTAACCCCATACTATGTACTGATTATGTATATTGTCCAGGTCCATCTCGAAAATTAGCTTTGCTCAATGGTGTTCACCTGGTTAAATAAAGATTTTGATTTGATTTGATTTACCTTCACGACAGGCAACAGTTATTTCAAATTAGTTGATACTCTCTCTCCTCCCTACTCCCTATCCTCTCTGGTGTCCCCCAAGGCTCAATCCTTGGTCCTATCCTTTTCTCCCTACTTATAAACAACTTCCCCTCAGTCTGCAAATCCTCAAATAGACACATGTATGCTGATGATACCATTATTTTCATCTCTGGGCCCTCTATCATCAGTGTACAGTCCCTCCTCCAGGAAGACTTCAATAGAGTTCAGTACTGGTTCCAGAAAAACAAACTCAAGCTTAACGCCAAAAAACAGTGACCATGACATTTGCTTCAGACAAAACTGCCCACCCTCCTGTCCTCTCCCATTTTCACAACCCTGAATGGCTCTCCACTAGAGAATACTACTGCTTTCAGATATCTAGGGATTTGGTTGAATCACCATTTGGACTTCTCTAACCACTTTGTTGCCATCTGCACTAAATTGCACCCCAAACAGGCTGTCCTCTATTGACATAAGGCCACCTTCCCCCTCCCCATACGCCATGAGTTGGTTACCAAAATGATCCTTCCTGTCTTCGATTATGCTGATGTGGTTTATGGTACTGCCCCTCAATCTTCACTTACCAGACTAGACACCCTCCTGAACTCTCTCTCTGCTGCTTCGCCATCGCCCCCCCCCCAGATACCACTGTCTCCTGTACTCCTTTTTCGTGCCCCTGTCCCACAGGAGAATGGTTCACTGTGCTTCTTTTGTTGCAAAATTCTGGTATGGTACCCTCCATACCTACCTACCTACCTACCCACCTCTCCCAAGCTGCTCTTTACCTGCTCCCTTCAACACCGGGATCTGCGTACATTTGCCATCCCATGCCCCCTCTCTGCATCTGGCCCATCTGCTTCCTCCTTTCATTTCCCTCTCTGGTATAAACTCCCCTCTGCCCTCAGACTATCATCTTCCCCCTTTTCACTCAAAGGGCTACTCAGACTTCTGCCTTACCCACAGTGTTCCCTATGTACCCTAGCCCCACCTCCTAAGTGTTAGTTAACCAACCACCATCAATTGCAAACCCCTGACAGCCATATCTCCTTGTCCAATATGAACCCCATTGTTGTAATTTATGCCTTGCTCTCCGTATTTTTTTTTTGCCCTGACCCATTATTATTTGGTGCAATGGCATGCTCTGCAACTGGACTGTGGTGTTATCTGTGGATAAACTGTTGTCTTGCTTTATTGTTGTACTCCTGTACCTTGATGTTACCTATTGTTATGGGTCTTGTAATCGTGACCTTTGTTTCTTGTTACTAATGTGTTTTTGTCATATGTAAACTTACTATTTTCTCATGTTGCCTTTCTGAGGGTCACACCTGGAAGAGAGTCTCGGCTCTTTGGTGCTTTTCCCAGTTAGCAACTTTTAAATAGATAAATAATGAATAAATTCTGCAGTTTATAGCATGCACCCCCATATCAAGAGAAACATTTATGAATATGATGCCATTCTGCAGTTTATAGCATGCACCCCCCTATTAAGAGAAACATTTATGAACATGATGGCATTCTGCACTGTATAGCATGCAGCCCCATATCAAGAGATACATTTATGACTATGACAGCATTCTGCAGTGTATAGCATGCACCCCCATATCACGAGAAACATTTATGAATATGACAACATTCTGCAGTGCATAGTGTCAGAAACCCACTCCTAGGGGCCAGGTCAATTGAGCTCATGGTGCTCACCCCAAGTGCAATCCGTGACAGGAGGGAACAGGAATACCCTCCACATGTCTTTCTAGAGTGCTTGCTGAGTTCGCAACTGAACACTCACCACGAGGTCCCAGGGCTTCTTCTTTAAAGTCTGGGTAAGGGCAAAATACAGTCTCAAATCTATAGCTAGTTGAGAACTCTCCTTGGTTGCTATACCAGGGGGAAGACCCATGCATTATGAGCTCTTTGGGATTTGCCCTCATAACCTTGTTTGTGTCCTCTCCCATGGAGTGAGCAGCACTTAGTTCCCCCTTACAGACTCCTCCCAAGACCTGTGTATCTCCCCTACTTAAGGCACCCAGACGTCCCTTTCTGGATCCTAGTCTTGGTAGTGAGTGGTAGCACTTTAGCAATTCAGAATTGAATAAACCTTTGACTGCTACACACACAAATCACTTCCAGGTAATTTTATTTTTTCATTTATATTTTCTAGGTTATTATCCCGGTTTTTGCCCATCCCTGTCTTGGGCATGCACATGCACGTGTGGAGGCATGCGCACGCCATGCTTTGAGATACCCACCCTACATGCCACCCCCTTCCACCTATGTGGCCAATGGACCTCCACCTGGTGGTGGTGGAACTATGGGGGGGGCGACAACCTCCCTGGGAGAGGATAGCTGCCATTAGTCTGCTTAATCCTGCCCCCCATATGCAGGCTTCCCAACATCCTGAGGTCATTCCAGAACTTGGATCACTGGCATGATGTGAAATAAGGCAGAATGCCTCAGCCCTCTGTGCCACGGGACCGTCCCCAGGCAGTTTTAAAAGCAAAAGTGCTTTTACTAAATTTGCTTAAATAATTATCATGCAAACTTTACAAACAAAAGATTGCAGAAATCTGGTCACAGAATAACAAAAACAAAAGTTGGAATCATACATAAAAAAAGTACTGTGAAAATGCAACTGTCTAGTTTCTGCCTTGTCCATAAAATAAATGAGTTTTTGCAAGAGTTTTCAGTTTTTCTGTAGCCACTAGTCCGTGGTGTTGCTTCTCCTGAGTGTCAGAAGAGTGTGCAAAATGCAATGCACTGAGCTTCTGTTTGGAGGGAGTTTTATAGGTATGGCTCTCCCAGTCTGTGGTTAGCTGATGGCCTTATTGTTTTATGCCAGCAAGGGTCTCTCTTGCTCTTTCCCAGTTTTTAAGTGAACCATATTATTCATTAATTAGATTCTCTTACAGTTCCAATATCCTCCCAGCTAATAAAATGTAAATATACCATGACAGTTCCTGTAACCTAAAGCACTTTTACTTTGAAGTGTAGAGTTTATTACAGGTGATAGTCGCTCCCATTTCCTGAGATTTTATTACCTCTGTTTCCTTTTAATAAGCTAACTAGGGACTTCGAACCTTTTGAAATGGACTCTTAGTTTCCTGGCTAAGCAGTCTGTTCTTAGATCACAGAGGAATGTCAAATATTTTGCAAGACATTCTCTCCTTCCTGTGACCTTTTCAGTAAAACTATGTATCCCCTCTGTCAAAGTTCATCTCCCGGCCTGTTTGGGAATTTACACATAACCAGGTTCATCTGCATGTAACCCTTTTAAAGCATAAGCAAAATCACAGAAAAAATATAACAAAAATATATCTGCAATATTACCCGGCAGTGGCTAAATTCCCACATATAGCATGTACCCCCATATCAACAGAAACATTTATGAATATGACAGCATTACATGGTATACAGCAAGTACTTTATGAATATGACCACATTCTGCAGTGTACAGCATATACGCCACATATCAAGAGAACATTTTATGAATATGATAGTATTCTGCAAGGTACAGCATGCACCCACACATCAAGAGAAACATTTACAAAGATGATAGCATTTTGCAGTATACAGCATGTATCCCACAAATCAATCAATCAATCACTTTATTTTACCAGGCATAGACACCATTGAGCAAGTTCGTTTTCAAGGTGGTCCTGGACAGATAACAATATAAAGCAAAACAAACACTACAGTAAGTACAAGGCATAGAAGAAACAGAATTTTACAGCATATACACAAATGTCCAATAAATAATTGTCCTGGCAGGAATTACAAACAATGCCAATACAGATATAAAAATTGTACAAAGGTGAGGAGGGTCATCAATCTTAATCAACATCCACTGTTGGTAATAGTCAGACAAGGTAAGGACGGAAGCAGCTGCACAAAGGAAAGGAGAAAGAAGATATGAAAGACAGAGGTATCTAAACATGTACAAGGAGCTGTAGGTCACTTATGAGGAAGGGACTTGGTAGGTGTTCAGATTGCCGGAGGGGAAAGCAAATAGAGAAGATAATTTTTGTCTGAAGCAGTTGCAGTTTTCCCTCAAGAAGTCAGCTAGCATATTTTTGAATGTGGATAGGTTTGAAAGTGATGACAGTTTTAGTACGCTTTGCATGGAGTTCCAACGGGATGCCGGGGAGAAGTTAATTGCCACCAAGCCAAAGGAGGTATTTACTCTAGGAGTCTGAAAGCAAAGTATTGAGAATCGTCTCAGACCATAGAGACCCTTGGCATACACAAGTAAATTACAGATATATTCTGGGAGCTTGTTTGAGAGAGCCCTATGTAACCAAAGCAGAGCATTTATGTTCCTCCTAGCTGATAGGGAAGGCCAGCCCGATTCCTGGTAGAGTAGAAAATGATGGGTACGTAAGGGTGGATTAAGGATGAATCAAAGGGCCCAGTGGTATAGTATGTTAAGTTTAACGAGCAACGTTCTTGGACAGTGAGAGTACATAAAGTCAGTGTAATCCAGTAAGGGTAAGAATGTAGATTGTACTATTCTCTTTCTAGCATCTAGGGTTAGTAGACGTCTAATCCGGTAGAATATGCCAAGCCGCTGTCTTAGTTTCTTTGAGATTTCATTTAGATGGCAATGGAAGTTCAATGGAAGTTCAATTTGTTGTCCAGCCAGAAACCTAGGTATTTAAAAGTTTCAACTGTTTCAAGAGGTTCATCTAGTAGTGTTACAGTCCGAGGAGTAAGTATAGGTCCAAGGTCAACTTTTGGTGATAGGAACATGACTTTTGTCTTTTTGGCATTGAGGAGAAGCTTGTGTTTAATGAGATTTTGTTGGAGCTTATTAAAGTCCTGCTGTAACTTCTCCTGTGCCACTTCTAAGGAGGAGTTTATGGTATATAGTACAGTATCATTTGTGAATAGATGTATATTAGCTGTTTGTCGATGTGAATCGATGTTATTAATGTAAATTGTAAATAGAATTGGGCCTAATATGGAGCCTTGAGGGACGCCCCTCAGGAGGTTTTTTTGTAAAGAGAGGTCACCTGCTGCTTTTTACTTGTTGCAGTCTATTGGAAAGATAGTTGGAAAACCATTTGATTGCAGGGCTATCAAGTCCTATTCTTCTTAAAGCTGTAATCAATATGTTCTGCTCAATAGTGTCAAAAGCTTTGCTCAAATCCAGGAAAAGGGTGATCACATGTTTCTTAGAGTCTAGTGCAGTTTGCCAATCTGTAGTTACTTTTGCTAGTGCTGAAATTGTGCTGTGCTTGGCCCTGAAGCCAGGTTGTACAGGGTTTAGTAGATCATGCGTATCCAAATGTTCTCTTATTTGGACATTAACAATTTTTTCAAGCAAGTAAGGAAGAAAAGGGCTGACAGGGTTATTATGGCTATAGAAACACAAGAGGGGAATATTGCTACTGACCAGTAACAAACAAATGACACCTTTTGGCACTTCTATGAATCTCTATATAATTCTGAGGTTCTCCCTTACACTTCACCATGGGATTTCTTGGGGGATCTGTGTCTCCCTGCCTTCAACCCATCCCTTAGATTAGAATTAGACCAGCCAGTGACACTTCAAGAAATCAAACCATCTGTGTGGACTTCCAAGCCTGGCAGGGCCCCCAGCCCAGATGAAATTCCTGTAGAATTTGTATTGAACCTTCTGGGCAGAACTGCACCAGCTTATGTACTTGAAGACTTTATTTATTTATTTATTTATTTGAAGACCTTTGAGCCAGAGGCTCATTTACAGAGGCTCCACATCATTGGCAAATACATAACAAGTAGGAGGCAAGCACATAATCAGAAATACAGATAAGAATAAATACAGTGCAAGTAATAACAAGCATTTGTCAATGCTGAATGTTGCTTGCATGTGCTGTGTAGGTATTTGGAAGTCAGTGGAGTGCAATTATTGAAAATTTGCAAACTTACGAGCGTGCGTAGGAACTGCGCAACACACACACGTGAAACAGCCATTTTTAGGAAGTTTGTCACCAAATTTTCAACACAACAATTTTAACACCTCTGCTCATGAACAGTGTCACTGTGATTTTATTAATGTGTCCCATACAGTGATTTCGCACACCAACTGCGCCATTGTGCGTTACATGGGCAGAAACACATTTTGGGTGAGATGTGAAAAATGACAGTTGTACTGCTCATGAGGTGTGGTAAAACGACAATGTTGAAAATCTGAAGTGAAAATATTGAAAATTCGCAAACTTACGAGGATGCGTAGGAGCTGTAAAACAAATTTTTCCACCAAATTTTCAACATAGGCTTTTTGAGAGCCCACCTTATGAACACTGGCAGTTTTGTTTCATTAATCGGTGCCGAAAGGTGATTTCGCACAGTGACTGTGAAATCACCCTTTGGGCCTGGTTAACACCATGACAGAGAGAGCATTTAAGAGAAGGGGTCCCAAAAGCCCCATGTTGAAAATTTGCTGCAAAAATTCCAAAAAATGCCTGAGATAAGCAGCAAAGTTGAAAAAACTCTATTTATTACATTATACAGCTTACTGGCATTTCTTCAGTTCGCAGACGTGTTCCCGGTCCACCGAAGATCGTTGTGCTGGAGTCATAGAAATATAGACTTTGACGGCAGATAAGGACCACTTGGCCCACCCAGTCTGCTCATTTCTCTACCTACTGGATAAGCTGCAGAGTCTAGTCAACCAACAGCCTACTTCCTGCCACCTCCACTACAACTGCCTTGTGTCTGTCCCATGCATGTTTGAATTCCCCCACTGTTTTAGCCCCAACAACCTCCCCAGGAAAGCAGTTCCACACATCCACCACTCTCTCCGTGAAAAAAGATTTCCTCACATTACCCCTGTGCCGTCCCCCCTCTGTCTTTAAATTGTGTCCCCTTGTTCTTACACATCTCTTTTTCTGAAAGATGCTACCCTCCTGGACTTTGTTGATTCCCTTGAGGTACTTGAACGTTTCTGTCATGTCCCCCCTGTCCCTCCTTTCATCAAGGGTATACATATTAAGCTCTCTCAGTCTCTCTTCATATGATTTCTGATGCAGACCCTGTGCCATTTTAGTTGCCCTCCTCTTCACTGCTTCCATCCTGTCTATGTCCTTGCGTAGATGAGGTCTCCAAAACTGCACACAGTACTCCAGATGGGGTCTCACAAACTGTCTGTACAGAGAGATAACCACTTCCCTTTTTCTACTTGTGATGCCCCTTCCTATGCATCCCAGTATCCCTCTGGCTCCCCTCACTGACTTCTCACATTGCCTACCCACCTTTAGATCATCCGATATGACTACCCCCAAGTCCCGTTCCATTTTTGTTGTTGTTAGTACCTCCCCTGCTATTGTGTACTCTTCTCCTGGGTTTTTGTTTCCCAGGTGCATTACTTTGCACTTCTTTGCATTGACTCTAAGTTGCCATATGTCTGATCATTCCTCCAGCCTTGTCAAGTCTCTTCTCATCCTTTCTACCCCCCCTTGTACATCAACTCTGTTACAGATCTTTGTATCATCTGCGAAGAGGCATACCTTTCCCTCCAGACCCTCTGCAATGTCAACTATAAAGATGTTAAAGTGGACTGGACCCAGTACTGAGCCCTGAGGTACTCCACTAGTGACCCCCCTTTCTTCGGAATGTGTGCCACTCACTATTGTCTTCTGTGTCCTGTTGTGCAGCCAGTTTGCAACCCAGGCTACCACCCTGGGACCCACTCCCAGGCTGGCTAACTTGATTATTAATCTTTTGTGCGGGACTGTGTCAAATGCCTTGCTAAAGTCTAGGTAGACCATATCCACAGCCCCTCCCTGGTCTATTACTTTGGTCACCCAGTCAAAGAAATCTATTAGATTCGTCTGACATGACCTTCCTGCTGTAAATCCATGCTGCTTTGGGTCCTGTGCCCCACTGGCCTCAGGTACTCAACAATTCTTTCTTTCAGAGTGATTCCATCATTTTCCCTACCACTGAGGTCAAACTTACAGGTTTGTAGTTTCTTGCTTGCCTTGCTCCCACTTTTGTGAAGGGGAATCACATCTGCCCTCCTCCAGTCCTCAGGTACCACCCCATCCTCCCATGATTTGTTAAAAAGTGTGGTCAGTGGTGTCACTAGGTCCTCCCTTAGTTATTTTAGGATTCTGGGGTGAATCCCATCAGGCCCCACTGCTTTGTCCACCTTGAGTTTTAGGAGTTCTTTCAGGACTCTTTCTTCTGTAAATGGACTGGTGTCAACCCCACTACCCAGAGTGCTCTATTGTCTGGTTTAGGTAACTCCTCCTCATCTTCTTTTGTGAATACTGAGCAAAAGTATTCATTCAGTGTCTCTGCCTTTTCACTGTCTCCCTCTGCCCACCTCCCCTTCCCCTTATTAATATTCACTATTCCTCCCTTAACCTTTCTATGCTCCCTAATGTACCTATAACAGGTTTTATCCCCCTACTTAACTGACTTGGCTACTTTTTCCTCAGTTTGGGCTTTTGCTATTCTGACTGCCTTCCCCACTTCTTTCTGCTTTAATTGATACAGTTCCCTGTCGTGCTCCTTCTGTGATGCCTTATACTTTTTGAATGCAGCCTTTTTCTCCTTAACCTTCCCTGCCACTGCTTTTGAGAACCATAGTGTTTTTTTACTCCACTTTGTTTTCTTTATCTGTTTCACACAAAGGCTTGTTGCCTCTATGATGGCAGTTTTGATTTTTCTCCATTGTTCTTCCACCCCTCCTTTTTGCCCATTTGCTAGTGTATTCCTCAGGTATTCTCCCATTTTGCCAAAGCTGGCCCTTCTAAAGTCCAGTATGCTTGTTTTTGTATGGCTTGTCTCCATGGTTATGCTTATTGTGAAGCACAGAGGTAAGTATGGGGTGGGGGAGTGCGGGGAGGCAGAGTGCGCAGTGGGTGGGGCACAGGTGGGGGCATAGACAGCGAGGAACCATTTCCTGTGTTTCAGGGTTGTTTTTTTTTTTAAAGAAGCGATGATGAGGACATTGCCGCATGGATGGGCTCCCAGCGTGGCACAAAGATAACTGTTGAGGGGCATGGAGCGATGGGGTTGGGCACCCTGTTGGTGATAGCGTCTGTTGCCATGCTGGGGTGGGCTCCCAGCGTGGCACCCTGTACTCTCTGGGGGGGCAGTGGAGCCGATGGGGAATTGGGCACTCCTGTCGGCTATACGATGTGTAGCCATGCTGGAATGGGCACCCAGCATGGCATGTGTAACTCTATTTGGGGGGGAGCGTAGCACAGCTAACGGGGGATTGGGCACCCCGTTGGCTATACAGTGTGTGCATGAGGGGCGAGCACACAGTATGCATGCGTGTGTGTGTGTGTGTGTAGGGGGAACGTGCATAAGCAGGTGATATCTTATTGCTGCTCACTGAAGTGTAGCTCCCCCTTTCAACTGTACTCCACTGCATTTTTGACTGCTGTCATAGACAGCTCCAGCAGCCATTGGGGAACTGCGGCCATGCCTGAAAACACACTGACTGAATTGGAAGAGGACTGCCACACCTCCGAAAACTTGGATAATGGCACTATGTTTCTTGCACATGCATGCAAGCAACATAAAAAAGCAAAATGAACCATTACAGAGATTACAAGATTCAGGGAAAAAAATAGCACAATGTATAACAAAGGAAGTAAATAGTATTTACAGGCCCAGTTTAACCAATATACTGAGAGTAGAGGGGGGAAATGGCCAGCACTGCTGGAGTACGGCATGTCTGTTGTCAAAGAGCTGGTGGGGGAAACCCTGAAGTGGGTAGGAGAAGTGCTAAGAAGGGCAGGTTGTTAGAGAGTTCAGGAAAGGGAATGGCTGAGGCAAGAGATGATGAGAGAAAGGGGGAAGAGAGGAGGGAGGAGGGGGTATGGTGGAGGGAAGGGGTGAGAAATAATGAGGAGGGGTCAAATACAGGAGGGTAGGAGGAGATACAAGGAGGGAGAAAGGAGGGAGAGGGATCAGAGGAGATACTAGGAGGGTAGGAGGAGATACATGGATCGAAATGGACAGGTGAAAAAATTAAAGGGAAGAGACAGACAGGGGAAAAGGGAGGGGAATGGTAGGGGAGGGAGGCTGATGAGGGTGAGGAAGGGGTGAATGTCACGAAGATCCGACAGTGGGCATGGAAAGTAGTAGTCGTAGGTGAAGGAGGGGCAGACGAAGGGGCAGAAGGGGAACTGGGGGGGAGACTCAGGAAGCTCTGGAGAAAGGCTGCTTACCACAATCCCAAACTCTCACCACAATAACAGGTTACCCTTTGCCTGGGAAGGACCCCACCAAATGTGACTCTTAAAGCAACAGTGCAACGAAAATGGGCTAAAATGTGACCCCACATTTTTTTCTTCCTAACTGATGCCAGATGTTTTCCAATTTATTTTGGTGGTGACGTTTTCAGTTTTTATTATCATTTAAGAATTTCATGAATGTTTTAAAGTAATTATTTCTGAAGAAAAAAGATATCCGCCTCATTTTTGGGTAGAAATAATACTGAGGACCTGAGGAGGATAAGAGTCCAGACAAAAATGCAAATGTACAGTACACAGCATAGGAAACATTCAGAAAACCCTACTCAGCAGCTCTGCCAATATTTTTTATAACCAAAGCAGAAAATTAGCTTTTTGGAATAACTTTTTTTGTTGCACTGCTGCTTCAAAGGCCCATATCTCTTCTGAATGCAGACTATAAGATCATTGCAAAAGTGTTGGCTTCTGGATTGGAGGAGGTTCTCGTTTTTTTTTTGTCAAGGGCAGACAAGCTAAGCACAACATTTGCGATCACTAAATTTTATGTCTTGCTGGTCCTCGGGGGCACCAGAGTCTCCTGGCATTTGACACAGAGAGGGCATTCAATCGCGTCAAATGGTCCTTCATGTTCACAGTCCTTGAAAAGTTCCAATTAGGTCCCCACTTTTGTTCTTCAATTTTCACTCTTTGTAAGTCACCCAGAGCACAAATTCTTACAAACGATGTTACCTCCCCCTCTTTTCACCTCTTTAGGGGAACGAGGCAAGGGTGCACTTGTCCCCGCTTTCATATGTCCTCACCATCGAAACCCTGGCTACAGCTATCTGTAATCACGTTGATGTTTATGGCCTTGAACATACAGGAAATGAGCATGTTATTTCATTGTTTGCGGAGGATGTACTGCTTTTTATTGCAAACCTCACTAAGGCCCTTCCAGCCCTCACCTCTCTCTTTTTAGTGTATGTGGCCCATTATCTGGTCATAAGATTAACTGGATGCAATGTGAATGACTTCCTCTAAAGGAAAAAAATACTACTATACAAATTGCAGGAATAACTATCTCCCCAGCAACAGACATTAAATACTTAGGTATTTGCCTCCCAAAGAAACTATCTAAATTGGGAGACCTGAATTATAAACTCTTATTGCAAAAAGTTCGAGAGGACTGTAGCAGGTGCCACTCTTTACCCTTCACACTTTTGGCCAGGGTCAACCTAGTTAAAATGTGAGTATCGCCCCAATGTCTTTATTTAGTTCAGACATTGCCAATGCACATTCCAAATAAATATTTTAAAGCTCTCAGAGGTTCTCTTACCTCCCTCATCTGGCAAAATGGGAGGCCAAGGATAAAAAGGGCAATACTATGGTCTCTTGTGCAAAAAGTGGGTTGCCTAATTTACATCTATACTATTTAGCTGCTCAACTAGCTTTCTGGCTGACATTATCCCAGGGGCTACACCCAAGAGGGCTTGGGTAGACTTGGAGGAAGATGACAGTGGTACTCCTTTTATAACTCGCTATTTGCTATGGCACTTGCTAGAAAAATTGTTAAACGTGTGTGCAACCCTTTTACTAGGGCCCCGGTCTGCATCTGGTTGACAACTCACAAAATTATGCAGCACCCTCACTCACTATTCCTAGAGGCCTCTATCAGATATGCCTTTTGGGATGCAAATCTGATCCCTGACCCTGTAAACCATATACTTCCTGTATGGGAAACAAAAAACTTGTATCTGCTATCCCATTTGAATGAAGAAGACACTCTTGTGTCATACCAGCAGTTATCTAAAAAAATTGATCTATACCCGTCCTACTTTTTAACTTATCTTCAGCTAAGTACTAAACTATATTCAGTGGGTGGGATACAACATTCCCATCCCTCTCGCAGATGTTCCCCCTAGAAGAAATATTTATGGGGGGTTTGAGGAGACAGGGCTTGAAGCCCCTGGCTAAAAATTATAAAACTCTACTGGGTGCTTTACCAGACCCCTTGCCCCCTGAAAGAAGGCTGGAAAACTGACCTGTGATCTACATCACTTACAGGAGGGGCCTTGGAGGCACTGCTTAAAAAGTGGATGTGGTGTCCCGTTAATAACAGATTAAGGCCTATCCATGTCCATGTTCATTCCCAGACTTATTTTATACCCATATTGGCCCACAGAATTGATCCCACAGACTAATTACTCCAAATATCAGATTCATACAGGAACCTTTTTTCACATGATATGGACATGCCCTAAGATATCCTCTTACTGGCAAGAAATTGTATCCCTGCTGTCTAGATTGCATCTCAACCCACATCCGGTAGATGCAGCAGAAGTGTTACTGGGTCTGTCACGAGGCAGATGGAAGGGAGAGTCGGTTGATTACCCCTTGTGGCATTTGGGGGTGGTTTTGGGGGAAAAGGTGTTGACCCATTATTGGTGGCTCGAATCTGCACCAACTGTAGCTCAATGGATTAAATCCCTCCTCCACTGCATGAAACTAGAAAACACCCAATATATAGCCCAGAACCAACATGGTAGATATCTACAGATTTGGGGTCCTTTGGAAGAAGCTGTGGGATCTCCATGGTTCTCTACTTTCTAAGGTAAGGAGGGGAGCCAGTAGGAAAAAAGCTTACTGACATTCCATTTAGTTAAAAATAAGGACTGCATTATGGCTATATTTCTTATTTTAAGTATCCGGCAGAACCTAATGGAGTAGAATTTCATATGTTTATAACTGCGCCCTTAATATTTTTCAGATATGCAGCATAAGTTCTTAAGGACAAAGAACCTTAGTGCGCAAGCACTGAGACAAGGCTTACCCCCAAAGGGCATAGGCCAGGAAGCCAAGTTTCAAAGAAATACAAAATCATACATACCCCCATAATGCAAAGCATCATGGGCTGTATATGCAAGTCACCACAAAATATTATGCTGATTCAACTTTAAGCAGAAATACATGGTGCCGAAAGGCCTCTCACACAGTCTGCAAAGGGTGCTAACAGAAGACACAGACACGAGTTTCGTCCTACCAGGACTCATCAGTGTGCCTCGTCTGTATGACATCCCAGTGGAATGAGCCAGCTACACTAAGTTGGTCTATCTGGGTTGGGTTGTGGTGAGCCCAATAAAAACAAAAAACAAGCTAAAAGACAAAGAACCTTGGTGCACAAACAAACATTGAGAAGAGGGTTACCCCAAACAGCACTGGCCAGGAAGCCAAGTTCCAAAGAAATACAAAAGCACACATACCCCCATAATGCAAAGCATCATGGGCTATATATGCAAATCACCACAACATATTATGCTGGTTAAGCTTTAAGCAAAAATGTATGGTGCTGAAAGGCCTCTCACACAGTCTGCAAAGGGTGCCAACAGAAGACACAGTCACTTGTTTTGTCCTACCAGGACTCATCAGTGTGCCTCGTCTGTATGACACCCCAGTGGAATGAACCAGCTACCCTAAGTTGGTCTATCTGGGTTGGATTGTGGTGAGCCCAATAAAATTAAAAAACAAGCTGAAAGACCCCAGTGTCATACAGCATAATATTTTGTGGTGATTTGCATATACAGCCCATGATGCTTTGCATTATTGGGGTATGTGTAATTTTGTATAAGTTCTTAAGCTAGTACGGGAATGGATATGTCTTACAAGTTAACCGTATACTAGTTAAAGACCTAGACATCCTAGGACACTTTGATCCCACTGAATTTCATCAAGTGCTCTTGAAAGTGATATTTTCGACTTTTTCACCCCTTTTTAATACTTCCCTCTACAATGCACTGGAATGGAAGACACTGCTAGCATGTAATATTTTGACTTTCTGATTTTTTTTAAATAAAGTTGACAAACAAAATTATTAGTGGATAACCAAACAGAAAGCTAACTGTATGCAGCTTGCAGGTTGTTTTGAAGAGCAGCTGGAAAGGCCCCAAGTCAAGGATGAGTGTGCATCAGTGTAGAGAATCCTCCTCATGACAGTAATGGCCCAAGGCAAATCATTAACAAATATAAGAATAGCAAGGGCCAAGTACCAAGACCTGAGGCATTCCTGCTACCACAGACAAGGCTCAAGGATACTCATTTACTTACTCAGCCTCAATTCTTTGGAACCCTTTGTTTCCAAATCTGAAAATATGCCCAGCATATGACACTTTCAAAGTGCACCTTAAGAAAACTCAATCTAAGCAACATATTCGTAAATATGTCTCTTGATATGTAGGGTACAAGTTGTGTACTGCACATTACAGGCAAATCTGTAACTGTTTTTCTTGATATGTGGGATACATGCTGTATGCTGCAGAACAAATGTTTCTCTAGGTATGTAGGGTACATGCTATACTCTGCAGAATACTGTAATATGCATGAATGTTTATCTTGCTCCTGAGCCCTTGATCGGACTGCCATCGGATCAGAAGCAGCAGTGGCTGGAGAAGCCAGTCAGCCGCGTGCACCTCACCTGGCCACAGGGGAAGCACCTTATGTGGCCCCTGAGCCCTTGATCGAGCTGCCGTCGGATCAGAAGTGGCAGGGGCTGGAGAAGCCAGCCAGTTGCGTGCACCTCATCTGGGCACAGGGGAAGCTCCTTACGCAGCTCCTGAGCCCTTGATTGGGCTGCCGTCAGATCAGAAGTGGCAGTGGCTGGAGAAGCCAGCCAGCCACACGCACCTCACCTGGCCGCAGGGGAAGCTCCTTACACAGCTCCTGAGCCCTTGATCGGGCTGCCATCGGATTAGAAGTGGCAGCGGCTGAAGAAGCCAGCCAGCCGCGTGCACCTTGCCTGGCCACAGGGGAAGCTCCTTACATGGCTCCTGAGCCCTTGATCGGGCTGTCATCTGATCAGAAGTGGCAGCTCCTGGAGAAGCCAGCCAGCAGTGTGCACCTCACCTGGCCACAGGGGAAGCTCCTTACATGGGTAAGACTGCTCTGCTATCTTGGTGCCAAGTGGGAACCCTGATTGGGTAAAGGCTCCTGCGACTTGCCACAGACTAGCTGCTGCCTTTATGGCTTTGTCTGCCTTTGGCCCCACGGACTTTCCGCTTCATCGGCTGTTTCTTGTAGCTTATGTCAGTGCTCTGGGTGCCTTAGCCCGCCTCTGTATTCTACTTGCTGCAAATGTTAATGTGCTGATGATATGTACTGTTATGCATGCTAGTTTTTAGGGAAGAGGAGGACAAGATACTGTGTATAGTGGATAATTTGACTATGCTAGTGTGTTATATGGAATCTAACTGTATATTTCTGCACTGTATCTCCTGCTTCCAAAACTTGCCCCACTTACTATTTCTCCCTATTTTGATGCTAATTTCTCCCTTGCTTAAATTTCTGGGCATGGTGGCGTCATAGTAATCTAAAGCGCTGTCTGCAATTATTCTTTTCCCCCCCCTCTCCCTCCTCTGGCCTTTGTTTACCACCAGACACTGCAATCGCACCCCCTCCCCCCTATTTAACCCAAGCCTTGGCTTTTACTCCCTTTTGTTCTCAGTACCCTTAAGTAATACCTGCAAATCTGCTTCCTCCCTCAGCTCCTGAGCCCTTGATCAGGCTGCCATCGGATCAGAAGTGGCAGCAGCTGGAGAAGCCAGCCAGCCACGCGCACCTCGCCTGGCCACAGGGAAAGCTCCTTACTTGGGTAAGCCTGCTCTGCTATCTCGATACCAAGTGGGAGCCCTGATTGGGTAAAGGCTCCTGGGACTCGCCACCGATTGGCTGCTGCCTTTACAGCTTTGTCTGCCATTGGCCCCAAGGACTCTCCACTTCGGCGGCTGTTTCTTGTAGCTTGTGTCAGTGCTCTGGGCACCTTAGCCCCCCCCCCCTGTATTCTACTTGCTGCAAATTTTCTTCCCACACCGCCTGCCCCGACCCTGGTCTCTATTAAATGCCCTTTCATTAATGAGCCAGGCCAACTCGCTACTAGCTGATTGGATGACCATCGACAAACCATGCCCTTTGTTCTGTCTTAGCTGTCTTAAAGGAGAGTGTGCTAGAATTTGACACCCTGGTGTATACTCACTGCTGTTGGTGATATTACCTTATCAAAGATGGCATTTTCCATTACTGCCCAATGTAGCTGCCTTACAGTACTATTGTTTGCTTTATTCATACTGCCAATTCCTAAACTGCCAAAATACTAAAAAAGTATATCTGATAAATACCTGAATCTACCCCTTCTCAATACGTTAAGGCAATGTAGAACAGGGACGTCCCCTTCTGGGATATTTACTCACTCACACCAAATAGAACCCAGTAACCCTGTAAAAATTCCATTGTCCATTTCGGTTTTAGCACTTATGTATGCATTGTCCTCACCTAACTATGGCAATATCCAAATAAAAGCCATTTCTGAAGTACAAAGCACAAACACAAGACTTAACAGAAAAAGACTCCTTAATAGATTAAGTCAGTACTTCAAAAAACTAATACTACTTCTCCTACTCTGTTCGGTTAATGCTGAGCTAAACCCAGGCCCACCTGCTCTCCTGGAAACCCCTGCAAATCTCCCCTAATATAAAAGTCTTAGCTTTTTGCATATTAATGTATGTAGCCTGCTGAAAAAAATCGACCTTATTCAGACCTGGGCTGTTCATGCAGCCCCTGACTTCTTCTTGGTATCTGAATCATGGCTTAAACCATTGACGTCAGACAAATCCATTAACATTACTGGGTACAATACATACCACTGTGATAGACATATGAGAGGAGGAGGAGTCCTAATTTATGCAAAGAACAAATTTGCAGTTACGGTCACAGATGTCACTTTGAAGCCCAAACAGTTCGAATGTCTTGCTTTTAAATTATCCCTTACTAAGGAGAAATCACTTCTAATTATAGCCTGTTACCGTCCCCCATCTGGGGGGCATGGCTCTCCTCACGCATCTCCAAAACATCACTGCTTCTACTAATACAGAGTGTATCATTTTAGGAGACCTCAACTTGAACTGGAACAATGACAGTTCCAAAAGCCTGAAGGACCTTTGTGATACCATTGGCTTGGTACAAATGACACCTGCCAATACCAGGCCAAATAGGAAATTCCCGGAGCGTAGTTCCTTACTTGATCTTATGCTAGTAAGTAAGCCTCACAATATTTCACATGCAGGTGTGTTCTTCAATGACATAAGTGACCACTGTGCCACTGTGTGTATTAGACACCCTCTACAAGTAAACCAGGCCACTAAATTTATATTAAGAAGGAGCTTGAAGAAGTTCTCCCAGAACGAATTTCTGAAAGACCTAAGCATGATCACATGACAGAGCTTCTTCCTAGCTCCCTCCATTAGCGAGGCATTTAGTATCTTTCATAGCTATTTAATAAATCTACTTGATAAGCATGCCCTGCTAAGGCTGATCAGATATAAGAAAAGATTCCCTGAATGGTTCTCCCCTCTTTTGAAGAAAGCACTTAAGGACAGGGACCATTTATGGAAGAGAGCGAGGAAATTTAATCTGGAAGCAGACTGGTTAGCTTTCCGCATCTCTAGAAATGCCTGCACTAAGTTAATTAGGTCTGAAAAAACTAGATACTTCCAAGTGGAATTAGAAGCCAATAAAAATAACTCAGCCAAATTCTGGAGCATCCTCAGAGAAGTCGAAGGACAGCCTGCAGAATCATCGCTACCGGCCAAAATTTTGTCCAATGGGCATACCTATATAGACAGAATGGATATACTTGGTCAGTTAAACGATCACTTTGCCACTGCAGGACAAGTCTTTGACTCCTCTCCTATTAGTAGAATTAATTCTCAGGAAGTCCCTGCTGCTGTCCTTATTAACAGTCCTGTATTCAGTTTCAATACAGTCACCTTTAAGCAGGTTGAGGACTTGCTACTCTCCTTGGATACCAAAAAGAGTGCAGGTGCAGACAACATAGAAACATACTTCCTCAAACTTGGTACCTCTACTTGACTGCCCCTATTACACACTTATTTAACTTGTCTTTATTGCAAGGAGAACTCCCCCAGCCATGGAAAACTGCTTACATCCTACCCTTATTCAAGTCAGGTGACCCATGTGATCTGAATAACTACAAGAGTACAACAAGTAATACAGATACATCCAAACATAACAGCAAGTAAAGCAAGTGCCAGACTTTGGTTAGTACTCTTTCCTGAGTAAAATTATATAAAGGCTGCCATACTCTTGGGACGAGGACAGGATCCAGTACCCAAGTGGTCTAGAACTGGGTCCCAGAAGGTATTAAAATCACCACGTATGATAATATTATCAGGAAAGGGAGCCAATACAATACCCAGGTGGTGAAAGAAGTCTGGGTTGTCAAACTTTGTGTCAAAAAGTGTAACCAAAGTATATCTCCCCCCTCCTCTGCTGTCACATCTGTGACTATGTATTGCCCCTGAGGGTCTGAAATTAAGGAATGCACCTCAACTCGCAAGGACGAGCAAAACCAAATAGCCACCCCACAAGTCCTAGAGGTAAAAGAAGCCACCAACAAGGTACCACCCCAAGATGGTGCAAGTTTATCTGATTCAGATTTGGTTAAATTAAGTTCTTGGAGGAAAACCACATCCCCTCTTCCCTTTCTTAATATAGGTCCATACCCTCTTTCTTTTAACCACAGTCTTAAGGCCCTTGAGAATCCATGTCAATGTGTTGAATGGTCCAAACAGATATATATATCAATGCATTAAGTGTTGACACTTTTAATTTTTCCCTGCCTCCATTTAGTTTACTATTACTTGCTGACATTTTAAACCTTTTCAACCATGAAAACCCAGAAAACCTCAAAAAAACTGAACTATTACCCACTCCAAACTTTCCCTCCTTCCCCACCCCAAGAACAGTAAAACATCCCAACTAACTATAAACAGTATAGCTGATATCTTCAGAAAATGATATTACTATAAGAAATAACAAACCCAAACCCCCAACCCCATATTTCCCTTATCTAGGGAAAAATCCATTAGCCACTACTTTAAGTGGATGATGCCATCCGTACACCCCACCTCGTTCTTTAACGAATATATGGAAGCATATGGGAAAGATTCTAGCCCTCAGGATAAGAGGAGGGAGGGAATTGGAGGAGCGACTCCCCATCTGGCATTGACCCCAGAACCCCCCATCAGAGGGGGTCTGGGGGAGCCCAACACTGACATGTCAGCCCTTTACTAATTACCAAGTCCATTCTAAAGGAGGAGGAAGCATGTGGTCAGGGCCAGGCACTGGGGAGGCAGATCCACTAAAGTGGACACTCAGGATTGGTGTCCCTAGTGATCCTGCACCTCTCCACTAGGCATAAAACAGATTAATATTTATAGCTCTAAAACCCCAGGTATAAGCACCAAAGCCCCCACATCAGCCCAAATGTGTTGTTAAAGTAAAAAGAGGGTGTCATCCACTCTCTGCTCACCGCCACAGGAGGCTTGGTCAGCTCCCCCCTCCAACATCCCCCCAGGAACCCCCTACTGGTGGGACATCCCAAACGCCCCAGAAACCAAGCCCCCCCAACATCATTTTTATGCAGAATGCTCTTTAAAAGCGATGTTACAAACCAATAATATAGTAAACACCTCTATAGTGCAGGGTCTTAAAATTAAAGATCTCACAACTGAGGATCATTATTAAGTCTCAAAAGACAGCTCAAGCATCAGTTCATCTTTCTGGTAGAAAGTAACTATGCATATTTAGACTCCATATACTGAACAATATTGGCGGCAAAAAAAATAGTAGCGGCATCAAGTTCAGTGCTCTCCGTTTGTGCTCAATCTCAACTAATTTGGCTGCCTCCATATGAAAAACAAAACCTCGGTCTGAAAATGACAGGAGAGTAAAATATACATGTGGAAATCTTCAGTCCCAAGTAGTGGGAAGTAAGAGAACTTGTCCCAGATACTCACTGGCCTTTTTCCCAAGCAGACATAATTCAAGAAGATTAGGAGCAGACACACTATAGATCTAATGAACCTGGTACAGTTAAATTCAAAGCTGCAATGTCTTTAACTCCTTCAGTTCCGTAGGCACCATATGGCGTTGGAACCATCCATTGCTGAACCCGACCCAAAATGACCACCGGGAGAGAATGAGTGAAAGTACTAGTCGATGATGCCCTCTACGAAGATCCTCCAAGACTAGGTTAAATTAGCGTCCATTCTAGGGTAAAGATAGAGTCAGAACCCAGGAAGGGAGGCCCTGCCCTGATAGGCTACTGAAGTATTACAGGCTGCCTCAACAGTACCCCCCACCCCAACTTCAACATCCCCCTCTGAAGCAAGATTATGCACAATACCTTTTACTTAGTAAAATTTCAGGTCTCTACATCCTGGTTACGGTCCTGTGGGCCATCCATCTCCATCGATTCTGCTTTACAAATATATGCCATGGCAGCATCTGGATCCATGAGGGCCTTGGTCCCCGTGCCGAGGCATCGGATCAGCAGATGAGCCAGGTAGATCAATGCAAAAGGCCATTTGAATTCAAGGAGTTCCTTTTTTTCTTCAAGGAAGGCCTGCCTCTTGGATTGGTGTTTTCTTGAGTAGTTGGGGATGATACTTACTCGACTACGCTGTACTGTTACAGAACCAGATTTCCAGGCCACCTCCAGTACTGTTTGGCAATCCTGGTATCGCAGAAACTTTATTATGATGTGTCTAGGTTTCTCATCTTGATTTGTTCTATGGCCAGACAATCAGTGGGCATGCTGAATTTCTTTACCATAAACCTTTTTATTTATTGTTATTAAGGTCTGACAGCATATCGTACATAATATACACCACATAAATGCAAAATTTCTAAAGTAGCTGTGCCTGGTAACTGAATAGTTTGCATTAGCTACTTCTGCATTTATCTGGCACAGTTACTGCCCTCCGTCCCTTCCGGCATGCCAACCACTCTAATATTACATCACTGCTCCTGGTTCTCATGGTTATCTAAGGTGCTTTTGAGTAGTTCTATTTCTTTCAGGGCTGTTTTTAAGGTTGAATCAACTTCAGACATATTATCTTCTTGAGTGCATATGCGTGACTCCATCTCTTCCAAGTGAGCGCCATGCTTTTCTATTGTGTCGCCCATAGTATTAATCGTTTGTTTTAAATGGCTTAACTGGGTGGTTACATTCTCAAAACCTGCTTGCATTTTAGTTGAGAAGTTGTACTTTAAGTCTTGAATCAGTTTTTCAAAGGAATTGTAAGGCAATGTTATACACTGCTCCACCGGCTTTGTAGCAGGTTGCTGCTCTTCCATTACCGCTCACATGGCTGCCCGAGTACTTGGCGTATCCAGGCCTGAAGCTTTTTTTTTTTTTTTCTCCGGTAGCCATAAAGCTTAATTGAGCTTGTTTTTTTTAGATTTTCATAGAGGAAGCCATTTAGGAAGTATTTAGAGTGTTCTCTAATAGAAATAGTAGTTTTAAGGGCAGGATGATTATAAAATTGGGTGGTTAGACATGGAGCCCTGAGGTTAAGCATCCATCTCGGTGCTCAGCTTGGCCACGTGCCCCCATCCACTAACAAATTAAAGTTTAATGAAATAATAACCAAGGTTATGCTGTTCGGGACTGTTGACAGTTACTCAACTGCTAGTCCTTATTTGTAGACATATGTATGTGTATATATATATATATATATATATATAGTTATGTAATCCTGTGTATATGTACATGCCAAGAAAATGCCAGTGGTACTGTAATTCAAGGCACCTAGAGAAAAACACTGGATTTCTTTTTTTGTTCACAACAAAAAAGACCTTTGGAATAAGGGTAGTCACTAAGCTGAACTCTGTACAGTTTTTAAAACAAAGCCATCTATCATCTACTTAACCACATTTCCATGTTTTGTTATCAAATTTTCCACTTTGGAAGGGAAATATTAAAAAAATTGTAAGGAGTTCAGCTTAGTGACTACCCTCATTGTAACAATCTTTTTGTCCTGAAAAAACATTGTTGCTTGTTGTTCTTGTGTAGCTTGTATAGTTTTCAAGATATTTAGATTTGATTGGCATGTGTGCAGATGCGCCTACAAACAGCAGATGCTTTTTTTCTCTTCAAGTAAACACTCAAGTAGACATGCCAAACAAATGTAAATATTTTGAAAACCATACAAGTTACACATACACAACCAGTGTCAAAATTGTTCACAACAAAAAGACATTTAAAATGAGGTTAGTCACCAAGCTGAACTCTGTATAGTTTTTAAAATATTGCCATATCTGCTGTTGTATTGTAAAGCAGTGCTTATTGCTGAATCTATGGGCTCGGCTACATCACTATCACATGAGACAGGATGTATTGCAGGTAGAAGAAAAGCAATAAACTTAGTTGAGATGGAGCTCCCCAGGGGTCGTAAAACTACCATAAAGCTAGCAGGCTAATTTAGGAAAAACTCCTGATAGCAGATAGAGGAAAGGACACACTAGGACTTCACACACAAATCAAAACACTGCACGACATATGTTTTTACAAATTCTGGGTGCATTACTCCTTTAAGCTGCAATGCAGGAAAGTCTCTCAGAGTACCTGGAGAGTAATCACAGGGGAGTTTACCCTTGCAAACCCCTATCCTAGCTTCTGCTTCAGTTGCTCAGGCCTTCGAGGTGCAGACACATGCTTAACCTCACTTGCACTGGAACAGGAATTCTGCTTGGCTCTGAAAGATCTGTCTCCTTTATTCTTGGCTCCTGCTCTTTTCAGACTTCTCATTGCCATCACACAGACTGACTCAGCCTGGGAACAGTCCCTGAAGTCATAGATGCTGGAACCTATGGAGGGAGGGCAGCAGCCCCACTACTTTTGCCTATGAGTATTCTAAGTGCCCCTTTAATGCATGCAAGGTGGAAGAGAAGCAGTCATGGTCTCTTGTAATTACTGTAGCCCCCCACACACACATTTCCCCATGTTCCAGCACCCATGGCTGCTGTTTACTGTGAAAATCTAGCTCTTGGTTGGTCCCTACAGTTGGGGGTCAGTGCTAGAGGTCTATCACTTGATGGACAATTGGTCAAAAACCTTATTCTGGGTTTAATGAAGTCCTCTTGTGTGTCAAGGAATCTTATGGTTCCCTTTGTAGGGTTCTGCAGCCTAATGAGTGGTTTGTGCTAACCCCTGACCATGTTGCCATGGAATCTGGGGGTCAGAGTAGGCAAAGATGGCTGCTGCTGTTACTGATCATGCAAAAGGCACTAAGCCTACAATCTTTATTTTAAACATGCTCCTGTCCTTAAACAATTATTTTGTGCCCCTGGTGCCGTGCATGTGATTGCTGTAGGATCTGGTTTGGGAGGGGCTGTGATTGGTGCAGTCTTCAAGGGAATCTCCAGTTTTGAGCAAGCACTCACACTCCTTTAATTGGCAGCAAGTGTGGCAAGTGGAATCTGTACCCAAAATGCTGTCATTTCACATCACTATATCACATTGCGCTGTATGTTTCAATAGAATGTTTATTCCTCTTATGTATGTGAAGCAGACTGATAGCAATCACTCCCAGTCAATCGTTGTCAACGTTTTATTTTAGAGAATGTCTAACAGTAAACAGATTAATGCTATATGGGTTCCCCTGCAGGCTGCTCCCTGGGCTGAGCCAATATTTAACATAGAAACATAGAATTTGACGGCAGATAAGGACCGCTTGGCCCACCCAGTCTGCCCATTTCCCTACCTACTGGATAAGCTGCAGATCCTAGTTAACCAGCAGCCTACTTCTTCCTACCCCCACCCCCCAGAATTGCCTTATGACTATTCCATGCATGCTTGAATTCCCCCACTGATTTTGACTCCACAACCTCCTCCGGAAGGCTGTTCCACGCATCCACAACCCTCTCTGTGAAAAAATACTTCCTTAAATTACCTCTGAGCAGCCCCTCTATCTTCAAATTGTGCCCTCTTGTTCTTGCACACCTCTTTTTTTGAAAGATGCTACCCTCTTGGACTTTGTTGATTCCCTTGAGGTACTTGAAAGTTTCTATCATGTCCCCCCTCTCCCTCCTTTCCTCGAGGCTATACATATTAAGCTTCTTAAGTCTTTCTCCATACGACTTCCGGTGCAGACCCTGCACCATTTTAGTTGCCCTCCTCTGGACAGCTTCCATCCTGTCTATGTCTTTGCGGAGATTGGGTCTCCAGAACTGCACACAGTACTCCAGATGGGGTCTCACCAGCTGTCTGTACAGAGGGATAATAACTTCCTGTTTTCTACTGGTGATGCCTCTCCCATGCATCCCAGTATCCCCCCAGCCCTCCTTGCTGCACTCTCACATTGCTTGCCCACCTTTAGGTCATCTGATATGACTACCCCAGGTCCCTTTCCATTCTTGTTGTTGTTGTTATCTCACCCCATTGTGTACTCTTCCCTGGGTTTTGTTTCCCAGGTGCATTACCTTGCACTTCTTAGCATTGAATCTAAGCTGCCATACATTTGACCATTCCTCTAACCTTGCCAAGTCCCTTCTCATCCTTTCCACCCCACCTGTGCATCAACTCTGTTGCAGATCTTAGTGTCATCTGCAAAGAGATACTTTTCCTTCCAGTCCTTCTGCAATGTAGCTTATAAAGACATTGAAGAACCGGTCCTAATATTGAACCCTGCGGTACCCCACTAGTAACCCTCCTTTCTTCTGAGTGGACTCCATTTACTATAACTCTCTGTGTCCTATTCTCCAGCCAATTCTTTACCCAGGCTGTCATTTTGGGACCCACTCCCAGGCTGGCCAACTTGTATATTAATCTTTTGTGTGGGACTGTGTCAAATGCCTTGCTAAAGTCTAGGTAGGCCATGTCCACAGCCCCTCCCTGATCTACTACTTTGGTCACCCAGTCAAAGAAATCTATCAGATTCATCTGGCATGACCTTCCCGCAGTGAATCCATGCTGCCTAAGGTCCTATGCCCCTCTGACCTCTAGATACTCGACAGTTCTTTCCTTTAGAAGTGATTCCATCATTTTCCCTATCACTGAGGTTAAACTAACAGGTCTATAGTTTCCTGCTTCTGCCTTGCTCCCACTTTTGTGAAGGGGAATCACATCTGCCCTCCTCCAGTCCTCGGGTACAACCCCATCCTCCCATGATTTGTTAAAAGGGTAGTCAGCGGTGTCACTAGTTCTACCCTTAGTTCTTTTTATATCTGGGATGAACTCATCAGGCCCCATTGCTTTGTCCACCTTCAGTTTTAAGAGTTCTTTCAGAACCCTTTCTTCTGTAAATGGGCCGGTATCAACTTCTGTATCCAGAGTGTTACTACTGTTTTGTTTTATGTATCTCCCCTCTTCCTTCGTAAATACTGAGCAAAAATATTTGTTTAGTATCTCTGCCTTTTCACAGTCTCCTCTGCCCACCTCCCTCCCTTTATTAAGCCTCACTATCCCTCCTTGGTCTTCCTTCACTCCTGATGTACCTATAAAGGTTTTATCCCCTTCTTAACTGGGTTGGCTATCTTTTCCTCAGTTTGGGCCTTTGCTGTTCTGACTGCCTTCCCAGCCTCCTTTGCTTTAACTGATACAGTTCTCTGTCCTGCTCCTTCTGTGATTCCTTGTACTTCCTGAATGCTTTCTTTTCTCTTGAACCTTCACTGCCACTTCCTTTGAGAACCATAGTGGTTTCTTACATCATCTTGTTTTGTTTATTTGCTTCACACAAAGGCTTGTTACCTCTGTGATGGCAGTTTTTATTATTCCCATTGTTCTTCCACCCCTCCTTCCTGCCCATTTGCTAGTGCATTCCTTAGGCACTCGCCCATTATGGCAAAGTCAGCCCTCCTAAAGTCCAGTACTTTTGTCTTTGTATGGCTTGACTCTATTACTGTGTTTATTGTGAACCATACTGTTCGATGGTCGCTAGTTCCCAGATGGCTACCCACTTCTACATCTGTGATCCTCTCTCCATCTCCATTTGAGAGTATCAAGTCTAATATTGCTCCTCCTCAGTGGGCTCCAGTACTAGTTGTCTAAGGCATGCCCCTGTAGGGCATCTAGAATAACTGCACTCTTGAAGTGGCAGCTGCAACTGCACTCCAGTTAACATCTGGCATATTCAGATCACCCATCAGCAGTATATCCCCTTTTCTGCCATTCTAAGTATACTTTCTATCATTTCCTTGTCCATTTCCTCCCCTGAGAAGTCTGTATCTAACCCCTGAGCGGATTGTGGTGCCATTGCCTGTCTCCAAATTTACCCACAGTGCTTCTTCTCCTCCCTGTTTACCCTTTTGTTCTGTTACTTTTATTCCTTCCTTTATGTAAAGAACCACTCCTCCTCCTCCTCCTCCTCCTCCTCTTTTACCCTCCCTGTCCCTCCTGTAGATAGTGTATCCTGGTATGTTTATGTCCCAGTCATGGTTGTGTGTGTACCATGTTTCTGTGACTGCCACAATATCCAGATGTTCCTCCTCAATCAAGGCCACTAATTCAGGAAGCTTGTTACCTAGACTACGGGCATTGGTACTCATTGCTCTCCATTTTTTGATGGCTTTACCTTCTGTTGCAGCATCCCCCACTGACCGTTCTACCTTGGTCTTTTTCTCATTTAGTACCCTGTTTTGTAGGGAGGCTGGGTTTTTCTGCTGCTTGTCAGTGCCTCCCCTGACTAGTTTAAAGCTTGCCAATGAAGCATTTAAACTGATTGCTCAAAGACTTGTTCCCTTCCTGGACAGATGCAGACCATCCTGCCAGTATAGTCATTGTCCCTCAGGTGGAACCCCAGTCCCAATGAAGCCAAACCCCTGTGCTCTGCACCATTTTTCAACCATTCATTAAACTGCATGGTGCCAATTACCTCGCCTCACCCATGCCTTTGACAGGCAGCACCTCTGAGAAGGATACTGTGTGTGCTACTTGTCTAGGCCCCTCCCCAACTCTGCAATGTCCTCCTGCACTGCTCTAACCTCATGATGAGCCAAGTCATTTGTCCCTAGGTGGACAATTACATCCAGCTCAGAATCCCTTGCAGCTGTTGTCGTGATCCTGAGGATGCCTTCCTGTCCCTCAAGCCATGGCACCAGGCAGGCACCTTACTTCAGTTTTCCCAGCTCCTCCCAGTTCTATCCCCCTAATAATTGAGTTCCCCACCAGGAGCTGATTTCTTTCCTTGTGGAGTCCTCTGCCTCCTTCCTGTGGGCCTCCCTTGTGACAGCTGTCCTCAGCCTCCTTAGTCTCCTCTGTGGGTGCATCCATAGGGGAGCTATGTTCCTCACAGAATGGTGTATGGATTGTGTAGTGGAACAACTGACTGGGTGTGCCTCCGTTCCACCATCCTCACCCTTCCTGAGCCCACTGTGGTCCAACTGCTGTGTTTTCTTTGCAATCTCTGAGGTAGTGGTGGTGGTTGTGGTGCTCCCTGGATGGGGGAGGTTCCCTTCCTACTGTCCAGTGTGGCCTGGGGGAAGGTCCCCGTACTACTGTTCAGTGTGGCCTGAAGACGGGCAATTTCCTTCCTCAGGGCAGAGAGTTGTCTACAAATAGGGCAGCATCTCAGCCTCCAGAAAGACTCCCGGAAGACTACTGACCCACAGCCATTACATTGCACTACTCCCCCACATTTTTTTTTTTTTGTTGTGTGTGTGTGTGATTGGTTTGTAATATAGAAATATCTATTTATAATATAAAATGTGTATGCTTAAATTGTCAGTGCAGTGTGCTAGAGAGGATATGACAGTGACATGCACCTTGCACTCTTGAGGAAATGATGTCAGAACCCCAGGTATAAAGGAACTATTTCCAGGGGTGGGTGGGGTGAGGGGTGGGAAGGGGTTGGGCCTAAACTGTGCCCTCACAAAACAATCAGCTAAAAGCTCTGACCCAAAAATTTTGTGTGTGTGTGGGGGTGGGGTGGGGAGATGAATAAAATATTTAAAGACCAGTTTATAGGCAATTAAAGTCTAATGTGTTTTGAAAGTATCCAAGAAACTTTAACTGTTCTAAAGCCTCTTACTTGAAAGTGACTGGATTTTTGGATTTGCTATTAATCCACGCAGCTATGTATGCTCTTTTTTTTTATCTAACTTTATCTCTAGCCAGTTGAAGAGGGTGTCCTCTTGTATTAATGGTGACCTGTTTAAAATCTAGCCCACAGTTAAGCATGAGGGATTGATCCCTAATAATTTCTCAAGTGAATATTGTGGTTCCATGTCATAACAGCGATCGCGGAATGGTGATCACTGTTAGGGGCGGTACATTGCCAAAATCAATTTGGCATGTACACTGGTGACGCATACAAAGGGCACCAGAGACTTCAATTTTTTGTTTATGCATGGGTTCTGACCACCCACACCCCCTACTAAAGGATTCTCAACTCCAGGGGGGTGCATGTCAGGGAGGGAGTGCAAAACAAAACAAAAATTAAAATCATGGACCAGCACAAAAAAAAAGAACGCACCCAGAACTGAACCCGCCATCCTCCTAACCCTAGCCTGCCACCAACCCACCATGCCACATGGCCAACTCAGCAGCCCACTGCCATGCTACACCCCACAAACCCTCCCTGACAGGATCAGTTGTGTTCCAGGACAGTAGCTGCTGCTTGTTGTTTTCACAGGGTTCTTGTGGATTTTACTTGGTAGAAAGTTAGTTCTTTTCTTTCTTACTTCTAAGGGGCTAGCAGGGTATTGTTTTGGGGGCTGCTGGAAGTTTGAAAACTAGTTTGGTGGCTGTAAGTGGGCTCATTTTGTGGATGTTTCACTGTGTAACAGGCTGCGCTGGTGGAGGCCTATTTCTTCTGATTTAAAACCTATTTGGTGGGATTTGCTTGGGGCTGGTTCTTTGGCTGCTGGGCTTGGAGGGGAGACACAGGGCTGATACACTCTCTCTCGAGTCAGGTGTCTGCCCAAGACCCGCCCTCCCCAACCCCTCCCTCCCCAGAATTCTGCTAATTTATAGCGGAACACCTGCCCTGCAATTTGAGAAAGGCTGCAGGTGCAGCTCATGTAGTTCTAGCCACTGGGGGTTGGATTTAAAGGCTAGGAGAGAGGAGCTTAGGGAGTTGTTCATTTCCCTTATAAGTTTAATGTGTTGTACAACACCTAGTAACAGGGTTACTGGTGTACAGTGGGATTGTCTCTAAGATTAGTGGGGGACCTGATTAGGCAGTAGGGTGTATCTTGGACTAGGGGGGAACCTGGTGGCTCACCCAAGGAAACCTATTTGGAAGGGGATGGAACCACACATCATTAGGGCCGGCATCTTTGGGAGGGTGGTGGGGTGCACAGGGTGTGGAGCAGCCATGATACTGGACTGGGCTTGGAAGTTCGGTGGTTGCCCAGTGTGCTACCAGATGGCACAACTTAGGGAGGAGTTGTGGGGATTAGGAGACAGTTGGGGAAGGGGGGCAGTATGGTTGGGGAAGGGGCTGGGATCTCCCTACACGGTTGCACCAAGCACTGGGGGTGGGGCATAGGAAAGAGTGCAGGAGAATACTAGGGGTCACATAGGGACCCTGGCAGAGGGGTCCAAAAGGACACTACCAAGGAAGCAGGCAGGTAACTGGGGACCCTCACAAAGGAGGGATGGAGGGACAACATTCTCAGGAAGTAGGCAGATGGCCAGGGCTGGACAGAAGGAAGCAAGGGGGAGGTGAATCAGACCTTACACTCAGTAACTGCTTCAAATCTCTTCTTCTGCTCGAGGATGAGGGGTGATGTAGCCACGACAGGGGTGGTTAGAGACGGAAAGGGAGTGGGGGCAGGAGGCAGGGGCCAGATAGCAGGAAGAACGGGGACCTGGACTGCAGGAAAATGGGGGGAGCAGTGAATCAGAGCAGGAGGGGCAGGGGGAAGAGGGAGGAAAGTGCAAGGAGAAGGACCAGTTGGGAGGAAAGGTAAAGGAGAAGGACCAGAAGTACAAGGAGGATTCAGTAAAGGGAGCTGAGGGTTTAGGCCAGGGGAGCACGACGAGCAAGGAGGAACTAAATGGAGACAGGAAGGAAGGGAGGACGAGCCAGGCTAGTTTAGCAGATGGGGGAGAAGGACCAGTCACGAGCAGAGAGGGGTGAATTAGCAAGATACAGAAGGATACTCAGGAGGAGGAGAGGCATAGGATTGGAGGGAAGGGGGTGGCCATGGTAAATAAGGAGGGGGTGGCATGTGGCACCCAGATAGGGGAAGGAACAAGGAGCAGGCTGGGTGGAGGGTCCGGTAGAAAGGATGAGGGACATGGAAGAGGGGGAAATGGAGGAAAAGGAGTGGTCAGAGTGCTTCTGTTGGGGGATTCTATGATCAGGGGTATCAAATGGGATAGGGAGGGAGAAGCCTGGCCAGTTAGAACAAGATGCTTCCCTGGACTAATGGTGCACAGGGCTAAGCACGAGGTATATCAGCTGGCAAAGGATTGTGGGGGTTCTCCGGACATACTGGTCCACCTGGGTACAAATGACATTGAGGGAAATAGCGAGCTAGAGAGACAGGCAAGATTCAGGGAGCTTGCCAGGGTCTGTCATGACATAGGATGCACTGTTTCCTTCTCAGAAATCCTGCCGGTGCCAAGGGCTAGTGGGGAACACAAAGGAAGATTAGGAGATAAACCAGTGGCTCAGGGAGTGGTGTGAGGCCAGAGGGTATGGGTTGATGGGGATTGGGGGGAGACCTGGGAGGATAAGGAGCTGTATGCTAGAGATAGACTCCATCTCAATTTGGAGGAGAGGGGAATCCTTAAGTTGAAAATAGAGGGGTTCATTGGTGAAAAGTGGGTTTAAACTTGTGAAGGGGGGAGGGATGGGAGAAAAGACTGTCAAGGGGATGCTGATAAAGGAGAGACTCTGTCTCCACCCTCCTGGGGAGCTGGAGGATTGCGGGAAAAGGCCAACTGGCAAAATGCAGACCAGGGGAAAACAGAATCCCCATGGGAACATGAGCAGGGGAAATGGAACTATAGGGAAACGGTGGAAGGTAGTCCTGCTAAATGCCAGGAGCTTGGGCAATAAAATGCCTGAGCTCCAGGCGATGCTAACTGAGGGAGCAGTGGATGTGGCAGCGGTCACTGAGACTTGGGCCACTGCAGGACACGACTGGGACCTGAACCTGGAGGGTTACACTATGTTCAGGAAGGACAGGGGAGAGGGAAGGGAGGAGGGTAGCAATGACAGTCAAAACTACATTGGCATAGGGAGTAGAGGAGGCGGAGGGAACGTGGAGGCAATTTGGGTCACCTTGATAACAAGGGGGGGCAAGAGAGTAAAAATAGGAGTGGTGTATAGACCCCCTGCCCTGGCGGAGGAGCTGGAGGACAGTCTGGTGACAGATGTTGGGAGACACTGCAGACTGGGCAGAGGAATGGTGGTGGTGTTGGGGGACTTAAACATGCCAAGAACAGACTGGGAGACTATGACATCCTCTGTGACCAGGGAACAGAGGTTGTTGGATGTCTATCAAGATGCATTCCTAACTCAGCAGGTGAGGGAACCGACCAGGGAGGCATGGGTACTGGATGTGGTCCTGGCAGACAGTGACCAGATTGGGGGCCTGGAGGTAAGGGACCCATTGGCAGGGAGTGACCATGCCACGGTCTGGTTCTGCCTGGACCTAGGAGGGGTAGAAGGCTGCACAAAGACGGAAGTAACCGACTTCAGGGGGGTGGATTTTAAGGAAATGGGAAGGATCCTTAAGGAGCATTTGGATGGATTGGGTCAGACATGGACACTGATAGTAGGTGGGAAATCATCAGGAGAGGGTGCAGGATGCTACCAGCACCTGTGAAGTAAGACAAAAATGCGTAGGGCCCGAAAACCTGATGGTGGACCAGGAGGTCCAGGAGGTGGTGCGGGAAAGAAGGCATATAAGCAATTCAAGTGCTCAAGGAGTGAAAGGATCGAGGGAGTACGAGCTGATGGCTAGAAGGGCCACTAGGGTGTGGTGAGGCGGCTAAGGCAAGGAAGGAGCAGAACCTGGCCAGGGAAATTAGGAGGAAACAAGGGTTCTTTAGATACATTGGGGAAAAACGAAGGGTGAAGGGGCAGATTAGCAGGATTAAATCAGGGGAGAGATGGGCACAAGACCCGGGGGAGCAGGCTGAGGTACTAAATGAGTGCTTCACCTCAGTTTTCACCAAGGAAATTGGGGGTGCTGCATCATACATGTGAGGAGACAGAGACACTGAGGAAGGGGGGACCCTTACCGATCGGCGGGTCTGGGGAGAGGGGGAGGCATCACTGGCAGGAGAGGGAGGGCTAAGCAGGGAGAAGAGGTACGGAAGTGGAAATCACAGCAGAGAGAGTGAGGAAGCCCTCCACCCTTAAGATGGAGAAAGCACCGGGCCGATAAATTACATCCCAGAGTGCTGAAGGAACTCATGATGTCCTGGCGAAACCCCTGGCGGAGCTTTTCACCATCTCTCTGAGGACAGGGTGGGTGCCCCAGGACTGGAAGGTGGCGCATATAGTGCCTATCTACAAGGGGGGATCAAGGGAGGTGGCAGGGAACTACAGGCCTGTCAGTCTGACATCGGTGGTGGGCAAGGTGATGGAGGGCATTGTCAAGGAGAGGCTAGTTGGGGACCTGGATAAGTCAGGGTGCCTGGATGATAGACAGCATGGATTCATCCCGGGAAAATCATGTCAGACAAACCTGGTGGAGTTCTATGACTGGATGATGAGTGCCTTGGACCTGGGTAGACCAGTGGACGTCCTCTTTCTAGACTTCAGCAAGGCATTTGACTCTGTTCCTCACATGGGCCTGTTGAATAAGCTGGGAGAAATGGGGGTGGGGAACCAGATGATCAGATGGATAGGCAATTGGCTCCAGGACCGGACCCAGAGGGTCGTAGTTGGTGGGATAGTCTCATCCCCAAGGAGGGTCATTAGTGAGGTCCCACAGGGATCAGTCCTTGGGCCCCTTCTGTTCAACACCTACGTCTCTGACATAAGGACAGGAATCAGAAGTGAGATGAGTCTCTCATGGATGACTCAAACTGGGGGCGTGGTGGATGGGGAGGAGGGGAGGGTGGCCCCACAGGGACCTGGGAGGCTCTGGAAAGATGGTCTCAAAGTGGAAGCTGAGCTTCAATGCAGGGAAATGCAAGGTACTCACCTGGGGGTCAAACCCGGTCAGTGTACACATGCTGGGGAATGCTACAAGTCTCGATGGCTGAGAGGGACCTGGGGCTGGTGGTGGATGTCAAGATGAACAACTCTGAGACTTGTAGGAGGGCAGCAGCCAAGGCCAACAGGATGCTGGGATGCATTGCTAGGGGGATCACTCCAGAAGGAGGGAAGTGATACTCCTCTGTATAACTGCTTGGTGAGGCCGCACCTTGAGTACTGCGTGCAGTTTTGGAGGCCACACTTAAAGAGGGACATTAAACTCCTGGAGAGGGTCCAGAGGAGGGCAACCAAAATGATTTGGGGCTTGGGGGACAGGACCTATGAGGAGAGGCTCAAAGAGCTAAATATGTACACATTGGAAGAGAGAAGGGACCAGGGGGACATGATAGAGGTCTTCAGGTACATGAAGAGGGTAAATAGGGGAGGAACAGTCATGGTGCTTCAAAGGAAGGAGGAGGGGCCACTAGAGGGCATGGGTGGAAGCTGGAGGGGGGAAGATTCAGGGGAGAAAGGAGGAGGTGCTACTTCACTGAGAGGGTGGTGGAGCCATGGAATGCGCTGCCTAGGGGGCTGGTGGAGGCAGAGACAGTGGAGGGGTTCAAGAGGGGGTGGGACAGGTACTGGGGAAGGGTTCTGGAAGCAAAATCCAATGCAGCAAGAATATCCAGAACTGGGAAGGGAGAAGCCAGAGAAGGCGAGGGGGGCAGCAAGGTCAGCAACCAGGGTGGGGGCTGACCAAACGAGCAGACACGAAAGTCCATTAGGCCTATTCTGCTGGCATTTTAGTATGTTAGTATGTAAGCTCATAAGATAATTTTTTATCTGTACCGATGAATTTTGTCACCTTTCTTTGAAATTTCTCAGTTTTCTTTATGTCATTTTGCTTATAAGGACACCAAAGCTGTGAAGCATAATCAAAATGGAGTCTAACATAAGCATGATAGAAAGGTACAGTAGCAGTATATTAAGGTTTTTAGATTTAATATTGTGTCTAATTGCCTACCATATTTTAACTTTACTGAGAATATTAGTATATTATGGTGGTCAAAATCAAGATTAGAGTCAATAGTGATGCCAAGATATTTTTCAACTGTCTTACTATTCAATATTTCATTATATAATAAATATTTATTCCTAGAGTTGTGTTTCCCAAAATGTAGAACACAGCATTTGGATATGTTAAATGAAGCCCCCATTTCAGTGACCAAGTCCTTAGCATATCTAGGTCATTTTGTAATACTTCAATTTCCTCAGTGCTGCTACATACATTACTGATTTTATAGTCATCAGCATATTTGATTAATTTACAGTTTAAGTTGTGTGATAAATCAGTAATAAATATTTGAAAGATGATGGTAGCCAGAACAGATCCCTGTGGTACACCACTATTTACTGCTGACTAACTAGATATATGTTCATCAATAACCACTCTTTGGAATCTATTTGTTACTCTACTAGCAATCCAACATATAATGGGGGATTGTATGCCACATAATTTTAAATTTGTATAATAACCCAGTGAGGGACTGAATCAAAAGCTTTTTTTTTAAATTAAGAAATATGACATCACAAGGGGTTTTATTATCCAGATTAGAGCCTATAGTGTTACAAAAGCTAACTAAATTAATTGTATAGGACCATCCTTTAATGAAGCCATGTTGACGGTTGTCAGTGTTGGCAAGCTTAAGAGTTAACATAGCTTAAATAATTTTCTCTTAACGCCTTACAAAGGATTGATGTGAGACTAATAGGGTGGTAATTGTCAAGATTACTTTTGTCGCCCTTTATAAAAAAAGGAGAATAATAGCTTTTTTCCAGTCAGATGGAACTTCACCTGTATTTAAACAAGTTTCGTAGAGGATCTTTAAAGGAAGGAGAAGGATGTCCTTCATTAAATGTATTATATCACCAGAGCGACCGTCAGGGCCTGGGGAGGAGCCCCATTTAATAGTATCTAATTTTACTTTAATGTCCTCAACAGATATTGACAGTTTATCTGTAGGACTGTCATATATAGCATCGACGACAACTGCAGAGTTTTGATAAACTTTACAAAAGTGGGAGTTCAAAAGCTGTGTCATTTCTCTTGGTGATGAAATAACAATATCATTATTAATAAAAGGGCCACCATTACATTCTTGTTTCTTTAAGGAATTAATATAATTGAAAAGGATATTTTGATTATCTTTCTGATCTTGTGATACAATACATTTTTGAGTATTGTATTTAGCTTTTCTGATTTCTAACTTGCATCTTCTTTGAATCTGCTTAAATGCAGTACATGTTCTGGTGCATTTATTAGCTAAATATGTTTTAAAGGTTTTCTTTTTTTTTTTTGTAATAAGTTTGTTAAGTTTGTATGATAGCCATTTGGGATTATCACTGAGTTTCCTTTTTTTGATTCTGGGAATAAATTTATAAGCAACATCAAGTACAATATTTTTTAATGAAGTCCACAAAGAGTCAACGTTAGAGTCATCAAATAATGCTACCCAGTCAATATCTGCAAGGGGTTCCATATTGTAAGGGTGATAGAAAAATAGCGATCACTGTTAGGGCGAGTGGACATTGTTGAAAATGAATTTAGGCAATGCACACTCACGACGAGGACAAAAAGAGCACCTGAGACCTATGGGTTTAGTTTTTAATGGGGGACTGCACCCCCCCGCTACTTATGGATTCTCAACTCGGAGGGGGTGCATGTTGGAGGGGTGAAATACTTAAAAAGTGGAAAGCCACCTGTGGAAAAAAATGCACTGCGCTGGACCCAAACCCTGCACTTTCTGGATGGCCACCCCCCCCACCACGCTAGTGGACCAGCTCAGCAGCTTCCTGCCACACCCCTTCCCACTTGCCATCCCTCACCTGCCTCCCCCATGCGTGTGCGTGCATACTTCCTGTCGATCTATGCACCAACCCCAGTATCCGGTCGCCCCCCTGCTAGGTAGCCATGAACACAGGTGCCATCATTGAGTCACCCTTTTTGTAGGTGCCCAATTTTGGTCACCTTGTTCATGTGATACCTCTGCAAGGTATTCACAAATGGTTACTTTATTGGCTTTGCTGTAAACAAAAAACTCAGTTACTTTGTTAGTTTGTTCCCAAACTGTGTATAGTGGAAATTTTATTGCATAATGGTCAGTGTTACCTAAGGGAGCGTGATTTGACAACTTTGTACATTAATTGGTTCACTACCTAATACAATATCTAAGATATTATTGCCTCTTGTGGGAGAGGTAACATACTGAGTTAGGCTCAGTTCCTCACATGTTGACAGAAAGTCTTTGGATGAGATAGAAGAATCTGTTTTGTTATCCCAAGTAATATCCCTAAAATTAAAACAGCAGTACTACAAAAAAAAAATTGCACTTTTTTGACATTTTATTTCCTGTGCCCTGCTAATCATATACCTGGTACTCTTTCTCTCCGGCATTGTACTATCGCCGAGTAATTTGTTCAGTTATTCTCTGCTTTTGTTTACATTTCTGCCACAAGGCAGGTTGCACTGGAACCCCCTCTGCTGCCAACTGCACATGTGTATGGCTTGCAGGGACATCAGGAATGGTTAGCAGAGGGTCCCTCTGCTGTTGTCAAAAACCTGATGTGACCTGTAGAAAAAGCGCAGCTGAAAATTAGTCAGCCACCATATTTGTTGTAGCACTACAACAATTCAAATAAATTGCAAATATCTAAAAAACTAAAGATGACTGAAAAAAACATTTGCAGATATGGAAACTGAAATTCTGGCCGCACGCTTACAGCCGAAAAGCAGAATTTTGATATCTCACTTCCTGATTTGGTAGTACTGCTGCTTTAAATTGCCCATGAATAAGATGTTACCATAATCAGCTGTTGATTCCATCTCATAATGAATTTCATTAGAAATGGTGATTGGGCTGTCAGGAGGCTTATAGCAGAGTCCAAAAACAATAATTGTGCAATGTATTTAGATGAAACCAGATAGATTCAACCTGGGATGGAGAGGTTTTGATCTTACGGGAAATATCAACAGGGTTGAAAGATGTACTGATATATAATGCTATACCACCACCCTTTCTATTATTTCTACCTAAAGAGAAAGGTCGTAACCTGGGATAGAATTGTTCCACAAATTGTTGTTAGACCACCATTTTTCTGTTATACCTATGATATCTGGCTTTGGATAGAATTACTAATTCTTTAAACTTATTACAAAGACTTTGAGCATTTAAGACTAATACATTTAGATTAGCTCTAATGTTGTGCTGGTTAGGAGTACGAAGATGTATTTTGAGCGGATTATTGTAGGAGACACTATTGTTCCCCCCCAGCTAATATTTTAAATTTAATGTGGGTACAGCTTTATGAAACTGAAAATAAAGTTCTCTCACCTCCCTTTTTGTTCAGAGGTAAACCATCTCTTGCATACAATTTCTAATTATTAATAAAAGCAGGCCAATGGTTAATGAAGATAAGATTTTCTCTGAAACACCAGTTTTGCAATCTTGAATTAATTTGAGCTATCGCTTGATTCTTTTCAGGACTAGCTCGAGGTATCAGAAGAATGCCCAATATTGCAAGTTGACAATTTTTTGATTTAAAGATGATTACCAAGGTCAATAACCTCATAGCATATGTCTTTTTCATGTGACTGCCCCACATTGTTTGTGCCAACATGACAGATGACATTAGATGACTAATTATTCAGTCAATCCTATTTTAATGTCTTCAATCTTGCCACCAGGAAAACAGCTAATAGAGTTAATGCTATCTATCCATCCATCTCATCGCCAACAATAGAATCTATGTATCAGACAATTGAGTCCCCAATTATGATGGCGGGCAAGGTGGAGGCCTTAAGATTATTTGCATGTGAGTCTGACTCCATCTGAGAAGATGCTAAAGGGGAAAATCTATTCCTGGAGAATATGATTTGCTTAGATTGATTGTCAGAACTTAGCCCATCATTATATGATGGAGAGAAGATACCTGCCCTTCTGCTTTTTCTAATTTTCTTTTGGAAACATATTCCCATCCTTCATCAGAGTTGGGGTCTATATCATGTTCTCTAATCTTTTTATTAGGTCAAGCCAAATTTATAGACTGAGCAATATCAGTTTGCGATCTAGAACTGAGCCCTGCTATGACAGAGACATCAGTATGAACATCATGAGTGCCTTCTTGGTGGGGGCTAACAGGAACATTAGGTGAATTGGACTGATTTGTGTTAATGAGAAGATTCCTAACCATATTGTCAACAAAATTTTCTAAGTCCCTCAGTTCTTTAGCTTTTTTATATCGTCATTAAGTTTCTTAATTTCTTGCTTTAAGTAGTTTACTTCACTACAGTACTTATAAGAAACATTAGGGGGGAGTTTGGCTGGTAGATGGAAGATTTGAAAGGATGTAGTTACAGGTAGAACAAACTGTCAGCACATGACAGTTTACAAGGGACAACGAGACAACATTACAATGAGGGTTACTCATTATAACAAAGCACAATGTATTAAACTCGAAGAGGCAACACAAATCAATAAGAGTGTATACCTTTTACCTGACAAAATGCGTGCATGCCCTGCTCGATGTTCACCCCGCTCAATGCTCGGCACTCGGTTTTTCAAGGATGTGACCTGGAAATGTGTTCCAGGTCACGCTGATGTACTAAAGTAGTTATAATGTAATTCCTCCTGAAAAACACTTTGCGAGGCAGGATATGCTTAATAGGGACCAAGGAGTCACACCTCTCATGCAGGTGCAAAAAATAAGTTTGCTAAAAACTGCTTGTAGTTTTATGTTGCACCTCCTCAAAAACTACACTCCCCAGAGGTCTTCTGGTCAGTGTTCCAAGGGGGGCAATATGTGAAGCCATGCAATAATCACATACAAAAGGTTTCTTAAAAGTGGATCAGGCACCTACTGTCTCACTGCATACGCAGTCTCACAGCTTGTACTGACCATTTAAAAGCTGTTTGTGGTGGCACAGAATGGAGGTCCCAAGGGTCGCGAGGGCTACTGAACCGACACCCTCCCCAACCCCCCTGAAACATCCTGAAGCTGTTTGCGGTGGCACAGAACAGAGGTCCTGAGGGCTACTGAACCAATGCCCTCCCCCACCCCACCCTGAAACATCCTGAAGGTACGGCTCAATCTAAAGATGCTCTGATTCAGATAAGCAAAGTTGGCACCTTTTTTTAAATCCTACCTGCCAGCAGTTTATATCATCGTACAAGTGGAGATAGTCTTTTAACCACCCTGAAAAGCTTACTGCATGTCCACAGGAATTTAAAGTTACAGTTTATTGCCTTGAACTCTCCCTGTGTAGCTTAGCCAGTACAAAAAGAAGAAGGTTAATATATTTATGCTCCAAGCCCTGCAGTTTTGAATTTAGCTTAATCACTAATCTTAATCACTTAATCTGGTTGTCAATGGACTACAGGACCCAAGGCAGCATGGTTTCACCAGGGGGAGGTCATGTCAGACCAACCTCGTTGAATTTTTTGACTGGGTAACTAGGGAGGTGGATCAGGGGAGGGCAGTGGACATGGCCTATCTGGACTTCAGCAAGGCCTTTGACACTGTGCCACATAGAAGACTACTACACAAACTGGGGAATATGGGTGTGGGCAGGACAGTAGTGTGGTGGGTAGGTAACTGGCTGGGCGACAGGACACAGAGGGTGGTGGTAAATGGCTGTCACTCCACAGGGGGAAGAGTGACCAGTGAGTTACCACAGGGATCAGTGTCGGGACCGGTCCTATTCAACATCTTCATCAGTGACATTACGCAGGACCTAGAAGGCAGAATTTCACTGTTCGCTGATGACACAAAGCTCTGTAACAGAATAGACATACCAGAGGGTGTAGACAGAATGAGAAGGGACCTGCAGAAACTTGAAGAATGGTCAGGGGTTTGGCAGTTGAAATTCAATGCAAAGAAGTGCAAGATAATGCATATGGGGCACAAAAACCCTGACACAATATATCAGTTGGGGGGTGAGGATATAGAATGCACCAAACAGGAAAGAGATCTTGGGGTTATCATCTCTGATGACCTCAAGGCAGGGAAACAGTGTGACAAGGCAGCAGGTAAAGCAAATAGGATGCTGGGATATATAGGCAGGAGCATCACCAGCAGGAAAAGGGAGGTCATAATTCCGTTATACAAGACACTAGTGAGGCCCCACCTGGAGTACAGTGTACAGTTCTGGAGACCATACCTACATAAGGACATAGACAGGGTAGATACGGTTCAGAGGAGGGCAACAAAGATGGTGCATGGATTGCATCACAAGTCCTATGAAGACAGGTTGAATGAACTGAACATGTACTCCCTGGATGAGAGGAGGGAGAGAGGGAATATGATAGAGACATACAAGTATCTCACAGGGAGGAACAGGGTGCAGGAATACACTATTTTTAAGCAAAAAAGATGTACCAGGACTAGAGGGCATGGGATGAAGCTGGAGGGAGGACAATTCAGAGGAAACATGAGGAAGAATTTCTTCACAGAACGGGTGGTGGACAAGTGGAACACCCTGCCAGAGGAAGTGGTGGGGACTGAAACAATCAAGGGATTTAAGAATGCATGGGATAAACATAAAGGAATTCTGGAGGTCAGGGGTAAGGGGCAACAGACTTCTAGGAAAACATAAATTGAACTTACAAGCTCAAATGGGCAGACTGGGTGGGCCATAGGCCCTTATCTGCCGACACTGTCTATGTATCTATGTATCTAAGTACCTCAAGGGAATCAACAAAGCCCAAGAGGGTAGCATCTTTCAAAAAAAGAGGTGTGCAAGAACAAGGGGGCACAATTTGAAGATAGAGGGGGGGGCGGCTCAGAGGTAATTTAAGGAAGCATTTTTTCACAGAGAGGGTTGTGGATGCATGGAATGGCCTTCCGGAGGAGGTTGTGGAGTCAAAAACAGTGGTGGAATTCAAGCATGCATGAGACAGTCATAAGGCCATTCTAGGGGGTGGGTGTAGGAAGAAGGTGGCTGCTGGTTAACTAGGATCTGCAGCTTATCCATTAGGTAAGAAAATGGGCAGACTGGGTGGGCCAAGCGGTCCTTATCTGCCATCAAATTCTATGTTTCTATGTTTCTAAATTGCGAATAGTGAATGACATTTACCATGTGCACTTTACTGTTCGAATGGTAAATGTTATTTACTGTTTGAACAGCCTGTCGTGCATCTTTCACAAAAATCATAATACTTCAAAAATGATAATACATTTTTAAACCAAACTATCTACTGGCACACCCTTGGCACCCACTCCTTCATCCCTGAAAATATCAGAGGCAAACTTAATTCTGTGTGTGTTGTACATGAGAGCAAAACATTCTATGTTCTCCTGTGGGAAAAACATTCCATGTTATCCTGTGGGAAAAACATTCCATGTTCTCCTGTGGGAAAAAAATGTTTCTTTTTGTGTGTTTTTGACCACTTTATATCTCCCAAACTATAAAAGCTGCCACCATGAAACTTTCCACATCTTGTGACACTGATCACATGACACCACATTTCAGTTTTTGGATTATTTGTTTGTATAATGACAAAGTTATTAAGCTGCAAAAATTGAGATTTAACATTGAAAGGATGTACCAACCCTAACTATAAGGGCACTATTGTGCCCTTATAATTTGATCCTAGCAAGGCCTATATGTTCTTTCTATAAGATCTCCGGGCAAGAGGGAGCTTATGTCCATCTAACCTGTCTGCCATACATTTCAATAGTTGTAACCACAGCTCCCTCCCTCCAGGAGATACTTATCTAATCTACATTTACATTTGTAAATTGACACTCATAACTATTGTCTCATAATTTGTTCCAGGTTTATACCACCCTCTGTGTGAAGCATGTTCCTCTCTTTTCTGTGTTATTAGTACACCATAGTAACTGGAACATATTCCCTCTAGTTCTTTACCCCTGCTCTTTGAATTCAAGATAAAACATTCCCTTATATTGCCATTTAATATTTTCTTCTACACAGCTGTCAAGTTGACTCTGAGTCTCCTAATTTCTAAACTAAACTGTCCTTGTCTGTTCAGTCTCTTGTCATATGACAGACCTTCCATCCTTCTTTATTTGCGTGTTTCAGTTATTGGTGACTGATGGGGACGGTGACAATGACTGGGTGCACTGCCGCTGGCACCCTGTTTAGGTGGCACACGCTACTGTGCAACAACAACAATTATGGGGAAGGGTGGAAGGGAGGGGCAGCTGCAGAATAAGGGGTGCTAGCTGCACATTCAAGCAGACTTGATAGACCTCTAGGCCTTTATCTGCTGGTAAATTTCGTATGTTCGTACTATGCAGCTGTAGCCAGTACAAAGGAATAGGCTTAGCCTTATTTTAGGTGTACTATTACACTGCTGAGGTCTGCAAAGCTCAGCCCCCTTCTCTCTCTCTCTCGTGCATTATAAAGCTCACCTGTATGTCTTGCTGTTTCTTCACAGCTGTTTGCGGTGGCATAGAAAGGATGTCCTGAGGGTCGCGAGGGCTCCTGAACTGACACCCCCCAAAACATCCTGAAGGTATGACTCAATCGAAAGACACTCTGATTCAGAGAAGCAAAGTTCACCCCGCCAACGCTACCGCACTGGCTCCCCACCTCCTCCACCACCACAACCACCCTTGGTCGACACTCCCTTTTATAAGGAACCCCCTGATCGTCTAAACCAATCAGCCTGTTTCTCCATTAGCAGGCTATACTAATAGACCACTAGAGGCAGCTCTGCTTATTCGTCTCCTCCTGCAGGTGTTTCCCATTTAGTGTCTCCCTCCTATTATTTCCATGCCTTTGCATCATTCGACTCTGCTGTTCCTGGTGCTCCTTCTCCCCTATTCATTTCCCCCTGATTATTGTCCTCCCTCTCCCCTTGACAACTATCTGCCTACCTGGCAGCTCTCCCAGGATGCTCAGCCAACAACTCACATGAGACTCCTCTAATCAGATGTGACCACCTTTCTGTCTACTCTCTCCACAATCCACAGCTACTGCCACTATGCCAGATGTACCCTCTGCACTCCTCCTGTCCCTCGTCTACCACTCTTACAGGCTTCTAGGACCCCCCCTCCCCTTTCCACTCTCTCTCACACTGGCCACCCCAGGCATACTTACCCTCCCCATCCCTACTTGGTCTGATCCCTCAGACGCAAATCCCACTGCCTCAAAAAACTGGCCTGGAATTCTATCCTCAGATACCTCCTCCTTCTCCTGATGTCTGGCAATATCCACCCGAACCCGGGCCCACCCACTACAAATGCTCCCAGACTAAATCAGGCCTCTGGCCTCTTCATTGCCTCCATCAATATCTGCAGCCTATTAAAAAGTGGGACAACTACCAGGGATGGGTCCTTCAACATCATCCCGACATCATTGCTGTGGGCGAAACCTGGCTCTGCCCACCAAATTCCAAACTCGATGATAACCCTCCTTGGGTACAACCTCTACAGAGCTGGCCGTCAGGGTAAAAGAGGGGGAGGTTGCACTATATACGCTATGGACACCTTGCATGGTCAATTATTCCCTCTCCCCCCACTGGATCCTGGCCCCCAAGCTCTTACTCTCAAACTTACCCTGGGATGCTCCCAAACCCCTCTTCTCATCACGGCAGTTTACATTCCCCCTAGGAATCAGAGTGCTTCTTTTCACTCTGTCCTGTCCTACCTCACCACCTTCCTGTAAAATAATGAAATTATAGCACTAGGGAATTTCAATACCAACTGGCTGGCCAGGTCGGTCGTCCCACTCATTGATGCTGCTACTGCCCAAATCCTTACTCAAGTAGTCCTCACCCCCACATGCCTAAACCAATGCACTGGGTCCTCCTCTCTACTAGACCTGGTTTTCACTAACCGTCCACACAAGATCACAAGCACCACCGTACTCCCTAATGCCATAACCGACCACTCCTCTGACCTCTGCTCCTGGTCATGCAAAGCTCCTAGAAACTCCCTTAAAATTATACTGCAATGCAAACTAGGGCCAGGTAAACTTGCTCGCCTAAAATCTCACCTCCTTACTTTGAACTGGCTCTTCATAACTGACACAATCGACCCTGACCGTGCCCTCGACCTCTTTATTTTTATTTTCAATGCTATCTGTGACTCCCTTGCCCCTCTTACAAAAAGGATGGTCAAAAGCAATCCTGCCCCTTGGATCGTCTTCCGCCTTCTGATCCTGATGCATACCCAGGACTCACTTTGGTATATATCCAATGAGACCGGCCTGCCATCTGACAGACAAAGGTACAGGGAGGCCAGGAACAACTGCACATTGGCCCTATGCCAAGCAAAAGCTGAGTATTATAAATCCTCCCTTATCTCTTCCTGGGGTTCAGGGCGCAAGTTCTGGAATGATATTAAGGGTATCTGTGTCAAGACACATAATCCCTGCCCAATCTGATTGAGGTCTGCAGGTGCCTATCCTCGGACCCCACCCATATTGCCTCAGCCTTTAATCATTCCTTCACAAATCTCACCCATGTCCTCCCTCCCAACTTTTTCGACCCTCCCTCTACCCACTACACAAGGTCCCCCTCCAACTGCCCCTCCTTTCCACCTTCGATGAGTCACCCCTGCATCAGCCAAACCTTATCTGTAGAAAGCTCTTAGCAACTCCAACTACAGTAGTGAGTCCTTGGACATGAGACCTCTTTGGCTTACACTTCACGGGATACTCTACCCTCTCACCCATATTCTGAACCTCTTGCTCTGTCAAGGAAAAGTCCCTTCCCAGTGGAAATATGCCTCCATTACCCTTATCTTTAAAAGCTGGGACCGTATTTTCACTAACAAGTATCGCCCCATCTCTATCCCCCTCCATCGAAAGCGCTTGAGCATATTGTCACCGATCAGCTCACTGAACACCTTAACAAATACGACCTACTCTATAAACAGCAACATGGTTTTCACAACGAGCACAGCACCACGAGTGCCCTCTTGGAGTTCACCTCTCACATCCACTCTGCCTTAAACAGAGGTCACAATGCTGGCACTGTATTTGTTGACCTCTCAAAGGCGTTCGACACTGTCAACCACTCCCTTTTACTCAACACCCTCTACATCGGCTTCTCCCTGGATGCCCTTAGCTGGTTCACAGATTACTTGTCAGATCGATACCAACAGGTCCAAATTGGTTCTGCCCTATCTAGCAGACTACCAGTCCGCTCTGGTGTGCCCCAGGGGTCCATCTGCTATCCTCTCCTCTTCAGTCTTTTCCTTAACTCCCTCCCCTCGTCCTGCTCAGGCAATCTAATACTATATGCCGACGATGCTGTCCTCTTTTCCTCCAATGTAGACCCCACCCTACTACATATCTCCCTCCAATCCTCTTTCTCTGTTGCTGAAAAATGGTTCTCCACACAGCACCTTACTCTAAACTACATGAAGACCAAAGTCATATACTTCTCTCATCCCCTGAACTCCCAGAAGGCGTTCTGCCCTCATATCCTTACCGCCAATCTACCCCTCTAGAGCAAGCGGATACTTTCAAATATCTGGGCATAACCCAAACCCAGCCCTCAACTTCCACCAGCATATCCATCATCTCTTTACCGCCCTTAATGTCCATCTTGGTCTCCTCTATTGCTTCAAGCACTGTCTTACTCCTGAAGCCCTTCGGCTTGCTGTTTCCTCCTCGGTCCTCTCCCTCCTTGACTATGGCATTCTTATCTATGGAGCTGCAAACACTTCTGCCCTAGGCCTTCTCAGGCTCTCCCTGAACAAAGCCTGCCATCTAATCCTTGGCTGTGATCATCTCACACACACATGCTGTCTATACACTGCCACAAACTGGCTGAGCCTTGACAATAGAATACAGTTCCACACATGTCTCGTGGCAAAAAAGATTGCCCTGGATCATACACCCGCTGGCCTCAAACCTATTATCCATCCATTCCTGATGCATAGAAACACCCACAGTGCTGGCAAGTTGCTCCTATTGGTTCCCAGGTGTCGAACCTCCCAATTCCAAAGAACCTTCAGTCACAAGGCTCCTTTCTTGTTGAACTGTCTGCCCAGTGCTCTTACTAATGAAACTAGAATTGGCCCCTTCAAAGTCACTCTCAGAGACCACTTCCAGTCTTCCACCCCATGTGACTGTCCTTGATCTACCTGACCTCCCCTGACAATGGCCTCTGGCCAGCTTGCCCCTCTCCCCCATGCAGCCTACTTCAGCTACTGTCCAGGAACTATTTACCAAGCTTTTACTCTGTACAATAACTCTGATTCGGATTGTTAGCTATTTACTGTATTCACTGTAACAAGTCTGTTTGAGTACTACTCTGTAGTGTGTTCACTGTTGTATTGTTCTACTAAATGTGACATGGAACCTTTGTAAATGAGTCTTCAACTCAAAGGTACTCTCCAAATTGTGAAATAAATAAATAAATAACATCCCCACTCAAGTTGCAGTAGCTGCATTTACTAGCTGCCATAAATATTGTTTCAGACTATTTTTAAAACAGTGTGCAATGTATGAGATGTTCTTATGTACATAGGAAAACTGTTCCAGAACTTTATTGCACTGTAGGAAAATGTTCTGTACTCTGTCCCATATTAGTCTTTCTTAACAGTAGAGCAAGGTTCTAATTAAGCAATATACCATGTAGGTGATGCCAGGATTTACCCACGACTGGTGTGTTGTTTGGTCATAAGACTGCAGGCTGACTGAGTACACCACAGCAGGCGTGAGTAAATCCTGGCTTCACCAACACCCTGGAGAGGCATACTGCAATTATACAATGTCTCCCTTCATTTTTTTAAATTAAAAAATAAAAAGAAATTAATTTTTTGGCATTTAAAATGATGTTTATTCAATTTATTTTTATGCCTCAAAAAAAAATAGTCCAATCCTCCCACAAGTCGTGATAGTGGGCATGAGCCTATGCTGGTAGTTTCAGTGTAGGACGGTCCATTTTGAAGGTCAGGTTGCAAGTGCACCGGTGTCCTTCAGCTGTGGTTCCAGGCTTTTTAAGGTTTGTTAGCGACTAAGAAGATGGCCGCTAATCAGTTCGATGCGAGGGGTCAGAGGGATATGCTTCAGGTAGGCACCAGATAAAGCTGACTGGCACCTTTTCCTATTGGGTGGTGCTAGGATTTACAATGGGCAAAAGGTGCCAGCCAGCCAATCAGATAGCTGCATTTTCTTACCCCATTGTATAACTGATGTTAACTCTAGTTTTACCTGTGCCAGTGCGGCAAAGTAATAAGTCCTTTAAACTTAGAGAGGTTGAGCTATTTAATATTTTCCACATTAAGGTTGTCTGGATATATCGAATTTTGTGAGGCATTGATAACCAGTTCAGTGTTTCCTAAGGGTTACAGTAATGAGTATTACAGTATGTTCAGCCCTTAAGCAAAAGCAACAAATGTGATTTAGTAAGATGTACCATCAATAAAGTTGCCAATGAATAAATTATGAGCCCATGGTCCACCATAGATTTTATTTATTTAGCACATGTTAACCAGGTGGGTACACTAGACAAATGAATGCCTATTTTCAGGTATGACCCCAGAGAGTAAAAAAGAAACAACATTACAATTATTCAGGAATTACAGGCAATGCAAAGCAGTGTAACCGAGTTGCCACGGATGTTGTGGTCACTACTCCTGCCTTGTGGGCTCAAACAAGATTAAGAGGCTTGGGTTTTGATTTTCATGATGGGGTGGGGGTCATATCCAGATCTTTATTTTATTTTTTTTTCTTTTCATTATTCTTTCTCACCATGGACCTGGCCATCTCTCTCTCTCTTTAGGCAAGGCAAGGCAATTTTATTTATAAGGCGTCCAATCCCAGAGGCTCTGGGTGCTGTACACGAGTCAAATATACAGGAATAAATTAAAACAAATAATTAAACATCATTAAAGTCATGAACAAATTAATATTCTACAATAATAAAACAATTCCAGAGGTTAAAAACTTAAAATGACTGGTCTATAATAAAGATGACATCAGTTATCAAAGGCCAGACTGAAGAGGTGGGCCTTTAGCCTCCCCTTAAACACCTCAATCGAGGGAGCCTCCTGGACTGCAGATGGAAGCGAGTTCCACAGGGTTGACCCAGAGACACTAAAAGCACGCTTTCCCGAGGTCTTGAGCTGAATCCTGGGGATGTCCAGGAGGCCCCTTGAGGAGGAGCCGAGGGAGAGAGAAGAGGATACCGGTGTAAGGAGCTCAGACAGGTAACCATCACCCGAGCATCAGACCCCTTCCCCTCATGTCCCCATGTTTTACCCTTCATGGCAGGGTGGTGGGGAGTGACTCAACTCACCCGAACAGATCCAGGTCTGGGGAGGTGCCATCTCAGGGTGGTGCCTGCGGGTGTCGGTGTCATGCTGCTGAGCCGGGGTCCTTTTTCTGCTTTTCTTGTAGAGGGGGAGCATACAATGCCAACAATGGCACACAGTACATGCATCCACAAGCTGCATGCTGGTCAGCTGCTCCTCCTCTATGCCCCAATGTGTGGGACTCAGCAGGCCAACAGCCAGCCTCCGCTAGGAGTCAGGCGAATGCCGATCCATAGTTCCCACCCTCCCCGGGAGAGGAGAGCTAAGTCCTGGATGCTCACTCCTGTCCCTCCCCGGTGACCCACTTGCATTGCAAACATGGGTCTTCAGCGTGGCAGGAAGTAAGGCATAATGCCTCAGCCCTCCACACCACTGGGCAAGCCCCCATATCCAGATCTTTTAATTTTTGCTTGGTGCCTCATCCCAGAGTAAAATTTAGGTGGGCCTGGTGTCAGAGTGGCACAACCTTCTGGAATACAGTTCCTCCCCGCCTCTCCACAGCGTCCCCTACACATAAAAAAATCACACTGTAACCCCAAAATTAACACAAATGCAAATAGCAATTTACAACTAATAACATGCTTATGAGACCAAATGTGAAATACCAATAAAAATATTTATTAGAGGGCATTCACAAGGGATGAGGGAATGCAAAGCATCACCCTTTTTGGAAGAAACTGTTGTTTCCAGGATGAAGTTACAGTAGATGCCTGAGTAGGCTCGGCCTGTAAACACTATATAACAGCAGTAACAGTGCCTACCCCCCACCAATCAAGACAAGGCAGCAGCAAATAAACCTGTAAACCTTTTGTTTTACCTGCCCACCATTACTGGGGGCACCACCTACTTCCCCTGGTACCAGTTTAAACTCCTAAACCTTAAGGAGCGCTCCCGGTGCTTCACTGGGTACTCAGCCATAGGAACAGCACTAGCCGGGTGATACTGCAGCTGGTTCTCTGGTGGTGGTGCAATTTAAACAGAACAAAACACTTTGATAAACCCAAACCCCACATGCCATGCAATTAGGTAAATGGCAAAAACTCCAAATCAGATATTTGTAACTCCTGGCCTGTTGGCAAAATCTGTAGATTTGGTTGCAAACTTTGTTCAAATTTCCCAATTGCAAGGCGAGCCCTGAGAGTGCTGACAGGTCTAGTATACTAGCTTCCCTGTCATTTTGAGCTCCTTCTCCTCCCTCCCTGAAGGTGCAGGCTTTCTCAGGCTGATAGCTCAGTTGTGCAGTTGGGGGAGCAGCTCGAAGGTGCAGGTCTCAGGTGCATCTGGAAGTGGATCAAACTCTCTGCAACTGGAGTAGTCATCTGGACATCTCTGACTCTTCCTCTTCCTCCTCGACAGGACAGACTAGTCCAGGAAGCAGGGGCCACATGCCTCACACCCACGTCTCGGCTTCAGAACCCTAGTGTGGAGCACTAACTAGCACCTGGCAGTAGCACTAACTGTCCTTCTTCCAGACTCTCTGCAAGCTTGATGCAAGTTTTTCTCCCACCACTGTACTCAGTCTCTCTCTGGTGCCCACAGGCTGGCAGCTGTGGCACGCGTTTACCTCCTTTTCTCGCAAGGCAGGCTTCAGTCTCCTTCACAGGAAAAATGTCTTACTGATACTTTCAGTAGACACATAGTTCAGTCTTTGTATTATACATGTTGTAGAAACCTTTAAAGTCACTTCCTGATCAAGTGGCTGTGTAAGCCTAGGCAGGCGTCCCTGGATGACCCTCGCCAACAGCACTAGCCCTCCTTCTCTGTGAAAGCTTACTGTTGACGCCTCACCTCTGGATCTGTCCTCAACCTTTTCTCGGGTAAGGGCAGCATCTGATTGGCACAAGAGGCTATCAAGCCACAGAATTAGTATTCAGAATGTTCACTTAATGTCTTATTGGCTGGTGGAAAGGGCACCAAGAAAGCAGCACAATCACTCTCCCAGAATGCTGTTGCAGTTATGTGCTGACATCCCTGACCTCCAATTGGTTGACGAGGTCTGGGGTCGGCAAGATTGTGGCTGTTCATAGCAAGAAAGGATAGTTGCTTTAATAAAGTTGCTTTTGCAGGGCCACTGTTCAACTATGACTGTAACTGATCCCCCCAGTTCGTTAGGGACACCTGTGCCTAATTATAAGGTTAGTGGCTTGTGTCAACTGGGACTTTCCTTGCCCCATCAGGAGCTCCACTAGATGTCCCCCTAAGCAGGACAATGTCCCTCTCTCTGATGTGGCTGACTGCTGTGGTGTCCTTACAGGAACAATAACATTAAACACATGAAGTCTCCTGGTTTCCTCTCCCAGTTGCCTCCAGTCCCCCTGAATACTGTGTGGTGCTCCGTGGGACCAGAGCAACTGGAGGGGCTTGTACTGTGCTGGCCATGAGGTTGCAGCATTGATATCTATTCTGCTGGGGTGGACACACTCAACACCAAGCAGCAGTGTGTGAGAAGCAGCACGCATGTTCGAGGTGGTAGCTGCTTGAACATGCACAAAGTGAGCTACACAAACATTGGAAACCTTAAAGCAAGCGGCTGCTCAGCAGGCTTTCTCCTCCAGTCACCAACCAGGCTGCAGTCCTGGGGGCCACAATGAGCAGAAATTGGCAGGCAGTTCTGGAGGGGCAAAGGATTCCAGGTAAGCCACCACCATTTGGGGAGGGGATTACAGCAGGATAAAATTACAGGTACAGTAGAGCATGATAAGACTACCAAAACAACTAGAACAGAATACGTAGTCATTTTTATTTCTATCTGGCGCCCCTCTCTGGAGACCCACGGTGCCATTAAAATAAAAGAATAAACATAATCAATAAACCATAACAATTTCAATAAATAATGTAACTACCTTATTCTAATAAAATGACATAAATACTCTAAAACTCAATAAAACTATAAGTTGTGCTGTATGCGTGCATTTTAGAGCTTCTTCAAAAGCTGCTGAAATAAACAAGTCTTGAGCCCCTCTTTAAAAACATCCACAGAGGGGGCCTCCCTCAAGGTCCTGGGCATGAAATTCCAAAGGGACTGGCCTGCTACTTCAAAGGCCCAATCACCCATCTTCAGTCTTGCCCTCGGGACCACTAAGAGGCCCTCCCAAGCTGATTGGAGTGGATGAAATGGGGTGTGTGGGTGCAGGAGCTCTCTAGGTAGGCTGATCCCCATAAGTGCAGGGCTTTATAGGTTAATAAACCTGTCTTAAATGAGGTACACCACTTCTCTGGCAGCCAGTGCAGGTCATGTAGTGTCAGAGAAATATGGCATCATCTTGATAAGCCTGTAAGTAACTGGGCAGCTGAGTTCTGCAACAACTCCAGGCATCATAGCATACCCCCAATAACTCCAAGGTACAGAGCATTACAATAGCCTAACCTTGAGGTCAGAAATGCATGGATCAGTAAGGCCAGGTCTTGGAGGGGGGTGCAAGGGATCCGATTTGGTGGCTATTCTGAAGATGGAAAAAGCCATTCCGAACTATGGCAGACACCTGAGCCTCCATTGTCAAGTCTTTGTCCAGTATGACTCACAGATTCTTCACCCTGGGGCAGGATAGCAGTCCAGAATCACCAAACCAATGCCCAGTCACTCCTACATCAGTCACCAATCCCCCCTTCCGGCACGGCTCAATCACTAACACCTCAGTCTTCTCGGGGCTCAGTCTCAGTTAGCCAGAGGCCATCTAGTTCTGGATCTCAGCCAAGCATTATTAAACTCTTTGATGGCACACTGAGTCCCGGTAGCAACAGACATAGAGCTGGGTGTCATCCGCATAGCAGTGAAACCACAGCCTAAAACATTTAATGACCTTTCCCAAGGGTAGCATATACACCGTGAACAACATTGACAATAGGACCAAACCCTGGGGCATGCCACAGGACATAACCACCAGGTGAGAGGAATAATTTCCCAGAACTACCCTCTGGGTCCTAACCCATAGAAAGGACTCAAACCAGCAGATCACAATGCCGGCAAGCCCGTAGTACCCCTTGAGATGGTTCAAAAGTACGCCATGGTCCATGGTACTGAATGCCAAACAGAGATCAATGAGGATGAGAACTGATCGTACTCCTGTATCCCTCACTCCGTGCAGATCATTAAGCACCTTGACTAGTGCCATCTCCATATTGTACCTTGCTCTAAAACCCAACTGGAATGGTTTGTAAATGTTAGAATCCACCAAGTGTTCCTCAAACTGCAGCGCAACCACTTTTTCAAAACTCTTCCCTAGAAAGGGAAGGTTAAAGACTGGATAGTAGTTCACCAAGACATCCAGGTCCAAAGATGTTTTTTTCAGAAGTGGTTTTACCAGAGCACATTTAAATGCTACTGGAACTAGTCCCTTCTGCAAAGAACGGTGGGTGATTTCAAGGAACACTGGGCCCAAATAGTCAACACAACTTACTCAGAGTCAGTTTGGGCCTGGGTACAGATTAAAAAATTTTGTCCACAGTGCCGAGATGACCCGGCAGTCCTCTTCCACTGTTACTGGCTGAAATTTGCCCCAAGAACACTTAATGCACTTCTGGCCCAAAGGCAGACCATTGCTAGGCTCATAAGGCCCCATTGAAGGGATACCTACCCTGACAAAGGGCACCTTATCTGAGAAAAACTGAGCAAACTTCTCGCACTTCATGAATGGAATAACTCGCATGGGCTCCACGAAGGCAGGATGGAGCAGTCTTTCTACAGTCTGAAAGAGCTGAGCCAGTCATTTCCTCCCAGCAGCAATCTCTCTCACAACAGAAATTCTGCCTTCTTCTGAGTGACTCCCTTCTGATCTTCCTCGTAATGGAAATCAGAACTAGTTTGTCCTCTCAAGCCTTAGACTTCCTCCAATGATGCTCCAACCTCTGACCCCTAGTTTTAAGTGCCCTCAGTTCGCCATCAAACCACAGTGAGCAGAGATACGACACCAGGGGATGTACACAGACCGGCGCTAGGAGGTCAAAGGCCCCTGTGATGACCCTGTTATAGGCCAATACTGTGGCCTTCACACCCTCAGTGCATGCTGCCAACATTTCTGAGGTGTCCAGTATTGACATCAGCCCTTCAGGTCCTAGGCCTCTTAAAGGTCGGTACTGAACCACCTCTACAAGGGATGGACTACAAGGAGGGGCCCTGAAACAGAACCTGATAACACAATAATCCAACCAAGTGACCAGATCAATCTCGAACCTGTTCACCTCTAGCCCCTGGGAGAATATTGGGTCCAATGCGTGACCATGTTGATGAGTTGTGCTGGTTATACCTGTGCTAGGCCCAGACTATCCATAATCTGGAGGAAATCTCTACCAAAGTATGAACCTTTCGTCGTCAACCCAGGCACTGAAGTCACCCAGGATAAGCCACCTAGGTGACTCCAAGACCAGGTCTGCAATGAAGGATGCAGTTTCCTGCAGAAACTCCCCCAATGTCCTGGAGGCCAGTACATGAGGAAGATTCTGCAGCCCTAACTCAGACCACCACACAAGATCACACACTGAAAAGATCTGGCATCCCACACTGGATGTGCCACCAGGCTTACTTCAGTTCCAAAACAGATGGCCACCCCTCCTCACCTGCAATCCCTTCTCGGGCAGCGCACCATGAAAAACCAGATGGGACCGATGCCTCCAGAACTGGGCCAGAGTTGTCCCCCAGCTAGGTCTCAGTAATGCACACCAGATCAACAGAGGAAATAAGATCTGCCATAATTGCGGTCTTATTCCTCATCAATCTGGCATTGCACAGCACTGCCCAATGTGGATGGAAGGATCCAGCAGACCCAATGTCTTCTTGCCCTCTCAGTCCAGCAGGAACACTGGGCATGACAGCCAGACAGGATAAACCCCTCAGTAGTTCTTTCCTAACCCCAGGGTAATTTCTGGTCCTCAAAACCCCGATAGGAACCACCCCCGTACTACTTCCTTCCCCCACTCCACAGATTTTCCTTCTGCCCCTTTGTGCAATTCCCTCCTCCCTGCATTGGTGGTATACTTCCACCAACAGTGGGAGGGGTATAAGTCTCTAAGGAGTAATACAACCATAAGGGATCAAAACAACACATCTACTGTCCTTGGAGTCACCTAAAATCTCCTAACCCCACAATATCTTTCCTACCCTGTAACTCCCGTCACAAACACCTCCCCAAAAACCCTAAAACCCTACCACCCCCACCCCTCTTAAAAGTATAAATCATGCTCAGAGTTCTAAGGGGGAACAAAAACAGCACTAAGGAGAATCTGAAACAGTTCAAAACAAAGTCCTTCAGTGCAGTGCAGGAGTATTCGCAGTAAGCCAAGACTAAGTCCATTTAGGCAGCCGGTCCATTGCATCCAGGAGCATTTCCAGTAGTGCCAAACTTGCCAAATGGAGGGTATACTAGATGGATCATGCATAAGTATAAAACCATGGCAACCACTCACTACTGCCCCTCTAACTCGCAAAGTCAAGAGTCCAAAATTTGATTTCAAGCCTGAAGCCCCTCAGGTTTTCTCACCACCCGCAGGAACCAGCACTCAGGCCCTCAGTACAAAAATCAAATAAATGCAAGTGAAAACAAACAAACCCCAGGCTTTCCATTCAATAAACAGTTCTCTCAGTCACTAGGAGAGTTCCCAAGACTACAGCGGCCGTGGCAACAGTATACTGCCCTGATTACAGCAGCGACCACGTCTGAACAAACTGACAATTCTGTCCTCCAATCTTGCTCTAAAAGTTGCTGAGCAAAAGAGAGTCACATTCAACCTGGTGGTCCAAAAGACTCCAGATGCTCGACTCGAAGCTCTGCGTCCTGTGCTCCACTGTCTCTTACCATGAATGACTACACCGGTAACCACATCCGAAAAGTAGAAGCTCCAGGCAGAAGCAATAACTCCACTCCTAGGGAGCAATGGCAGCTCCTAGGCAAAAACAGTGGCTCCACTGAATTGGAGAGCTACATGGACACGAAGCAATAGCGACACCTGGCGCCCAGCTTCAATACCACACCAGCCCGCACTGTCCTGTCCTCACTAGAAAACAATAAAGCTAGCTCTTCAGGCTCAAGCTACTTCACTTTAGTGCCCTGACTACTGCTAAACGCTCTACTCCAAACATCTACCTAAGTTCAACAAAAAGTGTAGAACAACATGTAAAGCAAAGTAAAATGCAAAACCAAATGAAACAAGCATTTATCAATGGCGGATGTTCGCCGTTGGTATTGGGGTTGTACTGGATCTATGGTGCAGATCCCCATGCAGGAAGACTATTATGAGCTGGGCTTTTTTTGGGGGGGCGCAATTACAGCATGGCAGCAACAGATATCAATGGACTTTTTTTTATAGTGTTTATTTAAAAAAAAAATTACCTATAAGTGAGGGTTTTCTTTATTTCAGGTGGAGACACTGGGAGATTGGGCACCCCCATTGTTAGTGTTACGAGCAGCCCCCAGAAGTTCTGGGATTTTAGATGCTCTGTTGTGCATTTTAAGGCTTACATGAAAGATAAAGCAAAACTGTTTTAGGTCTACCCCTACACCTGACTCCAAGGAAAAAATATAATTCTATGGCTGACCTCAGATACCTAGAGACTGCCGCTGGGCTTGGCTGAGAGCAGGACCATTTCCATGATTTTACCAGGGGATCCGATTTTTCTTTTCCTTTAAACAGAGACAATGGGAGTCCTCACCAAGAAATTTTTTAAATGGTAAGTGTTCAAATGTGCAAGTTGCTGCACTTTGAAGGGGTAAACTAAACTCCAGTTTTATAGGAAACCGTTATTTAAAAATCAATGCCAGCCACAGTTTATTTAATTGTTTGATCTACCCTATATTAATGTGAACTGATCGCTTATTTATGGTATCCAGTGATGATAGCTATTTTTAAACAGCTACTGATAGCACAGCACATATATCATAGCGACAGTCAGAATGCAGCACAGTGAATGTGGCCAAATGCTGTAATACCACTATCATGCAATTCGTGGAAATGTCCAAAATAGCGACTCCACACAACAGTGAATTGCAGAAGAGTGACAGGGAATGTAACAGATAGTACGAGCATGGCCACAGGTCACAATAGTGACTCCAACCATGGTGAAAATTCAAAACAGCAAAAACCTGAGTAGCGACCGTGCACGTGCACACACCTGCATCCGCACAACCACAGTGATGCCCAGCAAGCCGACGAGCCACGATGCCCAGTCCATGGGCAGCCACGTAGCTCTCGCCACCTCCCCCATGCAACAGTGAGCACAGGAGCCATGATGCCCAGTCCTTAGCCAACGGAGTGCCCCCCGCACAACCATGAGCAAAGGAGCTACGATGCCCAGTCCAATGGCAGCCAGCGTAGCTCCCTCCCACCACCCGCACAACCATGAGCACAATGGGGACATGATGACACAGTGCAGGAGTGGACCACCACACTCCAAGGTGGCGGATGGCCACCCGGCAGCCACCCAGCAGCAGAAGCAGCAAACAACCCTCCTCAACAACAGTGGGAGCAGGACATCACGGCTGCAGTGTACATAGGCAATGGCACCACCACCACTACCAACAACTCGCTGTCATGGCTCAGGCCAAAGGAACATGCAGCACTGCAGTGCTGGGTCAGATGTACTAGGGTTCAAACCCTGTCGTGGCACACCATCCCAGCTCACCCACCGAACAGTAATGTAGAGTCAGAGTAATGTAGACAGGGTGATGGGGGGGGGGAGACAGCTAAATGGGCGCCAGCCTACTTTGTCCACTGATGATACTATGCCGAGCCACTCCGGTACTCTTCAGCAACCATGCCAATGCTGACAGAGGATCATCCACACTCACTTGCAGACAGGGAGCCGCAGGCGACAGAACATCTTTTTTTTATTCATGTTGTGCATTGCACGTGGGTGTGGCCACACACAAATCTACATGATGTATGGCTATTTAAGGGCACAATGTGGAAGAACAGTCATCTGCTAAGATGGAAAAACACTGATGGAGCCAGAATCGCCGACCTGCCTAGTCAGTCAGAATGGGAAACCCTTGCTCAGCCCCTCTGGTCACCTGTACGGCAGGAACAAAGAGGTGAAGGGCAAGGTATACTGGAGGTGCGTCCAGTGCCACAAGTATGACTGTCCTGCCTGAATACACACAGTGGTAGACCATGTGATACATCAGGGGTGCCTCCACAATCATGTGCCTTACAGAGGGGAGATAGGTGTCAGGCCTGTGGTGGGCAACGTCAGGGAGCATGCCTATGCCAGTATGGACAGCACCTCCCAGGTGGTGGTGCAGTGTACCTCACGACTGCTGGATGCAATAGCTGGCAGACTGCTGGCTATGCCTCTACTGAAGTGCAACATGCAGTGTGTCTGGCAGGTGGTGAGAGGCAGTACAGCAACACCAGCAAACGTGGAAGAACTGACCATACCATTGGAGTATACTTCCATGGGACGGGGGATCCCTTTCTCCTGCATGACAGTGGGCTGTCCAGTGACAAGTTGCTGGTGTTCACCACTCACCAGTCCCTGCACTACCTTGGGGACAGCAGACATTGGTTTCTGGACAGATCATTCTGCACAACACCACCCCTGTTAAGGCAGTTGTGCACCATACATGGAGTCCACTCAGAGGTTGTTGTGCCTGCAGTGTATGTTCTGATGTGCACCCACAGGAGCAGACCCATGTGCATGTGTTCATCAGGTCTGACAGCTGTTGGGAATGTGCAACGAAGGATAGCCCTCATGGACTTAGAGAGGCAGCGTGGCGGTCACTCAACATGGTGTTTGCTGGGGTTGTCATATGTGGCTGCTTCTTCCATTTCTGCCAGGCGGTGTGACGGAGAATACAGCAGGTCCTGGAGATGCTCGCCCGCTATACCGCAGAGGAGGAGTTTGCCCTCCAGGTGTAGATGTTGATGTCCTTGGAATTTTTTCCTATGGTGGACATGATCCATATGTACGGTGAGCTCAGGGACAGCGTTTTTTACTGGGATCATGAAGCCATACTGCAGCCTGTCCTCAACTATGTCGAGGACACCTGGATTGGCAGGCCCATCGGTCAGTCCAGTAGGCGGATCCCCACATTCCAGCTAGAGGCCCGGAGCATGTATGAGTCCACTTGTGTTGGCCTCGCTCGGAGCAATAATGCAGTGGAGGGCTGGCACAGAGGCTTTAGCACATGGATGGGTGCCAGAAATTCCACTGTGTGGAGGTTTCTGGACTGCCTTTAGGAGGAGCAGTGCATAAGTGAGCTGCATATGGAGTAGCCTGTCTCCAGGGTGACTGCTGTGGGCAAGCACAGGCAGTACAAGGACCTCACTCACAGGATTAAGACCATCATTGGACAGTATGGGGAGTGGAGTATGGCTGAATATCTATGGGGCCTATCCTACAACTTTCAGCTCCAGGTGTAGTTAGCCACTGCTACCCCCCGCACCATTCTTCCTGCCACTACGTGTCACCAACCCCTGTAGCCCATGTCTGCCTGCAGTGCCAGCACTGCCACCATGTTGCACCTGGCTGCTGGGCACCACTCCACCACCAGGGCTCTGCCTAATGCCTACTTTTCTGTCACTTCTCCAGACTGTCTTATTACTGTGACACTCCCTGCAGCTGCCTACCACTCCATCTGCAGGGCTCAGCAGCATGCCTGCTCTATTGTGGTGTCACCAGACTGCCTTGCCTCCTTGCCACATCATGCGTGTGCCCATGCACCCCTCCTGCCCTGCTTGGCTGCTATAGCTAACACTGTGGTGCTCCTCCCTTCTGTGCTCCCTGTTGTGCTCCACATCCTGTGCTGGTCTGTTTCCCTCGGCCCATCCTGCATGTACCGTCCCTCTCGGCTTAGACCTCTGCACCCTCCCGAGTACTGCACCGGTCCTCATTCTTCCATTTGCGTCTGTGTTGTGTTGGTGGTGGTGGGGTTGTGTTTTTTTTTAAACCCTATCAGTTGCTATTGTGATGGTCACCTTATATTGCCGGCGGCTGTCTTTGTTTTCACTGTACTGCCTGCACCCATTTGCTGGTCACCATTTCTGCATCACTGTTATCACATGGAATCCTTATTTACTACCCTAGCTAGTAGCCAAGTGACCATTAATGTTCTTAAATATTCCATTTTCCATTCTTATCAGCAGCCTACTACAGCATGTGTAACCCGACTGTGTGTGTGTGTGTGTGTGTGTGTGTGTGTGTGTGTGTGTAGCCAGGGAGAGAGACACACACACATTAGCAAAGTGAGCAGTTTCAGGTTTCAGTTTCAATCCCTGGAATGTTACATAGATACATAGACAGTGTCGGCAGATAAGGGCCTATGGCCCACCCAGTCTGCCCATTTGAGCTTGTAAGTTCAGTTTGTTTTCCTAGAAGTCTGTTGCCCCTTACCCTGACTCTAGAATTCCTTTATGTCTATCCCATACATTCTTAAATCCTGTGATTGTTTTAGCCCCCACCACTTCCTCTGCAGGGTGTTCCACTTGTCCACCACTGTTCTGAGAAGAAATTCTTTCTCATGTTTCCTCTGAATCGTCCTCCCTCCAACTTCATCCCATGCCCTCTAGTCCTGGAACATCTTTTTCACTTAAAAATAGTGTTTTCCTGCACCCTGTTCCTCCCTGTAAGATACTTGTATGTCTCTATCATATCCCCTCTCTCCCTCCTCTCCTCCAGGGAGTACATGTTACATGAAAGAAATTCTGTTACGTCTCACTACACCTCTGATTCCAAGGAAATAGTATAATTCTATGACTGGCCTCCGGTATCTAGAGACTGTAGCTGGATCTGTACAACCAGTCTGTGTGTGTGTGTGTGTGTGTGTATATAAATGCTGGGGGGGAAGCAGGCAGGCTGAGACCACATGATGAGATTATCAGCTGTGCTTGCTGAAAGAGCTGATTTATGAATGTGTCTGTTGGCACATTGTTTTGAAGTGGACGCACTTTCATGCCTGAACAGTGTCATGATGAAGCTTGCTGATTATTGGTCAAGCCCCTTGTAGAGTCTCCTGCATTGGACTGGGCCACCATGACACACGTCTCAAAACCCTGCACATAGAAAAATGTTCGACTTGTACTAGCATGCACAGCAAACATAAAAATGGATTCCCCTTCAGTAATCCACTGTTGCGGACAAAAAGACAGCAGAAACCCCCTCAGACATCCACCCAGCGTGGAGCCATCTTACCGTTTACTTTTTACTAGATGAAATATAAAAATATGCAGCAGATTGACAGTCCACTGGCGCAGAGGCATGGCTGCCCTCTGCAAAGCTGATGACCTGGGTTCAAGAGTGGATCCGGGACTCAGGGGGACAGTCAGGGGAGTAAGATAGAGCATCTGCTGGACTGCTGTCCTACTCAGAGGGGAGGTGGGGTAGAGTGTCCGATGTACTAGGGACTCCCAGCAGAGACCAGGGGTACCACAGTAGTCAGAACCAGCACGCACAGGGGATGGGGTGGATGTGGACCGTCACTGCATGTCCCTGCACCTGAGGGATCTAAAGCAGAAAATGTCAGCTTCCGCTAATGAGCCAGCTCCGGTGCCTCCCCTCTGGCCACATTAGTTCTGCTGCCACTGGCCCCATTCGGGGGGGGGGGCATCCCCGAGTATGAGGAGGAAGGTTGCCGGAGCCTGATGAGCCTGTTTGCAGAGCTTAGGGATGCCAACAACAAAAAAAAAAAATATGTATTAGACAATAGCAGTCACAAATAGCAATTTGACAGCAAAACATGAGAATGAATACTATGAATATGAATAATAGGCAGTAATAAATAACAGTTAGCCACCCTTGAATGAGAATGTCATTACAACATTAGTGGCGGTTATACTAATTTTTATTTATTTATTTATTTAGTTATTAGGAAAGCCCCTTTGAGCACAAGTGCACATTTACAAAGGTTCCACATCTGAGAAAAGAGGAGAGCACGCACATAACAGTAAACAATATGGAAACTAGAAACAGCAGCTCCAGAGGAGCATAGTCAGCAGCAAACAATAGGAAGCCTTAGGTACAAGATTAGAACAATACAATTTCATCAGCAATAAAGGAGACACAGGGCCCGATTCTCAAACAAGACCTAAGAGCGGCACAAGGTGCGTCAGAGCACCATGTGCCAAAGCACCCTGCATCATCAGCAATGCACCCAATTCTGCAAGGAACGCATTATGCGCCAGACGCAGTGTGTATGGCGCAAGAACACAGGGTGTGTCATATAAATAGCATAGGTGAAATGCAAGGTGCAGGCAGCGTTCAAGACGCAGAGGAATGGCCAAACCAAAGAGGATGCAGCAAGCAGAGAGGGGGCAGACAACCCCAGGAACACGGAGGAAGAAGACTGGGCACTCCTGGAAGAACAACTTCACGGAAAAGGAGACAGACATCCTCCTGGATGCAATTGAGGCCCAGGTAGGTGGGAACGTGGGTTATAAGAGCTCATGAGCATGATGGGCAATGGTGCAAGGCAGTGACCTGAGTATGACATCTAACAGGCAGACCTGCTACTGTCCCAGGAAGGGGACCAGAAGGTATGGACACAGCGGCAGGAGGCATGGAATGAGGTAGCCAGACTGGTGAATGCAGTGGCACCCTGCAAGTGCAGTGTGAGGGAGCAGCATAAGTGGCACTGTGACATCAAGCACCATGCCAAGGAGAAGGCAGCCCACAACAGGCGCTGCACAACAGCAATGGGTGGAGGACCCTCCCAACCATGGCCCCTCAGAAGACATGAGGAATGTGTAGTGGCACAGATCAGCATGTGCAGCATAGAGGGTGACACAGAGCTGGACCTGTATTGGCAACAACATGCACAAGATAAGCACTGGGCATGCACGTGGCGAGTGGCACCACTGTACAGACAGCGGACGTGGCACCACCAGTGGAGGATGACACACTGCATGTGCACAAGGGACCCACAATGGACAGTGACCCAGGGGGCAGGCACAGAGGGACACAGTGTGGCCTGGTCCACCATACCAATGCATTGGATGCATGAGGCGACCCCTCCACTAGGCACCACAGGTTGGACATGCACCGTGGCAATGGACACACAAGCACATGTGCACCAGAAGTAACACACTATGCACATCTGTCTATACACCCAGCAGGTGCCCAAAATATGACTGGAGGACATGCCACTGCCAGGCGGGCCACACCACCACAACGCCATGCTGTGACCAACAGTGACAGTGATGCAATGGAGCACAGCACGAACAGCAACAGTGATGAGGAACAACAGCAGGCATCTGCCAGCAACAACACAGTGAGCCAGGCCCACAGAAGGGTGACAGGTAGTGAGGTGGATGAACGACAGGGAAGTGACACTGACAGCAGTGCATGTCATCCAATGGCTGCAGTACTTCGGGGCACAGCACACCTGTGGCCAGAACTGCAAACCAGCACCAGACCATGGTGAACACTGAGCAGCAGTGGGATAGAAGGGATGGCACTGTGGCGGGAGAGGCAGATAGTGCACTCACCACTGGAGGCCATGACAGCCAGGCATGCAGCAACACTGCACAGGACCATGGAGGTGCAGGTGGGACAGGTGAACATGGTGCAACACCACTGCCACTTGATGATGACCTTGGGGATGACCTGTCGCGATACTGCTAGGATGTCCTGCTCACCCAAGAGGCAGTACCGCATGAGCTGGCAGGGATAGTGACAGCATATGTGAACACACCACTGCCACGGTAGCACACATGGGACAGCTGCAGCTGACAGTGGCAGACATCCATGCAGTCATCATACATGGGATACAGGAAGGGGCATGCCAAACAACACAGACAACAAAGCTACTCCAGGACATACGGCTGTGCGTCGCACACCAAACAGATTCCATAGAACAGCAGACCACTGTCATGGAACGCAGCATGGTGCTGCATATCACCCAGACAGAGGCAACAACAGCAATGGCCACAGCACTGCAGGAGATCGCAATATGCATGCAACAACATGCAGCCAGTGTGGCACTGGTCCCACAGGTGTGTCTGGAATGCAATGTGCGGCTGCACAACAGAGGGGCAGGAGACAACTTCCAAAGCATGGGGAACACAGCTGGCATACAGGATGCAGGACAGAGCCATGAGGGCACACAGGGCACGGTGCAGCCCTTGAAGCCTATGGGACAACAGCTGGAAACAGTGATGACACAGCACTTGACATGCACAGCCGTGCCCGAGGACAGGGCGGTGGGTGACACGGCTGGCCAACACGCAGACAAAGGGAACCAACTGCTGGATGCAAATGCCACTGAAGACAGACAAGTGGGCCCAACAGACAAAAGAGATGGGCCGGAGCCATGCAGTGATGCCGGTGTGGATGGTGGATATAGCGCAGTGGGGCACACACTGCAGGAGGCCACAGCCGGACATGACATGGAAGACATCTGCAGCACCACACCCATGAACACAGCTGAGGGTGTACAGAGGCATATGGGGTACTGGAACATGAAGGGCACGGAGGCAGGACGTCCAACTGCCTGACAGCACTGTGGTGCAATCCGGCTGTACACAGAACAGTTCGGTGCTGGAAAACATCATGTTGTCAACATGTCAACATCAACACCTAGTGCAGTACAGATGCCAGAACAGCACACAACACCCGGTCCTGAGGCTGCAAGAGGGGCCACTCTGATGCAGGTGGAATGGTCTGTGAGGGGTGGATAGCCAGGCAAGGACCACCAGCAGCAGAACCCATTGGAGAGATGGCTGCAACAGTCAGCAGGACCAGATGGAGGGGGAACAACAACAGCAGTAGGACAGGGACCACTGCAGTACAACAGCTACTGCTGGTGACACCACAATGCCGGCTGTGCCAGGGGCTCGGACAGGGTGTGCCACACTGCAGGAAGCTGCACAGAGCAGCAACATGGTGGTTCAGCTACCATGCGCTGCACTGGGTGTGACACCAACCACCGTAGGTCATAAAGGGAAGCCAGCACACACACACACACACACACACACACACACACACACACACACACACACACTCTCACTCTAGTAGGAAGCCCGCATCATGCCAGGCATGTACAACTGACAGAGAGTGGTTCCACCGACGTTAACGCCTGCCACTATGTGAAGCGAGCCAAGAAAGAGTGGGGGTAAGGAGTGGTTATGTTAAGAACTGAGTAGATGATGCCAGAAGAAGTGAGCCAAAGAGATGAATGTCAGGCTCTTCAGATACACCCACCCCGGTGGTAAGGCAGTTATTTTCCTATTTGGTTATGAAATTTAATTCTTCACCAAAATGGAGAGGCAGGAGGCATGATTAGAGAAAAGTACCAGTTTATTTGGCAACTGACCACAGGGTAGGGAACAGGAAAAAGGGAATGACCATAACATAAACTACTACTATATTTCTACTGCCCTGAGGCCTATACTAACACTCTATACAAATGAAACAGTCAATTGATCGGCTGTAACAGCTACGCTGTAAGAGCGTCTTTCTTATCCTCAGACATCTGTTTCAACCTCGAGGTGCACCTCTCCCTAATACTTGGGTTTTAAAATACAGCCACTCTAATGCCACAAGAAAAGTCTACGCAGAAGATGGTTGGCAGTTGGTGCACGTAAGTTTTCTCTGTCATCGAAAAGAAATGTGGAACCACTCCACTGTCTTTCCAGTGAAGCTTTGGAACCTTTGTTAGAAAACTAAAGGATGCAGAAAGGATTTAACAGACCATGAGTTCTCAGACCGCACCGGACTTTACTTTTTTCTTCTTGTAGTGCCCCGATGGCACCACCAACCATGCCACACAGCTTCTGGGCAGTCGTCAGCAGCCAGTGAAGGAGCAGGCACCCAAGCAAGCCTGGATGGATGGCTTCAACACCAGGTAAGCCTTTATCTGGTCCCCCCAAACCTGCTGCATCCTCTCCCCTCCACAGCTACCAGAATCTCACTCTAACTGAACTTATTTTTTAAAACTAAACCTACTGATTCTGGAATGGCTGGAGTGGAATGCTGTGCATGAACAGCTCAGCACAACATTCCATCCAGGCCATTGTTGCTTGTGCTGCATATAAAATCTATATTTTTTTACAAGAATTTAGTGCACTGGGCGCCTCAGCTGGGTACACTAGGGGAAACTGGGGACTACTGGGGAACTGTAGGGGTACCTCTAACTTTGGCATATTATACTATGCACTGGTCCTGTGTCCACACCATACCCTGGGCAGAAACCCCCACCCAAACACACACCACTCATGGATGTACATGTGCCAGGCATACCTGTGCTGCATGCACATGTACCCCATGTCCCCTGTACATTGCCCATGGCCATGGCACACCCAGTCATTACACCACAGCATGGGACACGCACACAAGCCTGCATCCCGTACAGTGGTACCATCCACAGGACAGTGGTATGCACACCGCCAACCCAGACGGCACATACTGGACACCTGCACAGCCCCCAATGCCTGCCGTGGGAACAGTCGCCTGCAAGTGGGTGTGTGCACCATGGCATGCCAACAGCCACTGACACCGCATACCCACATCCATGCACCACCAACTACCACCAACCATGCGGACCCCCCACACACCTGTGACCAGAGAGACCAGTGGGTGCACACACCATGGTGTTGCGCACCAGCACAGGCATAGCCCTTGACACACACTGCACCATACCCGTCCATGGTGCCATGCATGCCCCCACACCTGGGTGCATGGCCTGTGCAGGACTGTTGCCTCCCCACCACACAAGGGACACCACATACAACCCACCACCAGCACTCACATACTGTACCCAACGTGTGACACACCACCACAGCAGGCATACTGAGCTGCACTATGGATGCCAATGGGCGGGCACTGCGGTATGCCACACACCGTGTCACACCACCCAGCCCCACCATGGACATGTGTACCACATTTCTGGCACTGTCACGTGCACAGCACATGGAGGTCCAAACCGTGGGTTTCCACCTTGTCGACTGGTGGTTTGGCTTACCCACTGTGGCATGCCACTGTGGAAGTAAGAGGACCCCAACACTGGGTGACACATGCCCACAGGGGTACAGTGTCCTGACACTGTGCACAGCATGTCACACTACCAATTCCTGTGGCACATTGCACCATGGTGGCATGCAGTGCATGCCACCATGGCATAGGACAGCTGTCCCTGTTGTCCACATGTCACCCTGTGTAGGCCCATGTGGGCAGGTACCCACACATTGGCTGCCACTGACCTGTACACACCATAGGCAGATGACTGGCATGCACAGTATGGAATGACACACAGACACAGCAAGAACACAGAACAGCAATGTATTAGGAACACAAAAGCAATACACAACAGCAACTGTGAAGGCAATTCAAGAGGTACACAATGCAATGGGCACAGTAAGCCACACAACAACAGAGGTACAACGGCAATACAATTAACAACATTGCACACTGTGTTACATAAACTCTGTAGTACCAGACACCAGTGTACGAGCTACACTATGTGCCCTGTTCATAGCATGTCCGCCATGGTATGAGGGAGGCCCTGGGCATTGTTGCACTCACATGCCCACTGCTCAATGTCCACCAATCTGGTCCAGGTAGACCAGCAGTTCATGCACTGCATCATTCAAGGAGGTCAGAAGCCTTTCCATGGGTCTGATGTGCAGGCTGAGTCCTGAGCAAAGTCACGGAGGGTGGGCGGGTGGGGCTGCATGTCGCCTTCGCCCCTGGCATCCCTGTCTGGTGACATGTCACTGTCACTCATGGGCTGTTCTGGGTCATGTTCTTGGGCTCCTACACCACCACCATGCACAGGGCAGCACCATCCCCATCCTGGCCAGCACCCGCCCATTCAGCTGTACCATAGGTGGCCTCGCCCGTTGCCATATCTACTGTGTCTCCTGCCGCAGACCATCCCACAGCACTGTTATCCAGCTCTGCATGTTGGTGATGCTCCTGTAGGTCACCCGGGACATCCTCCTCCTCTTTGGTGTCCTCCATATCCTCCTGCGGTGCACCTGTTGCCCGCCCTGGGCCATCATCCTTGTTCTGGCTGTGTACGCCCATGCATCACTCCGCTTCAGGCTGTGCATTGCCCGCATCAGGGAATGCCACCGTGCATCCTGGCCCTGCTGTCTGCTCCTCGCACCAGCATCAGCACCTGGAATACAATGTGACAGACTGTTAGTATCTGCACCACACGTCCACGCATATGTGTGCACTGACAATAGATATTTTGCCCAGATCACCAATGCAAGGCCAGCAGGCCATCGCCATGCCATGCCATGTGTTACATAGGCTGTGACATGCACCGACTATGTATGGGGCACACACCCACACATGTGTACACAGTGCATATGCCCTATCAGCAGCTGACAGCCACGGCTGGCATTGCTGGCCCTGCTGGCATGTGTGTGCGTGTGTGTGTGTGTGTGTGTGTGTGTGCACCTCCCCCTGCCTACTGGTCCCTACACAGTGGACTACATTGCTGCATACATGTCATGACTGCTATACGCTTACATTGGCAATGTTGTTCACTGTGGGGTCCTCCTCCCTGTCTGTCCAGTCCAGGTCCCCTGGGCCCGCCCTGCCCTTCGGTGGCACCGCCCTCTTTTGTGGAGACATAATAGTGTGTGACATCATCAGTACTCATCTATGCAGTCATGGTCACTGTGGTGTGCTGTGTGTCAGTCACGTTAGTATTACACATACCTGGCCATCCTCCATGCATCTGGACATCAGCTTCAGATGCCATCCTCCTCAGGTGGGCTAGGAGCTACCCTTCCCTCCAGGCCAGGTCATTCCAATGGTGCCTGACCTGCTGCATGGTCCTCCTGATTCCAGACACCACCTGGAGCCTGTTGCCTAAGGTGGACCACACCCTCTCCCTGTCTGCTGGGCTGGATTGCTGTCCCCCCTGTGGAAACAGCACCCTGCTCCACTGCTCAGCCAGGCTGATGAGAAGCACTGCCTCATCATCTGTAAAGTTTGGTGCCTTGCTCCAGCATGCTGTTGCAACTGGGCCTGCCACCTGGTCTGTGCCCTTGGGATAGTATTTTTCCCTTGACTCCCTCTGTACTGTATATGGAGCAGTGTCCTGTGCTGCACTGTTCTGTGTGGCCTACAGCTTGTGCAAGTGCAGTCCTGGCACATGCTGGTGACTGTGCTGCATGTGCGCAGCATTCCCCTGCTTTCCCGTGGCTGTTCATATTGCAATGCATGCGGCATACTCCTATGGACCATACGCAATGCAGTGTGCATCAGCATACATCACGCAATGCAATGTGTGTTGCCAGGGATGACACGAAGCACAAGCAGCATTGCTATGGCCACCATGCAGCGCATCCTGAGTTGAGGTGCATAGCTTGACATTCCCGCCCACTGTGTGGCGTGTTGCCGCACACTGCGTTTGTGCAGGGTAAAATGTTTGTGCTTGGGTGCATGCCTGCAGTGACACTATGTGCCATAACACACCCATGTTCTGCAGCCAGGGGTGCACTGCACCCAGCCATGTGCCACACCTTGGGCTGTGCTGCATAGTGTATGCCACCATCCACCCACACAGTCCTCCCTGTCCCCGTTGGACCTGCCTCCAGCGCCCACCATGCAATGACATTGCATGGTGGCACCAGCACCTGTGTGCTACACGTCGCATGGTGTCACTGTAGTGCTGTACTCTTCCCATGCTGTCGATGTATGCTGCCTAGTGCTGTGGCTGCAGTGCCTGGGACCCCACATGCCTCACCACTCCTGCCATACATTGCCCATCCACATGTTGCCCATGCTGGCAATGGACACCTGACCACTCATGCTGCTGCCAGTGTCACTGTGCTTTGCGCCATCTGGGTCAGTGCTCAGGCAATGGGCATATCTTTGTCAACAGTGCTGCCACTGCCTGTCTGCTGGCCCAGGTGGCGACACCTCCATATCACCACAGCTGTTCCGGTCCACCTGCAGTGTGAGCACTCTGCAGTGGTCCCTGGGTACCTGGAACTGCCTTGCTGTTCTCTGCAGTGCCATGGCAATGCTGCCCAGTGTACCTGTTGTGTGTGCCATTGCTGCATGTGTGTGGTCTTCCCATGGCCTCTGTGCTGTGGTCCATGGCCTGCACACAGCTTGGTGGTGTTGCCGTACCTGTTCCCTTTGCACACTGTGCATGATGTTGTGTGCTCAGCGAAAGTGTGGCCTGATGAGCTGCACCTGCATGCATTGTCTGGCCAATGTGTATTGGGCCTGGCCTTGTTGTCGCCAGTCATTGGAAGGCCTTGCCTCCTCCTCCTCCTCCTCCGCAGTGTCATCATCATCACTGGGTGCCTCCTCATCCTCTGCCAGTGGTGTGCCATGTTCAAGTGCTATATTGTGCAGCACGCAACATGCTATGAACAGTTTGCATGCCATTACTGGTGTGTACTGCAATGCACCACCTGATCTGTCAAGGCACTAGAACCTCATCTTGAGGATGCCAATTGTGCACTCTATCACACTGCATGTTGCTGTGTGGGCATCGTTGTACCGTTGCTCTGCTACACTCTGTGGATGCCTTGCCAGTGTCATCAGCTAGGGCTGTTGTGGGTATCTGCTGTCACCTGTGGGGAGGGGGGTGGAGGTTACTGTTGTGTTCATATACTTCCCATGCCCACCTGTGCTGTATGTGTATGTGTGTGCCTTACCTATCAGTCAGCCATCTGTGAGTGTCCCGTTCTGGAAGGCCTCACACACTCCACACTCCACAGTTCCTGTAGATGTACGCATCGTGTGTGGACCCAGGATACTGTGCCACAATGTCAAGGATCTTGCACCTGCTGTCACAGATGACCTGTACATTCATGTAATGTTATCCCTTACAATTGACATAGGTATCTGGTTCATCCAGCAGTGTCCTTATGACAATGTATGTGTAGTCTACTGCACCAAGCACATGTGGAAATCCTGCTGTGGTGTAGAATCCCTGCTTGATTGCCAGTTCGTCTTGAGTGTCTCTGGGTAGGTGGATGTGTTGGTGTGACCTGTGTACAAGGGCATCCATGACTGCAGGCACCATGATATGGAGGGCTTTGAGATGCTCACAGTGTCACCGCTCAGTGTCTGGAATCCACCAGTGGCCAATACCCTTAGGGCTGCACATACCTTCACCTCTGTTGGTATGGCATGGCCTCTCTGGGTCCTGCTTCTCAGGTCAGCATCAAGTTCCTGGCATAGCTGTACTATGGCTGCCTTGCCAAGCCAATATCATGCAATGCACTGCTCCTTGGTCAGGTCCATGTGGGCGGTGCGTGGACAGCACACACGCAGGACATGCCTCCTGTGTCTGTGTTGTTGTTGTCTGTGCACCTGCTGCATCTGTTGCCATGGTTGCTGTACATTGCCACCCTGTTGTGCTTCCTGGTGGGCACATTGCCTGTGGCATAGCATGGCCAGCCATATTCCCAGTAAGGCCAGTGGTGTGAACATCCTGCTTGGATTCATCTCTTTATGTCCTGCTGTAGTCCTGTGTATCAGTCCTGTTACACTATCCTGCCACTGTTACACCTGGGTTATGCCCCCTACCATCCTACATACACCTCACATACACCTCACACTGTATTCCTGGTCTATTGTACTGTGATACTGCTATTTTGCACTATGCTAATGTTTATCATGCATGATTCATTATATCTCACTATAATACATTTATCTAGATTATGTTTGTCTTTCATATATATTCCATATATAATCTACCTAATCACTGATAAGATGACTCTGAGGGATCATCAGTGATTATTGTATACTTATATTCTCATATAATTATATGTAGTGTGTGTTTTACACTCAGGCAGATATGCCACATGTAATAGAACCCTGTCAGCATTTCTCTTTGTCAAAGCAAGCTGACAGAGAGAGAAAGCCTTTGTTATGTCTATATGTCTTACACTGTATGTAAGCAAGAAGTCATGTTTATTTCAAGTCAAGTCATGTTTATTTATAAAGCGCCTTTCGAAATCAAGGCGCTGTACAAAAATAAATAGAACAGCAAAATCCAAGCATTAAACAACCATAACTATAAAGAATAAGCCAGGGTAAAAAAGATATGTCTTTAAAGCGATTTTAAAACTGTCAACGGTCGGGCATTCTCTTAACCAGCGAGGTAGAGAATTCCACAGGGTTGGAGCCGAAAAGGCAAAGGCACGAGATCCCGATAACTTCAAACGAACCCTGGGAATCTCTAGCAATCCCTCACTGGCGGAGCGGAGAGGATGGATATGTCTTACACTGTATGTAAGCAAGAAATGCCACATGTAGTTTGAACCGTCAGCATTTCTTTTGTCCAAGCTATAATGCAAAGGGAAGCATATTCTGTCTCATATGATACTCATTAGTAAGTCTGTCTCCCTAAGTTATTCTCCAATGGAGAATGACTTAGGACCAATACATATTGTTTCTACTATCTGTAACTATGAGGTAATCTGTGTTGCTATGCTGTTATCTGTAGTATATAGTTGTCTGCAACCGACTGTAAGTAGTCTCTAGAAACAAGATCTCTAGAAGATTAGTACTTTAGAAGAGTGGGGAGAGAGACAAGACCTTAGAGAACCTAAGATCTACAATCCTGGAGATTATGTACATTCTTCAAGAGAGTTGTGAGAAACCCTTCTCCCTTGTGATTTTCTTTGTCACATGCTAGGCTTAAGTTGTATAATAAACTTTATTAATACTCCTTGCTTGTTTACGAATCTTTCTTAGTAGACTCCGAGACACAAGAATCTGTAGTATTATTATTATTTACCCTACACATCAAGAGTGTTTAGGCAACGTAAATGGTGACCACGAGTGGAGTCTGGATGTTTGCCAAGTTTCATTTTAATTTCCTCCGTAAATTAAAACAGTGGTCGAGAAGTCCCCAGTAACAAGCAATTAAAAAAGTGTCTTCTGTTTAACTTTTCGGTCTGGTGTGTGTTCCACAGTGCAGACAAAACAATCTCTTGGCAGATATTCAATCTCTGTGTAATCAGTTGTTTTATTTATTTTTCCCTTTTCTTTCTCTGTGGGAACACAGCTGTAAAGGGATCCAAACAGACAGATAGACTGCTTTCTTGTGGATTTAAATCCTAATGGGTATTTACTCATCTAGGTGTCCACATACGCCAAATGTTGTTTGTGTGCTTTTATGAACTTTGGTTGCAAACAAAGTTTTTGATCCACTAACAGCTAAGGGCTTCTTGTCTTATATGACATCTCTAAATATATCAGTACTGAGTTGAGGCTGGATGCCTTAACATGCCAAACTGCATATGGTGGTTGGTTTGGTTTTGCTGAAGTAGCGAAATCTGGTGGTAGCCCTTTAAGGGATATCATTGCCCATTATGGGGAATTGAAAAATGGTACCAATGATCCTGAAGGATTATTAATTGCAATGTTGTTTAATTTGTTTTGATGCTGTTCTAAATAAAATATCTGTTTTGGAATATGAGTATATTGCTTACAGAATGGAGAATGCTGCTTTCAAGCAGGAAATTAGTCTGAAACGGGCTTCTCATACAGAGAAGATAATTGGACTGCAGTCTCAATTGCTGGAGTCTCTCCATCTAGAAAATGAGTCTCTTTTTAATGAGAGATGCAGCAAAGACCTGCATGTCTTAAGAGATAATGCTGAAAAGGCAAAACTTGCAAAAAAAAAAGTTTTTCAAAAAAATGGTGTTCTGGCTAGTAACACGGATTCCTTACATTTTGAAAACAAGGAACTTAGGGATGATAAGTCTGAAGTAATTACTGAAAGAGTTAACGTGCTGGTATTTCAACACCAGACCTTGATTGAACAATGTGATTCAGTATGTTTTCATTACATTACAGTTCATTACAGCAGACTTAAAATGAATGTTTTAAATCTAAACTGTGACACAGCTTCTGTCAATAATAGGCATGTTTTACAAGATGGGAATGTCTTGCAATCTGAAAACAATGCACTTTACAGTGTGCTAACTCCTGTATCTGAGCAGTTAGAATGTAGGAGTAAAAGTCAGATATGGCCAACTTGCGCCATAAGCCAGAGGTTTTGGCAGGGCATACTACCTTAATGCACAAAGACCTCACCTCTTCTCATGTTGAAGAGTTTGATTTTGAACACTCACAGTATGTTGTGGGGTGGACTAGAACAAAGGCTAGCCACTTGTTTTTCTGTGATTCACAAAATGGAGAATTGTTAGAGTCTCAAAATGGTGGATGCACATGTCATCAGATTGCATCCTCATACCATCCCCATGATGGCTGTTCATGGTCATGTGATGATGGTCATAACACAGTAACTCAGGATGCCCATGAGGTAATCCAAAATGGCCGACCACATCACGGAGGTTCGATCTTGCAGTCACAAGGACCTGTGATTGCTGCCATAACTAAACAAAGCATACCAGAGTTTTTTGGCATGATTAATAATGTTATTAGTAACACTAGTAATTCTCAGGTACAGAAGATTCTCATTAAAAATGATGTTGACATACTTTTGAATAAGGCTGATACACAGTCTGTCCCGAAGTCAGTGTCTGACACTGCAGAAGAAGTTGCTGCTAGCAATGTTTATTTTATTTGTGAGTCCTTGGTTAAAGAACACATTGCAGTTAATTACATGAAATGTTGTTTTTATTTCCTATACAATTTAACATCAGCTTTCCCTGAGAAGACTGAACATACTGCTTTTCCTATGCAGTGCATTAATACCTTAAGCTGCAACATTAAAAACAATATTGCTACCATCCAGCAACATTCTGGTGGGGAAACCCACTTTTCATTTGATGGGGAGGAGACAACCTTGATTCTGAAGGCCCCGTGGCTGTGATATTTTCAGCATCACAGGCCACGTTGGGGGGAGGGGGGAGGGTTACAGTTTTGATTTTTGAACCTGGGCTGACAACTGTCTCAGCACTACTTTCTCCACCCCCTGATGGTTAATGAACCACAGTCCATAGCTGGAGAACTATGTGCAGCTTGCACAACACTTTTCTCCACTGTGCAGGCACCCCTGATAGTGCCAGCACTGCCTGCACATGATGCAGAACCCCCTCCATCAGTGACACCTGGATTATCCCATACTGTGGCTGCAATAGCAGGCACAAGTCAGGAACAGTCTGGGTTATTCCCAGTACAGACAACAGCGGGCACCTCTTGCGAGAAGGTACAAGGTATCCTAATACTGATATCATTGTCTTTTCTTTTGGGATCACTTACCATGGTCCCAGCATTGGTTAATCCTAACACAACTTTAGGGTATTATTTTGAAACTGCTACATTAGATATAGCAATCTCAGCAGTTTTAGCCCAAACATACAATGGACATATCAGACCCCTTGCTTATGCATCCCAGCTGCTTGCCCCAGTGGAGCTGAAATACAACCTCTGTGAAAGGAATCATTTGGCTACATACTGGGCAGTGAGATACTTTATGTACATCATTGGATATTTACCCATTGTGCTGCATTCCAATCATTTGTCAACTAACTTTTTGTTGTCAAACAGAGTAAAAGATGACTCTGTATCCAATGCCAGACTTACACACTGGTCTCTCATTTTGCAGAATTATGTCGTCACTGTCCTTTCTATCAAAACGTCATCCTTGTTAGCTCATGGCCTACAATTTACAGGAGAGATCCATGATTGCTGACTCCAACCCACTGACCTACCTGTCCCAGGGACCTTTCTGACAGAACCTCAGAGAGTGTTAAAAGACAACACTGTGTGTCATGTTTTGACTGGGCACTCAGCCACAAATACCAACGAGGGTCAGATAGCAGGGTTTGGAATTATTGTACATCCTAGTGATGACAGAGTGTGCATGGCTAGTAATTGCATCATCGTACATGTACAATTTTCAGGCAATGTTAAAGCACGCCTGACAAATAAAATGAAAATCAAGGAGGCGAGGAGTCTCCTAATTACCACAAATATTTGCGGATGGTTTATAGAGCTGGAAAGTCCTTGAGAAATACATAGCTTGTGTTAAGAAAGGAATAAAAATATTTTTTCCCTATGTAAAATGATACCAGCATTCCATGAGAGGGTTAAGTGCTGCAGTCCGACAAAATGGCCTTGATCTAAAAGACTGCAGATACTAAGATTTTGTTATAGATTCTAATTGGGTCGGTTTCTCCCTAAACTGAATTTCTTTGGCAGAAGACAAACTTCTGTTCCAATTCTCTAATAGTACCTCTGTGAAGTACCGAGACTTGCTTGTGTACAACACAACACTAACAGTTTAAATACAAGCTAGCTTCATAAGGTTCGATCATATTGTAAAAGGACCTTCATTTGAGGGCAGTAAATAAGTTTCTTAATAAAGGAACTGAGGAATAACTTCCAGAAATAAGCCCTTATACCCCAATTGTATTGTATTATACGAAAGTGAAAATGATATTCACCTATCCAGTGATGGCCTACTCATTTGGAACATCACTGCTGTAACACTCATGAAAAGCTACAGGTAATTCCTGAACACCTGAGAGTAGATTTTATCTAATGTACCAAGTACATGAAACTCCAACTGGTGGACACCAGTGAGTCAGTAAAAACACTACGCAGACTAAAATCCTCTGTCTTGTGGCCACAGATGAGAAATGATGTAGAATACTACATTAGTAACTGTTTGATCTATGAACAGAACAATCCTATACCAGCTAGGAAAAATACATTGTTACCCCAGAGGCAATAAGGCCCCCGGAACAACATCCAGATTGACTACATTGGCCTTATGCCGACCACTAAGAACAATTAGTTTGCACTAGTGATCACCAACCAATTTTCCAAACAGTTTAAAGCTATGCCAAAACAGAACAACACAGTCAAAGTGACTGCAAATGTCTTGGTAAACCAGTTATTTACCAGATAGGGCTTTACCCCTAAAGGTAAATTCTGATTACGAGGATACGGCTTTATAGCCAAAGTAATGCAGTAAATTCTGGATTTGTTATGGATAAAACAAAAGTTTCATATCCCTTACAATCCACAGTCATCAGGACAGGTGGAATAGGTTAACAGGCAGATCAAAGTTATGTTATCCAAACTTGTTCAGAAAAACCAAAAAGGACTGGAATTCATTACTGCCTTTACTGCTTATGGCAATAAGTGGACACCCTCTGCAGGTACACAGCATACCCCATTTTTAAAATCATGACCGGACGGTTCATGAGACTTCCAGAAAATTTACTTCTGGACCTGTGTACTGCCACTGCTGATGGAGCATCAGTAGATAAATATGTTAAATAACTCAAACAAGACATCCAAAAGGTACATTTGTTTGCTTCACAATGTATGGGCAAGGCCCAACAACAGGCCATATCCCATTGTAACCAAATGCAGTCCAGCAGTCATCCAAGTTAGACTGCCTCACTATAACAGTCATTGATAAATAGCTATATGCCAATCAAATTAACCTGTTTAAAGGAAATTAAATTACTTTTCCATAGCCCAGTGGGTGGAATAGTACTAAACTAACTATATTTTTCTTTTCTCTTTCCTTTTAGGTTCCAGAGAGAGAGAGCGAGCTGCTTGCTTTTATGCTTAGTATTTTTTTTAGAAGTATGGGTCTTCGTACAAGCCCAAACTGCACGTCTTATTGCAGATCAGAACCAGTGACCTAATCCTAAACAGATTGTTGAGGCAGAGTACCTCACAAGCTCACATGATTTAATTGCATCCTGTGGAATTCATACTAAAGTCCTAAAAGACATGTTCATTGTCCAGAAGGGTAGTGAGGCCCTACTGAATGTTATGATCATTGCTTTGGATCAATTCTAGCAGCTAGACTTGATCTGGACTCCTGCTTACATTTTATTGATAATCAGGAATTTTGCATCCAAAATTATATGGCAATAAAAGCCATTAGACCTTAAGGTTTTTACCCAATAATGCCCCATAATTTGTGACACTTAATGCTGAGTGCCCAAAACAGAATCCTGGCCCACCCAGTGGTCTAACAGCCATTTCCCAACCAGGTATCCTAGTTAATAATGTGCAGCTTATGCACAACCCAGTGATTTTAAATCTCACCCTTTAGAACTTGAACTGATTTTGTTTTATGTTTATGTTTCACAAAAAAACATTTCCCTCATTTTGTTTTTTTTTTTAAATAATAATGTTATTAGATACCCTGGCAGCATACCAGATACAGTACTCATTAATGACTCCCCTATACAGGGACTCATAGCATGCATGCACCACATACACACATTTAGGATTTTCACATCCTGACTGCTAGTTGTACATCTTATGACTGTAAACCTACCCAAACGCACTACGCATTTTTTTTTTAAACAAAACACAGGTTTAGACTCAGGTCTACTTGGCTTTGACATATCTATTTGAAATAGGGCTGATATAGCCATTATTCAAGCATGTATGTTAAAGGTTCATGATAGTATGAAATTTAATATCATACCCCCCCCCCATTGCATGGTATACATGATCTTGCTCATTAAGAGTGATTTACATTTACAATGTTAAAGATATTGTGAAGGGGTTTGACCTGGCAAATGTTCATATTAATTAATTAATTTCTGCTCACATTAAGGAAGCAGATAAGCATCACATAGCTAGAGAAGTCCTTTGCACTGCCCTCAGCTATTATGTTCTTACAACCCTTTGGTTATTGCTTCCAGGATCTGGAATTAGGACATATCCTTGATCTCATACATGACGATTGTATGGGTCAGCAGCATTGCCACATTTTGCACTTCTGTTGCATGTGTTAACAAATGTTTATTTGAATCTAGCACTATTCCCTTGTCAATGGCAAGGAACCTTGGATATGTCACCACACACCAGTATTGCTCCATGTTTCAAAACAATCCAGGAAGCCATGTTTGTGACTTTCACAGTGTCATTGCCACATTTTCATCCAGCAACATCCATCTCTGATTGTCTGGCAACCGTCCATTCTATTGGTCATCTTGATGGGAACTTTTATCATGAACAGGTTAAAACTACCTCCTTTCCTTGTTTACCACGAGGTCTTGGGATTGTGACTGACTCTGAACATTGATTGTCGTACCTGAAAGGAACATCACCTTCTATGCAGATGTGACATCTTCCAACTTGTCTTCCCAACATGTGAATACTGGCCTAATAACTGAAATTAGGCTTCCATTTGTGAACTTTCAAATAAACTGTATTCAGTCCAGCCAATTAAGATTCTACAATCAAGTTTATTGTTATGCATACTATGAAGCACGTCTGGGGTGGGGGCAATCCCTTAACTCAGCAAGAAGACTCTTCTTCATTTGACTTACAATCAAGAATTCCATTTTCTTCACTGCTTGTTTTCCAAGCATGGTTGGCACCTCATACAAACTGAGTACTGTCATACACTTTTACACTTTTTGCAGCCATGTGATCATCTTCAGCTGAACAGTGTTGTTATTCCATTGTAAAGCTAAATGTGCAATCTAATGCACCCCCTGCTAAGGCCTATGAAAATACTGCTGCCTCCTGAACATTTGGATCTACCGCTGAAAAATCTAAATACATCGAATTTGAACTATGAATCTTCATCTAACACTTGAAAAAACTCTGGCTTTATCCCTGGAACTGTTTATAGTTTATGCCTTGTTGACATTGACATTGTGTTTCCTGTTCAACTTACCAACTGAAAAATGCCATCCTACAAGGTGGTATATTCTGCTAATGTGGAAAATTGTGTGGTGACCAACTATACATTCTTCTGATATGGACTAAAAGTTATGCAAAGTGAACTTTTCTAACTTCTATTTTTACTCCCTAAACAGGTAATAGGTTATACGGTAATCACACCTGTTCCCATCCTGGAACCAGATACCAGTAAGTCTAGTCCTAACAATCTTGATGGTCTATCTCAATTTTTACTTATTTTTAATATCCATACAGTCAACTTAAGTTTGTCTCTTCAATTTCTTCCCAATAGGACAGATATACACCTGATACATATCAGTATTTACTGATTGTTTTGATATTGGAAAACCCCATTGTGAAGTTTATTCCAAATGTTTATAGTAATACAAGGTTTACTAACATTTTCCCTTATAATTACATTTTGTTGTGTAAGGAAATCCCTGAAACACTGCCATGACCAGTTCAACTTCCTTTATCAGACTCATGCCTTGGGCCTGTAGATGAATGTTGCCTAACCTCCATCTTTTTGTTGTGTTGCCACTTTTGCAGTTAGGGTAACAAAGAGGGGACTGTTATGCATGGGTTATGCCCTCTATCATCCCACATACACCTCACACTGTATTCCTGTTCTATTGTACTGTGATACTGCTATTTTGCACTATGCCAATGTTTATCATGCATGATTCATTATACCTCACTATAATACATTTATCTAGATTAAGTTTGTATTTCATATATATTCCATATATAATCTACCTAATCACTGATAAGATGACTCTGAGGGATCATCAGTGATTATTGTATACTTATATTCTCATATAATTATATGTAGTGTGTGTTTTACACTCATACAGATATGCCATGTATGATAGAACCTTGTCAGCATTTCTCTTTGTCTAAGCAAGCTAACAGAGAGAGAGAAAGTCTTTGTTATGTCTCTATGTCTTATACTGTACATAAGCAAGAAATGCCACATGTAGTTTGAACCGTCAGCATCTTTTGTCCAAGCCATAATGCTAATGGAAGCACATTCTGTCTCATATGATACTCATTAGTAATTCTGTCTCCTAAGTCATTCTCCAATGGAGAATGACTTAGGACTGATACATATTGTTTCTCATATCTGTAACAAAGAGGTAATCTCTGTTGCTATGCTGTTATCTGTAGTATATAGTTGTCTGCAACCAACTGTAAGTAGTCTCTAGAAACAAGTTCTCAAGAAGATTAGTACTCTAGAAGAGTGGGAGAGAGACAAGACCTTAGAGAACCTAAGATCTACGATCTTGGAGATTATGTACATTCTTCAGGAGAGTTGTGAAAACCCCACCTCCCTTGTGATTTTCTTTGTCACATGCTTGGCATAAGTAATATAATAAACTTTATTAGTACTCCTTGCTTGTTTACGAATGTTTCTTGGCAGACTCTAAGACACAAGAATCTGTATTATTATTATTTACCCTACACACCAAGAGTGTTTAGGCAACACCTCTTCCTTTTCTTTTTCAAAGTCCACTTAAATCAGCTCTGTGTGGTGTAACAGGTTTTTGAAATCTCCTGTTTGGGTCACCTTTGTGAACTGCACTCCTGAGTCCTGCTTGTCGTGCCCCTGTCACAACGCACCATGCATCATGGCGCTAGCCGATATCTGGCGCTATGATGGTGCAAGGGGTGGTTGCCGCAGTGGGTCTTTGCATTTCATGCATGGTGCATTTGTGAGTCCCATCTTGCTTGTGTCTTGGCGCAAGGTGCTGCCTGTGTCCTTCTGCTCGATGCACGCACCATGCGTCTTGGTGCAGCATTTGAGAATCGGGCCCACAGTGCAAGCTAGGTGCTCAGATTAACTGAAACAAGAGCATTTGGAACTTGCAGTGAGCTCTTATCTTAGTGTATTCTTGAAACAGTCAATTTTATGGAAACTTACCAGGGTTTCTGGTAATTCGTTCAGCCACAAAGATGCCCTTTCAGCAAAGGACTGCTTACCCAAGTTCATTCTACAGAATAGTATTCCTAGGACATTTGTCTCATACTCCTGGTAGTGGATTTGTTATTAGCAAAGCAGCCAGCCAGGTGACGCTGAGGGCTGAGGTGCTGGATGCCACACCTCGCACCACACCATGTTCAAGAAGGAGCATGGGCCACTGGGGGTTGGCAGGGGAGGGAGAGGATTGAGTGTACAACAACAGTTCTCCTCTCCTGGGAAAGAGTGGGCATGTTATCCTGCTCCTTGGCTGCCACCCGGTGGAGGCTGGGGGTAGTGCCAGAGTTAGGGAGACCTGTAATGTGGCATTGTGGCGTGCATACACCTCCATGCATACGAGTTCTAGGCTACGGGGGAGGGACCAAGAAAAGCAGATAAATCACCTGCCGGCTCCATGGAGGCCCCTCCACTGCTCCTATGCTGTGGCCTCATGGATCTTCAGGGCCTGCTCCAGATATGTGTTTGAGGGGAGAAGATGGCCCTTCTGACCCACCATGGGGATCAATCCCTGGGGGATATAGGGCTTGGGAGGTGCCAGGAAGGTAACAGCAGTGGGCAGGGAGATGGAGGAGGAGAGAGCAATGCCAGCAGGGCGAAAGGAGGAAAAACAGATAATAGAAAAAAAAAAGGACAAAAAATAGTTTCAAACAGCCAAGGTGGTAACACCCAATAGTGCTTTTTTTGTGAGCAGACAGATCTGGTACTTTAATCTGCACTGGATGGGAAGCCAGTTGTTGAGGGTATAAAGGAAGCAGCTGTGGACAAGCATGCCAGCCCCTAGTACAAAGCGACAGGCCTTGTTATACACCAACCTACCTCTGTTTAGTAAAGAGTCCCTCATTATTATATAAACTGTGAGGCCATAATCAAGGAGTGGTAGGACCGTGCTGGATACAACACTATGCCTGACTTCAGTGGTGAGGTTGAGGTGATTCCTGTACAATGCACCTCATTTTCTGTTGGCCAGGCTAACAATAGTATCCACTTGTGGATAGAATGGTAGACTGTCACCCAGGATAATGCTTAAGTACTTAAGAGATTCTACCTGGTCTAATTTATTCCCCTTATCATTGTGGATGACTAGAGGAAGGACCTTTTTTATCTGCAGACCTGATAACAGCATGGTCTTAGCATTAGGTTTAGTTGTTTTTCTTTTTTGTAGTTTAAGACCAATTGGTTGTTCACGAACCATATCTCTAAAGACTCATAGTTGTTTTTAAGGTCAGTTCAGATTTTCTCTTGGTGTGCACTGCTGGTGTAGATGATGGCATTGTCAGTGTAAAAAGAGCACCTTGGATGTCTGGCAGGCCTCTAGGAGGATGTTCCTGAACAGGCCAAATAGGAGGAGGCCGAGTATTGAGCCTTGTGGCACACCTAGTGATACACTTTGTCATCTGAGAGACAGCTGTTAATCTTGAGCCACTGCGAGTGGCTAGAGAGGTAGCCATGACATCAGGCTACCATGTCCTGAGACAGGCCAAGTGAGAGAAGCTTGCCTGTGCAGTAGAAGCCAAAAAAGGCAATGTATTCTTAACAATGATCTAGAATCCTCAGGCATTTATGTACAACCTTATTTATGGTGTCAGTGTGAATGGTATAAGTACAAGCACTGTCAAATATTATACAGTACATTTAAATAATGAAACAATATCTAGACATACATCTGTACTAATGCAATTTTCTTGTTATGAGTAGGTAAACTTGAGAACAGCATCATCTTTGTTTTTTTTGTGTTTGAAATTAATTAATGTGGTCTATTCCATAATTGCAGTGCCTCAAACTCTTTTTATAGACTGGGAACAGCTACCTTAATGTCTTTGTCTTGCTATAAATAAATGAATCATCTGCGTGAAGTAATACAAAAGTGGATCTACAGAAGGCAGGGAGGACATTAACAAAAAGGCTAAGCAGCACTTGGCCCAGGAGTAGGCCCTGGGGAACTCCAGTGCTGTTCTTCTTATATGTAAAAGCAGAGATAGGCACCAGCACCACTTTTGTCCTGATCTCCCTACTACCTAAAAATAACTTGTAAAATAATATACTGTAGGATTGGTTTAGACAGCCCCACGGCCTTCAATGTTAGAAGCAACAATTTATGATTAACCAAATCAAATGCTTTGGAAAATTTTTAAAAAAAGGAAACAACCAGCAGTCCTAAATCAACAGAAGTGTGTAAATAATCAGAAAATGTCAAAAGAGGCTGCTCCAGGGGCACAGCAGTAGTGAGTTGCGTTGCCATGCAGGTGACCCGAGATCGTCAGCAAGCTAAGGATGCCACGTCGGGGGCTGAGCCTGACTTGAACAGCTGCTGCTGTGTAGTGTGTTGCAGTTGGGGACGGATGGTGCTGCACCATACATACCACAGTGATCCCTGTGATGGGCCAAGGGAGATTGCTCCCTCCACAGTATATCATTGTGTACAGTCGAGGCAGACATAGCTACGCATATGCCAAGGGGTGGAGGGAGGGCAGGGAGAAACCCGGGGAGAAAACACGGGCTCTGACTATATGAAGTCTTGGGTTCCTGGCTCCACTGGGGCTACAGTAAGTACCCGATGACTCTGTATCCTAGTCCCCAAATATGGGGTGCCTTGTGGAGGAGGGGGTGTGGCTTTCCCCCCGGAGCCTCCACTATCAGCGGATACCATGGGGATATCAGTTGGGTGCAGGGTCCCAGGGGGAGAGGCAGGCAACTAACAAGGTCAGATCGGGGTACATCCCTGGGACCAGGGTATATACATGGTGAAGCATGGTCGGGGGAAACAATTAATTAAAAAAAATATTAAAAGAGCAGCATTAGTGCAGTCGTGCTTTCTGAACCAGTGCTGATAAAGATTAAGGATGCTGTACTTGTCCAGGTAGTCAAGCACCAAGTAGCTAAGATGTGTTATTAAGGCTTGACATTCCTTTGCTGGCTGTGCCAGAGGAGACCAGATCATAAAACAGCTATGAAAGAATGATGAAATTAGCAGCATTAAGAGCCCACCCACCTGTTCATGTGATGCAGCTGTATTGCATGTCAGTGTACTGTGGTATGGTACACTACCTGGTCCAACATGTGGTACTGTTTTCTACTTCTGCTACCCAGCAACATCTTTTAAACAAGAAATGAAAGATACCTTACTGACCTTCACCCAAGCAGTCACATTATACTAACATGCAAGCAAACAAACATACAAATGTGCCAACAGGTAAAGACCTTTCGGTCTATCGTGTCTGCTCAGTTGTCAGTTTTGACAATGATGAAAGAATTGCAACAGGGCTAAAGTTTTAACAGCTGTTTTACTTCTTTATTTAAAAACTGGAACAATAGTAACCTACTTTAACCTATTTAGTAATACCCATATCAATGCCATCTGATCCAAACCTAGTATAATAAATTAGTCTATGCATGTATTTCAGTAAGGTATATGTTGTAATTCTTTTAAAATAAAAATTGTAGGTGAGTACACATATTATTTACATAATTAACCAAATCTACTGGCACGGTGGTATCATTCAAAAGCTGGTAACAGTTCCCAAAATAATAACTGAATTAATCCGTAATTTTATGCTTACCTTCCAGATTGTTATCTTTCAGTTGCAGTGTAGTAGTTGTAAATGTAATGTTTGCTTAAGTTATGAGTGGCAATAAAATTTCAAATCTGAGAAGAACTCCTTGGAAAACTGCAATATTTTTCCATGAAATAGCTTTGTTGATTTAATCATTAATATACATTTATTTCTCATCTGCCTATAGGCTTCCAGAAGCTTTGTGTTCCCTAACACTTTCCAGGTAGCCCAGTCATGGTACCCGGGTTTCATAAGAGAAAGAATTTCATTGTTAATCCACTTACTATTGTAACCCCTGCCTGTGTGACTATGCGCAGGTTGAAGGGCCTGAGCTCATTGAATGGGTGCCTCCACCCAGAGGAATGGTTCTGTGGTAGCGTAACTGCTGTTGGTATAACCTTCTGGAATGCTATAACCCCCCCACTAACCCTCCTAGTGGCCTAAACAGAACAGCAGCAAAACTTTTGCACATACCATATGGCTGTAATGACTTGCTCACACCCCTTGGGTTCTATGTCATTAGGGCGATTGCCGAACAGTGATCATCCTTGTGGTGAGTGTACATCGCTGAAATCCAGTTTCGGTGATGTGCAACTCCTGCGCCAGTGAAAGCGCTGCAAAAACTCTGAATTTTTCTTTAATCCCTGCACTCCCCCCCTGGCAGAGGGGTTTCGCCCCCCGCACTCCCCTACTATAGATTCTCAACTTTCAGGCTAGGCACAACAAAATATGCTGGTGTCTGGTCCCAAACCCTGCATCCCCACTACCCCAGGCCAGCACCCACTCCACCACGCCACAGCACTAGCTCAGTGGCAATCTTCGGCACCACCCCATACAAACCCTCCCACCCCTCGCTCGGTGCACTCGCTCCCCCCAGTGAGCATATATGCGCATGACATCCCGTCACCTTTCATGAACCCTCCCCATCCAGTCGCCCTCCCTACACCCTCGCCATCAGGGTAGTCACTGAAAGTGGGTCGCTGTTTTGGTAGGCGCCCACTTGCAACATGCCCACATTAAGGTATACCCACCCCTTGCACTTACCACCAGGGCTGGATTGTTTGCAGCTGCCCTGAAGATCCCCTGTAAAATAAGACCTGTAATGCAACAGTTCAATGGCAATACAATACCCACACCAAAAAGGTACACACTAGCTAGATTAAATGCAAATACAACACAATCTAATTTATTCAGGGGAATGTGAACAAGGGTGGGGCATGAATCTAGCCGATGACTTATAGATTTGATTATTTCAGGCTGAAAATGCATGCACGAAGAGTCCCTTGTATACAGTCCAGGGTTTTAAATAATTGATTAACAGTTTTTTTCTTGGGACAATGCTAACTGTACAGAAAGTATTTATATAGGTTTTCTAGAAGTGTTATGTTTGTTAAACAAAGTGAGACAAGTGCTATGCATTTTCACAATGTTTTAGCACTTTTATGAGCAAAACGCTAATCAATTTTTGGAGTTAAATAAATTCCTGCAGTCACACAACCCTGGGTACCCAGTTGTAAGCAGGCTAGCCTGAAGCGATGCCTGAGGCAGGCCAGTGTTGCAGCTGTTGTTGGGACCCTTAGGAAAGAAAACAATTAGCATGCACATCAATCCAGAATTTGTAATCTGGAACTGGATGGCTCAGTTCATTGTAATAAACCCAAACAAATAAATCGGATGACAGACAATGATTGCAGCTTTGTTGCAGGGAGCTACCCTGTTTGGTACTCATGCTACCCAGACCAGGAGACAGGACTGATGAGATGAAGACTTCTGGATGGTGTTGAGCAGGGAGCCAAATCCCCAAGCGGGTCTTTTGTCAGAAAATGTCTCTGTGATGGGAGAGGCAGCCTAGGCCAAGATGGCAGGGCCCAGACCAGAGCAGACACTTTGGATTTAGTCCGTGTGAATGCTGGAGCAGCCTCCAGCTAGCATAACACACTTGAAGGTGGGGAACCAAATTGCGACCCACACAGGACATTCAGCACACTTATAAGCAACACAACTCTTAGTCACAGTTCTGTGCAAACCTCTCAATCCGTGATTCACTTTGGTACCTAGCAGGCCGATTGCTTCTGGAGCAAGTCTTCAGTCCCAAATTCAGGCAATGATCACTCTCTTTCTCTTCAGGCTTCAGATCTCAGACAAAGGAATTAGATTTAAGTCCCACTTTCACATTCACTGGATTTCTCACTGGAAGATATGACAGGCAGAAAAGTGCAGCCTTCCCACCAATTCCCCAGTGCTATGCAGGAGCAGCTGTTCGATGGCTCGAGCTGTTCACTCTCCAAACTCCAGCTCACGGCTGAACTCTTCTGCAGGCAGTTCTGAGGATTTCCTCTGTGATCCAAAAGGTTTGGTTTACTGAGGGAACTGTCTGTCACAGCAAGAGCTCCCCCTCCAGGTCCATTTAGGCGCCAAACCTTAAAAACTACAATTCCTACAGAAATTCAATCCTGCAAGTCCTCTGGGGAGAGTCTCCATTTTAGGTCCCCTGAGGTTTGTTGATCCAACTCTGGAAGACCAGAACCAAAAAGGTGTCTCTTATGCAAAAAGTCCATGCTGCAATGGAAGGCAGGTTAGACAAACTACTATATTATTATTAATAAGGCACATAAACAGTAAATGAACACAGTTTCCAACAGAGCTCCCTCTGCGTATATAGCAAGTGAAGAATGGAGCAGAAATATCACTTGCCTGGCCGGTCACGAGCCCTAAACTACTCGGACCCAGCCCAGACTAATTTCTAACACAGTATAATAACTTTCTTAAAGAGTCAGGCATGGAGGCTTTCTATAGCACTCTCATGCAGACACATACAGCTACTGCAGACACAGGACACCATCCTGACAGTGGGCATTAGGCAGCCCAGGAAGACATTTTAGAAAACCCCAAATTGTAGGGGGGAGTTACACTATCATTAAATCTAATCCTCAATTTCCGAAGGGAAACATATTTATTACAAATCCTATTAAATTAATAAATAGAAAAGTTGTTCATGTTATGCAATTCATTTTTTGCCTAGTTCAAAGTCTTTATGTGTAAATTATGTTAACATTATTAATATACGTAAGACCCCCTTAATAGAGGGCTTATGTTGCCATTTTAGGCATCCTTTTTCCCTCCTATCCCCCCCGCCCCGAGCTAGGAAATGGCTTAGTGCTCTGGGGGATATTGGCTGCTGGACGCCTCAAGATGCCAGCAGAGAGTAGGTTTTATGGAGTATATAATGGAGCAGACAGGATGTTTTGGGCGCTTTCCAGCCCGGGCATTTGGCCTGGGACTGGAGTGGGGTGGCTGGAAGTGCAGAGTGAGGAGCACAGAGAGGTGGGCAAGTAAGGGAGCTCAGCAGTCTGAGAGGGCCAGAGGGCCCCCAAATAGAGTCAGGATGATCTTTTTCAGCATCGTGGTCAACGAGGAGATGGAGGAATGGAGCTTCATGGGGGAAGTATGGGAAGGTAGGTCCTGTATCATTTGGGGCAGGGAAAGTAGGTGGCTTTCAGGGGATGAAAGATCCCCAAGTTCAATGTCCGGGACATTTCTGTGCAGCAGCAGGACTTAAACTTCACAATGCTGTGAAGTCTGATGGACTATCCTTGTTTCCTGCTGCTGCACATGCGCAGTTCCACACGGTTCTGTGCAGCTCCTCGGCATCCCCCGGAGCGCACTTACCTTAACAGAAATCCTCAGGAACCCGCCTGGGGGCAGAGAACATGCACCTCAGTCCAGCTGGAGATCCAGAATGCAGGGTGTCACAGCAAGTCTCACGGAGTGATGGCGTTTAAGCGAGATCAGCCACAGGGGGTCATATGAGTGACGAGTCTGTAAATCAAGTGGCCTGTGGCTGATCTGCACCTCTGTGGGACAGAATTTAGTGCACCATCACTCTGGAGCTGACTCTTCACCAGAGCAGACATGCTGTCCTGCCGCTCGTGTGCATCTTCTGAAATTTGGGGTGGCTGTTGAAATGAGATGCATTCTGTCTCCCTCTGGCTAAACAACTTGGGGGCCATGCGTTTTGGAATATTTTGGCAGGGATTTTCGGGGTAGCCTGATTGAAAAGGGTGGCATGCAAAAGTGCAGGTGATTGATTTTTGACTGAGTTGAACCTAGGGCTAAATATTGCCCACCAAAACCGGGGAATTTATTGAGAACCACCAGAGTTGCAGCTGACTGAAATAAATCACTAGAGGCTGTAGAAAATAAAAATAGTGTACCAAAATGGGAAATTACTAGACTAGTTACACTCCAGCCAAGTTTTAAGCTGTTTATAGACTAGGCAGGATGCAGAAAAAAATTTCATCAACTGAGTCCTTGATGTTTGTGACTAGTTAAGCAGCAATTCTAGTTTCTGCAAGCAGCAGCCTGTACAATCTATGTTTTGTCTGTGCTGCTGGGGGACTAATTAACCTCACAGTTAAGTTAACTGCACAGCAAAAACAGTGCTTGAGTGAATTCCATATAAGCCTGCAAGTGCTGTGTGAGACAGATTATTTTAAATAAAAATATACTGGACTGATGAAACAGTGTGCCTGATGTTATAACTAATTATAGGCCACTGTGAGCAACATTAAGTGTCTGTGTCAGACAAAGTGACTTTTGACAGTCATTATAACTATAATCTACAGTCACTAAATTTATTCTGGAAGCAAAGCCTGCGTCAGTGAGTCTGACAGTCCTATTTTGTTGAGACACAAGTCAGTGCAGTCACTATAGTATTTTTCTGGGCTGAAGCAAAGCCTGCATCAGTGAGTCTGACCATCCCATGAGACAGAAGTCAGGACAGTACATATTTAATAAGCACTGAAGCAAAGCATATATATATATATATGCTTGAATAAAATGTGTCTCTCTCCTCACCTGACGTGGTACACATGAACCTATGATATGCCAGCTTGTTTGCACCACTGAAACCTTAGTTCCACCAGTGAATGATTGTATCACTGGTAGCTATATAAGCTCTAATGTTTTACTGTGTCTTGTTGTTTTTTGTCTCTCCTGACGAAGTGCCTTTGTAAATGAGTCCATGACTCAAAAGGTCTGTAAATCCGATACTCGAATAAATAAAATAATTAAAATAAAGCCTACATCAGTGAGTCTGACAGTCCTATTTTGTTGAGACAGAAGTCAGTACAGTCATAAGTATTTGTCTGGGCTGAAGCAAAGCCTGCGTCAGTGAATCTGAGTCTCTGACCACCCTATTTTGTTGAGTCAGAAGTCAGTGACAGTACATATTTAATCTGGGCTGAAGCAAAGCCTGCATCAGTGAGTCTGAGTCTCTGACCATCCTATATGTTGAGACAGAAGTCAGTGACAATACATATTTAATCTGGGCTGAAACAAACCTACGTCAGTGAGTCTGAGTCTCTGACCATCCTATATGTTGAGACAGAAGTCAGTGACAATACATATTTAATCTGGGCTGAAACAAACTTACGTCAGTGAGTCTGAGTCTCTGACCATCCTATATGTTGAGACAGAAGTCAGTGACAATACATATTTAATCTGGGCTGAAACAAAGCCTACGTCAGTGAGTCTGAGTCTCTGACCATCCTATATGTTGAGACAGAAGTCAGTGACAATACATATTTAATCTGGGCTGAAGCAAAGCCTACGTCAACGAGTCTGACAGTCCTATTTTGTTGAGACAGAAATCAGTACAGTCACTGTAGTATTTTTCTGGGCTGAAGCAAAGCCTGTGTCAGAGAGTCTGACCATCCCATGAGATAGAAGTCAGTACAGTCACCATGTATTTTTCTGCGCTGAAGCAAAGCCTGCATCAGTGTCTGACCACCCTATTTTGTTGAGACAGAAGTCAAGACAGTACATATTTAATCTGGGCTGAAGCAAAGCCTGCGTCAGTGAGTCTGACAGTCCTGTCTTGTTCAGACTGAAGTCAGTGCAGTCATAAGCATTTTTCTGGGCTGAAGCAAAGCCTGCGTCAGTGAGTCTGAGTCTCTGACCATCCTATATGTTGAGACAGAAGTCAGTGACAATACATATTTAATCTGGGCTGAAGCATAGCCTATGTCAGTGAGTCTGACAGTCCTATTTTGTTAAGACACAAGTCAGTACAGTCACTGTAGTATTTTTCTGGGCTGAAGCAAAGCCTACGTCAGTGAGTCTGACAGTCCTATTTTGTTCAGACAGAAGTCAGTACAGTCATAAGTATTTTTCTGGGCTGAAGCAAAGCCTGCGTCAGTGAGTCTGAGTCTCTGACCATCCTTTATGTTGAGACAGAAGTCAGTGACAGCACATATTAAATCTGGGCTGAAGCAAAGCCTATGTCAGTGAGTCTGACAGTCTTATTTTGTCAAGACAGAAATCAGTACAGTCATAAGTATTTTTCTGGGCTGAAGCAAAGCCTGTATCAGTGAGTCTGACAATCTTTTTTTGTTGAGACACAACAGTCAGTACAGTCACTATAGTATTTTTCTGGGCTGAAGCAAAGCCTGCGTCAAAGAGTCTGACCATCCTATGAGACAGAGAAATCAGTACAGTCACCAGGTTCTTTTCTGGGCTGAAGCAAAGCCTCATCTCTAACAGTCTGATCTATTTTGACAGACCACCAGTCAGAGTACAATAATTTCTGAAGCTGTCAGTGTGTCACTAAAATCACGAAGTTTGCAGAAGCACACCACTTTTCCATTGTGTGATATAAAACAATTATTTCAAGTGTCACCCCTTGGTCATCTCACATCATTGTCAGTCTTTCAGTCAGTGTCTGTGTTGTGTCTATCTGCCCTGACTTGCTAACCTATTAAGCCAGTATTATTTCTGGGCCAGATAAGTGCCTTAGAAATGTGTATTTCAATTCTTGCTCATTAAAATATTTTCTAACTAGTCTTATTCTTACCCAGAGCAGTTTCTCACAGCAAAAATTAGCTTATTAAAATTTGGTTTCTCAAAATCTGGTGGAGCAAGTAGTAGTACTACAACATCCAGTTCTGCTAGATATAAAAGTTCTGACAATGGCCTTACCAAGGATCAAAGATATGACAGAGAAAAAATGGTCAGAAATTTCCGTCCTGACTGGAAAAAAGATTTTCCATGGCTGGATTACAATGAAGAAAAATCTGTTATGTACTGCATATATTGTAAGGCCTACCCCCAAATCAGTGATCCTAACTCAGCTATGGTTAAATATTCAGGAGATCATAAGTTAGACCCCATAAAGAGGCATGATTTGACGAGGCAACTCATCAGTTGCATAAAACATTACTTAAAGGATACCGCTCAAGTACCACCCATTCATCTGTCAGAAACTGCTCTGAGTCAATCTTTTCAAAAAAGACACATGACAACAAAAGAACTTGACAAATACAAAATTTTATTTAACACTGCATACTCTGCAGCAAAGAACGGGAAACCTTTATCTGATTTTGAAATCATTTGTGAGATTCAGCGTAAAAATCGTTTAAATGTTGGCAACAACTACACGAATATAGTAGGTTGCCATTTGTTTGTGGACAACATAGCTAAAACAATACATTCAGCAGTAACTGACAAGGTCAAAAATGCCTCCTTTTTGAGCTTTCTAGCAGACGGAAGTACAGACCACTTCATTACTGAACAAGAAATTGTCTATCTGAGATATGTAGGTGGTAACTGTTTGCCAGTCACACACCTAATAATTGTGTTACCACTTGAAACTGCAAGTGCTGAGGGTGTATTTAATGCTATTGAGAAAGCTTTACAATCAGTGGATTTGCCATTACCAGAACTGACAAGCAATGGACATCCAGCACTTCTATGTGCTAATTTTGATGGTGCATCAGTTAAACTTGGTGAATGGACAGGAGTCATTACTAGACTCAAATCATTTTTGCCAGATGTCATTGGCATTCACTGTGTTGCCCATAAACTTGAGCTTGCCATTTTGGATGCAAATAAACATTTCAAATACATGATCAAATTTGAAGACTGTTTAAAAGTTAGTAGCAGTGGCTCAGTAGGTTGCACACTTGCCTCTGAGGCCGGGAAATTAGAGGGCGGTGGGTTCAGTTTCCACATCTGGCACTTGGGTTAATATCCCAGTACTGACACTGTAGTGCAGCATGAGAGGGGTGCTGAACTTTTGAGGTGCCGTCTTTCGGATGAGACATTAAACTGAGGTCCCATCTGCCTGGATTGGTGGTAGTTCAGGTGGATGTTAAAGAAAAGAGTAGGGGAATCATGGAGTGGGTTATGGGGCCTGGGTTATAAGAAAAAATCCTGGTACCCCCCTTGGTTTGGGTCAGTGCCCAGGGGTCCAGGTGGGGAAACAGCTCACTTTCCTGCTCCAGAGTTTGGGGGATGACCACAGCCAGTAGAGAGTGAGTAAGGAAGAAAAAGATTTGGCTTACCAGATTCAGAGAAGCCAGGAGATTGCAGAGATCTGAGTTGAAGAGGTCTTGGATAAAGTATCCGAGAGAGAGGGTAGGGAAACTCCTTGCTTGTGACTGCCTTAAGATTCATTGTTTCTGCTGCCTTTAAAAATATTCAACCAGTATGTGTAAAAAGTTTGATTAGCTCCCTGGAGCTGCTTTATCTATTTACGGCACCCAGCCAGCCACCGACCAAGACCAGGACACCCGCCTACAGCTCCTTGGAAGCTGCTTGTCCCTGAACGGGGCTGCTCCAGCTCACTCACGGTCGGCTGGCACCCAGCCAGCCACTGACCAAGACCAGGACACCCACCTGCAGCTCCTTGGAAGCTGCTTGTCCCTGAACAATGTCAATGTCAATTTTATTTAAAAAGACGCCCAATCCCAAAGGCTCTAGGTGCCGCACAAAAACTATACAGTGTGTCATACCGTATACATTCCTTAAAATAACATACATAAAATTCAATTTCCAATGCCTGCATAAATAAAAAGGTCTTCAGATGGCTCTTAAAAGCCTCAATAGTAGGGGCCTCTCTCACTTCCAACGGCAGCGAGTTCCAGAGGACTGGAGCAGCAACTCCAAACGATCGGTCCCCAGCTGATTTCAATCTTGCTCTCGGGACTTTGAGGAGGCCACTATTAGAGGAGCGGAGATCACGGACAGAGGTGGACGGTACCAGGAGATCAGAAAGGTAGCCAGGGCCCTGTCCATGTAGGGTCTTATAGGTGAGAAAACCCACCTTGAACAATACTCTCCACCTGACCGGCAGCCAATGCAATTCGTGCAATACCGGAGTAATATGACTGAACTTACTTTGTCCAGTCAAAAACCGGGCAGCAGCATTTTGCACTAGCTGCAGTCTGTGAAGAGAAGTTCCAGAGACCCCGAGATAGAGGGCATTACAGTAGTCAAGCCTAGAAGTGACTAAGGCATGTACCAAAGTAGGGAGGTCCAGTGCCGGAACAAGGGGCTTAATCCTGCCGATATTTCTCAGATGAAAAAAACAGGAACGAACCACAGAGGATATTTGAGCCTCCATGGACAAATTCCTGTCAAAGATCACACCAAGATTACGCACCCATGGGGAGGCCATCAATGACACAGCTCCTAGCACAATGCCAGTCACAGAGTCAGAGGCCATCCCATCACAAACTCTGTTCGACTCCACTACTAATACCTCAGTCTTGTTAGGGTTCAGTCGCAGGCAGCTGGAAGACATCCAGTCATTTATCTCAGCCAGACAGATATTTAACACATCCACTGCATTTGATGTTCCTGGGGCAAAGGAAAGGTATAGTTGAGTATCATCAGCATAGCAATGAAAACTCAAACCATACCTCCTAATGATCTCCCACAGGGGCAGCATGTACACTGCAAACAACATAGGAGCCAATACCGAACCCTGAGGGACTCCACACGAAAGGAGGTAGAGTGCAGATGAGAAATTACTCATCACAATCCGCTGCCTCCTGTTAGTAAGAAATGACTCAAACCATTTGATGACAACACCGGTGAGTCTGCATAACTCCCTCAGGCAGAAAAGCAATACACTATGGTCCACAGTATCAAATGCTGAAGAGAGATCGAGGAGAACAAGAATTGTCTTGTCCTCCTGATCTCTAGCCCTGAGGAGGTCATTTTGCACCCGAACTAATGCAGTTTCAGTGCTATGTCTGGCCTGATAAGCTGACTGGAAGGGATCGTACAACTCGTGGGTCCTGAGATATTCCCCCAACTGAAGTGATACCACCTTCTCAACAATCTTTCCCAGAAATGGAAGATTGGAGATAGGACTGCACTTGCCCTAATCTCCGGGTCCAGAGAAGCTTTTAAAAGGGGTCTCACCAGAGCTCCTTCAAGGCATCCGGAAAGACACCCTGACTCAGGGAGCACCGGACAATCAGGGCAAACACCGGGCCAACAGTGTCAATGCACCTCATCAGGAAGCATGTTGGCATGGGATCCAGTTCACAAAAGGTACACCTCAAGTTGGCCACCATCTCAGTGACCTCACGAACCTCCACTGGCCTAAACTCCCCCCACCCAGAGAGAGTGCTCTTAGAACACGACTGGCGACCACTGACAGCAATGATATTACTGGCTGAGGAGACCTCCCGCCGGATCGCAGACACCCTGTCCGAGAAAAACCGAGCAAACTCCTCACAATCCTCATTCGAGGAAACTCTTCCGGGCTGAAGACAGAGTGGATGGAGAAGTCTATCAACAGTCCGGAAGAGTGAGGCTGGTCGGCTTCTCCCAGCAGCAATCTCCCGAGACAAAAATATTGTCTTCTTTCGGTTGATTGCCTCCTGATATGCGCAATAATGCGCACACAGGACCAGTTTGTCAGCCCCCAGACGGGATTTCCTCTAGTGATGCTCTAATCTCCGACCCAGCCTCTTCATTTCCCTAAGATCGCTATCATACCAAGGCGACCTCAGGTAAGAAGTCCTGGGTCGTACATGGAACAGGGCTACTCCAGCTCACCCACGGTCGGCCGGCACCCAGCCAGCCACCGACCAAGACCAGGACACCCACCTGCAGCTCCTTGGAAGGTACGGGACAGCGCAGCCAATCGGAACACGGGTGCTTCCAGCAAACCCACTCTGATTGACAGGAGTTTTCCCCTGCTATAGACACCTGGCACTTTGTTAGATTTTCGATAGAACTAAGCACATTTCAACTGTGTTATTAGGAGTTTTTCAACTGTATTAGCTGGATTGTAATTTCTACTACTGTTTTAAAGTGCTTACACCTCTTCTGTCTGACTGCTCTTCCTGCAGCACCCCCATCCAAGCACTCTGCCTTGGTGCCGATAAGTCTAACTACCTTTTTGTGGCTAGTTTTCCATTAGCAGGTTATACAGACCTGCCACTAGAGGGATTCTTGGTCTTCTACATAAATCACTGTATTCATTCATGGGCAATATAGCCTGCATTATCATTCTACTTCTTTCCCGGTTCTGCTACAAGGGGACTTGTGTCTGAAGGGTGGATGGACACTAACTAAGCTGCTCCTGCTCTCCTTGTTCCCCTTTCTGCTGTATTTTCTCATCTAGGTTTTAAGTGAGTACCTAGGTGGGCAAATTACTTGCCTAGAAAATATTGCACTAATACAAATCACGAGACCACTCAATCTGGGACCATGGCTTTCCTTATTGTGTTTTTATTGCTCCTAAGGTGCAGATGTTTCAGCAATACAGTGCAATTCGAAGTACCTCAATGCAATTCAGTTCTCCAATGTACCTTATCAATTCCTAATGTTATAACGGTCTACCATGCAGACACTATGTCATTCTCCTCTCCCCTTTTAGCCTATTCCCCCCGGTTAGCCTACACCCCCTTGCTACTGTCCTCACCTATGTCTACTCAAGCACTTACATTGATCACGATCAACTGTCATTACAGTGGTGCCGCTCTGCGCAGCACGATATGGGTTGCATGAAGAAATAAAAGCAGTCTCCATTCTTATACGCCCTTAAAGAAAGTTATACTTCTGCTTCTTCTCTGCTCAGGAAATGTGGAGCTCAACCCTGGCCCCCCCCTACAACTTACCTCGCCTATCGATTTTACTGAGGCCACAGGTCTCAAAATGATGATGGTCAACATTTTAAACCTGCCTAAAAAACTTGTACAGCTGCAAGCCTGGCTGCACACGTTAACCCAGACCTTATCATAATTACTGAGTCGTGGTTAAAAAAGACGAACACTGATCAACAAATATCACTGCAGGGCTACAACTTATTTAGTGCAGATAGAGAGTCTAGAGGCGGGGGTGTGGTTATCTACGCCAAATCTAAGTACTTGGTCACCAATATTAGTTGCAAATCTCTAGCCAAGGAATTTGAGTTAGTTTCGCTGAGCCTTCATCTCCCCTCCTCGGAATGTATCACTATCCTAGGTGGCTATAGACCCCCGCCTGGTGGTGATGAAGTCCTTAATCTTTTGAAATCCATGTTCGTAGATGCAAAAACTGAAACAATATTTCTAGGAGATCTAAATTTAGACTGGCTGTCACCTAAATCACACGGCCTCAAATCCCTTTGTGACGAGCTAGGTCTTGGGCAATTAGTCAGTGAACCTACTAGGAACAACACTCTAAATACTGCCAACAGTTCCATTCTAGATGTGGTACTAACCACCCATCCACACAAAATATCTCGTTTGGCAGTGTTTCACAATGACATGAGCGATCATGGAATTGTTGCTTGCATAAGATCTCAAATTAAGGCCTGCCCACAACCCATCTTTATAACAAAAGATCCTTTTCAAAATTCAGTGCAGTAAACTTCCTATCTGACCTGAGCATGATCAGATGGCAAGATCTTTACCTAGCCAAAGATGTCAACAAGGCAGCTTGCATCCTTAATGACAAACTCACTACAATAATAAATAAGCATGCCCTTTCATCAAAGTAAGTGACGGAACAATTCAACCCTGGTTCACCTCGGATCTCAAGGCAGCCCTTATAGCTCAAGATAAGCTCTGGGCTAAAGCTAGACATTCCAAAGAATCTTTGGATTGGCAGGCCTTTAGAACAGCCAGGAATAACTGTGTGAAAAACTTCGCTCTGCTAAAGCTAACTATTATATTTCTACTCTCGAACATGCTAAGGTAACCCTCATAAAATATGGAAGACTATCAAAGCTATAGAGAGACGCCCATGGCCCCTCTGTCCCAACAAAGATAGTTGCAGTGGCAAGATTGTGGAAAACAAGTCCCTAATCCTGGAGGAACTTAACTCCCACTTTGCCACAGCTGGATTAGCTTTTGACTCGTCACCTTATGCTGGTGCTGCGGTGAGCCAGCATACCCCTCCCGCCACATCTAGTCCTGCACCAAGCCCCTTCCAACTGCGCGAGATAACTTATAAAGAAGTAGAAGATTCTCTTCTTAACTTAGACACCAAAAAAAGTGCAGGGGACGATGGCTTGGAACCCTTTTTCCTAAGATCAGGCTACTTCCATCTCACTGCCCCAATTCTCCACGTCTTCAATCTTTCCATTACATCTGCTACTGTGCCGTCCTGCTGGAAATCAGCACATATCCTCCCTCTATTTAAATCTAGTGACCCATGCAATGTAAACAACTATAGGCCTATCTCCATATTGCCTATCCTTTCTAAAGTTCTCGAAAAACTGATCCATATTCAGTTAAAATCTCACTTGGAAACCTTCTCTCTCATTAACCCAGCTCAATCTGGCTTCCGGGCTAATTATAGCACAATCACTGCACTAGCAAAAGTAACCAATGATTGGGTCTCTGCTATAGATGCTAAGAAGGTAACTGGTGCAGTCTTTTTGGACCTCGGCAAAGCTTTTGATACTGTCGATCACAAACTATTAGTCAATTGCCTTGCAAAGTTAGGTGCCACATACCATACCACCCAGTGGTTCTCTAGCTACCTAACTGGAAGATTCCAAAAAGTAAAGGCGGAAGGCTTTTTTTCTGCTGTCTTGCTAGTTGCAAGAGGAGTCCCCCAAGGATCCATCTTAGGCCCTATCTTGTTTTCTTTGTACATTAATGACTTAGATGCTAACATATCTACGTCCAATCTGCACTTTTTTGCAGATGATACTGTGTTGTATACTTCTGGCTCATCGTTATCTGAAGTCAAGGGAGTGCTTCAAGAGGACTTCGCACAACTTGAGCATAATCTAATAAAGGCAAATCTTCTGCTCAATGCTAAGAAGACTAAAGCGATGATATTCTCCCGCAGTGCTGTCTCAGGCCCCCCCAATACCCTTGCCCAAGACTTCATTGTCACCACGCTAAACGAGCCTCTGGAAGTTGTAACCAAATTTAAATATCTAGGTATCTGGATCGACAATAAATTATCTTTCAGTGACCATGTCGAAGAAGTCTCTAGAAGGTTAAAAGCAAGGTTAGGTTTCTTCTACAGAAATAGGTCCTTTTTCCCCCTTGAAACTCGAAACAAGCTTGTACAGGCCACTTTTCTCCCCCTACTCGACTATGGTGATGTAATCTATTCCTCCACCAATCTTGCAAATCTAAGTAAACTGGACATCCTTTATCACGTGCATTACGTTTCATTACCAACTCCTTACTGCTCGCACCACTGTGACTTATATGCAGCTGTTGTTGGACATTCCTTACTACTAGACGCCTGCTCCATGCTGGGCTATGGACTCTTAAACTGCTCCTGCAGAAATTGCCAAGCTATCTCTCTTCCCTTATTAGTATCTCACATAGTGCATACTCGTTAAGAAAATCTGACTTTATATGCTTGACATACCAAGGACGCGGACTTCTTTGGTAAACGCGCTATTGCATATGCCCTTCGCTCCATTTGGAACCAATTACAAACGTGCATTGAAACTAACTAGCACAGTTTCAATAAACTTCTACAAATCACTAAGTTCAGCCAAAATAAAAGACACCTGTAACTGTCATTAAGTCTCTTCCTTCCCCATGTGTGTCATATTTATCCACTGGTAAGGTATAATTGATTTGTCATATTAACTGCTTTCCTTCCCTTCTACCCTGGCTTTACTCTTGCTTACGCCCACTGCTACTCTATCAAATCATCTCCCTCCCATATCAGTTGTAGACTGTTGTTTGTTCTAGCTGCCAAAATACTGTATATGTATGCACACACCAGTCATCATGTTTCATGTATCAGTATGCAACCCTGTAAGTCGCTTCCCTGTCTCATATCAATGTTTACCACCTCACGGTCACCCTATGTGGTACCCTTGTATGTATATCCAGCCTGTATCATGTAACGTGCATTTCATGTATATACTGTTATTACCTATCTGTGTTTGTACTTTAAGTGTTTATGTCACAGGACCTCCTTGTGAATGAGCTTGCTCAATTGAGTTTTCCTGCAATAAACTTGAACTTGAACTTGAAAATAAAGTGTGTGACCCCTGCATTGTTGGGAATCATTTGCTGTGCAGGAGCAAAAATAAAGAAGCTAGTTGGGAGAAAATAGCAGTGATGTGCCTTATTTAAACTGAGAGGGGGAAGTGAATGAAATCAAATTCTTCTTCTTTTCCCTTTATTTTCAGCTGAATTAACTTTTCATGAGTTGCATCCCAGATAAAGTTTCATCCTGCCCTTGGCAGGGCTGAAGGGCTCTAAAGGGGACTCCAGAAATGACAGAGTGCAGCATGAAGTCCCTGGTCCAGTGTGCAGCCTTCGGGGTGAAACAAAAACCAGATTCTGTGGCTGAAGGTGACAGTGCATGGGTATTGAAGATGCCAGAAAGGTAGGGTATGACTTTTCCTGCCTTATATGAAGTGCATGGGTCTCGATGTTAGCGCTTGAAGGTACCTCTCTTTTATTTGCCCCTAGACCACCTGCAAAAGAAGTTATGCCCCTAGATGGTGGGCATACATGTCCTAAATGTTGGAGTGAACATTTTTTTCATATGTTGATTCCTGTCTTGTATATTTATAGGTTTTGCTTGTCTGTTTGACAAGTGGCTGCTGAACATTATTGAGATAAAGAAAATATGCTGTTTGATTGCCTTCAGTGCCTCATTGTTGATACAGCTTTAGTACACTGACCACTATTAACACTCACTACACTAACTGTAAAGAAAGGTAAACAAATGCCTTTCATTGAGTTGTCAGGACACAGTCATGAAAACAAATAGGAAACAAGAAGGCTATTGTTCCCCTGACAAAGGTGGCTGCTTTGTTAGGGAGTGGATATGCTTTGTAAAGGCAGCAGGCTTTAATGTGAGGGTGGAGACACTTTGGAAAGGCAGTAGGGTTTAATGTGAGGGTGGAGACACTTTGGAAAAGCAGCAGGCTTTAATGTGGGGAGTGGAGACACTTTGGAAAGGCATCAGGCTTTAATGTGGGGAGTGGAGACACTTTGGGAAGGCAGCAGGCTATAATGTGGGGTGGAGACACTTTTGAAAGGCAGTTGGCACTGGAGATTCCTGGTACTCCTCTCCTCCCCCCTCAACTCCTGGTACTCTCCCCTTAACAGTCAGATCCACCGGGGCAGGTATGAGCAACAGCACTGGTGGCTCATGCCACAGGGCAGGCTCCAAGGAACCAGACAGGCACAGTAAACCCACACATGACTCACAACCAAAGTACATGTATTATTGTGGCATAATAACTAGTGAGCAATGTTTCCTATGGGCTCTCCCAGTTATTATTAGCTGTAAAACTGACTGGTTATTATGGGAGACACACGCTGCTTCAAACACTCTGACAGCGAGCTCATTCTCACAGCTGTGCAGTTGCTGTCATTAAAAATTAGTGTTGTGGCTGTGAGAACTGTCAAACTCACTGACTGTCGTATTCATTCATTCATTCATTTGGTAACTGGATAAGGCTCACTAGGCACAAGTGCCTGTTTTCAGTGGTGACCCGGCAGCACTGGCGAGGTTGTAACTTGCTCAGAATCACACAGTATGTCAGTGGAGGCTGTGGGAATTAAACCCAGGTCTGCTGGATGTACTGTACCAAACTCATTCACAGCTTGTTACTGTAACCTCCAGGCTATACTGCCAGCCCCAGTGTCTTAAACAGAAGGGTCCCCTCAGCCCTTTATTCTGTTTCCCTGTGTAGTTAGTAGGCATGCACAATGATTGCCTCTATTGTTTCCTCCTGATTTGATCAGGATTTAAATGTAAGTGAAGGTACTTACTTTGGTGTGAAAACCTGCTTAACTCCATTGCAAAGGTCATACCCTGACTCATGTAAGACATCTTGAAATTTTATGACGTTTTGGTGCTAAAGCCTGCAGTAGGACTGTATTAGTCAGTGCTGTTGCTGTCCTTTGCAATCCCTATGTTCTTGTTTTATGCTGGCCATGAAACTTTTCAGGGCATATTTATTTATTTACTTATTAGATCAACGGTTTACAGACCTTTGAGTCAAAGACTCATTTACAAAGGCACCTCGTCAAGACAGCAATACATCACAGCAAACAAAACAGTACAGTACATAATGCTTAGATCAAAAAAGCAATCAGTGTTACAGGAATTCACTGGTGGTAAGCTTGGTAATAGGTAGATCACAGTAGTCATAATATAAGTACACGAGTACCACACATAATAAGTACCCTACTGTTTTTTGTAGGTTAAAATATATCTGAGTTAAAAAAAAAAGCTTTTATAGAATGCAGGGACGTCATTAGACATGTAGCAGAACCGAATGAGAGTATAACTTCTGCTAGCTTGTGCATGTATCATCCGTATCATCAGCTCCCATGATACCTTTCATGAGTGGGGTCATGACTTTTGCAATGGAGACAAACAGGTTTTCACACCAGGGAAAAACAGAGTGAAGCAACCTCATTTATATTTAAATTAGGATGACATTGGGGAATACAAGAGAGGGAATCATTGTTCTTGCCTACAAACTACACGGGTATAGAGAAAATAGGCTATGGGGATGTTCTATTTAGTGTATAAATGAAACTACTTCCTAAACTGGTGCCCTTTCCAAACAATTGCTGACTAAAGGGCCATTTACCTTTGCTAAAATATTCTTTTTAAGGTCAGCATTATCCCAGTGGTTCAGTTATAGCATTTGAGTTGACAGCACAATACAAATAGTGCTTGTGAGAATGTCTCTTAGTCTGTGTAATTTCTGGTTGGAAAAAATTGCTACACCAGAAATGAAAAAAATGAATGCATGGGGTAGACTGTTTCAGTCAAATTAATTACACACCCTCAGTGTGTGATGCTGGATAACCCCTGCGTGCTTCTCTGTCAGAGTTTATGTAGCCTCATACCACTCAGGGAGTATATTAAATTCTCATAATATACCCCACCCCATGCATGATTCTAGATATAGTAATTCCACTCCTACATCACAGTAAGAGCACAAAAATTAAACCTTACACATCAAGCTAATGCAGAAGCAGCTGTTATTAACTCTTGACATACACACACAATCGCACACATGCGTGCATGCACACATGCCACACAGCCATATATATATATATATATATATATATATATATATGTAACCAGCCCAACTCTTCATCCAGCTCAAGGCTGGTTACTAGAGAGCACTTGAAGGGCTACTCCTGACCCTGACAGATGTTATATTGGGGGTCTCAGTTTAGAAACAGGAACCTGATTCACAAAACATCTGGGAATGCCGCAAGCCTCAGGTACGCTGAACAAAGGGCACGAGGGCTTTGGGTATTCCCTAGGCGGCGATCTGCATTATCGGTCCCGTGCTCTGATTACCACAAGTTAGACCAGCTTTTTCTGGTCTAACTTGCGACAATCTCAGGTATGCTTTTTACTGGGCTTGAGCCAAATATTTGGCACAAGCTGTCGCAAATCGGGAATATTGTCACATATGCACATGATCTTCCTGAATCGGGTGCAGGTTGTAGCAAAATGTTTGGCATAGCTGCGCCAAAAAATGACTTTGATGCAGGGCTTGACACAAGCCCTGTGTCCCCATTTGTGAATTGGGCACAAAGAAGTCATAAGGGATAGGTAAGGGGGTGGCAGAGCAAGTCCCATAGACCTGGAGGGGTCTACAGTGTAAGCAGTGCAACAAAAAAGGGCAGACTGGATGGACCATGCGGCCTCTATCTGCTGTCAACTTCTATGTTTCTGTGTTTCTTGAGTGTCTGGAGTTAGTGTCTGGAGTTTGTGTCTGGAGCTTCCTGAGTCAGCCAGAAGTGGGAAGCTGAAGCATGAATATTCATGGCCCTGACCTCCCCTTTGTGTCATATACTGTAGGTGAGGAAGGCAAGCCAAGAGCTCAGTTCTTCAGGAACCAGCAAGCCAGAGGGAGAGTTCAGTCACACTGTCTGCAACTTAGCCAAGGGGGCCTGTGGTCTAAGTGATGGGGCAGGTTTCCTTGGTCCAGATGGCGTTGGTCCCCTCAGATGAGGTCTCTGAAGACTCCAGACCCAATTGGGGTCCCAGAGCAGAACACACCAGAACACCAGATATGAGAAAGTGGACTCCATCCATATGTTCTGCCCAAGAAAAGATCAAGACCCGATGGGCACCTGGGTGCTGTGGAAGGCCATCCCTCAAGGGAGATAACTGGGATCCTTGCAGATCCACTTCCTTTAATGAAATGCAAGGAAGACTGCAGTCACGTGAGTAAACCTCCATTAACATCTGTAGGTGAAAAAAGGGAAAGGGTACTAAGAGTAGTATGTAACCCCCCAATAGGAAATCTGAACAAATGGTTATCAGGAGAAGGGGGCTTGATAAGAGTTGGGGTCAGTAAGTCCCCGGGATAGGGTCAGCATTGGAGTCTGTTCTTTTTCCACTAGGGCTATCAGAGTGGAGCCAAAGGGAGAGACACACTGCCGGACCAACTGAAATATATGTAGTAGTCGATCACAGTTTTAATGTACTAAATAATTCACTCAGTTGTCACTTGCTGACACAGGGAGCTCAATTCTCAAAGGTCAGAGAATGACGCAAGGAGCAAGCTACATCAAAACTTGCACCGATTCTGATTTTCTAACACTGCGTGTGTCAAAAGAAGAACTGCCTGCGCCAGCGTGGCTTTCATTAGGCTTGCATCAAAAAAATGAGTGTGCCACGTCGCAACAGGTTTTGCATCAAAAAACGGATGCACTATTGCCTTTTTGGGGATTTTCAGTGGTGGAAGCTGTTGACACTGTGCTGAAGATGCATGCCGCAGTTAGACCAGACAGAGCTTTTTTTACACAGAAGCAATGCAAAAATAATAAAAAACTATAACAGATTACATTTATCTGAAAGTAATAGGTTAGTTACTAGTTACTTTCAAATAAATGTAAATTACATTTATTTGAAAGTAACTAGTAAGTAATCAGTTATAGTTACGTATTACTTTTGTATAAAAAGACATAAGTAATTGTAACTGTAAGGTGTATTACTTTTTCCAGTACTTCTCCATCCTTGCTAGTGACTGCACAGAGCTTCCTAGAACAAGTTTCCAAAAGTAATAGAAAGTAATAGAAGAAGTAACTTACCCAACACTACTGGGAAGGTGTATCAGGTTAGAATAAGGAAACATGAATAGCACCATGAAAACCTCAATATCAAAATAGCAAAAATGAAAACAGCTACAGGGATAATACAGCGCACGTAAGGTTAGTGCTATCTCTGTAGCTGTTTGCCATTTAGAGAAACAGAATAAAAGGGTATGTCGGTCAGACTGCCACCAAGCAGCTGCTGTGGCATAGAGGGTAGTGCCACAGGCAGTGGAGAGCAGCAGAACATTGACAGACCGGAGACTGATTCCCAGTCCCGACTTATGCTTGTTTTCTTTTCTCTTGGGACTTTGTTTTTTTGTGTGTGAATTTCACCCCCTCCTGATTTCTGTGGGTATTGTGTGCCACTCAACTCCCGGTTGTCCTATGTGGTTCCCCTTCTCAATGATCCCCCCATGCCAAAGTTTCTTCCCTTCCCTTAGTTTTCTCCCCTCTGGAGGTGATTATTTAGGGGGTGTTTGGGGGCAAAGCTCCCTGTAATGGGGGGGCTTGGGGCAGAGCCTCTCATGAACACACAGTGTAGTCAATTTAGTTTATTTGGTGCTGTTGTGGAGCTTGGTGTTTTTGCCCAGCACTGTTGTGACTTTTGCTGTTTTGGTTGCGCGGTTGTGTTCTCTATTCTGACCTAGTGCCCTGGGAAGGTACCATTGCATAAATGGTCTTGGGCCATTGTCTTGGCCATTTCATTTGTGGTATTTTTTTTGACTGGGCATGAGTCATTTCTCACCCCATGCACTGACTTTTTGACACAGCTTCAGTCATTCTCGTCCCATGCATTTTTTAACTCAGTTTGAGTCATTCTCACCCTCTGCATCGTTTTTTCGACTCAGCTTCAGTCATTCTCGTCCTATGCATTTTTGACTCAGCTTGAGTTATTCTCTCCACATGTGACACATTTTTGACACAGAGGACCTCTTGTATCCATTCAGGGGACTTTGCCACAGAGAAAACGTTTCTTGCAAAATACAGTGCACAGCATTTGGCACACCTGGGTCAGATGCAAGGTGGCTGTTTTGGTGCACCTTGCGTTGGTCTAAGGGCCCTTTGAAAATCTGGTCCAGGAAGACACACACAGGCACAGTTTGCCCCCAGGGTAGTGCTTGCCCTGCCTGGGAAGGTACCATGGTGTAAATGGTCTTGGGCACTCTAGGGGTTCCCAGGGCTCCCCAAAATGGGAGATGAGGTTTATGGTAATTGAAGTACCAGCAGCAGTAGAGGGAAACCTGGAAATGCACTCTGTGGCATAGGAGTAAGAGATGTCTTGAGTAATTCAATGTAATAAATGGCATCAATGGAAGAGGTAAACTGCTGAAGGTGAGGGGGATGCCTTTAAGGATGTATGTCACTTGACAGCTAAAAAAATATCATTTCTGCTTGATCCCAGCTCCCAGTGTTGGCCTTCATTTGTGAGTGGTCTCCTATTGTAGTACCCCCAGTTTGTGCATTGGTTGTCCCTGGTTCCCATTTGCCTGACCCAAGGTGGCAAGGTAAAAAGGTAGACAGTGATCATGGTGTAAGGTGTGTGCTCCTCTGGACAAAATATTCCACCATTTACCCCTACACAGAGGGGGTGCCCAGCCTTCATGAAATGAAAAAGTGTTTAGTACATCAATTTGTATGTTAAGAGTTTTACACTGTATCTCGCTTTGTTGTTGGATTGATTTGGCTGTATCATGTAACCACTTAACCATGTAGTGTCACTGTAAATTGTCCTTCACCCCACCCAGATACACCTGGAAATGAGATATACACCCTGAAACAGACAATACACATGCACACACGCCCCCACACACACACATGCACGCACGCGTGTGCGCGCGCACACGCACACAAACACTCAAAACACTTACACACAACCTGAAATACACGTACTCTATACACCAACACTTTCAAATACACAGACATGCACATGCATCTCACATATATGCACAAACAGCTTAGACATGGCTGTGGGGGACTTCTCCAAATTATTCCTTGAAATTTGTAATAGAAAATGCATCATTTTACACCAAAGAAAGAAAGGAAAAACAGTCTCCCATTAGTCACAAACCAGATCAAGAAACAAATTTGACTAAAAGCCAGAGTGCAGAACAAAGCTAACAAAACCCTGGAGCCTGAAAACTGGGAAACTTTTAAACTTCTTAGAAACAAACATAAAATTCTTATTAAAATCGAGAAAGCCATATAACAAAAAATACAATAAACCAAGCTACTAGCCCCTCAATGTCCTAGGTCCTGTTAAAACAATTAGGGGTTAAGTAAGAATGATTCCAAAATTACTTTCAAGGATGACCCAGGGAGCGAGCTGCCAGCCTTAGAAATTGCAGATTTGTGCGAAATATGCATTTTTGTAATCTGCCAGACATTGTCTTAGAGAACACAAGAAATCCAAATCCTGAGAACGTTTATCTGAATTTTCAAATTGACCCTCTCTGAGAAAATACACCTGCATTCTATTTTAAAGTCTTTAATACAACAAAGGATCTGAAGGAAATAAATCAGGTAAACATAAAAAAGGTTACTGAAACTAATCACACTGAGGTAACATTTTTGAAATACTCTGCAGTCTTAATCACCCCTGTACTTAAAAACATTTGAACCAAAGCTTACAGCATTCCTACTTTCCAGCACAATGGAAATGCTCTAAAATAGTCCCTATTTTTAAAGGTGGGGACAGTAATAATTGTTCAAACTACCAAACAATAGCTTTGTTATCTGCTGTATCAAAACTATTTAAGACATTGACAAGAAATCAGCTTCACGCATATTTTAAAAAGAACAACCTACTTGCCCCGTACTAGGCAGGCCTCAGGGCTGGGAGGTTGATGTACTCTGCACTACTGGACTTTGTGGACATTGTGGCAAAAGGAAAGGAAAAGGGAGAATCCATGTTTGTAGTGCATGTTGATCTGTCGAAGGCCTTTGACCTTGAAGACTTCTAGATCTTGCTTACCAGTTTGAAACAGACTGGCATGCCAACCGGTATACTATTAAAAGGGTGACTGAGATTGAATGACTCAGATTTGAGCGACTCAATCTCAGCACCTGGAATGTGAGCCACCCTGAAAGGGTAGCAACAGGCAAAGAAGAAGGCGAGTGGAAGAGGAGGATGGGAAATGGAAGAGGATAGCAGAGAAATGGGAAAGGATGGCAAGTATGTGGGAGGTAGTGCGGTGAGAGGCTCCCAAGCTGGCCCTGTGATGTGGTGGTGAGGGTGGCTGGCTACAGTGGAGAGGGTGCAAAGTTCGGAGCTGGGGAGGTGCACACTATTTTTGGTGTGATGGGGGTATTTCATTTTTTTACAAGTTTCACCCACTCCCCGACATGCAGGGGGGTACGGGGGGGAACATTAGTCATCGCTGTAAGTATTCATCGCCATTTTTGTTTTTGCCACTGTACACTTGCCTCAATGGCAATCGCTGTTTGGCATTTGCCGTTATGATATAGAACCATGCCAACCAAAGTAGTCTATTGGTTCAGATCATTGTGACACGTGGACAGCCATTTCTGAGTACACTATGGTTTTTAAAATATAAAAATGTGTTACTGATTGTCTCTGCTGAGAAATTTGGTGCTCTTGGAATGACCTCACTCACCCCCCATTCCGGTCTCAGCAAAAAGATGAAAGCCATTAGATAATTACAGGCTAGAAGATACCTAATCTAGGATCTCTTATTTATCTAAGTTAATTATAGCTGTAGTTGCTAAGAGGGAAATCATAAACTTTTATAGCGTTTAGGGGAAGAGTTCAGGTTATGTGACACTGGTGCGAAGTCATAAATGCTTTGATGTCCATGTGAGAGAGGATACTGCTTATAGATGAAACAAAATTTACAGACTTGATTGGGGAAGTCACATGGGGAAAGGTGTTTCTGCTGATGTAACCTTAATTATCTTACCTTCTAATAGGATAAAATATCCTGGGTTTATGATTTTTCATAAACAGAGAAGGAGCTAGGTGACCTCACGCAAAAGGGTTGGCAAAGACAGTTTTTTAAACAGTATTCTGTTTTCCTTGGCAAACACACACTTTTATCTACACTCTGAGAAAGACACATCTTTAAGTACTTTAAGCAGGTATTTAGAGAGAGAGAGAGACAAATCTAAGTACTGTAATAGGAATTGCATTCTTAAAACCTTGTTCTTTTAAAAGATTGTATGGTTCTTGTGATATATGGTTCTGTATTTTATGTTTTACATATTTTTATCTATTTTAGTAAAACTCTGTTTTTAGAGCCTACTTGGTCTGTCTTTGAATTTCTTTCTTTAACAAGTGAAGTATATATGGTTAAAGCTGACACTATGCATAAGCTTGAATGGTGATACCAAACTGAAAAAAAGGTAGAGTTAAATCTGAGGTCTTTTATTAGAGTTTTTAAGGGTTCATTTTTGTACACCTGGTTAGGTGCCCGTAGGCAAAGATATCTGTCCACCGAAGACAGAATTATCTGAGCCTGTGTATTGAGTATGCTAGCAAGAGGTTTACAGTTTGAATCCCTCCAGAACTTGAGACCAAAGGTTCATTCAAACCCACAAAACAGACAGGAGGGTTACCGTGTTTCTGTTATCTGTTCACAAGACTATGATCAGAGGTTGGCACTTTGGGAGTAGAGGGCTGACCTACTGAGTGGGTTTGTGACAGATTGGTTGGCAGCGGTGTGAAAAAGTTTGGTATTACAAGCTTTTATTGTTCAGTGTGTCAGCTTGAGACCATCAGCTCACTTGCAAAGAAAGAAGAAGGCAATGATTTATTTTTTTAAAAAAGGAGACAGAACTATATCACTTGGCGTACAGTCAAGTTCCTACCCATTTTATTTTATTTTCTAAAGAGCAAGTCAGAGTAGCCATAGTTAGGGAAGAAGATGGCTTCCAACTACAGTAGGCACACTGTAGACTACTTAAACCAGTTGTGTAGGGACAGAGGAGTCCCGTTTGAGGTGAAAGCCAGTAAGCAGAACCTCGTGGATGCCCTGATGGTAGCAGATACCGAGAGCAGCGAGTCACAGATCTTGACTGAAAATGACCAAACCTCAAGTGTGGCAGGGCTAGTGACCAGTGCAGTGTCCAGATCCAGTGAGGATGACAGCAGAGCCACTGTCAGTGAAGGGCCACGGCAGCAGGGGAAGGTCACCAGTATCCTGGATCCAGAAGTACTCAGGCTGCAAACTGAGTTACGCAGGATGGAGCTGGAGTTCCAAAGGGAGAGGGAGCGAGAGAAGTGAGTGGCGGACTGTGAGGCAGAGCGAGAACACCGAGAGGCAGAGTGAGAACAGAGAAATGCTGACCGTGAGGAGCAAGAGCACCAGATGCAACAGGAACTGGAGAAGCTATGACTCCAACCAGTGGCACCAGAGCAGGTAAGTGGCTTGGGTTTAACTGGGACTACAGGACTAGGTTACAAATTGAATTCCAAATTGATAGCCGAATTTAAAGAGGGGGAGGATATGGATGCATTTTTAAATTCTTTTGAAAAAGTTTGTATTCAGGCTAAAATTCCTAGAGAGTCCTGGAGCTTCCAGCTATCCCCGCTACCTACCGGGAAAGCTCGGGATGCATTGGGTCATTTGGACAATGAGGACAGTGATGATTACAGCAAACTTAAAGCTGCACTGTTAAAGAAATTTGAATTAACTGCTGAATCGTACAAGCTAAATTCCATAAGCTCAGGAGAAGCCCTGACATGAGCTATGAGGAGGTAGCCATGAAACAATGTCAGTTTTTAAAACAGTGGGAAGGAATTGAAGCAATCTCTGTTGATAAAACTGAAAATGTGATTTTGTTAGAACAGTTTTATTGGGCATGCCCAGCAAAGCAAAAAACCTGGCTGGAGGACCGAGATCCCAAAACAGTGCAAGAGGCTGCTGAACTCTCGGACTGCTATGCCAAGAGCAGACCTGCTCTGAGAGTGAATGGGGGGTGTGGCAGTGCAGAAAGGGAAAAGTGCGCCTTCAGGGCAGCTAAAACTCTCACTGCCTCCATCAAAACCAGTTAGCCCCAGGTTTCAGAGAAAAGATTTCTCTGAAAAGAGAAGTGAATGTTGGTTATGTAAAGAAACTGAGCACATTGCCAGACAGTATCCCAAAAGAATGAACAATAATAGGCAGAATGGTACTAGAAAAGAAGTGGGTTGTTTGTGTGTCCCTGGAAGCATGCCTGTGAACATGAGGGAACACATGCATCCTGTCATGGTGAATGGTGTACAGACGCAAGGGTTAAAGGACACGGGGCATCCTAGACCTTGGTAAAGTGGGCTGTAGTACAGCCTGGTCAGCTTATACCTAATAAATACGTCACTGTACAGGACTTTACTGGTGAGGCGAAAACATTGCCCCTCGCTGGTGTTCTCCTAGACTGGGGTGAAACAGGGGGAACTGTGCAAAAGGTGGCTGTAGCCAAAACATTTGCAGTGGATGTAATCCTGGGCAACAATCTCAAACAGGGGATGGTATCTGCAGTTATCTGTAGCCAAGCGGCTAGGAAAAATTGTAGTTCCCTGAACCCCACAGAAGCCATTATGGAAACCACTGAGAGGCTGGTTCCCCAGCCTGTGTCTCCAGATGGGGCGACTAATGAAAGGGTAGAAAATTCCCCAGTAGCAAGTAACCACACAGCTACAGAGGGTTACTCTGAAGAGGGAGGGGTGACCCCTTGTCAGAGGGTTGGGATTGACAGTGATCCCGAGTGCCCTGATGCTAGTGCTAGGGACCCTAGTTTAGTGACTGAAGGGGACCTGTCCCATGCCTTGGGACTGTGTGAGGGGTTTGCAGCTGCTCAGAGGGTGACCCTAGTTTAGAGAAGCTGAGGGCTTGGGCAGACTCGGACGGCACACAGGGAGGTGACGGCAGACATAAGGTTTATTGGGAAAATGGACTTATGTATACTCAGGCAGTACAGACAAAGGGAGGGATGCTAGGCAGGCAACTTGTCATTCCCCAGGGGTATCATGAGCAGCTGCTCAAAACTGCACATGAAATTCCCATGTCTGGTCATCTGGGAATTGTGTGCACTATGCAGCAGTTGGCCCAAAATTTATATTGGCTTAACTTCACCCAGCAGGTAAAGGAGTATTGCAGGTCTTGACACTGGTGCCAAGAAATAGGGAAGGCGGGCAAGAAATCCCAAGCCACCCTGATTCCATTGACCATAGTAGAGGAGCCATTCCAGAGGGTGGGAATGAATATTGTGGGGTCTTTAAATACCCCCAGCTCCTCAGGGAAGAGATTCATCCTGACTGTGGTGGATTATGCCACCCAGTACCCAGAAGCAGTCACCCTATCCTCACTGAGGACAGACAAAGTGGCAGATGCCTTACTTGGGATTTTCTCCCATGTTGGGTTTCCACAGGTTATCACCGATTGAGGGGGTTCATTCATGTTGGACCTGATGAAATGTTTATGGTAGAAGTGTGGGGTGGTGCAGAGATGCAGGACACTGTATCACCCACAAGCCAATGGTCTTGTGGAAAGATTCAATGGTACCCTAAAGTCAATGCTCTGGGCATTTGCTGAACAGCATGGGAGGAACTGGGAGAAATACCTTCCCCACCTGTTGTTTGCATACAGGGAGGTGCCCCAAGAGTCGACAGGATTTTCCCCCTTTGAACTCTTATATGGACGCTGGGTACATGGGCCCCTAGACTTGATCTGGGAGGACTGGGAGGGCAAGCACGCCTCCTAGAGAACTCTCATTGTGGATTACATCGTTAGGTTTAGAAAAAGGCTATAGGAGCTTATGGGGACAGCCCAGAGCAACCTGGCAGCTGCCCAACAGAAACAAAAAGTGTGGTGTAACTGCAGAGCAAGAGCTTGCTCGTACATGGTGGGTCAGGAAGTCATGATCCTTATTCCGGTCCAGAAAGACAAGCTGCAGGCTGAGTGGGCAGGACCATACAAAGTGGTTAGGAAGGTAAATGACATGATCTATATTGTAGAGTTACCTGACCGAAGACAGACAGAAAGGATGAACCAAGTCAGCATGATGAAGCCATATGCAAATAGGGCTGACATGGTGTTTGCAGTGTGTAGTCCTATGGAGGGGACAGATGAAGGAGACCACCTTCTGGATTTGTTGGAGGAAAGCAAGTGGAAGTCCTCTGTGGAGGCAGTAAAATTGTCTCCCCAGCTGGACCCAGACCAGATCCAGAATGTAAGGGAGGTTTTAGCAGATGTTGCCCCATTGTTTAGCGCCAAGCCTGGACTAACCCCCTTAGCGACTCACGATGTGGAGACAGAGACACAGACGCCCATACGGTGGACAGCATATTGGGTGTCAGAGGCTGTCCAAAAGGACGTTAGGAGGGAAGTGGATGAGATGCTGGATTTAGGGGTAATGCAGAGGTCCCACAGCTCCTGGGCCTCACCTGTAGTCTTTGTGCCCAAGCCAGATGATGCTACTCATTTCAGTGAAGACTATCTTGGACTGAATGCAGTCACGAAGTCAGACGTCCACCCGATGCCACAGACAGATGAACTCCTGGACAAGTTGGGAGGGGCGACCTACCTTATGACTATTGACCTGACCAAGGGGTATTGGCAGGTGGAGTAGACAGACAGAGCTAGGGAGAGGTCGGCCTTCATCACTCCAATAGGCTTATTTGAATTTAAAGTAATGCCTTTCGGAATGAAGAACACCCTGACCACATTCCAAAGGTTGGTGAACCATATGTTAAATGGTGCTGAGGAGTACACCGTGGCATACCTGGATGATACTGCCATCTTTAGTGCCAGCTGGGAGGAACACCTATCCCACCTTAGGGAAGTGCTAGGCAGGATACAGAGGGCCAGGCTCACTGTATAAGCCAAGAAGTACCGGGTGGCCGTGGGAGAAGTGGTATACCTCAGACATGTGGTAGACCGGGGACAGCTCCGTCCTAACCAAATAAAAATAGAGGTAATCCAGGCATGGCCCAGACCAGAAAAACAGAAGTGGGTCAGAAGTTTTCTAGGTACAGCAGGGTACTACAGGAAATGTGTACCCAATTACAGTTCCCACGGCTGCTCCCCTATCTGATCTGACAAAGAAAAGGATGCCCAAGAAAATTACCTGGCGCCCAGCCTGTGAGGAAGCCTTTTCCAAACTAAAGGAGGCACTGTGCAGTGCTCCTGTTTTGACAAGTCCTGACTATAGCAAACCCTTTATAGTTCAGACTGACGCCTCCAATGTGGGTATTGGGGCAGTACTGAGTCAGACATCCAGCCAAGGGAGGGATCACTCAACAGCATACCTGATTAGGAAGTTACTTCCCAGGGAGCAGGCATACTCCACTGTGGAAAAAGAATGTCTTGCTATAGTGTGGGCCCTAAAGAAGTTGGAGCCATACTTGTATGGGCAGCATTTTGTGGTGCAGACTGACCACAGCCCCCTGGTTTGGCTAACGCGGATGGGGAAAAACAATGGTAGATTGCTAAGATGGAGTCCGGCTTGTGAAGGGTATGATCTGACAATTGTACATAGAGCTGGAGCCAGAAACCAGAACTCAGATGGTCTGTCTCACGTGTATGAGGAGTGAACTGATTTGAGAAGTTCATCCCATGCCGAGGACAGAGCCCCCAAATTCATCTAGGTGGGGAGGATTGTGATACATGGACAGCCATTTCTGAGTACACTATGGTTTTTAAAATATAAAAATGTGTTACTAATTGTCTCTGCTGAGAAATCTGGTGCTCTTGGAATGAACTCACTCACCCCCCAGGTCTCAGCAAAAATATGAAAGCTATGAGATAATTACAGGCTAGAAGATACCTAATCAAGGATCTCTTATTTATCTAAGTTAATTATAGCTGTAGTTGCTAAGAGGAAAATCATAAACTTTTATGGCGTTTAGGGGAAGAGTGCAGGTTATGTGACACTGGTGCAAAGTCATAAATGCTTTGATGTCCATGTGAGAGAGGATACTGCTTATAGATGAAAGGAAATTTACAGACTTGATTGGGGGAAGTCAAATGGGGAAAGGTGTTTCTGCTGATGTAACCTTAATTATTTTACCTTCTAATATGATAAAATATCCTGGGTGTATGATTTTTCATAAACAGAGGAGGAGCTAGGTGACCTCATGCAAAGGGTTGGCAAAGACAGTTTTTAAAACAGCATTCTGTTTTCCTTGACACACACTTCTATCTACACTCTGAGAAAGACACATCTTTGAGCACTTTAAGCAGGTATTTAGAGAGACAGAGAGAGAGAGAGAGAGAGAGAGAGAGAGAGAGAGACAAATCTAAGTACTGTAGTAGGAACTGCACTGTTAAAACCTTGTTCTTTTAAAAGATTGTATGGTTTTTGTGATATATGGTTCTGTATTTTATGTTTTACATATTTTTATCTATTTTAGTAAAACTCTATTTTTAGAGCCTACTTGGTCTGTCTTTGAATTTCTTTCTTTAACAAGTGAAGAATATATGGTTAAAGCTGACACTATGCATTAGCTTGAATGGTAATACCAAACTGGAAAAAGGTAGAGTTAAATCTGAGGTCTTTTATTAGAGTTTTTAAGGGTTCATTTTTGTACACCTGGTTAGGTGCCCATAGGCAAAGATATCTGGCCTCCCGAAGACAGAATTATCTGAGCCTGTGCATTGAGTATGCTAGCAAGAGGTTTACAGTTTGAATCCCTCCAGAACTTGAGACCAAAGGTTCATTTGAACCCACAAAACAGACAGGAGGGTTACCCTGTTTCTGTTAACTGTTCACAAGACTGTGCTCAGAGGTTGGCACTTTGGGAGTAGAGGGCTGACCTGCTGAGTGGGTTTGTGACAATCATATCTAACGGAAAGAACCCAGACTGGTTCTGTTGAAAATATCCTATCCAGGGCATGTTCGCCTTACAATAGGGTACCCCAAGGATCCATCTTGGGTCCCCTTCTGTTTATATAAACCCATTACCACAATTCATCACCAATTGTGACATCATGTTGTACACTGATGACACACTTCAGTAGTATAGGTGAACTAGAGCCAAAACTACAGTCTAATTTTAACACTTTAAATGGGTCTTAGACTTAGAAATGGTGTTCAGCACAAAAAAGACACAAGTAATGCTTTTCACAAATAAAAATTCAAAACAAAAAAAGCTTATGGAACTGAAGATCAAGCTGCAAGACGATGCTAGATTGGTAAACACAGTGTTATGAATACTTCGGGGTCAAAACAAACAACTCTTTAACACTTGGTAGCCACATAAAAACCAAGGTGAATAAAATAAACAGCAGGCTGGGTGTGCTAAGGCACAAGGCCTCTGCCATTCTAAAGGGAGCAAGGAAATCAAGAACTCAAAAACCTGTAATGCCAGTGTTGGAATACGGCAGTGTCATGTACCAACACATGAGTACTGCTCGACTTCAAAAACTCAATGTAACAAATACTGTAACAGGTTGTCCAGATTCGTGTTAGGTTACTCACTGTACACCCACCACTACAAGATGTACAGAAGTTTTAATTGTGACTCACTAAACAGGATGTACAGAAGTTTAAATTGGGAATAAATAAAATGAGCAGAAAATGTGCACAACGATGGCCTTAAAGCCTTAAAAACCAAAGGATTGCTCCCCCTTGGTAAAATCATGATTGCACAAGTGCATGGACACAGCCTATGGTGGGCTATTAAAATAGAGGTCTAACTATACCAACAGTCAAGAACTCATACTGTAAACTCTTTTCTAATTACTAAATTGAGACCTGGAACAAATGGTCTCCAGCAGCCCAAAGCATAGATATCACAACATTAAAGCATGCCTTAGATACCGAGCTAGTGCAAATCTGCACATGTGGTTAATGCACATTGGGTGTACAAAACCAAAACCAAACTTCATCTCTATGCACTAAAACAACCAAGGTATGTAAAAGTATAGTATAATGTGATCTCTCCTTCCACATTTAAATCTAGACCACTAGTAACCTGTTGGTATGTCTGTACAAACTCAACTGTTGTGGTGTTAGAGGTGTCTTTGTACAATATTTTTAAGTTGGAATAATGTCTTGTAAAGTCACACATCTATTTACAAAGGCAAAATAAAATAGAGAACAACCATCAGAGTTTTCCTCCAATCTATGTGTTCCTTTTCTCCTTCAAGCAATTGCAGCTCAGCTGTCTTATAAGTCCTTCCAACCCCCATTTCTTACATAGATACATAGACAGTGTCGGCAGATAAGGGCCTATGGCCCACCCAGTCTGCCCATTTGAGCTTATAAGTTCAGTTTGTTTTCCTAGAAGTCTGTTTCCCCTTACCCCTGACCTCTAGAATTCCTTTATGTCTATCCCATGCATTCTTAAATCCCGTGATTGTTTCAGCCCCCACCACTTCCTCTGGCAGGGTGTTCCACTTGTCCACCACCTGCTCTGTGAAGAAATTCTTTCTCATGTTTCCTCTGAATCGTCCTCCTCCAACTTCATCCCATGCTCTCTAGTCCTGGAACATCTTTTTCACTTAAAAATAGTGTTTTCCTGCACTCTGTTTCTCCCTGTAAGATACTTGTATGTCTCTATCATATCCCCTCTCTCCCTCCTCTCCTCCAGGGAGTACATGTTCAGTTCCTTCAACCTGTCTTCATAGGACTTGTGATGCAATCCATGCACCATCTTTGTTGCCCTCCTCTGAACCTTCTCTACCCTATGTCCTTACGTAGGTATGGTCTCCAGAACTGTACACTGTACTCCAGGTGGGGCCTCACTAGTGTCTTGTATAGCGGAATTATGACCTCCCTTTTCCTGCTGGTGATGCCCCTGCCTATACATCCCAGCATCCTATTTGCTTTACCTGATGCCTTGTCACACTGTTTCCCTACCTTGAGGTCATCAGAGAAGACAACCCCAAGATCTCTTTCCTGCTTGGTGCATGCTATATCCTCACCCCTCAACTGATATATTCTTAACAAGCATCCTGTTCTTGTATGTTTCAGGCAGGTTCTGCAAGAACACAGTGTCCCAGAGCCAAGGCCTCTTTTCCACAGCTCTTCTGTAAAAGGCTTAAAAATGTGTACTCTGGTAACCTCTTGAGTTTACAATAGCTTTTTGCAATCATCTCAAACGATAATTATATACATTTCAACAGTAACACTATATAATTTCTAAACGAAGGGATCCCAATATCAGTTACATTTCCACATAATGATTTGCATATATTTTTATATCAGCAGATATGCAAGGGAGGAAAAACAGACAGCAACGGAGGGCTGAGAGACAGTGAGAGGCAAAGAATTGTGAGACTGTCGTGGTGATCAAGTCCGAGGTCTCACAGGAAAATTTGGTTGCACAACCAGAGAAGAGACAGAAAAGGACAGAACAGATCTCTGCATTCAAACTCTTTCTATAACAACTGGGACAGGGTCCTACTCCACCCTGTCACATACATCCCCCTCCTTAAGAGGGAACCTATTTTATTAAACAGATATCCAAAACTTTCTATTAATTCTCTAATATTAGCTTCTAACTTTCAGAAATTAAATACATGTGCATTATTTGTTTTTTCTATAACAGTACAGCAAACAGTAAAGTTCAGACCTATACATTTGTTTTTCAACCTTCAGAACCCTCAATTCCTGATCCAGATCTTGACAGAAAATCAGCATTGCTATTCTCTCTACCAGATGTGTGTATCGCTGTGAATTTAAATGGCTGTGGTGCCAGATACCACCTTGTGATTCTGGAATTTTTATCTTTTGTTTGGTTAAGCCAACAGAGAGGATTGTGATTTGTTATAAGTACAAAGTCAGTTCCTAACAAATAAAACTTAAGGGACTCCATGGCCCACTTTGCTGCTAAACATTCCTTTTCAATGGTGGAGTACCTTTTCTCTCTGTCATGCAACATTCTACTTACGTACAGAATAGGATGTTCCTTCCCATCTATATTTTGACTCAATACTGCACCAAAGCCTACCTCAGATGCATCTGTTTGTAGCAAAAATGTTTTCTCAAAGTCTGGACTTCTTAAAACAGGGGTTGAACATAATGCAGCCTTAGTACCCCAAAAAGCTTCATCACACTCTGGGGTCCATTTCACATTATTTGGGTACCATTTTTTTGTGAGTTCAGTGAGGGGAGTAGCTAACTTTGCAAAGTTGGGAACAAATCTCTGATAATAACCAGCCAGTCCTAAAAATGACCTGACATGTTTCTTTGTTTTAGGTACAGGGCTGTTAGCTACAGCTTCTGTTTTAGACATTTCTTGCTTAACCTCTCCATTTCCCAACACATAGCCTAAATATCTGGTTTCCTGCATGCTCAATGCACATTTGGTAGGATTAATAGTGAGACCTGCATTTTTGATAGCTTGGATCACTGCCTGTAGGTGTTCCAGGTGGCTTTTCCAGTCTGGACTGTACACCATGACATCATCAAGGTACACAGCACAATAATCAGTATGATGGGATAAAATTACATCCATGTACCACTGGCACACCATGTAAACCAAATGGCATGGCAGTGAACTAATAGAATCCAACAGGAGTGGTGAATGAAGTTTTGTCCCTGGATTCTTTAGCTAAAGGAATTTGCCAGTAACTCTTGGTGAGATTGAGGGTCCTGATATACTTTGCACTCCCCAGTCTGTCCACCAAATCATCTATTCCGGGCATAGGATAACTGTCAAATTCTGACACTTGATTAAGTTTCCTAAAATCAAGGCAGATTCTAACACTCCCTTCTTTTTTGTTTACAATTACCATTGGAGATGACCAAGCACTCCTCGACTCCTCTGTGATACCCAATTCTTTCATTTTTTTTGTATTTCCTTAACCACGTCAGCTCTTAACCACTCTGGTAACCTGTATGTCTTTTGTTTAATAGGACGAGCATTCCTTGTCACTATTACGTGCTCGACCCCTTTTGCTCAGCCTGGTACCATGGTAAAAGTACTGTTAAATGTCTTTAGCACATTATGAATGTCAGCAGTTTGTTCTGAGGTTAAGGAAACATTCACCTTTACAGCATCAGCATTTACAGTTTGTTCCAGTCTATCATAAGCTACGTCAATAACTTCCTTATCAGTTTCTGGTAAAACTAGCAAAGCAGCTTTTGGCATTTTTTCAACCCATTTCTTGAGGAGGTTAGCATGGTATAACTTAGTAAGATATTTCCTGTCAGAGATCTCAATCATGTACTCTAGTTAATGGTGCCAGTACATCTAAGCACTTTGTAAGGCCCTAGCCCCTTCATTAACAGCTTATTTTCTGTTGTGGGTAACAGTAGCAAAACCTTTTCACCTAGCTTGAAAACTTTTCCTTTTACCCCATGATCATAATATACCTTCTGCTGGTTTTGGGTCTCTTCCTGCTTACTATGGGCAATTTCAACATATTTTGACAACTTCTTTCTTACGGCACACTGATAAGACATTATAAATTGTTTCTGAGTGGGGTTATCTTCCCACATTTCTTTTATCACATCCAGCGGCCCTCTTGGCTGCCTACCATACCACATTTCAAATGGTGAAAACCCTGTTTGTGCCTGTGGCACTTCTCTGTAAGCAAAAAGTAGGTAAGACAAGTATTGGTCCCGATCTTTCCCTTCCCCTTTTACAAACCTTTTTAACATGCATTTTAGGGTTTGGTCAAAATGCTCAACAATACCATCTGTCTGAGGGTGATAGGGGAGGTTCTTATGGCAGTGATACCTAGCAGTCTGTACAGCTCCTTAAGTAATGCAGCACCATAATTACTACCCTGATCAGTAGTAATTTCTTTAGGTATGCCCACTGTGCTGAAAATTTTTGCAAGCTCTGCTGCCACTTTTGAAGCTGTGACAGTACGCATTGGAACTGCTTTTGGGTATCGAGTAGCATAGTGGCACACTATCAGGATAAATCTATTACGCTTTTTACTTTTGTCTATAGGACCAACTATATCCATTGCAATTCTCTCAAAAGGTATACTGTCAAGCATAGGGGCACCTTTCTAATGACTGGTGCTACTTTCTGACACTCAGCACAGGAATTACAATAGGTAGTAACATCATAATGAATTCCAAGCCAGTAAAATCTATACAGCAATCTGGCAAGGGTGCGATCTCTCCCTGAGTGACCAGCCATAGGATTATCATGTGCTATCTGTAACAACTCTGTTCTATACTTCTGTGGTATAATCAATTGTTCTGTATGTTCCTGTGTCTGAGATTTAACCCAAACTCTGTACAGTAATCCATTACATTTTTAAACATTGGTCCACCCTGTTTTGGTTTTACCCCCAGCTGCTTAAAGTAACCCTGGAGAGAAAGATTGTTAGCTTGTTCTGAAAGAAAATCACAATCTGTTATCAATTTAGTTTCAGCATTTTTCATATGTTAACCTCTAATATCCATCAGTCATTTGTTGCCACAGTTTCTTCAGGCATCATCTTTCTTTCCTGGATTTCTGGATCTTGGAGCTGAGCTCAAACAAGTCTGAATCAAAATCACTGTAAGGAAAAATATCCCCACCATCTGAGATTTTCTTTGCCTGAGCTCTTGTTACCACTGCTGCTGAAACATCAGGATTTAATCCTTTTAAAAAGTGCCTCCGAAATCATGTTCATGTGCAAAGAGCAACTGAAACGAGATCTCGCGTAGTGCAGAGCGTGAAATCTGGCTTTACGAATGCTGCATTTTGTAGGCACTTTTTAAAAGATTTTGCAGCACATTACTGCTCCATTTCTCAAGCCCAATATGCCAGGACTGATTCAGTATTAGGGAAAGCTTTTGCACAAACTAATTTGTCCACTATGTTTACTAAAAAATCCATATCGGGAGAGCGCTTGATGGCAGATGTGCGTCTTGGATGAACAGATGCTTCTGGTGAGCGTAGTATTTCAGACGGGATGCTTCTAAACAGAAATATGATCAAATTTTAAAAAATTAGGCAAACTGGTGGCTTCTGTAATCTATAGGGGCACTCTATTGAAACAGTTATTTAACTATGTGCCTAGAGGCACAAGGTTCACATTTCACACAGAATGGAGGGGAAAAGCTGACAGTGTCCCTTTATCTCAGTAAATCCTAGAAAGTCATTTCCAATAATCACAGGTACAGGTAACTTAGGTACTACCCCCACTTTCATTTGGTGCAACACACCCTTAATGGTCAGAGTCACTGGTATTGAGTGTCCCCGTGGATGCAGACAACACCAGTACCTGGTCCCTTTGCACAGTGTTTTCCCAGCAACATGCACTAGGGTCTGTCTGCTTCCCAAATCAATGAGTCCCTTTACAGTCGTATCCCCCACCTTCACATCTGTTAAGTACTTGCCCCAATTTGCCAAGGACAAATCTCCTTCAGTACCAGTCTTCTTACTATGGCAGTTTCTTGCAATATGGCCTGACTTACTACAGTTACAAAAGATAATGTCTTTGAGAACAGATGTGTTACCCCCACCAGAGTTCTTATCAGGCTTGGAGTTTAAATGGTAAAAAGAGTGTCTTACCAGTGCTTGGCTGTTACCTCACTGCTGTGGCATCTGTCTGGCCATTTGGTAGTCCTCAGCTAAAGAAACAGCCTTTTACCCACTCTTTGGTCGGTGTTTCTTTACCCAAAGCTGCACATCTTTAGGCAGGATGTTGATGAATTGCTCCATGGCAAATGTGTCGTAATCTATGGGACTGTTTTGCTCTTTGGTTGCAGCCATTTTGTCAGGACTTCTCAGAGTTGGGTGAAGGCTTCTTGAGCATCACCGACTGAGTTGTACCTCAGAGATCGAAATCTCTGCCTTTGGGTCTCTCCGGAGATGTCATACCTTTTCAGGATTTCGCTTTTCACCACATCATAGGTTTCTGACTGTGCAGTGTCCATATTGCTGTAGGCAAGTTGGGCTTTCCCTGTCAGGAAGGGTACCAGTCTGATTGTCCATTGCTGCTTTGGCCATTGGCAGGCTGTGGCAACTCTTTCAAAAGTTGTCAGGTATGCCTCGATATCATCCGAGGGATACAACTTTGTAAGTTTAATGGCTTTTAAGTTGCTTGCGTTTTGTTGCTCATCTAGATCTGTGCCAGATCCTCTGCCTTTGATAGCTTGCAAGGCATCCAGCCATCACTGTTCCTGTCGCTGCATCTCTTCTATCATCTGCTGCTCCTGTCACTGCATCCCTGGTACTAGGTTCAGCACCCATGCACAAAACACCTGGCTTATAGAGTATGCATGGCGTAAATCCCACTTAGGCTGACATCATTTGTCATCGAGGTACAGGTCAGGAAGCATAGGAAAGCCAGGAGCAATTGTAGAATTCACCAAAAATATTTATTTACACTAGCAGTAACATAAAAAAAAAACTTGTTCAGTATAACTATTTACAAAGGCAAAATAAAACAGAGAACATCCATCGGAGTTTTCCTCCTATCTCTGTGTCCATTTTCTCCTTCCAGCAATAGCAGCTCAGCTCTCTTATAGTCTTTCAAACCCCAGTTCTTAACAAGCATCCTGTTCTTGTATGTTTCAGGCAGGTTCTGCAAGAACACAGTGTCCCAGAGCTGAGGCCCTTTTTCCACAGCTCTTCTGTAAAAGGCTTAAAAATTTGCACTCAGGTAACCTCTTGAGTTTACAATAGCTTTTTGCAATCATCTCAAACTATAATTATATACCTTTCAACAGTAACACTATATAATTTCTAAACAAAGGGATCCCAATATCAGTTACATTTCCACATAACGATTTGCATATATTTTTATATCAGCAGATATGCAAGGGAGGAAAAACAGACAGCAACGGAGGGCTGAGAGACAATGAGAGGCAAAGAATTGTGAGACTGTCGTGGTGATCAAGTCCGAGGTCTCACAGGAAAATTTGGTTGCGCAACCAGACAGAGAAGAGACAGAAAAGGACAGAACAGATCCCTGCATTCAAACTCTTTCTATAACAACTGGGACAGGGTCCTATTCCACCCTGTCACAGTATTCAGGAGACATGTTCCGCCCACCATGACAAGTGGTTCTTTTACTAATTGGATTTACGTTTTGGCAGCTGTTAAGGTTAAGCCCCTCTGCTCTTGACTCAAAAGCAGTAGAGAACTCGGCAATATAAGATATACTGTTTTACCAGTTAGATGAAAAGAATGCACATCTACAGGTGTTCACTCTAAATGGTACTTACTATAATGCAAAGGAATGAAATTAGCGGGCCTGGGACACCCTATATTTTTATTTACTTCAACCTGAATTATAAAGTACTGTATTAAACACATTACTAAAGCATCTTAATGTTGGCAAAGAGGTTTTATGAATGCTGATCTATTGTGCATGATTTTCAAGTTTTTGAAAGTCATGGTTATTGTATACTTGATACCTTTTTGTTTCTTGATCCACTTTGGACACCTTTGTACTTGTAAATTGTACTTAAAATACAAAGGTTACTCAACAAAAAGATTAAATGTAAAAAAAAAAAGAATTTCTAGTGGCTCAACAACTTACTGCTGTGACTGATGAAAATCAGATGTTCAAACAACATGAAGTCTTGTTGTATTCTGAAAATATGCAGTATGACCGACCGGTTCAGTTACCCCAGAGAACCGAGAGTTAAACACTATGCACATGCATAGAACATTGAGCTCGAGCTCAGTTTTCAAACCACTGTCCTTCGTACATTCTATGTAACTAATCAGATTCTTTACTCTGCTTGCCTGTGAAGATGCCTCGGAGACTGCTCCTCAACTTCCTCGGTTGAATCTCAGATATCGATGGTCGATTAAACCGTTATTTCTTTTGTTTTTTTCAAACCTCTGTCCTGCGGTTACAGGTTAGACTAGCCTAGTTCTAACTTCATTTTGGCAAGTTTTCTGTTTCTGAGTGGTTCTCCATGACTGGGAGGGAACTGAAAATGTTTCTTTCTTTTCCTGTGGTAAAGTGTTATTTAAAACATATTCTTAGTGTGTTTTGGGATCTGGTTCAAAGTTTCAGACTAAAACCAAGACTTTTTCTCCATTTCTAATGTAGGTGCTGAACCGCTTGCTGCCTAAAATTTTGTTCTCTTTCTTTTTACGCGGCCTAACTAAAGCTGTCATGGGTAAATACATCAGATTATTTTCTTTATCTGGGCCTGACTAAGCAATCTTCGGATAAAATAATTTTAATTGGATTTGCTTAAGCAGCCTAACTAATGCCTCTGAGTTAAGCTCTAAATTTAGTAAAGGTTATGTCACTGAAACCCAAGAGAAAAAAACAGTCCCACTGGGTTTCAACGCTTCACTGAGTGCGGGGAGCAATTTGCTAAGGCTGATTCGCACTTGGTGTGTCTGTATTGCCTGGGTTTTGACGATTTGCAATCAGACTGTGAAATTTGTAAAAACTTCCCTCAATCTACCCTAGATAGACGTTTGGGTAAACTGAGGGATAGAATGGTGTAACCCTCTGATGAGGTCTAACCCAGTTCAAAAGAACCCGCTAAACCGGCAACCGAACATTCGGATCAAAGTGAATCCTCATCTGGTAAAAGGCAAGTGAAATCGGCCTCTGAGACAGGCCCTGCTAAGAAGATGAGAAAAAGTGGTTTGGAACTGCAGAAGCAAGCGGTTGCGGTTCCAACTGCTGAAGAAAACATGAAAACTATATGCATCGTTCAGTCGCTACAGTCTGGCTGGGGTGAACCAACTCAGCGACTTGTTGTGCACACCTGTTGTGCCTGTTGGTTTGGCTCCTTCAGGCTCCCTGGATCCGGAGGAATATTATGAATCTGAATATGAGGATTATGATGAGGAAGAGAATGAAGGAGAACATGTTGAGCCTGAGGTTTCTCCTGAACATCCTCAGTACAAATCTTCTCCTCATCCTTGAAGAGAATCTACCTCTCATTTTTCTTTTAGGAGACAGGTAGCATAAACTTTGCAGTGGCCTGTCCAGGAGACTAGACAAGAGAAGGAGGAGGAGGAAGAGGATGACTACAGGGAAATTATGGATCTCCCTGTCTCCAAGGGACTCATGATTCCTATTCACAAGTCCCTGAAGAAACAAACCTCTAGAATCCTCCAGACCCCAAGTTCTGTCCCCCAAGTGGCTGGCAGCAGACCTACAGGAGCTAGTCTGTAAAGGGGTCCAGTCATCCAAATGCCAGTTCCACATGGCAGTGGATATCAATGATGCAGCCTCTCTTTCCATGGCTTCTGCCATATCTCTCAGGAGGTTCTCTTGGCAGAAGTGTACTAACCTTTCCCAGGATGCACAGAACAATGCCATTGATTTCCCCCTTACACGAAATTCTTTGTTTGGGGAGCAAACAGAGGCATACCTGAAAAAGATGAACAAGTATAGGGTAGCCTATAAGAATGCAGCTGCCAAAGAGAAAGATGACACCCCTCAAAGGCAGGCTAGAGGGGGCAGAGGTAGGCCTTACCCTAGGCCTTTCCATCAGGCTCAAGCCTTCACCTCCTACCAGCAGCCTAGGGGTTACTTCAGAGGCAGAGGTAGAAGAGGCGGTGGCCGTGCTGGTTCCACCTCTCAGTCCACTACACCCTCAAAACAGACACCCTGAGAGGTCTGTTTGGGCCTCCCCACCACCAGTAAGGGGCAGGCTGGCCTACTTCCTCCAGGCCTGGCAATCCATCACCTCAGACAGGTGTGCCCTGGAGATAGTAGGCCAGGGTCTTGCTCTCAGTTTCAAACTGTTTCCAAAAACAGGAGTGAGATAATTTAAACCTGCCACCCCCTCAGAAACAGCCCTGCTGGAAGCAAAGGTTTCTACTCTGCTTCAAGGCAGAGCAGTGGAACATGTTCCACTTCAGCACAGAGGAAAAGGACTGTACTCAAGGTACTTCCTAACCTTGAAGAAAAATTTGTGAGTGGCTGCCCATTCTAGATCTGAGATACCTAAACAAGCACCTCACAAAGCCAAAGTTCAAAATGGTCACTCTGGCTATCATTCTTCCTACACTCAGGCAAGGGGACTGTTTGGCAACCCTAGATCTAAAGGATGCTTGCTTTTGCATCTTCATCAGGCAGTCTCACAGAAAGTACCTCAAATTCAGACTGCATTCAGGCCATTATCAGTTCAGGGCCATGCCTTTTGGACTTACATCTGCCTCCAAGGGCTTTCACAAAATGCCCAGCAGTGGTTATGGCACACCTAAGAAGGCATGGAATCTTGGTTTATCCATACCTAGATGACTGGTTGGTAGTGGATCATTCCCCACAACAGGTAGAGGAAGCCCTGGCGCTCACGCAGGATACTCTCCAATCATTGGGTTTTCTTGTGAATCAAAAGAAGTCAGTCCTGAAACTCGTTCAAATCCTGGACTTCATAGGAGCAGAGTTGAACACAATTCAAGCAAAAACCTTCCTGCCCCCAGGAAGGGTGGACGCCATCATTCAGTAGGTAGGGTCCTTTAACCTGCATGTTCCTCTCCCAGCGAGGTATTTCCTTCAGCTCCTGGGTCACATGGCTGCTACCACAGCAGTGGTTCCAGGCACCATATTTCAGATGAGGGACATCCAGTTCCACCTAAGGTCCTTTTGGTCCCAGAAGAAGGATTCCCTGTCCAAACTGATTCCAGTGTCTGCCACCTTGTTACAAGCTCTTCAGTGGTGGCAGGACAGGGGCAACCTCAGGGCAGGAGTTCCCTTCCTTCAGCAAGCTCCTTCAGTAGTGCTGACAACAGATGCCTTACTACTGGGTTGGGGGGCACACCTAGGGGAGCATACTGCTCATGGGACCTGGCTCCAGCAGGAGTCTCTGCTACACCTAAATCTGATAGAACTCAGAGCAGTGTTCTTGGCACTTCAGTCATTTGCCAAGATGCTACAGGAGAAGGTGGTGCAAGTCAGAACAGACAACACCACTACCATGTATTACATCAACAAACAAGGAGGGACAAGGTCCTCAGTGCTATGCATGGAGGCCATGAAGGTTTGGAGTCTGGCCTACTCCTTAAACATTTCTCTGTCAGCAGTTCACCTGCCAAGGAAGGACAGTGTCCTGGCAGACACTCTCAACAGGATCAACCAGAGCCATCACGAATGGTCCCTGAACAGACAAATTCTGATGACAGTCTTCAGGAGGTGGAACACTCCAGAGATAGATCTCTGCAGTCCCAGACAACCATCAGTTGCCTCAGTTCTGCTGCAGACCCCCAGCACTGGGCTCAGTGCCCCTGGATGCTCTGCTGTTGGATTTGTCGAGCAGATTCCTGTATGCCTTCCCTTCAGTACCTCTGATACCCTGAGTCCTGGTCAAACTCGGGCACAATCAGCCTCCATGATTCTGATAGCTCCAGACTGGGCCAGACAGCCATGGTACTTGATGCTGTTGCCCATGTCAGTGGCCAGTCCAATTTGCCTCCCCAGGAGACACAACCTCCTGACGTCATCCCAAGGGAGGATCCTGTACCCCAATTTTGAGTCCCTCTGGCTTAAGGCTTGGCTCTTGAAGACTTAGAGTATGCAGGCTTGCATCTCTCAGAAGGAGTACTGGACATCCTTAGGATCTCCAGGAAACCTTCCACCAGAAAAACTTACTCCCCCAAATGGAAGAGATTCTCCATCTGGTGTTCCCACAAGAACATGGTCCACAGGAGGCTGACTGGGAGTCCTGTTGGATTATTTAGTTCACCTTCAATCCCTGGGCCTGCAATGTTCCACCCTGAAGGTGCATCTGGCAGCTGTTTCTGCCTATCCATCGGCTGGGAAGGGCCCTTCCCTGGCTGCCCATCCTATCTTTAAGAAATTCTTCAAGGGGTTGCTCTATCTTCACCCTCCTCACATGGAGCCTACCCCTTCTTGGGACCTTAATAACTGCATAGCTCAGCTTATGCAGCCCCCTTTGAAGCCCATGTCCTCAGAAGAGCTCAAATTCCTGATATGGAAGACTGTGTTTTTGGTGGCCATCACCTCAGCCAGGAGGATCAGTGAGCTTCAGACCCTGTTAATAGAACCTAACTACATTACCCCCTCACAGGGACAAGATAGTTCTACGGACTAACAGAAAGTTCTTTCCCAAAGTAGTCTCTGACTTTCACCTGAATCAGTCCATAACATTGCCTGTATTCTTCACTGATCATTCCAGTTCAGGTGAACGCAGGCTGCATAGCCTGGATGTGAAAAGGTCCATCAGCTATTACATGGACAGAACAAAAGAACATAGGAAGGACTGTACTCAGTTGTTCCTTACCTATGGCGAAGTGGGTAAAGGGATGCCAGCCACAAAGAGGACCATCACCAGATGGATTGTGACTTGCATTCAGTTCTGCTACAGCAAACTGGGTAAGGAGCCCCCAGAGGGCTTGAGGGCTCACTCCACTAGGGGGACAGCTGCATCAATAGCAGCTGCCAGAGATATCCCCCTGCTTGACATTTGTAAGCAGCTACCTGGATACACAGGCCAGGAGTGATGCCAGGATTGGCACAGCAGTACTGCAGAGCCTATTCCCTAAGTAGGTTCTGAGCCCATCTCCATGGGGCACTGCTTGGTAGTCTGCATATTGTCATACTATAGCAAGACTTCATGTTGTTTGAAAAAAAAATTACTCACCATAGTAATGTTGTTTCTTGTAATGGAATCTTGCTGTATTCCGACCTCTCACCCTGCCTCCCTTCTGGAACCTAGGGAGTGGGGTCTCTGCATTCCAGTTGTTTATTCTCTAAACCACCACGGGGTGGTGTTTTTTATTGGGCATCAGTGACTTGAGTCTTCAGTATGCCTTTTTTGGGGTGTATTTTCCCTTTTGGGTGTTAGTTATGCTTATTAATTATTTAGTTTTATTAGTAGTAGTTTTGTAAGAATCTGGTAAGTTACATAGAATGTACTGAGGACAGTGGTTTGTGAAAACCATGCTCGAGCTCAACGTTCTATGCATTCACATAGTGTTTAACTCTTGGTTTTCTGGGGCAGCTGAACTGGTCAGTCATACTGCATATTGTCAGAATACAGCAATACTACATTAGAAAGAAACAACATTACTATGGTGAGTAATTTTTCCTTACTTGTGTCAGGGGTGTGTGGCATTGGTGCTGATGACACTCTGACTGAATTTTTAGTGGCTCAACAAGTTAACTGCTGTGACTGATGAAAATCAGATGTTACCTGTGACTGATGTGCAAATAAATGTGTCTGCTTGTGCTAAGGTAAGTACTGTTGTTGATCTTGTATCTGACAGATGCAAACCAGATGACAGTTTACATGCTGCATCTTTTTCAGGTGGTGGTGATGTTAGAGGATTAGACAGTGATGGACAGTCCTGTTCTGTGGATGTACATGAAGATGTATCAGATCGTGAGCCAGTCAGTGTGGGTGTTAGTTTGATTGAGTGTAACTGGGATGACTCTGTAGTTGGTAGTGTTGCAGGTGGTGCTAATGGTATTTGTGCACCTAGTGAACGCAGAGGTGACTGTGTTTAGTGTGAGTGTGTCAGGTGGTACTGTAGTAGTGTTGCTTCACTGGAGTCTGACGTGTTAGCCGTAGAAGAGGAGCAAGAGGTACAGTTTGCTCCTCATTCACCAGTGTTTACTCTTCATAACGTACAACCCTACATGTACTGTACAAGTCATACTTCTCTGAAGGGGCTGACGGTAGTGAAGTGGAGGATACTGAAGAAGGCACACCAGGAAACAGTGATGATAATGAAGAGAATTTGAACAGCACATTATGGTGAGTTAGACCACACAAAATGAAATGGAGTGGTGTCTCCACAGAAGATAACACCACACAATCAGTCAAGCTTCAGTACAAAAGGTGTGGGGGGCTGCACTAATCAAGCCCATAGGATGCAGGAATGTTAACAGGAGTGAAGAATGTAACAGGATTGAAGCGTGCATTCTGCATCATCACTTCTGACAACATCTGCAGTTCATGTTACTTGTGATGTTTCGTTCCATGTGCATAGCCAAACGATCATACCACAGTCACTTACAGTGTGTGATTATGTCAGACGAACCTGCAATGTTAGCTCCATAGTCAGCCTTGCGCACAGGTATAAAATTTACCATGATTGTGGCCTTTTCTCATATTACTTGGCCCTACTTGATACTGTTATTACTTGGTAAAACAACAGGATGGCAAAATGCAGTAGGTGGAGATCAGAGTTATACAAAAGCGTTGCCAACGATGGTACAAGGTTTCAACTGTAGCATAGACGAACACCACCTGGTGCTTCGACCTGTTCTAAGTCTTGCTTAGGGTTACCCTCTTTGTACTAGTCCTTTGTAATTCTAGCCTCCATCAAGTCCACTTTGCCCTTGTGTTTTGTTATTAAGTAATAACAGTAGTAAGTAATAAGTAATAAGAGCAGTGTATAGGAGGCAGAGTGTAGTGGTAAATGTCATACACTCCAGGGATTGTGGGTGGGGGTGTGGGTGCAGTGGGGTATTGCAGTGCACAGTGCTTGGACCTGTGCTCTGTAATGTTTCATATGGGACACTACAGATAAACTTGAGAAGGACTGTCTGCTTGCTGTTGACACTAAAATCTGCAATAAGGCAGACAGCAAGGAGGTAGAAGATACAATCCCAAAGGATGTTGTTAACTCGAGGAGTGGTGAAGGACATGGAAGCTGCGTTTCAGTACCAATAGCTGTAAAATCATGCACCTATGATACAGGAATAATGGAGCAGAGTATAATATTAGGTGTAGGGGGAATGTCCTCACAATATGACAAGGCTATATGCAGGGTTACTGGGATAGTGGATTGCACATGGAGGGACATCACCAGCTGGAGTGGGAAGGTTATGCTGCCACTGTACTGGTCCCCGGTGCACCCTCACTGGAGTATTGTGTTCAGTTCAGGAAGCTGCACCTCCGGAAAGACATTGACAGGGTAGAACCTGAGAAGGCAATAAAGATGATGAATGGCTTGCGGTGGAAACCCTAAGCATATAGGCTGAAGGACCTCAATATGTACTCTCTGGAATACAGAATACCAAGGTGTAGCATGATTTAGGCCTTCAAGTACCTCACAGTGGTAAACACTGCTGGTGTAGAGCCGCTTCCACTGGAGGATGAGCATCAGGACTGGAGTGCATGTGATGAAGCTGGAACAGTGACGTGAGGAAATAATTCTTCACTGAGAGGGTGGTGCAAGCATGGAATCAATTACCAGCAGAAGCTGTGAAGGTTATAACGTTGGCAACTTCAAGCATCAATGCAATCAACATAAGGGCATAATACAAAAAGGGTGTGGGGTGGGGTGGACCCGAGGGACCAGCTCACAGAGGTACAATATGTAGTACATTTTTGGGCTGAGCGAGTGGGTTAATTACACATTTTCTGGTAGCAGTTTCTATGTTTATACTGACGTTGGGCCAGCAACCTCTTAGTGCAATGTATACACGCTTGATGAAAGGAGGGAAAGGGGTGATATGATATAGACATTCAAGTACCTCAAGGGGATAAACATGGATCTTACTTCGAGAGTCAGCCTTTCAGCAGGTAACACAGTTAAGGACTGTAGCCGGCCGGCGACAGGACCCCCACGGCAGACTTCTATCCAGCAGTACCAGGCAGGGACCACCCCCAACGTCGGCCCGCCCCCAACGTCCTACATGGTATAAAGGGAGGCAGTCCCCAGTGTGCCCCAGCTCTTTTCCCACCATCGACGTGCATTTCATCAGTTCCACGGCTCGATTTGCACCAGTCCGACTGCCATTGCTCTGTATTCAACCTTTTTTCATTTTCATCGATAGTATCCTGCTCCCACCATCCTCCTTTCCTGTATGTCGTCTCCCCCATCGCCTTCTTCTAAACACACTAATAACTGCCCCTGTGGGAAGCAAATCTCTGCTAAAGATGGCCACTCGGCCTGCCTGCTGTGCTTGGGCTCCGACCACAACACCCAGTTCTGCCCGCACTACCAGAGCTTCAATAGCCAGACTCAGATCCAACATCAAAAAACCTTACAGGCCAGCCTAGTGGTGCTGAGAGTTGTGGCACTGGACACCACACCTCATGCCATGCCAGTGACCCGTGTTCAGGAATGAGCGCGGGCCACTGGAGGTTGGCAGGGAGGAAAAAGATTGAGCGTCTGGAGGGCAGCTCTCCTTCTCCGGGGAGGGGGAGTTTTGGCAGTCAGCGCTAGCCTGGCCCCTAGCAGTGGCTGGGGGCTGGCACACTGATGCCACAAGATGGGGGTTGAGAGTGGCGCAGACACTTGATGGAGTGCGCGGCGCCGTCACAGGCATCATTGCATGCGCTACCTGGCAAGCAGGGAAAAACAAAAAATACACCCACAGAGGATGAAGAAGGGAGCTTGCAGGCCTCACACCCAGCCAGCCATGGCACAGGAACACTCAATCCAGTCTCGAAGGGGAGGGGAGGACCCCCTCCAACCCCACCGGGGGGGTAAGCCCTGGAGCCACTACTGTGTCGGTTGGTGGACGCTGGGGTGATGAGGCTGGGGCTCCCTCCAGGTTGTGAGGGCTGCAGGGGCACGAGAATAAACAATCTCAAAAAAAAAACTTACAGGCCTACCTCATCCAACAGCAATTGGCTGTCACGCAGTGGGATTCCTCCTTGAAGCGGGACTCTTCCCACCACTCCCACAAGAAGTCAGGGGAAACACAGGGAATCATCCAAACACAAAGAATCTTCCAAGCGTAAGGAGAAGGAAAAAGAGCGGGAGAGATCCCATTCGTGATCCAGGTCCTCCAGGTCCCACTCAGCCTCAAGGGGCAGTTCCAAATCCACTGGCCATGACTCCCTACTTAGCATCCTTCAAGGCTCCAGCTATGGCCTGTACATTGGGAACTTAAGAGAAGGCTTCAGGATCCTCTGGCCCTACACTTCAGCCTATCAAGGTCCGGCCTTTTGCTCAAGCTACAGGCCACTCTTCAGACCCAAGTAAGGGGCATCATCCCTCCCGGTCGGCCTCTGTTGGTAGCTCCGACTCCTGGGAGAGGCAAATGACCTCTGGCCATTCTTCAGGGAGATCGTCTTCTCTCCCTCCCAAACAGGCCTTAAAACCGGTGGAGAAAACTGCTAAATCACTGTTTGAGAGGCGCCCATCTGACAAACCTTCTAAGTCCAAGTTGGACCCGCACCGACGTTGGACCTTGGACGTCGCCCCCAAGGTCACCGATACGCTGGCAAGGACACCGTCACCTTCGGCGTCACCATATCCAATTAACGACCTGACCAATGACACCTTGATGTGGGCAGATTAGACGCCAATCCATTCAGACCACTTGGCACCTGACGATGCAAACAATGCAAACCCTCCACCGCCTCCCAAAGGCCCACTGATGCCGGTCAGACCTGACGTTGGTACCGGCACCAGAGATGATACAAACGCCAGACCGACGCCGGACCTGGTGACAGGCTCACCAAAACTTAACTTGTCACAGGTTAAGGACCTGTTTAGTCACTGGTCTGAGACCATCAGACTGGACATTCTCCCCCCCCCCCCAAAGCCACAACTGGCAACTCCAGTTGCCCTGGACTTGAAACAAAATCCAGATGGGGTAGCTCCCAGAAATCCTTCTTCCCCATCTCCGGACTTGCATGCGGTCCCTCGACCACCTTCGAATGGGGACTGAGAAAAACAGCCTGCTTCGCTGGAGACGCCCAAAAAGAAAGCCTCCAAAAAGAGAGGTCACAGGTCCAGATCACAGAGCCCAAGTTCATCTAGCTCCTCTGATAAGCATAGACACAGGAAGAGGCAGTGCAGATCCTCATCCATTTCCTCCTCAGACTCTTACTAGCCCTCTGATTCCTCACAGTCTTCCATAGAGGACTTATCCCCTACGGACCCAGAGGACACACCAAAATCGCCCCCTGATGACCCATCCTTTATGGAGGTCATGAGGCACATACAGGCAAATATGGGCTGGAACACTGAGGACTTAGACCTAAAAAAGATGTGCCTAGCTAAGTACCTCAGACAGAAGGACCCCAAGCCGGTGGTCCTCCCTCCAGTAGTAGACACCTTCAAGGACATCGCCCAGGTGACATGGAGACACCTTCATTCCTCTGTGGTGTCCCCAAGAAGGCTGACCGCTTATACAAGGCCCCAAAGTAGCACCCTTTCCTAGCCAAACACCCCACTGCTGAGCCGGTGGTAATTTCGGCAATACATGACTGCTCACAAAGACCAAAACACCTTAGCACCCAAACTCCAAACAGAGTCCAAGCAATTGGACTCCATGGGTCGCAAGGTATATTCAGCCACTTGCAGCATAAGAAGCCTGAATTTCATGACCCATATGGTCCAATTCTAGAATGCCCTCTGGGAACAGGGATTGGACATTCTGCAGGGGATGCCGGACTGCCCTCAAAAAGCTGAACTTTCTAACCTCCCACAAACTGGGTCGGATGTAGGCACACATGTCCTACATCCGCTTATGATTCAGCAGACACAGCAGCAAGGGCAGCAGCCACTGGCATATGCTTCGAGTTTCAGGCTTTGCACAGGACGTCCAGTCTAACATCTTTGATGCACCCTTCAGAGGCTCCATCCTCTTCGGTGAGGATACAGAGAGGATAATAAATAAACTTCAGGACTCTGGGAAAGCGGTCAGAACCATGCAGTCTGTGTATCACCCGAAACAGAGGCAGTTTTGGAAGCCTCGTTTTCATGGCCAAGGGGGTCAGCAGCAGCAGTCCTGTTTTCAGCAGCAGCAGTCTCAACGGGGAGGCTACAGCCAGAGAGGTGCCCACAGAGGAACTATGGGACCTGCCTCTCATCAGGCTAAAACAACCAAGGCCACTTTTCCACCCCCTCTCACCACCTGACTCCCCAAGGGATCCTCCTCTTCCCAACACCTTGTCGGGAGAGGTGGTCGGAGGACGCTTTTCTCTTTATGCAGCAGCATGGCGAAGAGTGACCTCCAACCAATGGGTCCACAAACTCATCCAGAACAGGCACTCTGTAGAGTTCATCAGTTTGCCACCAGACAGGCCACCCCCTCCCTCCCATTACTCCGTGGAACATGCAGGTCTGATTTGCAAAGAAATCCAAGCCCTGCTTTCCAGAAAGGCCATAGAACCACTTCCCCCATCTCAGAGGGGAACAGGATTCTACTCTCATTTCTTCCTGGTCCCAAAGAAGACAGGAGACTTGAGACCCATTCTGGATCTCAGTGACCTCAACCACTCTGTGGAATACAGAAGGTTCAGGATGGTCACTCTCCAGAATCTGCTTCCCATGATTAGCGGGGGAGACTGGCTAGCATCACTTGGCATGCAGGATGCATGCCTCCACATCCTTGTGCCAAAGCACTACAGGAAATACCTCAGGTTCTCCTTTCAAGGCAGGCATTTCCAATTCAGAACGCTACCCTTCGGTCTGTCCTCAGTGCCAAGGGTATTCACGAAGTGCCTTGCAGTGGTAGCCATGGCACTTTGGAGGATGGGGCATTATGTGTTCCCATATTTGGACAACTGGCTCCTTACAGCACAGTCCAGGGAACAACTTCAAAGGTCCATTCAGGACACCTGTACTCTTTTCTGGAGTCTAGGTATCACCATCAACACCCCAAAATCATCTCTAACTCCATCCCAGAACCTGCCTTTTATTGGGGCTCTTCTCAATATGGTGAGAGTCAGAGTCTTCCTGCCACAGGACAGGGCCGCTCAGCTGCAGGTCCTAGCCAGACAAATCTCTTCAGCCTCAATGGTGCCAGCCGGAACCCTGCAGTGGTTGCTTGACCACAAGGCTGTGTCCATCATCACAGTCCCCTTCACGAGACTTCAGATGAGGACGATTCAGTGGACACTTTGGGTTCAATGGGACCAAAGGTGGAACAATCTGGACTTTCCAGTCTGCATCACAAGACCGGTTAGCCAAGAGCTCTGATGGCGGATGACATAATCTTCCTTGCAGGAAGGAGTGCCACTCAAAAAGTGGGCACCAGATCAGGTCTTGATGTCAGATGCCTCAAACAAGGGTTGGGGGGGCGCACTTAGGCGTTTACAGGACTCAGGGACTCTGGTCTGCAAAGGAGGAATATCTCCATATCAACATTCTAGAAATAGGGCAGTTTTCTATGCATTGCAGGCCTTGAGCATGGTCCTCAAACTGGGACCCCTCCTTGTGTAGACAGACAACGTCGGTGGTATTCTACATCAACAAACAGGGAGGCACTCACTCCTATCCTGTCTGCAGAGAGGGTGATGAGAGTGTGGGATTGGGCCATATCTCATCATCAGACGATTTCAGTGGTTAATTTCCCCGGAGTTCAGAGTACCTTGGCAGACAGTCTCAGCAGAACGAGGTCGCGAGCACATGAGTGGTCGCTCCTACAATTGGTAGTCGACGACCTATTCACCAAAAGGGGGACACCCGAGTTGTACCTCTTTGCCTCCCCTACCAATGCAAAACTGACCAGTTTCTGCTCGCTAGATCACGTGCCTGGTGTTTTCTGGCAAGATGCGGTGTCCCGCTCCTGGGAAGGAGAGATTCCTGTATGCCTTCTCACTGTTTCTGCTCCTTCAGAGGGTTCTTCTCAAGGTGCAAACGGAAGGTGCAACAATGATCCCTATAGCATCACTATGGCCTCGACAAATCTGGTTTCAGGAGAGAAGCATCTTATAGAAAAAGAGAAGAGGAAGAACAGGGGCTCACGGAATGAGGCCACACAGTCAGCATTGGTGTGAAATATGCTCCCCCCCCAACATGCCTGCTGTCACCCATCCTACTGGAACCCGAACATTCCGGGAACACAGGCTTTTGCATGCGGGCCACAACCAGTGTGTCGCACCACACCTGCATGCCACATGCACCAGCAGGGCAGTTGGATGCACCTGCAGTGAGATATGCCACCACCCACACCTTAGCATGGTCAGTGCTCCCATGCTGCCAAACGTGTCCAATGCTGGCTATCCATCCTGCCACCCCACAACCAAATGATGGCACCTGCTGTGCCCCATGATTTGTGCATTGGGGCCATGACCCAGATCAACAGCATGGTGGGCCATACATGTCTGTCCTGCACATAGGAATGTCAGGCTGCACAGCTTACACCCAGGGGGAGTGGATGGAAGGCACATTCCACACACATGTTCTGATCAACTGGTCGGTTTATCCTCCGCCTCCCTGGGCATCCCCCAGAAGGATGGTCAGTGGTCATCATGGACTGTGGCCCTGGTCATGGCTGTCTGCCAGGTCCACCCATGTGTATACTGCTGTGCATGATGACCAGCTACTGTTGCTGTCCTGATTGGTGTTACTTTGCCAGCTATACAAATGTACAGCCAGTGACTGTCAGCCTGCATGCACGCGTGTCGATGGGTACTGTCCATCCCCCTTTTGCATCTTGTGATGGAGTACATGGCACCCTCACACAATGCAGCCATATGACAGACAGAGTATACACTATGTGGTCCTAGCAAATTCGGATAATATCACCCACCAAAAGCAAACGGATACTAATGGTATCCGTTTGCTTTTGGTGGGTGCTAGTATCCAAATTTGCTATGTTTTAAGCTTATTTAGCACCACCAATTATCTTGGTGCTCTATTTTGTGTATATGTACCATGTGGTCCTGCACACAGCGACACCCTGTAATGTGGCTTCTGCACTCGCATCGCCGGTGCGCATCATGCCCGCCCCCTTACTCTACTCATGAACATGATGCAGATGGTGTAGGAGTTACACATTCATGATGGGTGGGTTGCATAGTGAACCCTGGTGAATAGAGGCCCAATCCCCCATGCAGAGCACAGGGCCGTGAGGTGACTCCAGACACCAACACAAGGGCCACTGCAGGTCGTGTGTCTGCGGCATGTCACCTGGGCACAGCATTGATTGCCTCCCAGCACTGTAGAGGCTGTGTAGCATGCTGGCAATGGGTGCCCTTGCATCACTGGAAAGTCCTCTGATGGTGATAATGTCGCTTTACATTGTCCTGCCCTTTCTTGCCTCCCACCATATTGTCTCACCCTGGTCTGGACACCACAATGCCTGTGGCACCATGTTTGGGCAACCTGAGGCCTGCTCCCAGTGCTACTGTTCAGGTTAACCATCCCACAGGGGACCTATGAGTACACAGTGGTATACATGACATGTGACTGTAACTGCTGCTGCAGGACGTGCAACACATCATGATGTAACAGGGATAGGTACAGTCCTAGTTGTGTGGCATAGAACTCAGGAGCCATGCATCATCCATGTACCCTTTGGGAGTTGTTCTCTGTGTCTGCTATGCAGCGTTGCACACCTATGCATCCCAATGGTGCTGCACAGGTATGCCTCTGCAGCCGTGAACCCTATCATATATCGGTGTCATGTCCCATATGGGATGCTGCCCCCATGCTGCATATTGTAGCAGCTCTAGCAATATGCCGGTGCCCAAATTTTCCACACTCTGCTGATCAGGACCTTTGACCCAATGTGCTATGGGGCATGTCTGTGACCACCAAATTGTACATTAAGGAAGCCTGGTCGCCAGTGTCACTTTTATTAAACATATATATATATATAATGAACATTTTGACACAAACCTGATTTATACATGAAAATTTATGAAACCCTTTGTTTTGTAGGTATCGTTGCAACAACTGTGTCATGATGCCTACAGTTGCACAATCAGTATGCTGCATAGAGCAGAAACAGGTGACACTGAAGGCAGAACATCATCCGGATATCACGTTGCACCCTGGGTTTGCTACTGTATGCCTTGATGTCTGGGTATTACAAATGGCATACTATATATTCCGTCAGTGTTATGGATGGATAGACAATACTCCTATTCATGAGTAAGTCTCATTCTTTGCAAAAGGAACTTTTCTTTGCCCTCCGGATGCTGCTTAGGGTCTAATGTACTCATGCTGTTCTCCATGATAAGGAGGGAATGGTTGTCATGTCTGTCAGCTTGTCCATCTGAGCCACTAATTGCTGTATCAGAGTGGTTTTACACTAATGTCTCCTTACTGTAAATAGGGTAGCAAAACTCGGCTGTGCTTGCAGAAGTGGAATGCAAGTTAAACCTCTGAGATACAGCAACAAGTATAGATGGTGTAGATTTCTTCATTTTCTGTTGCCCTTGTTGCCACCTAGCCTGTCACCATCTTTTCTCCAGCATGCCTATGCTCGACCCACAGCACCCACAGCAACCCAACTGGTGTACAGTCTGGATCACCAAATACAGAGTTGGGCCATGGGTGGAGGACCTAAGCACCTGACAGATGATGTGATATGACCTGGTGACACTTCTTGTCTATGATTACACCCTGTCCCCACCTCCACCCCACCACACCAGTTTTGGGCGACCATAAGAGAGGGGACATCCATACTAAAGAAGATGGTACATGTCCTGATGTTGCCACTGCCAGTGTTGAGACACAGAAATTGTACATTGACTTCCACTTTCTTGGTGTGGAACCACTTTTTTTTTAAAGACAGTCTCAGACAGAAAAACAAAAAATCCTACCAATAGCCCTTGCAGTGTGCACCCTGAACAACACTGCACATTGATTCGGCTTGTCAGCATTCCGTCTTCTAGCACTGCCACGTAACTGGAATGATGCATCCTGATTTGTTGCTGGAATAGCAATTTTATTAAAAGTATCCCTTTGAATTTGGGAAACATTCACTCACATCAGTATTCTGACTTATGACACAGGTTAAGTATGTTGTGGCTGATGGCAATGTTTCATGCTCAGAGCACTAAAGACATCATGATATCCAAGCACTGACATGCTATGCAGTTGGTCACCCACTCTCACAGAACTGTTCAACACCTGAATGGTCAAGTATACCAATGCGGGGACATACGCAGTTGCAGTAATCTGTCTGTCTCTCTCTATGTCTGCATATCTACGTTTCATACTGTATGGTGGCATGCTGCCACTGGAGGCTGTGAGGGTGAAGGAATGTTTCCTTTTTGATGAGTGGTGGTGACCCGATGTCATTAACTGCAAGTGTGTTGCTCTTGATGAAGCGATGAGGTTTTTACACACTTTGTGCGTTGAATCATCCTGCGCTCCAATGCCCACTTGCATGTTAGTTGTGATGATGTCGCCTGATGCCCTTGCTTACATATAGCTGCAAGGTAAAGTGACAACTCGTATTGATCTATCTTCTGGTTCTGTTACATCAATGGATGCCATATTAGAGAGATGGACAGACTTACATTGGATCTAAGATGGACATATAGTGCTGCAAATAGGAATGTTTTGGTGATGTGTGGAAGCATACATATTGCTCTGTGGAAATAGGAACCACTCCACCTGCATTTCTTATGCAACGTAATGCTCTCCAGTCTTGTACTAAATGACGTTTGTGGCTTGTTGAAAACTGTGCATGTCCTCTTAATTTTGGCAGCACACATTCCTTTTGGACATGAATGCAAATCAATTTCGTGCAAACATATGAGATGAAATGTTTCACCACCCAAAAAAAATGTTTGCTGAGAGGGTCTCATGTTTTTAATGTCATGTTCAATGTTGGTTGAGTTATTCACAGCATGATCTTCTTAATGAAAAAGTGACAACACAAGTATATCTGTCATGATAATGTCTTCTGACCATGGCAGTAAGACTGTATTACATTAAATGTAGAAATATGCAGACTATAGTAGATTGACGTCTGTTTAATGAACAAATTTGCATCTCCAAATTTGTTTCTAAATATATTATATATTTTATTCACTGTGTCAAGGCAGGCTATACCGATATGTTGCTTACAGCCAATTTGTTCACTGGTGTTGGGGATACCTGGGACGTCACGTGCGTGTTCCCATTCCAATTCCATCATGAGCAGTGCGACGGATTAGAGACATCTTCCAGTCTGCAACTTACACAGGATTCCAATACCCACAGCTGTGATTCATTACTAATTCCTGTTTCCAAGTCCTTATACCCCGTTACTGTTTATATAATTTTCGCCACTGTTACATTGTACTGCAGTTTTGATGCCATAAATAAATAAATAAAAATCATTAATGACAAGCGTTGTGTTAGTAAAAGTAAAATTCTACATTTTTATTGATAAAGTTTGATTTAACCTTAAACCACATAGTAATGTGGTAATATAAAGCATGGCGTTAACCACTTGCTCAATAGAAAAGTTATAAACACTTACAATGACCATTATATGTCATGTATATGTAAGCATTAGAAAATTCTTACAGTTCCAGTCTCAAGTCATATTTGTGCGATTAAAATAAAAATCACTTTCTGAAAAGTAACAGACTGTTCTACTCATTTTGCCACAATAACAGTTATGCAGTATACTAAGAAATAACATTCATTCCTGTACAGAGAGAAGTACAACACAGCACTCCATATGTTGATAACGACCCACGATGTGTTCTGCATTCACAGTTATATGCAGTTGATTCCTGTATCACTTTTTAAAGTGCAAGTCGTCTTACATGCACATTGCCATTATAGCTATAGCGACTGAATTCTATTGAAAACAAGAACTGTCACTGTCAGAACAATTAACCTTTTTTGTTGAGAAATTATGATTAAACCATATGCTACGTTGTAACGTGGTTATATAAAGCATGATGTTAAAAATGTATTCTTCATTATGCCTAAGATATCAAGTACATACTAAGATTTAAAAATCATTCCTAAACAAAGGCAAATGCTAAACCATGTTCAATGTGTCTTTTAAGACAAAAACAATGACCTATTTACATTTGGTTCTGCATTTCCATTGAAAAGCAGATCATTCCTTCAGCATGTTTAAAGTGCACTTATTTTATCATGCACAATATTTTTTATAGCAGGAAGTACTAGATTTTATTTGTTGAATCTTGATATGTGCCCTGCAATGGCCTTTTCTTTTACCGGATGATGGTTAGAAGAACATAATAGTTAAAGTGTTGGCTGCACAGTCGAGTTGATGCATCTGTCATTGTTTCTTTTCATAACAGGACTCCAAAACTTGCATCATTAGATCCTCAGCATAGCCTGTGCATACATGTGAATAAATGTTAGTATCAGTTTTTGATGTGTCATACAGTTAACATCATAACTCACAATAAAATGTTAAACATTGCTGCATATGCCACAGAACCCCCTGTTTGAGGCACCATGGTATTGCAGGCTCCCACTTCACACCAGAACAGCCACCGGCAGAACACCCTCCCAGAGGCACATATACCTGCTTTACCACACCACAACTGCAGTGTCCCGTACCCAAAAGCAGACCCTTGCCCCCACGAAAGTGCATGTGGTACCACTCACAACCCAAGTATGCACCACCACCCTTGTTGCTGAAGCTGCTGTCACCACCCACACCTGTGTGCCCACCAGTGAGTTGTAAATGCAGCACCCCCCCATCAGTTGTCCCCATCCAAGGTATATTACAGGTACGCCCCCCCACCCCTCCAGAGACAAACACAGAGGGGCAGTCCCCAGGACATAGAAATATAACATTTTACAGCAGATAAGGAGCACTTGGCCCAGGTAGTCTGCTTATTTCAATACCAAATGGATAAACTGCAGATCCTAGTTAACCAACAGCCTACTTCCTCCTACCCTCCACTAGAATTGTCTGTCCCATGCATTCTTGAATTCTCCCACTGTTTTTGACTCCACAACCTCATCAGGAAGGCTGTTCCATGCATCCACAACCCCTCTGTAGCACTGTGAATTGAGCTACTATATCCCAGTATGCTACTCCAGGTGAAAGTCTGAAGTGGCAACATCTGCAGACATGATCAGCCCCAGAACACACACCCCAACCTACCCGGATAACTGCATACACATTGGTGGCCAGTTGACCACCTCCCCTACCCCTCACCTCATCTGGTGCCACCGACCACCCACCACTACCCCTATACCTGACGGTCAGTGCCACAGGCATGCATGGTCAGCTGCATATCCATCTGCACAGCACAGTGGCTGCCAGCCATGCAGCTGATGCTGGGAGCAACCTGACCATATATAGCAGTGCACTCCTAACATCAGTTGCACGTTCTGCGGCTGTGGTGATGTGAGGATGGATGTGCCACTGTTCGTGCATGCCCGGCTGCACTGACTGTCAGGTATGGTGGGGGGGGTTGTCGGGGCCATAGGTTGGGGGAGTGAAGGAAGAGGGACCACTGGCCATCAATGTGTATGCAGGGATTCTTGGTGGGTGTGTATCTGTTCCATGGTAGGTGATGTGTGTAGTTGTTGCCACTACAAACCGTCAACTGAATTTGCATGCCGATGTACAGTAGCTCGTTTCACAGTATGTCCCAGGGACTGCACCTCTGTGTGTGTGTGGTGGGGGGGCCTTCCTGTAATGTACAGTGGACTGGTACAACAAATGATTGGGGGGAATTATGTATGAATAAGGCACAGATGGTCATGTGTGTGGGGAGGGGGGCTCACATTCGTGGCATGGGGTTCCATGGTCCGGCAGTGAACATGATTGGGACAAAGGGTATGGGCGGATGGATGCACTGCAGGGTTGTGGATACCTCTCAAGGATCACCCATGTATGGGCTGTACAGGCACATACCTGATCAACCACTCAAGCCCAGCCCATCACCATTGTATGCTATGGCATCAAGGATGGTTGATATCTTGGTCACATCGCGTCCGGTAGATGTAGTACATTGCCGTAATCTGCGCACTCCTCTGCACCTCTTCATTGCTGTCCACATAGTGGGGAATTGGATGCATAACTAGTATGCTCCCCATTAGTGAATGCAGTGTCCTTTAGCGAGTGCCCACCTTGTTTTTATACAACCCCTGTACTCAGAGATGTCACCAACTTGTTCTTTGTTTCACCCGTTAAGCTACTTTAAGTTCTATATCATATTCCACCACTCCCTCCTATGTAGTGTAAGTAATATGATATTGCTGGATGTTGGTAGTACTGAGATACCCACACACCCAGAGGCATAGTGATGCACGAGACTGCAGGCCGAGTGATTTCCGCCACTGGGTGTGTGGGTATCTCACTACTACCAACACCCATCCATGTCTTATTGCTTATATAAAATGGGCCCATAGGCAACATTAAAAAAAGAACATTATAAAAGTTTTCAAAGCCACAAAAAATATACTAAAATGCTGCTAAATAATGTAAAATAGTCCCTTGACAGATGTTTTTCACCTGCCAGTCATCTGTCTTTCTTCATACTCAATACATTGTGTGATTGTTTACCATGGAATAGAAGAATTCAAAACTCTGCATTATTCCAGTAGTAGAATGCCCCCACAGCATACACACAGAATGGTAACATGGAATACATGATTTCAGAATTCTTCAGCTTTCCACTGGCATGCACACAAGGACACACACAGGCCTCAAGTGGAGACAGAACCTCAGTTTTAGTTGTTGCTAGGCAAGGAGTATGGAGTCATCTAACAAAGTGGCAGGGGTAGGAGGGTGATTTTTCATGGTCATCAAAGAAACACCAGCAATGGAAACTTTGAATAGTACTTGAGTTTTTAAATTTTTGTGATTGACATATCATACGTAAATCTGCAAACCTTCATCTACAGCCCTGCAGCAGTATCTCTGATGAAGACATTATGAAGGACTGTGAACAGAACTGATCCATGAGGTTCCCCGCTGATCACACTTCTTTCATCAGACTTGATCACATTTACTAACACCCTATATTTACTGTACTGCAACTAGTTTTGAACCAAATTGTTCAGTTTGTGACCACCACATAGCTGCTAGCTTGTTCACCATTGTTCTGTGGTGTACGGAGCTGAATTCTTTGCTAACATCGAGGAACGTGATATAGACCCCTACACTTTTATCTACCACCTTCGTCACCCAGTTACAATGGGAGGTTTACTTAGCAAATCTGACCTCTACACGTGTTTTACCTATGACGTATCTGCCCTTCTTAAACTTTGGATAATGTAGGCTTAACGTCTTTTCACTAGTCTGTGTTTTCAGTTAATTTCTCCTTGAATTTGCATTGTAATAAAGTGCAGTCAACAGTGACCTTACAATACAAGTAAAAGTATTTTACAATCTCAAAAAAAATGTACAACCAATTTAATGGGCATGTGTAGTTGAAACACCAGCTATGATATATTAATGCGTCCCTCATAGCCATTCCATGCTGTATGTTAGTGGTGTCACATGCATTATGCTGGAGTAAGGATAGCAAAGATAAGATGAGTGGTTATTGCTCAAGCTGAATGCAATGGAAATCACTGTAATTTGTCAATAAGTGACAATGGGAGGCGCAGGGGCGTAGCCAGGATTTGGTGTGGGGGGGGGGTCCAAATATTTCTAGGGAGGTCCGGGACATGCTCTCCCAGAACATTTTGAAAATGTAGGAGTTAAAACATTTTTAGGCAATATTGCAGGTTGTCAGTCTCATCCCTCCCCAGTCCCAGGTCTTTGAGCTGAACTCAGGATTCTTTTCTCCCTTTTTAAATTTCTGTTTTTCTCTTCTGTAGATAAATTGACCCAAATCAGTGCCCACACACTGCAGAATTTCTATATATGCTGGAATCTGTTTTTCAAATTGCAGCAGCAGCCTCCCCCCAACTACCACCACCACACCTCAATGTTTCAAGGGGGCTATGTCTGTAAAAGGTTATACAAATAAATACAAGGACTTCCTAGCAACAGAGTCTTAAATAATTATATTCAATTTTGTATATGTTTTGATGCATACAAATTTAAAAATTTTAAGGCAAGGTCCTTGGTTCCTAAAGAAGTCAAAGTGGCAACATGTATCAGAACATTTATAATAAAAACAATTGATTGGCATTGGTGGCTTATACATAAGCTGAGAGCACAGCACCCTTCCCCCAATTTTTTTCAGGAGCACTAATAATCTACAGGACTATCACTGATCATATGACTCAATGGGCTGCATATGACTGCTGCACAGAGGGCTTTTATTTTTATTTTATTTTATTTATTCAAAATTTTGGAATTACAATCCTTTGAGTCAATGACTCCTTTGCAAAGGCTCCACGTCAGTACATACATACATACCTACATACATAGTTTTTGCAGCAGTTCCGTGGCCACAATAAATAACTATCTCCAGATTTGCCATTTAAGACCGTCTACACAACCACCCCATAGTTCAGGCTGTATTAATTGCATCAATAATTTAATAAGTTATTAAACATGGGTTGATGCAATTAATAAGCGTTATGCATATGCTGCATTTCAACTTGTATACTTGTTTACCATACACAGGCATGGCACAGAAGGTTTTTGTCTCAGTCCACCAACCAGGTAAAATAAAATAAAATAAATTTATAAAATAGATAATATTAAAAAACTGCATTTGTAAGCTTCTGTACAGACTTTGCTTCCCTCACACACACTGTGGCTCAGTCAGCATTTACCCTGTGGTAACAAGACATTGTGATTAATGGTAAAGTCTTTTCCAGTGTGACTGTGTAAGGCACAATGCCATCTTCTAGATAACCCCTATGTGCAAGCAAGCAAAGAACATTCCCTTACAGAGGAAGGACTGACATAGTATGTAATTTAATTTATCATAATTACTTTTTTTTTTTTATTCCCATGGCCTCATCTCCATTACTGACAGACTGCAGCTTATATTTGTTTAACTGGAATTGTGGACCAGGACAAGTCACAAACATGGTTCTTATCAGGCATATATTTCCCTTCCCCCCACCTTTTCCCAACGGCCAGTTTTTCTCCATTTCTGTGGCTCTACTTTGGCTTTTGCCACTAAAGCACTGCCTGCAGTTAAACCGGGGCCAATGCTGCCACAGCCCTCAGTGACTACAGTATGGTGGGGATGTGGTCAGGCTCTAAGTTTCCAGCTCGGGACTCGAGGCAAACTTTTCAGTCTGCCTCAGTCTGTGATGACCATCGAGGCCCTAATGCAGCAAGAGAAGTGACAGAGACATCTGCCGGTCAGATTATTTATTGCAGCCTCCATGAAAAGCAACAAAAACGGCTCAGAGCCATGTTGATTAGACAGACATCGCTACTCATTTCTCACACCGACTAGCAGGAAAGTGCAAGTGTCATGCGAGTCTGCATGGCTCTGGCTGCTGAGAACCACATGAACACCCCTTTACAGTCATCTGACAAACCCGTCTGTGACAGGGTTGAATAGGACCCTGTCCCAGTTGATATGGAGAGTTTGAATGCAGGAATCTGTTCTGTTCTTTCCTTTCCTGTCACTTGTCTGTCTGGTTGCTCAACCAAATTTTCCTGTGAGACCTAGGATTTGATCACCCCGACAGTCTCACAGTTCTTTGCCTCTCACTGTCTCTCAACCTTCCTTTGCAGTTTCTGTCTTTTCTTCCCTTGCATATCTGCTGGTATAAAAAAAATATGCAAATCATTATGTGGCAATGTAACTGATATTGGGATCCTTTTGTTTAAAAATTATATAGTGTTACTGTTGAAATGTATATAATAATAGTTTGAGATGACTGCAAAACGCTATTGGGAACTTGAGGGGTTAACCTGAGAGCAGTTTTTAAGCCCTTTTTCAGAAGAGCTGTGAAGAAGGGCCTCAGTTCTGGGACATTGTGTTCTTGCTGCACCTGCATGAAATTGACAAGAACATTTGAAATTTACAAGAACATTTTAGAAAAAACAGGATGCTTGTTAAGAAGAGGGTTGCAAAGACTTAATAAGAGAAAGAGCTGCAATGTTTTGAGAGACACACAGAGATTGAAGGAATTCTCAGATGGATCTTCTCTGTTTATTCTGTCTTTGTAAATAGTCATTCTGAACATTTTTTTTATGTTACTGCTAGTACTAATAAACACTTTTTACAAATTCTACAACTGCTCCTGTTTTTCCCTGTGTTTTCTGACCTATACCTTCGATGATACCATTGATCCAAGGCTCCTTGTCTGTCCCTGATGGGAGGCAGGGCTGATTGCTGCATATTCATAAGCTGATACCTGCCTCCCATCTTGCTAGCACTGCAGAACTTTAAATGGATCATTCATTAAATTTCCAACACTAAACTGGTGACTGCTGAGGCTGTGAGTAAAGGAAGGGGGAATCAGATTTTGGCAAGCAAGGACAGTTTAGGCAAGTGGGGGGGAGGGTTACAATAGGCAGTTGAAGTGGGTGGGGTTCTGGGCATCCAGGACCCCCCCCAGCTATGCCTATGAAATGTATTTCTGTATCTATGATCATTTATATTTTATCTTACAAAATCATACATCATTTCCCATCTGTGTAGTTGATTCATAAATACCACACCCCTCCTCAGACATGCAAACATTATGCACACTCCAATCATTTGCATTTGATTCCTGGCATTTCTTCTTCACAAGTGCATGACTTTGCACTACTTTTCACTTTAACAATGGCTGCAATGTTTATTACAAGTGCTCGGTATAATCATGTCATGTATGAGTCACTGCCACCCCTATGTGCTGACCACCACTGTACTCATGTTTGTGTCATCTTTAAAAAAAGATTATGATCTGATTCTTAATCCCATGCATCATGTAGTCTATAACATTTCAAACCAATGAAGGACACAGTATTAAGCCACGGGGTGGAACACAGGTTACGTCTCTTGGAGATGAGAGTTAACAGCCATAAAAGTCCAGCTAGTGGCTCAGACTATGTCTTCCTGACACAAACAAATTTTGTATGTAGTCATGTAGAACAATTGTCTACAGAAAGATTTGTAGCCTTTCATTACAGAAAGTCCCCATTATATACTAAAAAACTGATGAAATGCAAACTGCAATACAGCATGCCATTAAGATTCTTGATGTTCTCTATAATATTCCACTGCTGGATAAAAGGCAGACTGCTTTATAATTGTCTGTTAAATCTTTGTAGCACACCACGTGTGTGTTATGCTGCTATATCATGGAGAGCCTTTACGACAAAAATGTTACATTTAGCCGGCCCATCGGCGCAGCGGTTGAATTTCCGCTTATGTTGCTGGTGACCCAAGTTCAGGAATGTACCCAGGATGCCAGAGGGCTGGCCAGGGGGAGAAGGCTTCAGCGTCTGATGACTGCTCACCTTCTCTCGGAGGGAGGGTGGAGAAATGACCCAGCACTTGCTGACTCCTGGTGGAGGCTGGGGGCATGGCAACACACTGGGTCTCACTGACTAACTGGGCATGGTGAACATCGGTGTACACCTTGACATTGGTGGCATGCCATGCCCCCGGGGAGCAACCAGGAAAACAGTCTTCCATGGCTGACCAGATGACGGTCGCCAGGTCCTGCTGCCACAGAAGCCCTGAGAGACAGCCAAGGATCACCTCAGCAGCACCCAGGCCAAGAAAAAGTGTGTGCTGGCTGACCCCCACCAATGCCTATCTCCCTCAGAGGAGGGGGACCCGTCCAGTGAAGGGTTACGCCGGGTTTCCTGGGGGGGGCTGTGATGTGGGGGTGGTAGTAGCTGGTCTCAGGGAGCAGGATGCCAGTGGGGCCTAGGCAGCCCAAAGGAGTGGCCGACCAGGAGCCAGGGAGGCGCAAAAAAACAAAAGTGTTACATTTGAAAAATAAATCATTACTGTAAGTAAGTAATACATATGACGTTGTACGTAATTTCTTTCCAGCAATCGTCACCAACCTGCAACTCATCCCTTGGTAGCTGAAAACGACCATTTTTGGTGCAAACTGATTAAAAAGACTGTGAAAGGCTTCCAGCTCTGAGGTCTGGGGGTGACCGGATAGTTTGTGGATGTCATTATATAGTCTGGTTTCAGTTATCAGCTGCTTCACACGTACAGCAGCTCTGGATACCAAAATAATATAAAATAAGCACATGTTGGCAACAGCTAATTAATGAGAACACACGTGATACATATAATTAACTATGTATCAAACTTACAAGGCCTCAACCATAGCTTTCCAGTTTGTACCCCTGAGAGAGATCACCATGTGCACAGCTAGGATATACTGCATGATCTGAATGATGTACTTATGTACCTTTTACAGGTACATAAGTGAAAAAAGAAAGACAAAGGGAGGGATAGTGAGACTGAAGGGGGAGGATGGGAGCCGCGTGGAGGATGACAACAGTAAAGCTGACATATTGAACAGGTATTTCTGCTCAGTCTTTACTGAGGAAGAGGGGGGTAATGGGTCTGAAGGGAGTACAAGGGGTGAGAATGGTGCAGAAATGGACACAAGTCCCTTTACACGAGAAAGGGTCCTGAAGGAACTGGAAGTAATAAGAGTTGATAAAGCAATGGGGCCAGACGGGGTGCACCCCAGGGTCCTTAAAGAACTAAGAGAGGTGGTGGCTGAACCTCTGGCTATCCTGTTTGGCCAATCACTGGAAACAGGGGGAGGTACCCAAAGACTGGAGGACAGCAGATGTAGTCCCCTTATACAAAAGTGGGAACAAAGAGGAAACAGGGAACTACAGACCAGTCAGCCTCACCTCGGTAGTGGGAAAGATCATGGAAGCACTACTGAAGGAGAGATTGGTGGAATATCTGGTTGTCAATGGACTACAGGACCCAAGGCAGCATGGTTTCACCAGGGGAGGTCATGTCAGACCAACCTCATTGAATTTTTGACTGGGTGACTGGGAGGTGGATCAGGGAGGGCAGCGGACATGGCCTAGCTGGACTTCAGCAAGGCCTTTGACACTGTGCCACATAGAAGACTATTACACAAACTGGGGAATATGGGTGTGGGCAGGACAGTAGTGTGGTGGGTAGGTAACTGGCTGGGTGGCAGGACACAGAGGGTGGTGGTAAATGGCTGTCATTCCACAGAGGGAAGAGTGACCAGTGGGATACCACAGGGATCAGTGCTGGGACCGGTCCTATTCAACATCTTCATCAGTGACATTGCGCAGGACCTAGAAGGCAGAATTTCACTGTTCGCTGATGACACAAAGCTCTGTAACAGAGTAGACACACCAGAGGGTGTAGACAGAATGAGAAGGACCTGCAGAAACTTGAAGAATGGTCAGGGGTTTGGCAGTTGAAATTCAATGCAAAGAAGTGCAAGATAATGCATATGGGGCACAAAACCCTGGCACAATATATCAGTTGGGGGTGAGGATATAGCATGCACCAAGCAGGAAAGGAATCTTGGGGTTGTCATCTCTAGTGACCTCAATGTAGGGAAACAGTGTGACAAGGCAGCAGGTAAAGCAAATAGGATGCTGGGATGTATAGGCAGGGGCATCACCAGCAGGAAAAGGGAGGTCATAATTCCGCTATGCAAGACACTAGTGAGGCCCCACCTGGAGTACAGTGTACAGTTCTGGAGACCATACTCAGAAGGGGACATAGACAGGGTAGAGAAGGTTCAGAGGAGGGCAGCAAAGATGGTGCATGGATTGCATCACAAGTCCTATGAAGACAGGTTGAAGGAACTGAACATGTACTCCTGGAGGAGAGGAGGAGAGAGGGATATGATAGAGACATACAAGTATCTTACAGGGAGGAACAGGGAGCAGGAATACACTATTTTAAGCGAAAAAGATGTTCCAGGACTAGAGGGCATGGGATGAAGTTGGAGGAGGACGATTCAGAGGAAACATGAGAAAAGAATTTCTTCACAGAACGGGTGGTGGACAAGTGGAACACCCTGCCAGAGGAAGTGGTGGGGCTGAAACAATCACGGATTTAAGAATGCATGGGATAGACAAAAAGGAATTCTAGAGGTCTGGGGTAAGGGGAAACAGACTTCTAGGAAAACAAACTGAACTTACAAGCTCAAATGGGCAGACTGGGTGGTCCATAGGCCCTTATCTGCCGACACTGTCTATGTATCTATGTATCTATGTAGCCCCTGCCACTCTTGAGGACCAACCTTTCCTTAAATCTGTTGCACCAGTTCTTCTGCTTCTTAGCCTAATCTATTCTTAACAATTTCTAGTCCATAAGGTTGGCCACCTATGGGCACCTCCTTCCCTTTCTTGATTGTGCTATAGTGTCCTCTTTAATTTTCCTTTTCCCTCTCAGGTCCTCATACAGGGAGGTTATTGTGGTGACCTCCATGTGTATGTAAAACAGGTTGTGTTTATCATTGTTGGATTTAGTATGTAATAGCACTATGTCATAAAACACCTTGATGTATATACCTTATGTTTATGAAACTTGTAAATGTTGAAAATACCATGACACTAGGTGTTTCTGATAATGGTAAAAAGTACTAGGTGACTATTATAGAGATTAAGTTAGTTGTGCTATTTAAAATGCACATAAATTGCTGTAAACTGAATAGAAAAAGAGATGTGTAAGAACAACGGGGCACAATTTAAAGTTAGAGGGGGGATGGCTCAGGGGTAATGTGAGGAAATTATTTTTCACGGGGAGAGTGGTGGATGCATGGAACCGCATTCCTGGAGAGGTTGTGGGGTCTAAAACAGTGGGGGAATTCAAACATGCATGGGACAGACATAAGGCAATTATAGTGGGGGGTTGCAGGAAGTAGGCTGTTGGTTAACTAGAATCTGCAGCTTATCCAATAGGTAGGGAAATGGGCAGACTGAGTAGGCCAAGTGGTCCTTATCTGCCATCAAAGTCTATGCTTCTATGTATATTTTGGACGTGTGTTGCAACACTTTGCCACTTCTCTAGTATCAAATATTCTGCACCAACAGGTGTTGATCCAACAGACCAATAAACGTCATTCACAATACTCTGAATCCACGGTTGTATATCCTTATAGTCTTTCAGAGCAGACGTGGCAAGTAGTTTTTTTTTTTTTAACTCTTGAATGAAAAACAAAATATAAAATCATAACAATTAAAAAAAAAAAAGGTGGCACAAACTGCACAACATATAGCACCTCATTGTATTACAGCATAATAACAATACAATAAACAATACCTTTTGCTACATGCCATGCATCATATTTATGACAAGTATAAGGCAAAGTCTCACTTATCCATGTGGCAACCTGAACGTGGTGGTCAGTTATGAGCTCATCAATTGTAAGACCCCATTCATCGACAGATGACACATACCTCTTCAGCCCCTCCAGCTCCATATTATTAGAACATCCAATTTCGTTGCTCTACAAGAGTTAAATTAGAAATGGTGACTGATTCAACATGCATGTGTCCCACTTTAAGGATACAGTGTAGTGTTGCTTGTGAAAAATTTAAAAAATTGTATAGCCCAGGCGCTGTATGCCAGTGGTCTACCCCCCCCCCCTTGCCTGCTGTCCCTGGTACAAGGCAAGGGGTCTGGGACCTGCTATGGTGACAGTTGGGGGTTTGTTCCCAGAAATATTGATAATAGCATGGTGCCTCTACCCAGAGTAAGGTATTAGTGTGCCAGGTATCCGCCTGGTACAGTCCCCTGGGATATTGTACCTACCTACCTCCCCAACCAACCACTCTGAACACATTATCCCCAGTAACCTTGATCCACCATAAACCATAAATCTCAGCAATGACCTTCACTAACACAGTAGTTGCAACAAACAAATTCACAGCTTTATTTGGAGTAAGGACTAGGGAAGGGATACCGGCACAAAGGATTGCTGTGAAAAGAAAGAAAGTTAGTGAAGTAGGTAACACCAATGAGCATTTGGGCCCATAGGCCGAACCCACCCCCACTGGTACCAGTGTTCCCAATTAGTCCCTCTGGGTACCCACTAGGTGCAGGCCTGATCGGTGCTGTGGTTTGGCCGGCTGTTGGGGCCCTAAAATATTGAAAAGAATTTAGTTTGAGAAAAACACACCAAATCTCCTTTTCCTTTCCAGGAGCCAGGTCCTGTGTACTCACTGTTTGCTTGATCTCAACACTGGGGGTATGGAGCTCCTGGTTCAGTGCAGCAAGCCCTGGCAGCAAGGCAGAACATGGGGCAGCCTTGGTCCCTTGGGCAGGATGGAATTTGCTCGACGCTCTTGCAGCTGGTCACCTTGATTGTAGCTCTGGCTGCTTGTCCCCCTTCAGCTGCTTCTGGCCCATTGCAGAGCTCTATGGCAGGACAGCACCAGCCCCAGAAGACTCAGACCCCAGAGTTGCTCCACAACCCAGCTCCCCTGATGGGTCGTAGGTGCCCTAGCACCCCAGCAAGCACCGGTGACCTCCTGAGACAGTGAGTCCTACTTGGAAGGGGTTAGCAGATTCATCCCTGGTTCTGTGTGAGGGCTCCCAAATGGTGGGGGTCCTCTTGCAGTCCCTGCACTGAGTTCACAAGACAAAAAGTTCACAGGAAGCTGTTCCAATAAAGTTCAGTGCCAAACAAAGTGGGTGCTAGCCCTAGATCCAAGATGCGCAGGTACAATCCAACAGGGGGATTCAAGAACAACAAGCCCCTGCACACCAGTCCACACTTTCCAGATAATGTCCACAACCTTTTCTTTGGCTGTAGCTAGGACACAGATTTCAGCCACTTTAACCAGTTCACTCAGGACATGTACAACACCTGGCTCGCACCCCAGACCAGAGACACTTTGCCTCTTCAGAATTACAGTTGCAGTCCCACACAAGCAAACAAATTCTCAGTAGCAACTGTGATAACTCGCACAGTTCTCTCAACCAGGGTTTCTGCAGCATTTAATTTCTTCCTACAGTATTGAAGCCACTTTCTCTGTACCTGGGGAACCAGAATCACAATTCAGTCTCTTTTCTCTCTTTCCCCTCCTCGTTCCACTCCTGCCAGCAGCGATCTCCAAATAGAGCCTGGGTAAGCCCCCGAAGTCCAGAATCCACTCTCACAGGACACTTCTGACTCATACAGAGCCTGGGAACAGACTGAAGAAATCCCAGAAAGTCCACACTGTTTCAGCCGAGAATTCTGGGTTCTGATTAGCTGATGGAGCCTATCAATAATCTATATCCATAGATTTCAATATTTCCTTCTCATTTATTGGGGCACGATCTAGGCACCTGAATTAGTCCCCGTCTTCTCCCAGGAGTCCCTTTGAGTCAAGTTTGGGCACCTAGATCACTGATTGGCTTTTGGAGAAGGGTCAAGTGTCACAAAAATGTCAGCTCCCATTTATATGGAGGCCCTTACAGTTTTTTGCAGTTTCTCCCCTTCAAAAGTCTGGTGCAGCCTAACACAATCCTTTATTTACACAGACACCTCACTAGACAGTAGCCCCAAATGCCCCTGTCACACAAGCCCACTTTCATTTTGCTAGCCCCAGGGGTTTTATGATCGCTGCCACCAAAACTCTGTCCCCTAGGCGGCAGGCATCAGCCTAACTAATATTCATGAGGGCTCATGAATAATTTTTTTACAACTCCCTCAACACTTCTGTGGCTTCTCTGCAGCCTCCTTGAGGTCACCGGTTCCAACCAACAAACCAGGGAGATAAGGACCACTTCAGCTCTCTCCTGAAGACCTCAAATTTGGCAGTCGTTACATCCAAGCATTGGGAGCGCATGCGCAAGTGCAGGCTGAAACAAGCATGCCAGCAGCTCGCAGCCAAGGACTTACACCTGAACTGGATGAAAACAACACGCTGGGCTGTCCAGGGAACTTAGGGGAAACCAGGGGCACCAGGAAAATGGGAAAATCAAGGGTAGCTCCAGGTAAGCACCCAGAGAAGGGGTTACACTCCCCCCTCGAAACACTTGGCTTCCACGATAAGCGTAAGGGAAAGATACCCAATTGAAATATCAACCTTAATAACATTTCTAACTATACACCTGATTCCTATCAAATACGTAATATCCAGGTGGTAGAACAACAGAACATCCAAACACAGAACATTATGTACACTCTCGTAACTTTTCCCCTTATGAGCCCCTTGGCCACACGAAAAGTGGCACCTATTGGATTAACACATCAACCATAGGATAGTAGAGTGCCACAGAGTAAACTTATTTTCCTCAACCCTCCTAGGTACCCTGTTCACCTCCCTTATCTTTGCCTGGTCACCTTTTTCTCAGACCTAGGGGGCTTAGCATCAGTAGGGCACATAACCGCCTTCCGCGGATACCTAGGGGCAATGTACACCCCCTTATGTACTACAAACAATGGTAAGTTGGTGAGAACCCCAGGGACATCATACACCAGTTTAAGGACAGGCCATATTGTCCTCCCTGTCCTTCTAAGGGTTTCCTGAATACTTGGACCACTAACCACCCCAGGTCAGGTGGGAGTTCTTCTTCGTCCTCACCCTCTTCCTGTTAAACCTGTTCCTCAGCTATTGGGGTGAACAATTTCAACACCTCTCTAACATTGTCTACAGCTCTAGGGGGACTAATCTGGGCTCATTCAAAGGGCACAGTCGGATCAATGTTCAGTTCCAATGTGGGTGCTCCAAAGAACGCTTTTTCTCCCCTCGCCTTCCTGATGCTCAGAACCACCCTGTGACCATTCTTCAGGTATATCTGCAGGGGAGCTGCTCCGGTACTACTCAAAGCAACTCAACCAGACCAGTATTCAAGTCTGGAGTAGTCCCTCTGAGGGACTCTGCTGGAACAGACTCCCCATCCCTACCCTGTCTCCTAGGCATAACCTGTATCAGGGGTGGTCCCTGAAATAACTTGGCAAGCTCTGGGGCAGGATAATGACTACATGGGGTATCACCACTCTCACCCTCAGACTCAACATCAGTGTTTCCCTCATCTGAGAACCCCTCACCCTGGGCAGGCCCAACCTCCATTGCATCACTTCTTCTTTAACTCTGTCTCCTGCGTGCAGCAGCTCGAGTGGTGGGAGGTGATGAAGGATCTTCCACAACATCTCCGGGATTTATTACTTTGTCACCAATAGGCAGCAGATGGTTACCATGAAAAACCTTATGCCCTCAAGTCTGTCCCTCAGACCAAATCTTGTACACTGGTAGGCCTTCGAACTTCTCCAAAATGACATATGGGGTGTCTCCCCATTTGTTGACTATCTTATGCTTCCCTGGTATGCTCAGTCATCAAAGTAGCACTCTGTCACCTGCTTACAAATCTCGGCCCTGCACTTTCTTATCATAATGCTCTTTATTAGCTTGGTTACTCTTAGTGGCCATTTCTGAAGCGAGACGGTATACATTCTTTAATTGTTGTTTCAGCTTCTTCACATACTATAAATAGTCCCCTGCTCCCAGACCATCTGAGGAGACTCCATAGCACAGGTCCACTGGCAGATGGGCTTCCTTCCTTCCTAAACATGAGCTGGTAGGGAGAGAACCCCATACTGTCATTTCATGTGCAATTGTAGGTGTGAATCAGGGTGCTCACCTGCTGACTCCATGTGTGCTTGTTCCGGGGATCCAAGGTGCCCAGCATATCTAATGATGTCCTGTTGAATCTCTCCGGTTGAGGGTCACCCTGGGGATGATAAGGCATAGTCCAGGACTTCCTGATACCCCACAATGACAGTTCTTTGATGAACCGACTTTCAAAATCATGGCCCTGGTCCGAATGGATCTTCTGGGGGATACCATAATGCACGTAAAACTTCTCCACCAATATTTTGGCCATGGTGGAAGCTCACCTATCTTTGGTGGGGTAAGCTTGAGCATATTGGGTGAAATAGTTTGTGAAAACTAGTATATTTGCAACATTGCGTGAGTCAGGCTCCAACATAAGGAAGTTGATGCATACCAATTCCATGGGGCCACTAGTTTTGATGTTGCCTAAGAGAGCAGCCCTCTGGGGAAGCGCCTTCCTTCATATACACCTCATGCAGCTTTTGCAATATGTCTCTACATCTGCTCCCATTTTTGGTCAATAGAATCGACTCTTAACCAGGTCCAAAGTGTGTTCAGTGCCCAAATGCCCCATATCATTATGTTGAGCCTATCAATTAGCAATTACTTGTAAGGAGGCAGAGTTCCTGTCCAGGGAGATTGCTGCTGCTCAGAACCAACTGGCTTAGTTCTTCCGAACTGTGGACAGGCTGTGTAACCCATCCTGTCTGTAGGTCCAAAGTGCATTTTCACAAGTTAAATGTGAGGAGTTTGCTCGATTCTTTGTGGATAAGGTGGCCAACATCAGGGCCGAGATCAGACAAGCACTCTCTATGGTGGTTGACGGTGGTCAGGGCTTGGTCCCTTCCCCTCGGTTCTCTTGGATATCTTTCGACCAACTGGAGATTGTTGATGTCATGTGGATTGTCCAGCATTTGCGGCTGACATGCTGTAGTTTGGATCCGGGCTCAACACGCCTGTTATTGGGGTGTATGGAATCTATCAGCCCGGTCCTTGCAAATATTGTGTGGGGCTCCTTAGAGTTGGGTGAGTTTCCTAGCTCTCTGAAGGAGGCAGTGGTGACACCACTCCTTAAGAAAGCTGTTCTGGACCCGAACTGTTTTGCTAATTACAGGCCTATCTCTAACCTTCCTTTTGTTGGGAAGATGATTGAGAAAGTGGTTGCACTGCAACTGGAGAATCATCTTACCATCCACAACATCTATGATTCCCTCCAGTTTGGTTTCCAGAAGAGACATAGTACTGAGACCGCTCTTGGTTTGGGTGCTCAATGATCTTCTGATGGCAAGAGACCAGAAGCACCGCTCCATCTTGGTGCTTCTTGATCTCTCTTCAGCATTTGACACTGTGGACCATGGGGTGCTGCTCGAGCGCCTGAGGGTCATGTGTGGCCTGGCTAGTCCAGTCCTCAGTTGGTTTAAATCTTTCCTCTCCAGCAGATCTCAGAGGGTGGTGCCCAGGGTTTTTTCCTCTAGCCCATTCTCTCTCTGCCATGTGGGGTCCCTCAGGGCTCGGTGCTGTCCCCTATGTTGTCCACGGTGTACATGGTGCAGCTCGGAGGCATTGTAAGATGATATGGGCTGAGGTTTCACTGCTATGTTGATGATACCCAGCTCTATCTATCTTTTGCACCTGACCAGGATAGTGCATTCTCAGTCTTTAACAGCTGTCTAGTGGAAATCCATGACTGGATGAAATCCAGTTTGCTGAAATTGAACGCCGAGAAGACTGAGGTGTTGATGGTGGATCCAGGTCACAGGATAGACAGGTCAGTAGCAGGGCTACCTTCTGGTCTCTGGCTCACAGGTGCCCAGCTGTCTTCCTCCGAACAGGTGCGTGATCTGGGGGTGGTTCTTGACAATGGGCTGACACTGCATACGCAGGTGTTGGCAGTCATCAAGTCTTTCTTTTACCATCTTAGGAACATCACCAGGATTAAGCACCTTGTTCCATCTGGTGACCTGCCCACATTAATCCACACCTTTGTGACTTTGTGCTTGGACTATTGCAACTCCCTCTACCTGGGGCTGCCAGGGGTTGATATCCATTGCTTGCAGCTTGTGCAGAATGCTGCAGCATGGTTGCTGACGGGGATTCCTTGTTTGAGTTACTTTACTCCCGTGCTGCGCAAACTGCACTGGCTGCCTGTACAGTGGCAGATCACCTTCGAGGTTGGACTTCTGACCTATAAGACCCTGCACAGACTGGGTCTGAGCTATCTGCAAGAACTCCTGACTTCCTACAGCCCTGCCCATCCTCTCTGCTCAACTGATGATGGGTTGTTAGAAGTTCCCAGGGTTCATCTGAAAACGTCTGGGGCCAGGGCTTTTATGTATGGTGCCCCCACCCTGTGGAACTCTCTACCTCATTAGATTCGAGAGTGCAGGACCGTGGAGAGCTTTAGGGCAGCCCTGAAAATCCATTTATTTAAGCAAGCTTTTAATGACTGTTTTATCTGATTTATTTGCACTTTGTATTATCAGTCTTTTAATTGTTTATTCTGCCATTTATATGTATTTTAATTATGTAAAGCACTTTGGTTTTAGAATTGCACTATAAAAATAAAGTATTATTATTTATTATTAAAATTCATTGTGTCCTAGGAGACGCCTGTAGTCGTCAGTAAAAAGACACTGGTGTGTCCTGAGGATGTCTGCAGAAGTCGGCTACTGACTCCCAGTGTGCCCTTGCAACGTCTGGAGAAGTCACTTATATATTTTAATATATATTGTAACAGAATATAATATATATTTGACTGCATAGCACCGTTGGAAAGATAATTTTATGCTGCACAACTTTGTCACTGATATTTTGTGTATATCATGTATACTTTAGGAGTTATTTGCATTTGTTTATGGTATGATGTGTATGGCTGACATGTTTTCCATCAAGACTCACCTAAGCAGCTTGAATAAAATTCAATTTTTTGGCACTTCAGCAGGTATAAAATAAAAACCGTATTGATTATAACTGGTTGCATAGCACCATTGAAAAGGCATTTTTGTGCTTATCAACTTTCATGCTGATACTTTGTGTGTATTATGTATACTTTTGGAGTTATACGCATTTGTTTATGATATGGTGTGTGTGGTTGAGATTTAGCCCTCAAATCTCAAAGCACCTTGACTAAAATGGGGAAAAATTACATTTTATAGTAAAAAGATATACTTTTTTAGCAAACATAATATCAAAACACCATCTAATGTCTGTATGCTTAATTTGGTTTTGATATTTTACATATTTTCCAACAAAAAATGGCTTATATTGCCCTTTTTTAGTGAAAAAAATATTTAGTTTGCTCTTTCGACCAGCATAGAAACAATACAAAATTACTTATTATTACATGCATGCCACCATTGAAAAGGCAATTTTGTGCTGAATAACTCTGCCACTCATACTTTGTGTCTAGCATGTACAGTTATTGAGCTGTTAGCATTTGTTTGCGACATACTGACTATGGCTTGATTTTGCTTAGAAAGGCCCAGGATTCACTGTTAAAAGTATGCAGGAGATTCAGGAGGCAAGTAGTGTAATCTCAGAGTGAGCCTGTGGATGCAATGAGTTAACACAGTCTTAACATGTTTTTCTAGTAGCACCAACTGCTTCCTAGGGGCCCCCTGCTGGTCCTGGGTCTCTCTGTACAACAACCCCTTTCTTCAGCCACAGCTTAGGCCATTCACGTAGCAGGAGCCATGTCAGGGGGTAGATGGTGTCCACTTGCTCCTGGCTCCCCTGTTGTTGAAGAAGTTGTATAATCTGCCCAGTGACTGGGCTGGCCCTTTGCTCCCGTTGTAGGTCTTGAGTAGTTGGTTGCGGGACGGAGCTTACATTTAGAATGGCCAGCCATCAATAGGCAATTGGAAGGCAGTCTCCTGAGGCTCCCAGACATTCTACCAGGCAGTGGGTGTCCTCAGGGGTGGGGTGGGTGGGTGAGTCTCTTCACTATCATGTTTCTTGCACGAGACCTTTACAGTTTATTCCAAAATTCTTACCCAGTTGGAGCTTTCATCAGTGTAGGCTTGGGGCCGCCTAGACAAAACATCAGCATCTACGTGGTTCAGGCCCAGGTGGTACTCCACGCAGTAATCATAGGCAGACAAGGCTGACAGCCACCTATGACCAGCTACGTCCAGCTTAGGTGAGAGGATTATTATCTGTCTTCATTGTGATCTTGGCCCCAAACAGATAGTCATGGAACTGGTCAGCCAATTTCAATGCCAGGAACTCCAACTTATGAACAGGATACCTCTGCTCTGAAGGGTTTAAACTCCAACTGATGAGTGCAGCTGGGCACAAACTTTTGGGGAACTCTTGGTATAACATGGCCCAAAGTCCACTAAAACTGACATCAGTATGAAGTACATAGGGTTTCTGCAGGTCCACATAATTCAGCACTGGGGCATGGGTCAAGCAATAAATGATGTCCTCAAAAGCTTTATCGCAGTCCTCATTCCATCGCGTGCCAAAAGGTTCAGATGGCGGAAATAGCTGACTGGTTTAGCAGAGCCCCCAGGCATAGCAGCTTTCTTGCTTTTGTTGGTGGATGGATACCCCTGTAACAGATTCAAGAGGGGCCGCACCACACGGGTGTAATCCTTTAAAAATGTTCTATAGTAGCCACAGAAACCCAGTGACTGCTGTAATGCCTTCAGAGTTCATGGCTTAGGCCAAGTGGTAAGGGCCTCAATTTTGCTGGCGTCAGTCTGTATACCTTTTTCCAAAACTATGTGCCCCACATACTTGACTGAGGTCCAGAAGAACTGGCATTTGTCAATGGTCAGCTTCAGTCCAAATTCTTCCAAGTGGTCCAACACCTTCATCAGCTGGGCCACATGTTTCTTCAGGGTCTTCCCGAGCATGATGATATCATCCAGATAGACCAAACACTCCAGCAAGTTCATATCCCCTACAGCTTTCTCCATCAGGTGCTGGAAGGTGGTAGGTGCACCTAAGATCCCCTGTGACATTCTAAAGAACTCATAAAATCCAAGGGTACATATAAAAGCCGTCTTCTGCTGATCCTGGGGAGCCATCAGAATCTAATAGTAACCACTCCACAGATTCAGAACCGAGAACCATTGGCTTCCATTCAGACAGTCCAGTGCATCCTGTACTCTGGGCATAGCATATTGATCCAGTACCATCCGCATATTCTAGGTGAGGTTGTCCACGCACATGCCAGTCCTGAACTAATGGAGTGGCCCTGATATTTTTTCTCACCACAACAATTGCCGATGCATATGGGCTCCTAGAGTCCTGAAAAATTCCTGCGGCCATCATCTCTTGCAAGTGCTGCTGGAAGTCATCAATATCAGCTGGGGCCAACTGCTTTGACCTCTCTCAAAAAGGCTTGTCATCTATGAGTCTTATCCAATGCTGCTCTCCACTCACATACCCTACAACCCATTCATGCAGGGAGAAAACATCCGTTTGAGCAGCCAACTTTTCCTCACTCTCTCCATTCCTCCAAGATGGGGGAGTCACTCAGGTCAAACAATCCCAGGTCAATTCCGAATGGAGCATCTCTGCTTGCTGCAATGGTATGCGCTGCCATCTTGGTGCAATATATTTGAGCCTGGGTCTGCCCTTTCCTCACCACCACTTCCTTATCTGTGACATTCTTCACTTGCAGAGTCACCCTCTGAACATACGCATGCGCTCTGGCTGGCAAAACGCCGTGCTTGACTAACAGTCCCACTGGCAACCCATGCTCATCTGGAGCATCCAACAGCAGTATCTGATTCTTGACATCCTTCTTTAACCTCACCACACCAGCAATGTTGCATTCCATGTTTGGCGAGAACACAATTTCATCTCCATCTCTTCTCCACACTATCCCCACTAGATCATCAGGCTCCTCAACAGGGGATTACCCCTTCCTTCTGTAGGCCTCCTGGACCAGGTGTTGTAATGGTAATTTCTCACCACTTCTTTCAGCCACTCGAGCACAACACAACTGGGTCAGTCATCCAAACATATGGGCATTTGTGCCCCCTAACACAGGCTCCCCATCAACTTCTGGGCAAATCAACACTAGGGTCTCTACAGTTTCACTCACTCCAACCACTTTAGCAGGGAACGCCATCCATACCTTGACATAGCCAAGATAAGGTTATGCCTTTTTACTGAGGCGCCACACGTGCAGTCCTTCAAGCGGCTGTATCTCCACATCTGGTAAATGCTTATCATACCAGAATTTAAAAATAATGGTAATCTGGGAGCCGCTATCCAGAACAGCGCGGGTGGGGACTCTGTTGATGGTGATATTGGTCTCGGTTGTTGGTCCCACTAGTTTATGCATGTCTACTGGCGCTGAAGTTGTGGCTCTGCCAGATGAAACTCTTGTGTGAGCCATGGAGCTGGACCTGCCAGGGGCCCTAGTGCGCTCCTCTACTGGGCCCCTCCGTAGTTTTCCATGTTTGCGGGCAGGGTTGGTGGGTGCCTTATCTCTGTTAGACGAATGGTCTAAAGGTGCCCTGCATCCCCCCCCATATATGGCCTTCATCCCCACACCTATAACAAATGATGGGTTCTCGAGGCCATGGTCAATCTGTCATCGCTGGACGAGCCCCATGCATTCTCACTGGGGCACTCTGAGCTGCACGATTCCACTCTACACCCCGCTCATTTCCCAGGGCAGCAACCGGCACCACCACCCTCTCTAACTCAGCTACCCTCCGGACTAATTCCTCTACTTGAACCTTGACCCCCTGCATTGGAGGGCGTTGCTGGGACAGGGGACCCAGAGCCAAATGTTGTTGGGCCTACATTAGAGACTATACCACTCATCCCGGGAGCCTCAGTCAAACCTGAATCCACAGCTAGTTTAGTCGAGGCGACTACATCCTTGTATTCCCTCAACAAAGTCCTTAATTCCTGTACCTCACCAGGGGGAACCTCTTGTTCCATCCTCATCATAGCCATGGAGGCCCTATGCATCCCCCAGTGACCCTGCTCTCCTTTAGCCTCCTGGGCCTCCCATACCAAAACCTAATACGGATGGGGATTATTCTTCCTGTCTGCTAAATGCAACTGTAACACCAATGAAGGGGAATAACAAGCAGCCTTCACTACATGCTCCAACCTGATCCAGTTTAGGTCTTGGGCCACTACCCCCCTTTTCTGGAACACCCTCTGCAATGACCCTTTCTACCCAGGTCAGGAAAGCAGACAACAATTCCCCCCTCCCACTGCCTAGCAGTTTAAACTTCCACATGAGGTCCTCACAGGATTCAGGACTCCCAAATATACTTTCCACGGCCATAAGGTACACCTGAGCTGGGGCTTTAGGATCAGTGGCTCATAAAGAATGTATAACCTCCAAAGTGGGACCCTATAAGTGCGCTACTAATTGTTTCCACCTCTCAGCTTTGGAACACTGCCAGTCCTGAACTAATGGGGTGACACTGTCCATCCAGGCCTCCAAGTCATCCTCACTATTCGGGGTAGGTTTTACCCCTGAGGACATCCTCAGCTTATCGTATGACTTGAAGATCACAGGCATGGAACCAGGCTGGGATTTCTCAAACTTTGGTGCCATAGGAACGGATCCCGCTCCTTGACCCGCTCCCCCTGATGAGGTCACACTAAAGGATGTTACCACCGGTAGAATCTCAGTCAGTCCCTTCACCACCAAGACCCCAGGCATCCAACTGGCCTCTGTTGGGTGAGTACTCTCTATCAACATAGTCAATATACCCCTAGTTGAATCAAACATTTTCCCTTGTACTTTTACCTTTCCCAGTCTCTTTATGGTGGACACATACTTTTCAACATCCCCCTCTTCCATCTCTGGGGGTATCCCTATCAAAAGAAAAGACTTCTGGGGATCCATTTTCATTCCCCCACTCCATTCCACCAGCCTCACCTTATCTCCTTCGGTCGGCTTAAACTTGGGTTGGAGCGGAGTGAGTTTGGGGCCCAAGGACCCATCCAGGGTCCCATCACTACGACATTTTGGTGCAAGCATGGCTGGTGAACAGAAGATCCCAGCAGTGCCTCCAAAATGTAGCCCAGGAGCCGTATGCCAGTGGGCTACCCCCCTTGCCTGCTGTCCCTGGTACAAGGCAAAGGGCATGGGTCCGGCTATGGTGACAATTGGGGGGTTCATTACCAGAAATATTGATAATAACATGGTGCCTCCACCCAGAGTAAAGTATTAGTGTGCCAGGTATCCACCTGGTACAGCCCCCTGGGATACTATACCTCCCCACCTCCCCAACCAACAACTCTGTACACAGTATCCCCAGTAACCTTGATCCACCATAAACCGTAAATCTCAGCAATGACCTTCACTAACACAGTAGTTGCAACAAACAAATTCACAGCTTTAGTTGGAGTAAGGACTAGGGAAGGGATAATGGGACAAAGGATTGCTGTGAAAACAAAGAAAGTTAGTGAAGTAGGTAACACCAATGGACATTTGGGCCCAAAGGCCGAACCCACCCTCACTGGTACCAGTGTTCCCAGTTAGTCCCTCTGGGTACTCACTAGGTGCAGGCCTGATCAGTGCTGTGGTTTGGCTGGCTGTTGGGGCCCTGAAATATTGTAAAGAATTTAGTTTGAGAAAAACACACCAAATCTTCTTTTCCTTTCCAGGAGTCAGGTCCTGGGTACTCACTGTTTGCTAATCTCAACACCAGGGGTATGGAGCTCCGGGTTCAATGCAAGGCAGAAAATGGGCAAGTCTTGATCCCTTGGGTGGGATAGAACTTGCTCAATATTCTTGCAGCTAGTCACTTTGATTACATCTCTGCCCACTTGTCTCCTTCAGCCACTTCTGGACCATTGCAGAGCTCTATGGCAGGACAGCACCAACCCCAGAAGGCCCAGACCCGGGAGTGGCTCCACAGCCCAGCTCCCCCGATGGGTCGTAGGTGCCCTAGCACCCTAGCAAGCACCAGTGACCTTCTGAGACAGTGAGTCCCACTTGGAAGGGGTTAGCAGATTCCCTCCTTGGCTCTGGCTGAGGACTCCCAAATGGTGGGGGTTCTCCTTCAGTTCCTGCACTGAGCTCATGGCATGCAAAGTTCACAGGCAGTTGTTCCAATAAAGTTCAGTGCCATTCGAAGTGGGTGCTAGCCTTAGTTCCAAGATGTGCAGGTGCAATCCAACAGGGGGATTCAAGAACAACAAGCCCGTGCACACCAGTCCACAGTTTTCCAGATAAACAATCTCCACAACCTTTTCTTTGGCTGTTGCCAAGGCCCTGATTTTTCTGCAGCACTTTGAAGGAATGTTCTGTGGCAGAGTTCCCATTTGCCACAGAACTTCTGCGACAGTAGACAGTTATTTCTGTGGCAATTCTACAGCATAAATTTGTTGCACTACTCAACTTATTTTTATAATTTTTTTTTTGTTTCTCCATATTTGGCATTTTCTTTGTAGCATCAAGTGTTTATATTGTAACATTCATGCTTTATCAGTTTAAAAAAAAGACAAAACAAACCCCTGCCCACCCAGGGTGGAGTGATACTGACAATGACCAAAAGGGAAAGGGACTTGGGGATAATCAGATTGGATGACCTAAAGGTATCCAGGCAGTGTGACAGGGCAATTGGGAGGGCTAGTGGGATGCTGGGGTGCATAGGAAGGGGTAACACCAGCAGAAAAGGGAAGTGGAATTGCCCCTATATACTGTAGATCTCTAGTAAGACCCCATCCCAAAGGATGTAGACAGAGTGTTGGCAGTGCAGAAGAGGGCTACCACAGTGGAGCAGGGTCTAGATCAAAAGCCTTACAAGGGAGGCTAAAGGAGCTCAATATGTACACATGGCAGGGATGAATGACAGGGTTGATATGATAGAGACCTTTGTATATGTATTTTGTCCTGTTGAACTTAAGCTGCCAATAAATCCTTCTCAAAGCTGAGTGTCTTCTTTGTTTTATTGGTACTGTTATATTAAAGAAGTCACATTCACTGCACACCACCTTCACATATCTTCATGGGAGTTATGATGGCTCATGAATGCCACATAATATCAATGCTGCATTGCCTAGAACACCAGACAAACCGTACACACCAACAGCATGTTTTTTGCTTGAATTCGGCATACACGCACACACCCAGGAAATAAACCTTTTCAAATGTTTCATGCATTTATTTGTACATCACAGTGTTTGCTCAGTCGGTTCATTTAGCAGGGTTGCACATCAGGATAGATGGACAGACAGCTGGATAGCTAGATAGATAGATGATGGATGGACGGACGGACGGACGGATAGATAGAATTTTGATTACATTACACATACACACAGCAACACCATAGAAAGGACACCCAGCCACAACATGGAATATTTCTAACTGGAATCACACACACACACACACACACACACACACACCATAAACAATTTATTTAGTTTCATACATATTTTTATTTATATACATGTTATTTTATTTTACACTTGTACCTGGAAGAACCTGCACAGTACCTATATCTGGACTGGACCTGCTGAGCACAGGAGATTATTTTTGGTTTTTTTAAACCCAGCAACTGGATCTTGCCCTAGAGAATAATGGAAGGACTTCAGGTAAGTAAAAGGTAAAGGGGAGGAGCTGCTTACTGGCCAGGTGCCAGCCATTAATTTATAGGGCAAGACAGGGACACATGTCCTCATGCAGTTTTCAGCCACTATAAGCTCTGTTATGAATTTCTGGAAAGTTGTCATTACTGAATTAATGTTGCAAGTACAGTGTACATATTTGGTGTGTTCCTGTTGTGCCCTATCCTGTCCTGACTGACACCAGAGACCCACAAGAAGTGGAATTACTAACGTAGTGTAAACCCCTTTGTGGCTCTCTGGGGCTCAGTCCCGCTATTGTTGGGACACAAAAAAGATTTTCATTTTGCTGGTGCTGTAAGGTCCTTTGTCCTCACCTGGGAACAATTCTGGAGCTCCTTTACCTTTTGATACCTATTGGCTGATTATGAGGTAGCAACACTTCATACTCCAGCAATATTTATGCATCAGTTCAATTATATATTTCTTTTTTTTTTTTTATTTGAAGCAGTACGCTATAAGCTGTGGTACAACTTTTCATTTCAATCAGTCAATCAATCAATATCTTTATTTATCCAGGCGGGCACCATTGAGCAAGCTCATTTACAAGGTGGACCTGTGACATACAAACAATAATACAATTGAACATATAAATACAGGCATAGGAACAACCATTGAGCAAGCTCATTTACAGGGTAGATCTGCGACATACAAACAATAATACAGTTGAGCATATAAATACAGCCATTGGAACAACAGGTTTGGTAACAGACTATAATAATAATAATAATACATATGCACTGAAAATGACAGAAGACATAGGTCAGAAAAACTGGCATAGAAACAGTGCTTGTACAGGCTAGTGCATGAAGCTGAGCATTTCTACAAGGTTTGGTTGTAATATCTGAGGGGAAGGGCAGGAGCGGGAGATTTATGCGGCATGGACCATATATAGTGCAGGGAGGGCAGGGAATCATAGTCTTCTTATGTACGGTAGGCTAACAGTCACAGTTGTATAGGAGTGGCAGATGGTGTTCTGGCACAGAGATGAGACTGCAGCTGATTATTGGCCATTTACCGTAATTGCGGCAAATGTGGCAGATATGAGGATGAAAACCGTTGAGATCCTGTACTCTGTGGGCTCGGATTTGAGTAGTGGTACAGACTGGGGGTGAGGACCATAGGAAGATTTGAACGCCTTCGGTCAAATTAGGGGGGAGGTGCAGGGCCGGCATATAGAAGTGCTAAGTGTAGGGGGAAGAAGACAAACTAGGGACGAGTGAGGCAGTTGTAGTTTTCTGTTTTGCCATTATGGTATAAGGTTTTAAACATGTCAATGCTAACTGGGGACTTCAGTTTTAATGTTTTCTGGAGTCTATTCCAGAGTGAGGGGAGCATGAAGCCTATAGCGGCTCTCCTGAAATGTGTGTGAGCCCTGGGTATATGCAAAGAAATCAGGGAGCAACTTCTTAGAACATAGCTTCCAGCAACGATAGGGGTCAGGCAGTCAGCAATGTACTGGGAGAGTTTGCCACTAATGGCTCTGAATGTCCAGAGTGCCACATGCATGTTGCGCCTGTATTGTAGGGAGGTCTAACCCATAGCTGCACGTAGTGTGCAGTGGTGGGTGATGAGGGGAAGATCAATGATGAAGTGTAGTGCTCTGTGGTAGAGTGTTTCCAGTTTTCCAAGGTATGAAACAACGCAGTTGCTATATATGAAGTCTGCAGTCAATTAAGGAAAGAAACATAGATTGAACTAGCTGCCTCTTCACTTCTGTAGTTAGTAGTCATCATATCCTATAAAAAAGGCCAAGCCTTGGTCTTAATTTTTTCAGTAGGTTGTCCAAGTGATCTGCAAAAGAAAGTTTGTGGTCTATCCAAACTCCCAAGTATTTTGTGACATACACTAAGTTCTCACCTAGGATCGTGAAGATGGGGGGGGGGGGTACCGGTCACTCCTGGGTAGGCCAGGTGGTTAACAGGGGAAAATATCATGGCTTTCATTTTCTTGACATTGAGTAGCAGCTTTTTGCTGTGTAGTTGATGTTGCAGATGGTTAAAGTCTTTTTGTAAATCAGCACATGCAGACTTGGGTGTAGGGCAGCTTAGGTAGAGCACTGTATTGTCCGCGAACAGGTGGATGCTTGCCTGTTTGATGCCCATATCTATATTGTTGATATAGATGGCAAATAAAAGTGGTCCCAGGATGGATCCCTGTGGGACCCCTCTTTGTAACAATTTGGAGGCAGAGAGCTCACCTTCGACCTTGACTTGTTGCCGCCTGTCAGACAGATAATCGCAAAACCAGTTCAGAGAGGTAGAATCTAGCCCTATCGATTCTAGTGCGGAAAGTAGCAGACTATAGTCGACCATGTCAAATGCTTTACTTAGGTCAAGAAACAAAACGCAGAGAAACTTTTCGTACTCTAAATCTTGTTGCCAATCCTTTGTTACCTTGGCTAATGCCGAAATTGTGCTATGATTGGCTCTGAAGCTAGATTGTAGGGGGCTTAAAAGTTTTGTACTGTCAATAAAGGATCTCAGTTGGGTATTCACAATTTTTTCAAAAGTTTTGAAAGAATAGGGAGAAGAGAGATCAGCCTATAGTTATTTAGGTCACAGGGGTCTCCAGATTGAAATAATGGGATAATATGTCCAATTTTCCATATTTGGGAGAGGGTTCCTTGCGATAGGGACAGGTTAAATAGATGAGTAATAAGAGTAGCCAATACATGATATCTATCTTTAGAAAGTAGGGGTTGAATGTGTCCACGTCGGCGCTTTTCCTAGTGTCTAAGTAGAGAAGCAGGTCTTCCACTTTTTTGAGGGAGACAGGGGAGAAGGAAAAAGACCGGCTCATAGGGCTAGAGGTTGGGGGTTGTACATCAAGCTGAGAGTGCAGGTTGCATGCAGGTGAATTATCAAATGCCAAACCTGCTGTGGCGAAGTGAGTATTAAATGTTTGCAGGATCTCTTTTTTATCATTAACTGTTGCATCGCCTGCAATAATTTTTGGAGGGAGCATATTTTGTGACGTATACCCAGACAGTTCTTTCAGTGTGGCCCAGAATTTAGAGGGGTAATTGGATACAATGTCTAGCTCTGTTCGATAGAAGCTAGCTTTGGTCTCTCTAATCGTCTTGGTGCAGTGATTCCTGGCTGCTCTGAATAGGCACCAGTCTTCATCTTTTGGGGATTTGCGAGCCATTTTCCAGAGCTTAGCCCTAGACAAAAGTGCAGCCTTGAGTTCCATGGTGAACCAATTACATTTTCTAGCTTTTACATGTATTTTTGTCAGTGGCGCATGTAAGTTCAAAGCACTTGCTATAATTTCGTGGAGAGTGGCATATGCTGTTTCTACTGTTTTTGCCAGGTAAAAACTCTGCCACAATGGGGAGGTTTTTAGGTCATGGATATATGCCCTCGGGTCGAAGGATCGTTTGGACCTTTTGGTGAAGAATTTAGATGTGGCTGTCATTTTTGGGGCTACCCATATTCCAGCAACTAAGCGATGGTCGCTAACATCAGCATTAAAAATTCCAACATGGGAGAAGGAGTAGGACTTATTTACAAGTATGACATCCAGAAGCGTGCTTTTAGAAGGGTTTCTCTTGTTCATGAGGGTGGGCTCATCAATAAGTAGAGTGAATCCATGGGAACCGCAGAATGATTTAAGGGGGCGTGCGGCTTCAGACAGGCAGTCATTGTTGAGGTCCCCTAGTATAATTGTTTCCAATGGGCTGGTGTCCATGATGGATGTGAGATAGGACAGGAGCTGCATACCAGCAGATGGAGGTCTGTAACATTCTATAACTTGGAGGGCCAACGACGAAGACAGTTCTATTTTTATAGCCAGACACTCAAATCCAGTTGCCACTGAGATGGAGTCAAGGGTAGTTACCACAAACTTGTCTTTGACATAAATGGTGACCCCACCACCTCTAGTCTGTCTGTCTGCTCTAAATAACTGGTAGTTAGGTATGCTAACCTCCCTATCCGATGTAGATGGTTGAAGCCAGAATTCTGAGATCACAAGCACATCTGGCTCAGTGTGAATGATCCATGCGTGAATTAAAGTGATTTTTTCAGAAGGCTACACACGTTGATGTGCATGAAGCTGATTCCTTTGATCCTTTTGAGCTCTGCGGGTGAGGAAAGGGTATTCATAGGGCCAGGGTTGAGCTCAACATTGCCAGAACAGAGTAGGAGGAGAGTATAAGTTTCCTCAAGCTGGCAAGTAGGAGACTGGGTGCTCGAGTCCTTTTCTGGCTAGATGTGTAGAAGGTGCTAGAGTGCCAGGATTTGCATTTTAGACTATGCAAGCCCAGGGACACATAGGCTAGCACTCTGTCCAAATGATACCAAGAGGCGTATTTGATAGATGGATGGAGTAACATGGTTTGTGTGGGGAACTGCACGCTGGTAACTCTTCAAGTTGGACATTCTGCTTGACTTAAGTGATAGGGTGTAGGTGCATTGCATGAGTTATATAAAGACTGGATGTATATATAGTCATGGGGTGATGGATACGATGCACCCCGTGGGTCAGATTTGTCCAGGGTATAGCCTATGAAGGGCAAGGTGCATAGGGAGGTAAGAAGGGTGAGCTGCCACATGCATGCCATTGTTGTACTGGTGTGGCCGAGGAAATATCTATATTGGAGCATACGACTAAGCAGCTGCTGAGGGGAAAAAAAAAAAAATTTGACCAAGCGTGCTGTGATTAAGGTGATGCTGGCTAGGGGTCTTAGGAAAGCTTGTGAGGGGTAGCAGGAGTTATATTTGGGGCAGAGGTTGTGCTCCAGTCTCACAGCCTAAGTTTATCAATTTGATTTTAAATGGGTAAGTGTTCATTTAAGGCGCTGAGTGAGAAAGCATGGAATATGTCAATGGCAGCAGTGGGTGGCGCTAGAGGGTCTATAATGTTATGGACAGAGATGGGGATGGGGATGGGTGGGTGGGAGAAAATTTGTGGCTTTGCCATACCTCTCTGCCAGTGGAGTCCGAGTAAGTGGTCTCGGGCAGTGGCTTCGGGAGCGCCGTCCGTCCAGTGACCATGGTCCTCCTGGAGGTGGCTGAGCTGGAATCCCTGGAAGGTTCACGGCTGAGGGAGAAGAGAGAGGGATCCGAAATTAGTACTGGCACTACACAAAGGCCAGCAATCAGGGAGAAGACACCAATTTACAAATGAAAGGGCAAGTGATTTCCTTGACACCCTGCAGTCTAGATAGAGCTACAGAGGCAGGAAAGGGCTGGGTCACTTTGTTTGTAAGGGCAAAATTGCAGGCAACACACAAATTCAGGATTCACATGTACAATTTCAGAAAGTTTTTTTAAAACAATTCAAGTTAAAACAGCTCTTTTTTGCCCATATAATGTGGAGAAATCAAGGGGAGTGAAGCGGACCAATCGGAGTGCGCCAGAGAAAAGGCGTTCACGCTCTGATTGGTTTCCGGCTTTGCCATACCTCTCTGCCAGTGGAGTCTGAGTAAGTGGTCTCAGGCAGCGGCTTCTGGAGTGCCATCCACTTGATGGCCGTGGTCCTCCTGGAGGTGGCTGAGCTGGAATCCTTGGACGGTTTGCGGATCTCTGCCAGAGGAGTCTGAGTAAGTGGTCTTGGGCGGTGGCTTCGTGAGCGCCATCTGCCCAGTGGTCATGGTCCTCCTGGAGGTGGCTGAAGTGGAATCCCTGGAGGGTTCACGGCTCTCTGCCAGCGGAGTCTGAGCAAGTGGTCTCGGGCGGCAGCTTCAAGAGAGCCGATGGCCACAGTCCTCCTGGAGGTGGCTGAGCTGAAATCCCTGGAGGGTTCGCGGCTTTTCTACATTTCAAGTAGTGATATCAAGTGGGAAGCTCTGAGCTCTGTTTAGTAATCAATTTCAAGATCAAATGTAATATTTAATAGAAAATGATACTGCTTGTGTCTTACAGTACTGTGAAACAGCACTATTTTACTCTTTATTAATATTTATTATTATTTATTATATTATATGTGTACCGAAGCAGGGATGTCAGAATTAATTTTGCCCTGGAAAAACCTACCCAGTACATACATCTGGAGAGGACCTGCTGAGGACAGGAGAATATTTTGTTATTGTGTTTTTTGCCAATCAACGACTGGATCTAACCCCTGAGAGCCACAGAGGGCTACATTTAAGCTTGTAGGTGGTCCCAGGTCAGGTGGGCATTATTATTGAATGGGTCTCAACACTGGGTGGCATTGGTAATTTTAAAATCCTTGTTCCAAGTCTGGATCTGCACGCCAACAGAAAATATAACTGCAGGCTCACTGGTTGTATTGAACCACCATGTGAATTTATTAAACCGACTGCTCATACAGCACTGATGACATCATAATGATGCGCTGGTTACAAGTCATAAAACAGTAAACAAATCAAAAGTGAAATACAAAAAAATCAGTGAGAGACAAAGAAATATCAGTTCCAGTAAATGCAAGAAAAATATTCAGTTGTTAATACATTTTGTAGCTAAAATATAAACAAGCACTAAGCCAGTCACTAGCTCATTTTAATAGTAACACATAGATTCTGTAGTTAATCAAGGTTTGGTATTTCTAAATGTGACACTTACCAAAAAATAAAAAGTTCCAAGAGTTGCCAAGAAATAAAAAGTGATAAAGTCCCACCAACAACTAAGTCCTGTGATCATCTGTTACTTTTTTAACTACAGCTAACTGTATTAACAATGGAATATTTTTTCTTGTTGAATTACACACTGCAGTGTTTTTTTTTTTGTTTGCAATTACTGAAATTGATAAATTCAATTGTAAATTCACATGGTGATTCAGTACAGCTTGTGAGCCTGCAATTATTTTTCCCTTGGAGTGCAACTGCATCTGATTCTGTTGCATAGTGGCCGTTGACTATTTAGTACAGGTGAATGAGGCTGGTAGGGTGGTGGATATGGGGGGTGTAGTTCGTGTGGGTGGAGGCTGGCAGCAAAAGACATCGATGGACGGGTTTCATCTTTACAAATTTAAAGGGTACACAAATGTTGTTGTATGACAGATTGAATTAAAAATAATGGCTAGGTGTGACCTCCAAGGATACAACACTGCACCCTTAGTAAACAGCAAGGAGGACTGCAGCTAGAAAATACAGTGAAAATCATGATTTATTAGTCTGCCTGTGGGTTAGAGAAATGCCAGCAACTGAAGTTACATCAAGAGTCGGTTAGTCGGGACAAGTGGTGAGTGGCAACAGTTGCGACTTGCGAGAAGTGAGGAGGTCAAACAGTCTATGGCAGTGGACACACTATTCCTGCTCCTCAGTGCCACCTGACAACATGGTTGCCTCATGGGCTGAATTTTTTTTTTTTTAAAAGACAGTGTTGCACTGGGTAGAGACCTGCTACATGCGGCAATCTATATAGGCTGTCAGCTCATGCAGACAAAAGAGCTGTGATTTCTGCATTGTCTAGGTCAAGCTGTCTGCAGCTTCTTGAATGCAACGTGGCAATGTAGCTGGCTTTAGGACCTGGATGAGGCAAGCCTCCTTTCCTCTCCATAGGCTCCAATAGATAGGGATCTCCATGACTCAGGACTGATAGAGTCCCCTGTCCTGACATGAAACAGTAAGTATTTGCACCAGAAAGCTGCGGAGGGGCTCAAGTGTTGAATTAGCATTTGCCTGTAGGCTGCAGCCATGCACACTAGGACAGCATTATTTTCTTTACATTTTTTACAGTTTTTTTCAGTTGCATTTAAAGAATTTCCCCAGGCACACAGGGGTAGAGAGATGCGGGGAGATCATTTTCATTTTTTTTTTTTTTTTTTTATATTTGTAAAACCAGATGAGCAAAACTGCCTGTTTTCACAGGTGGTAAGTCATATCTAAAATACAATACAAATTATTGACACAATATTTCAGAGCAGACCACACTATCCACATAAAGTGCAAGTGCTATACAACACATAGATGAAACAAATACATTCATACTTGAGAGAAAAGCCACTATTTTAAACTTTTTTTAAAACACTGTATAGAATTACTTTTGACAATTTCAGTAGGTATCTTATTGAAGAAAGTTGGTGCCCAGAATAATAAAGATCTTTGCCCTAAAGTCTTCTCAAATAGAGGTATTTTAAAAATGAATTTATACTGGGACCTGGTAAATGGAGCATTTAATGCCCTGGGAAACATTAAGGAAACAGACAGAGGGAGAAGTCCTATTTTTACTTTATATAAAAAAGTACCCATTTTAAAGAGAACTCGATCATCAAAAGATAATGAGTAAGACTGTTCATATAAATCAGAGCGATGAGATCGAAAAGGCATATTTAGCCAAAATCTCAGGGCGGAATGATATATTACTTGAAGACAATTTAAGGCACTACTTCAGGAGGAGGTATATAACAAAATACCATAATTTAAAATTGAGAACAAAAAACTATGAACTAAAAGTTTTCTGGATTCGGGGGTCAAAAATGGCTTGATCTGATATGGAGTACCCAACCTTTGATGCAGAATTTTCCTAAGATTTTGAATGTGGGGTTCAAAAGTAAACTGACTACCTAAAACTATTCCTAAATATTTAAAAACTGGGACAAGTTCAATTACATTACCCCCTTTATCAATAATTGGGGAAGATCAGAGGTCACTTTCTTATTATGAGAAAAGACCATTACCTTTGTTTTTTGGAATTAAGTACCAAATTATTTAATAGTAATCAATCCTGCAAATGGCCAAAATCAGTCTGAAGACAGGAAAGAGCAGTCTCAGAACTGGGACTAGAACAGAAAATAATGGCATCATCTGCGTAAAGTCATCTCAGTTTGAGTGCAAATACTAGGGGCAGAGTTCATAGAAAAGGAAAAAAATAAGTGGCCCCAGGATTAAACCCTGGGGTACACCACAAATTAAAGGAAGAATCTGAGATGTAGTCGAGCCAATGATTATTCTATGATATCTATTACATAAGTAACTTTGATACCACTTGGCTACCTCACCAGAAAACTGTAATCCACGAAGAACACCTGGAAGAAGATCAATTTCAAGAAGGTCAAAGACCTTGGTGAGATCCACAAACAGTGCCGCACATGAATGACCTCTATTGAGTGCACTCTGTACACTGCTTGTGAACCCCACCAAGGCCATTTCAGTATTGAAACCTGGCTTAAAACCATGTTGGTTACTTAAAAGAAGGGAATATTTCCCAAGAAAAGCCATGGTTTGATCCATGACAATTTTTTTGAGAATTTTTGAAACGGGTGACAAAAGAGATATTGGTCGATAATTTGAGACAGTGGAAGGACTTCCACTCTTCAAAATAGGTTTTATGGTTGCTAATTTCCAGCTAGAAGGAAAAACATTATAACACATGGAAAATTAAAAATGTGGGATAAAGGATATGCAAAACAATTTATACCTAAGTTAATAATCCTATAATCCACTCCATCATGACCCTGAAGGGGTTTTGCATTATTTTCCAAAATATATATTTTTACAAGAAAAGGAGTTTAAAATAAAACTTTGGACTAGTATCATTACAAGCTTAAGACTTCTTAAGGCAAGTTCAGGCTCAATACCGCTATCAAAGACTATAAGGGTTCTATAAGGGCCAAGATTCCCAAAATGTCTATTAAAGACATCAGAAACCAAGGAAGGATCATTAATACTTTGTCCATCTTGAAGAATGGTAGGGACAAAATCTTTTTTCTGTCTTCCCATCATTTTATTCAAAAGGTCCCAGGTTTTTTTAGAGTTACCCATAGAATTCCTTTGTTCACTATGACAAAAAACAACCCTAGCTTTCCTACTTTCAGATTTACATTTGTTTCGGAGTGTCTTATACTCTTGAAGAACAGAATTTTGTGATGCCCTATATTGCTTCCAACATTCATCACATTTTCTCATTAAATGAATGATACCCCTTGTAACCCATTCTTATTTGAGAGATCTGGTTCTCATTTTCTTCAAAGGCTTGTCATTATTAGCAATAGCACTATGAGCAATACAGAAAAAATCCCACATTGCATTAATATTAGTGCAAGAAAAAAGAGATCAATCTATTTCTTTAAACAAGTCTTCTATTTTCTGAGAGGTTAAATTAGCCAGGTTCCTACATTCAGCATATCTGGGAGGCCCTTTAGGCACCCTAAATGACCATTCACATGTGATGGGGTGATGGTCACTCATGACATCAGGCATAACCTCCCAATTAATTATTCTGTCTGCATGAGTGACCATAATCCAATCAAGAACAGTCCCTCCACCTGATTTATAATTAGGTCTTGTAACTTCCTTTATTAATTGCTTAACACCCAGGTCAACCAGTATTTCTCTAACTTCACTTTTCAAACCTTTATCCCAGCTACAATTAAAATCACCCAGGGTGATCCACTCTCTATTAGTGGGCAAAACCTCACGAAACGAGATTAACAATTCAAGGCTCTGGGATATTCTACCCGGGCGAAAATATACTGTGCTAAGAATCAAATGTTTACTTTGTCCTAAAATCAAGTCTACAGAGATCATATCACATCCTGAGTTTCCCAATGAATGATCCAAGACAGTATTATCAAGTTTACTGTGAATATACTTTAATACTCCACCTCCCCTTTTTTCTACTCTGTCCTGTCTAATTAAATTATAATTGGGAAGATAAATCTCAGAGTCCAATATACCACCATGCAACCATGTTTCAGAAAGGGTAATAACATCAAATAAGTGGAGCTGGGACCATACTACAAATTGGGTCCATTTAGAAAGCAAACGCTGAACATTTAATTGTACAATCTTAAGTGTGGGGGAAACTAAACCCAAATGAGAACTAACTAAATTTAAATCAGTTTCCTCCCTTTGAAAAAAATTAGGCCCAGGGTGAGGATGTGCAGTTCCCGACATGAGTAATAACAACATTAATAATCTTTTATAATTTGTCCTACTCTCAAGTTGTCTTTCCTTTTTGTTAGGGTCTTAACCAATTTTCACACAGACTGACCTAATTGTAAACTGAGGGCAGAACAACCCGCCCCAAAAAGGGTCATCAGTTAATAATGATAGAAAACAAAATTCTGACCCCCAAGTACAGCCATTTTCTTGACTTGTGCAATATGGACAAGAATAGTAAAGCTGAAAAACTACCATTACTTTCAAGAGGAACACCAGTTAAAATTGGGCATAAAACAAAAGACACTAGTACTGCATCAATCAATAGCATTTTAAAACACATAGTTTAAGAATGAAAAACAAACTTTCTCAAGCCTCAACCTAAAACAAATCAGGAGCTAATTACTTTGAGTGTCCAAGGCAGCAGAGTCCTCTAAACAAGAAGAAGCAAACACCAGGATGGATTTCTTCTGATGAGTGGTGCTCACGCCACTCACAACCGCTCGTGCAACCGGTCATGCTTGCGAGTGAGTGCAAACTTTTAAATACAGGGAGAGCCCACCTCCCAATGACATGCCTCAGCTGGATGCACTCCCACAACCCCGAACAGCAACGCGTTCAATTACACTACCTTGGGGGGAGGAAAAAAATGATCTTCAGGCTAGGTGTCCAGAAGGGATGGTGAGTTCCGCAGTCAGCTGTAACTTCCATGGTCTGCCACTGAAAATTCTGTAATCAAACTTACCCAAATTCTGTGGTGACTCTTGGAGATCCACAGAAAACTCGAGGCCTTGACTGTAGCTGGGGCACAGCTCTCAGCCCTTTAACTAGTTCACTGAGGACATGTACAGCACCTGGCTAGCATCCCAGACCAGAGACGCTTTGCCTCTTCAAAATTACAGTTACATTCCCACACAAGCAAATGAACTCTCAGTAGCAACTATGGCCTTCAGAAAATTCGCACAGTCCTCTCAGCCAATTCAGCCAGATAATGCAGGGTTTCTGCAGCATCTAATTTCTCCCCACAGTATTGAAGCAACTTTCTCTGTACCTGGGGAACCAGAATCACAATTCAGTCTCTTTTCTCTTTTTCCTCACCTTGATCCACTCCTGCCAGAAGCGATTGCCAAATAGGGCCTGGGTCAGCCCCTGAAGTCCAGAATCTACTCTCACAGGACACCCCTGACTCCTACAGAGCCCAGGAACATACTGAAGAAATCCCAGAAAGTCCCCACTGTTTCAGCTGAGAAGTCAGGGTTCTGATTGGCTGATGGAACCTATCAATAATCTATATCCATAGAGATCAATATTTCATGCTCGTTTATTGGGGCATGATCTAGGTGCCTGAATTATTTTTTTTATTTTTTTTTAAGTAAGAGAGAAGCACTAAGCTGAAACTTGTTTACAGATGTGACCTGGGAGCACAAGAAAAGTAGGTGACTTGCTCAAGGTTGCACAGTATGCAAGTGGGGGCTGCAGGATTCAAACACAGGTATCCAGGTTTGCAGTTCAGAGCTTTAAATGCCTGTGCTATACTGTCTCCCTCCCAGGAGTCCCTTTGAGTCAAGTTTGGGTGCCTAGATCACTGATTGGCTGTTGAAGAGGGGTCAAGTGTCCCAAAATATAATCTCCCATTTATTTATATGGAGTCCCATACAGTTTAGTGTAGTTTCTCCACTTCAAAAGTCTGATGCAGCACAACACAATTCTTTATTTACACAGACACCCCACCACATTGTACCCCAGCTGTCCACTATCAAAGAAACCCACTTTCATCTCATTAGCCCTAGGGGTTTTATGGTCACTGCCACCGAAACTCTGTCCCCCTAGGTTGCAGACATCAACCTCATTAATATTCAGTCGGGCTCATGAATAATTCATCAACTCTCGCTATGTGGCTATTTTTTGTAACTCCCACAATGCTCCTGTGGTTTCTTTGCCACCTCCCTGAGGTCACCGGCCCCCATGTACAAACCAGAAAGACTGAGGCCACTGCAGCTCTCTCCCAAAGACCACAAAGTTGGCGGTCAATACATCAAAGTGCTAGGAGCACATGCACGAGTGCCGGCTGAAACAAGCATGCTGGCAGCTTGTGGCCAAGGACTTACACCTGAACTAGGTGAAAACAACATGCTGGGCTGTCCAGGGAACTTGGGGGAAACCAGAGGCACTGGGAAACTAAGGAAATCAAGGGCAACTCCAGGTAAACCCCCAGAGGGGGGTTACATTGCTATTATACATCAGCTAACAAGTGCATACCTTTCATTTCATTTTTATTGGTTATACTGGAAAGGCATGTGAGCATTGCTGCCCATTTACACAAGTGTCCAGTTATATACAACAATCATGAGATATGACATTTAACTAACAGCGAGGGTTAATACAATGGTACATAAAATTAGGATAATATAGACTAAACTAACTGTAAATCAGTAATTATTCTAGATGTTAATTCCATTAGTGAATATGTCCCATATTTTGCGCAGTGTCCAGGACTGTACACACGGCCATCTCCACCACACATTAGTTCTCTCCTTTCTGCTTGTAAGGATGCTACCTACCACTCCTGTCTTTCTTGCCACAGCTTATCGACAGATGGTAGCATAAGCTGGCTCTGGTGTTGGAAAAAGGTTTGAGCACTGTACACAGCAACACCCATGATCTTAAATATATGAATAATGCATGCCACCATTGTACCAGCTGACAGTATGGCGCTGATAACAAAATGTATTCTGCCAGCAGGCACCCAGAAAATGGCTGGCTACTCCAATTGTCTTTTTTAAACACGATGTACATGTAAAAATCAATGTCAGCAGTGTGCCCATGATCTTACATTTGTATGTAAGGCCTGGCTCGCCACACGCTGGACAGTGGCACCATAAAAGCAATTGAAGAAGACAGTTGCAAAGCACAATGTACTTTGGCATTTTTACTGGTCCAGAGTCTGTGTGTTCTGTCATTATTACTTCTTCCTCCTCAGAATAATCTTCAGAGTCATCCTCACTCTCAGTAGATGGCTCATAGTTTGGGTCAGCATCAATGTCCATCTCATAATCCTCATCGCTGACATCGGATATTGATGACAGGTCATCAAACATGTCTTGGTCATTCTCAGTCAGTTTAACATATGGCATACGTAGTTCACACTGGATGCCAACATCAACCATTAGTTTCTGTTTGTGTGGCTGAAAATAAAAGAAGATGATGTTAAATATTAAAAGATTGTGTCAAAGGTTGAAATCTTAACATAGGTACCATTGTGTAATCAAAAACACCAGTCAGAGCCAGCCCCGTAGTGCTGAGGGTTGAGACGCTGGATGCCACACCTCGCACCACGCCGGTGACCGGGTTCGGGAATGGACTTGGGCTGCCGGGGGTTGGCGGGGGGGAGGGAATGGATTCAGATGGAGTAGCTGACAGGCAGCTGTCCTTTCCCAGGGAGAGTGGGCCTGCACTGGGCAGCTGTGGTGGCCCCTAGTGGTCAGGGTCTCGGCCGAACAGTACATGTAGAATTGGGGTATGGTGGATACGGCCAACGTCCTGCAGACAGGTGCGGGAGCATGCCTGTGCTGTGCTGCGCTGGATGTCACTGCACGTCTGCACCACTGGGAACAGTAAGGAAAAAACCTCTCTCACCATTGGTAGGCAAATGCAGGTCCAGAGGTCACGACCCCACATCAATGCCAGAAACTAGGATGCTCGCTTTGGATTCAGCACCGCAGCCCTAAACACTATAGACAGAGTGTCAGAGGAGTACAGTGGACCCTCCCCAGTGGACTCAGATCCAGGGGGCCGGGCTAGTTGGGCTGGAGGAAGGGTGTCCCTGCTGGAGATGAGCGGACAGAGTTTCAGGCTGACGGGCAGAGGTGCAGTTATGTGAGTCCATGCCAGAGAGAGGCCAGTGGCAGGAGGTGGATAAATAGAGTTTGAAAAAAAATAATACCAGTCAGTGTGGGCAGTATTGAGCTATACCAGACATCCTATACGTTAAGGAGAAAAGAAATAGAAAGGACACTATCATTAGGATCAAAAGGGAGGATTGGTGGAGAAGGGTGTGGAACAAGCAGAGGCACTAAATGAGTACTTGAGCTGTGGTTGTACTTCATGAAGGCAGCCCTCTACTCTCCTTACTTTTCCTGCGCCTCCTCTCTCCTCTCCTCCCTTCCCCCTGCCTCCCCTCCTCACTCACCCTCCATTCCACACACTTTACCCTTCTCTTTCTCCTTCTTTCCTGTCTCACCAGACAATGTTCTTAAAGCCGTTCTAACCATAAACTCTTCCAAGGACCCTCGTCCAGATGTGCTGGACCCAAAGCTCCTGCACCTCTCTCCTCATGCTATCTGCCACCCTCTTGCATTACTCCTCAATCTCTCTTTCTCTCTGGCTTGTGTTCCTCCTTGGAAACTAGCCACTGTCATTCCCCTCCCTAAAAGTGGTGACCCTTCAGCTCCAGGAAGCTACCACCCCATTTCTCTTCTCCCTACCCTTGCTAAACTCCAAGAACATGTGGTACTTTCACAACTCTTTTCACTTCTTGACTCCTCCTCCTTTCTCACCCCTTTCCAGTCTGGGTTCCGCAAATCTCACTACATATCCACCTCCCTACTCAGGCTCACTGACACTATCCTGGCTGGTATGGACCAGAGCCTGATCAACTCTGCAGTCTTCGTTGATCTGGCCAAAGCCTTCAATACAGTAGCCCATACCCTCCTCCTAGCCAAGCTACCCCATCAGGATCCTCTCTCGCTGGTCTGGCGAACAGAGTTCAGCTGGATTTCACCAATAACCAGCACTGCTTCTGCTCCACTCAACTTTCTTTACATGCCAAAAAAACTGTCTCAATGACATTTAGAACCAGGCAAAAAATCTCTAGACTGTCAGCCCTGCCTACCTATCACACCCTGAATGGGTCTATCCTTGAGGATGTCTCATCTTTCAAGTACCTAGTTGTGTGACTCGGCTTCCTCCGACATTTCTATGTTCATGTGGATTTATTATACAAAAACTTCACCCTAAACTTGGTGCACTATATAGAAACCATGGGTGTATCCCTCTGCCGTCCCGCAGAGCCATTGTACAGAGAATGATTCTCCCCCTCTTTGACTACGGTGACATTACCTACAGTAGTGCACCTAAGTCTACCCTGGCCAGAGAGGGCCCCCTCTTCCATTCCTTCTGTAGGTTTTCCCTAGATTGCCTCCCCCTTGAGCCACCACTGCCACCTCTACACCTCAGAAAGATGTTTCTGTTGGAATTTTTTGCAACAATAAAATGCTATCTTAGCATATATTCATATCATTTTGGAGTGCTCCTCTCTTTTGTTGTATTGATTTGAGGTTAGCAACCTCTGTTGGGAGCACCACCTCGCTAACTGAGCGCCGCTCAAAAAACTGTGTTTTGACTTTCACCTCTACACCTCCCTCTCTTGCTGCCATGCATCTTATTCATGGCTCCTCCCTTATTGCTAAGCACTGGTTGAGCTCCCTCCCATCCTAACTTTCTTTATTTCTCTCCTCCCCTTCAGACTCTTCCTATTCCCTCCATAGCTGTAACCCCTGCTCCCTAACTGTCCCGCCTAGATGGTCCTTGGTTGGCCAATCTGCTTTCTCCTTCTGCCTTCCCAAGCTCTGGAACTCCCTCCCTCTCCCTATCCACTCTGCCACCTCCTTCTGCTCCTTTTCCAGTCTTCTACACAACTACTCCGCTCCCTCCTGTAACTGCTCCTGGCTCCTCCCCTCCTGTAACCACCCCGTGCCTCCTCTGCTCCTTCTTCCCGCTCCCTCCTGTTCCTCATTTTCAAATCAGCCTCCCCCTACTTACCTTCTATCACCATCCTTCTGCCTCTTCCTCCATCCCTTCCATTGGCTTAACTCATGCCACATGGCCTCTCATGTCTCACTCCCTCTGCTCTCCCTTCTCCTTTTTCTCCCTCTCTATGCTCTTCTCCCCTTCATGGTCATCCTTGGCTGCTATGTCCTCCCTTGGTTCCTCTCCCCCCGCTCTAGAGGGCTAAGTTATCCACTGCTGTTGCAGCATTTCTGTAAATAATTTCTTGTGTATATACCCTGCACCTTGCAATATATATAGCCAATGTTTCATTTATGGAACACTGTACATGTTGTTTTATACTCTGTAAACATTTTTGTACTATGTATGTATATGTATATACTCTCTTCTACTCTCTCTCCCCCAGGACGCATCTGAAATCTAGCTGTTCTCAGCTCAGTATGTCTTTCCTGGTGAAACTTCTGAAATAAATAAATATAAATAAACTTCAGTTCTTTCTTCACCAAGAAGTCTAGCGAGCCCATGCCACAGGGGATGATCGGGATGCCCCTTAAGGAGGGGGGAGTATGATGGGGAGATAGAGGTGGGCAAGATCTTAAGAGGCCTTAAGGAACTGTGGGTAGACAAGGCTCCTGGACCAGATGGGGTGCACCAAAGGGTTATGAGGGAACTGGTGGAGATGTTTGCAGCTCCACTGATGGACATATTCAACAGCTCACTCGAGGAATATATCCCTCTGAACTGGATGACAGCTCATGTCGCACAAATCCACAAGAGTAGCCCTAGAAATAATCCAGATAACTACAGGCCAGTAAGTCTAACCTCCACAGTGGGTACGTTAATGGAGGCTACTCTGAAAGAAAGGCTTATGTCCTTCCTGGAGGATAACAGTCTCCAAGATGATAGGTGGCATGAGCTTGATAGGGGGAGTTCATGACAAACCAACATGGTGGACTTCTTCACTTAGGTCACAAGGACCTTGGACAAAGGGTAGGCAGTGGACATACTTTACCTGGACTTCAGCAAGGCGTTTGACTCGGTGCCTCACGGAAGGTTGGTCAGCAAGCTGAGGGACCTGGGGTTAGGAGACAAACTGCTGGGGTGGGTAAAGAGCTGGCTGATGGACAGGAACCAGAGAGTGGTGGTTGTGGGGGGGGGGCTGTCCAAATCTAGACCTGTGACCAGTGGTATTACACAGGGCTCGGTATTGGGATCAGTGCTATTCGATGTATGTATTGGAGACATAGCAGAAGGGGTCAAGAGCAAAATCTGCCTTTTTGCAGATGATACTAAGCTCTGTGGGAGTGTGAACTCATAGGAGGGGGGAAGGGATCTAAGGGAGGACCTGGCAAATCTGGAGAAATGGTCTGGCATATGGCAGTAGGGTTTCATTGCTAAAAAAATGTAAGGTGATGCACATGGAAGCCAACAACCCAAAGACAAATTACTAGCTAGGGGGAGTTCAGGTGACAGTATCAGAAGAGGAGAAGGACCTGGGGCTCTTGGTGAGAGGTGACATGAAACACACAGCACAGTGCCACAAGGCAGCAGCAAGAGCAAACAGAATGCTGGGTTGCATAGCCAAGGGAATCACTTCTAGAAGGGAGGAGGTTGTTCTTCCATTGTACAGGTCATTGGTGAGACCACACCTGGAGTATTGTGTCCAGTTCTGGTGCCCATGCCTTAAGAAAGATATCAAACTATTGGATTTAGTACAGCAGAGAGAAACCAAATTAATCCAGGGCACGGGAGACAGGAGATACGATGAAAGACTGAGGGTGCTGAACATGTACTCACTGGAGGACAGGAGAGAGAGAGAGAGAGAGAGAGGATATGATTGAGACCTTCAGGTACCTAAAGGGAATAAATAAGACCAGCTTCGAGGGCATCTTTCAGCTAAGGAAAGAGAGTACAACAAGGGGTCATGACCTGAAACTGGTTGGGGGCAGATTCAAGAGGGAAATGAGAGGCATTTCTTCACAGAAAGGGTGGAATGAGTTGCTAGAGGAGGTGTTGATGGCTAGGACATTGGTCAGTTTTAAGAGGGGCTGGGACAGAATGAAGCGATTAGGCCAAAATGTGTCATGGGTGGGATAGGGGACAGTGGGGAGGGGGTTGGAGTACAGCTCCAGGAGGAGTTGGGGGGGGCAGCTACTTGGTATAACTAACTGCACACTCATGCAGACTTGATAGACAATTGTGGCCTAAATCTGTAACCCTGAATGTTCAAATAATCACCCTTTTTATTGTGCAATTATTTCACATTAAGCCATGCAACAACATGGTTCTACTGTACAATTAATACACATAGGACTGGGTAGTTGGAGTCACTAGACCTTCAGCCTTATGCGTCAGCGCCTGTCAGCAGTATTAATTATCCAGTAAACTCATGCTGTAGAGTACCTTATGGCTTTCGTGAACACCATGAATAAATGATATACTCATTTTTATAACAACTTTGAAATGCACAGTAACAATGGAAAGGTATGCACCTCTGGTAGCTCCCTGATACAACGTCTGCATTCTCTTATTGTGAGTTATCAATAGGTCGTTGGTGCGGATTTGCACCATGGAATTCCTAGTACTGGGTGGTGAAGTCTGTGTCTCCATTGTTCTACATTTGGGTTTCATCTCAGCGTGGTCAGCACTTCCTCCATCATCACATTCCTGAGCGACAGCTGAATCCAATTGATGTGCTTCTTTAAGAATGCTGGAGACGATCTAGGGAGAGAATATTGTCACAATGTTATTTCATAACTGCGTGCTATTTTTATAAGAAACATTACCATTACAAGTATTTTGCACAGTGTAGGGTGAAATTTACATTCACAAGCATGCTTTGCCACATAGAAAATAACAAATTTGTTGTACATGCAAATCAGATATCATGTATTAATAATTCATATGATGCACATTTTTGATTAAATCATGCAACTTATGCGTATATAAAGGTGGTAACAGTTAACATTTACATGATCGCAATTACAAGTAAAGGCACCATACTCATGCAACTATTATACTACAGTATATTAGGTGAAGAGGGACTGGTGACATATTGTACTGGCATGCTGACACAATGAACAGTTGTACTCACCATTGTCTTAGCAGCATTAAGTGGGAAGTGGGAATGTAAGTGGTCATGAGCTGTGATCATTCACTGCTTTGCCTGCTTGTTGCGGAGCAAATTACGACTGACAACAACAAAACATATAGCCTCACAAGGGAATGGATAGCCTTGAGCACAGGTTAGATTACAGCTCTGGTACTCACGCTGCGATTAGCAATGTACCCCGTGGTCAATTAGCAGTAACACCCAACCGTTACTCCTGGTCTATGACGGCTGGGTGTCGCATTATGGTTGAAGGTGAACAGCAATACAGTGGTCTCTGTGCCATTCAAATTAGTTGCTCCCCTCCCCATCCAGGTATTCAGAGGTACCTACTATTGAAACATGCACTTCATGAGTATGCAACTTGCAGGTTCTGGTCTGCACTATGGTTACTAAAACCAACATTGAATCTAGTCACAGAGAAGCTGGATGATGGTACAATGGCCCAACAACAAGCTTAGCATCACATTTAAATCATTGACTAAAGGAGGTTCTTTTAGTTTTCACATTGGAATTCCAATTAGAGAAAGCAGAAAGTACATACTAGAATACAGTTCATTAACACAAGAACTATAGTGAAAAACCTCAACCAACAATGAGATTACAACAATTTTGCAGTTTATACGGTGAGCATGGGTTTTAGCATGCCAACATTTAAATGCTATGCTACGAATATGTACTCCCTGGAAGAGAGGAGGGAGAGAGGAAATATGATCGTGACATACAAGTACCTTACAGGGAGGAACAGTGTGCAGGAATACATTATTTTCCATTGAAAAAGATGTTCCAGGACTAGGGGGCATGGGATGAAGTTGGAGGGAGGGCGATTCAGAGGAAACGTGGGAAACGTGAGGAAGAATTTCTTCACAGAAAAGGTGGTGGACAAGGGGAACACCCTGCCAGAGGAAGTGGTTGGGGCTGAAACAATCATGGGATTTGAGAATGCATGGGATAGACATAAGAGGAGGTCAGGGGTAAGGGGCAACAGACTTGTAGAAAAACATAAAGTGAACTTACAGACTTAAATGGGCAGACTGGGTGAGCTATAGGCCCTTATCTGCCGACAGTATCTATGTATCTATCTGAGCTGGTGACAATCAGGATTCATAATATTGCAATGGAATGTGATGTTTTTAATCTGGGTATCCCCCCCCCCCACTATCTCCATAATCCTGTTACTCTCATGGACAGAGCTCTGATGCCGACTTGCAGTACAGCATACACGTTGCTTGGGACACAACAGTAAAATTAAAGAAATGGGGGAGTTAAAAAGAGACTGTGCACTTATAGTGCTTAATGCATATAAACTGACAATGTTATGTGTGACCGAGTCATACATTTATTTATCTAAGTATGAGGCCTGTCACGTCTGTATCCCTCAACTGTGGCTATGCCATTCATGAGGAATCAAAAAGTAGCACACCTCTTACGAAAGTAAAAAACGCATGATGCTGTAATGCACAATATAAGCAGTTTACATTTTAAACATGTCAGTTTTATTAAAGTAGCATTCACTTACTCATTCCATTGGAATTCCAATATGAGCAAGCCAAACCACCAAACGCCAAGGTGGAACCCCACTATTTGATCCTAACTTACAGTAACTTTATATATTAATACATCCCCTGTCACCACTCGTGGCAGGATAAGTGTGGTTTCATGCGCATTCTGTTGAGATGAGAACAGAAATGCAAAGTTGATCTATTCTGGCTGGAACAGAAAGCAAGTGAAACCACTGTTATACAGCAACTAGTTGTGAGGGGGGATGTATTAATCTATTATAGATCGAGTGAGTACATGGTGTTAAACAAAATCCATGGAATGTGAAGAATTTCTGGGAATCTGCGCATGAGACACTGTTTCCAGAATAAGTGTGTCTCACGCTTAGGGCCGGCATTAGGCACCCTTGAACCCCTCGGCCACGGGAGGCCCCCAAATGTGGCTGGTGGTGACACTGTCATCACTTTTTTTTTTTGACTTTGTATTTTTGACCCTTACTACCCCTTCTCTTCACTCTTTTAGACTTCACCATGTACACACACACCTCGTCATCGGAGTCTGCCCCTAGAGTACCTGGTCATACTGCCCTTGACCCTTGATGCCAGGTTAACCCCCTGGTGTGAGGTGAGGAGGAGCTCTCCCTTAATCCTCCCCAACAACTGTTCTGCAGTGGACCCTGCACAGCGGAGTCTGCCCTGACAAACCGTGAGTGTGTGTAGTGAGGAGTCATCACCTAGGAGTGACAGGGGCTGTTTCCTTGTATTCAGCCCCAGATGTCGGCATGCAATGAGGGCCTAGGAGTGAGGAGACATGCTGAGACGTGCCTCCTGCTCCGCCCCTCTGCTGACGTCACTGTCAGCACTTCTAGTGGGTCTGGTGGCGGGTCCGATTAGTCAAGCTGTGAGTGCAGGAAACAGTTTGAACCTGGCCCTGCCACACAGCACAGTTCAGAACCACGTAGTGAGTCTGGTGGGCAAGCACTGCAGCACACTGCCCCACTCCCTGGATCACCAGCCAGGTGCACAACATTTTCCCACACACTCCCTGGCTTCCTGCCCTGATCAACAACACATACTGTCTAGTCAGTCTGTCTGGCATAGCTCCCTGAGTGAGCAGAGTGGCAGCATATCTTGATAATCCTCCTAAGTTGTTCTCCACCGGTCTGTTGATTTAAACTTTTCTGTTCTGGAAAGGGAGTCTGACTTGCCATTTAAATTTGCGGTTTGTGGCCACCCAATTTTCCAACCCTGAATGCCTTTGCCAAACCATGCTGTCCATGCCATCTTTAGAAAGCTTTGTTTGCAGTTCCCCCAGGTTCCTCTATTCTGCTGCACCGTTAATACGGGCTGACGTCGGACGTCAAATGCTGGAACCAATCAGAGGGCTCCACTCAGTCCGTTCCTATTTTCACACCTCTTCCTACTCAGACCTGAAAATTTCTGTCACCCCTCAGGTCCATAGCCGCAGCATAAAAGTGGTCCCTCCAGTACTCTGGAACTCATATAGCTGAGGACCAGTTCCAGAGTGCCAGAGATAAATTTTATATTGCGACCGCCGACAGTCAGAGGAAGAGAGTGCTGAGTACCACCTGCCCACCACAGCCAGAGCCAGAAGCAAGCCAGATCTTCTAGATCCACAGTACTGCTGCCCTGCTAGCTACTGCTGCTAGTGCTGCTACATTTGTTAAAAGAACTGCTGTAATAATTTTTTTCTTAAAAAGAAAGAGCATAGAAAGCTGCCAGCAGCTAACATTTGCCAGTGGAGACCTGAGACCATAGGTGCCTGCCTGGAGCTGCCGCCTGCTTGTCGAAGAGAGACCCAGAGGACCAGTATTATATTCCAGCTAGTGAGAGACCAGTCCAGTGCATTGTCTGACTTCACTTCCTAGGTAGGTAATACAAGACGGGATGTTGGTATAGACCACGATTTGTATTAAAATGTTAGCAATTATGTATGTTTGTTTTGGTTTAGCTAGCCCTAGCCTCTGACAACAGACAGATACAGACTTTGAGGGCACACAGGAGTTACAAAGAAATAGTAGTGGGGGAGACAAGACTAGGTAGAGACTGGAGCAGCAGAGCTAGAAAAATAAGTAGCAGCTGCCAGCTGAAGGAGGCATTTTTTTGTTGCAATTATTATAATTTTATTGATTTCTTATACTATAAATGCAGACAGCATTAAGCCACGAGAAAGGATGGGTCTACTGTGGAATTAATCCATGGTTGGGAGGGGTTGGGGCACGAGGCCATTATTTCTTGTTAAAAAAACACTTACAGTTCTCTGTATTCATTGCTCGAAAATCTTCTGCGCTGCTATTCAAGACATACATTAAATGCATGTTGGGATTAATTCCATCATCACAATTTACACGCAAACTTCCTTTACACTGTTTACAAGTGTGCGGCTCAGGAAAGGTCAGACTTCTGTGGTACGATGCGAAGAACAGCAAGCAAAAAACATTTTTCGAGACTTTGGCATGTAAAAATTATTTTCTTTTTCATATGACATGTATTAAAGTTATGCATTTAAAACATTCTCTTGTTTTTAATTTGACACATATTTTATGGAGGCTGTGGGGCTCTTTCAGGTGAGCCATAATACTTACAATTGACTGTGCCATGTATTGTCAGGTTCTGTAAATTAAACAGACTCCACTGATTCACTCCACTCAGGTTTACATTGCTTGGGCGACCCAATTTGCTATCTTTACTCGCTATCCATTAGGGAGGGTGGGTGGGTGGGATGACAACATACACTGCCACTACATTGTGTGGTTCACTATGGTACTACAACAGCAACCATGGGTCTATGTCAGCATTAAGCCATGAGAAAGGATGGGTCTACTGTGGAATTAATCCATGGTTTGGGGGGGTTGGGGCATGAAGCAGAAGGCGAGTGCATCCAACCCAACCATGGATTAATTCCATAGTAGACCCATCGTTTCTCATGGCTTAATGCTCTTGTAACAGGGCATTCACTCTATTACTGTTTCACTTCTGTACTAATATTGTTGGATTCAAGAAATACACTGACAACGACAGTTACGGTTTAATTTTTTGCATTTAACTTTGCTCACTTTCAACATCCATATGTAGAACATGAGTTCCGCTACCAAAGCTAACCAATATCGTGGTTATCCAAAAGTTACATTTTTGTAACAATTCATTAACATACACAATGGTTTTCTACATCTAAACATATATTTCTTTCTAAAAAAACACTTACAGTTCTCTGTATTCATTGCTCAAAGATCTTCTGTGCTGCTATTCAAGACGTACATTAAATGCGTGCTGGGATTAATCACATCACCACAATTTACATGCGGACTTCCTTTACACTGTTTACAAGTGTGTGGCTCAGGAAAGGTTAGACTTCTGCGGTACAATGCGAAGAACAACAAGCAAACAACATTTTACTACACTTTGGAATGTAAAAATTCTCTTCTTTTTCATAAGACTCATATTAAAGTTATGCATTTAAAACATTCTCTTGTTTTTAATATGACACGTATTTTATGGAGGCTGTGGGGCTCTTTCAGGTGAGCCATAATACTTACAATTGACTGTGCCATGTATTGTCAGGTTCTGTAAGTTAAATGGACTCCACTGATTCACTCCACTCGGGTTTACATTGCTTGGAGGACCCCGAATTTCACTATCCTTACTCACTATCCATTACGGTGGGTGGGTAGGTGGAGATGACAACATACACTGCCACTACATTGTGCGGTTCACTATGGTACTACAACAGCAACCATGGGTCTACTAGGAAATTGGACCATGGTTGCTGTGTGGTCACATTTTGCTATTTATCCAACAATCCTAAACCAAACAGGGACCTTACTTGAACATGTTCCTGATTTTAAATACCTAGGTGTCACATTGGACAGCTCACTTTCCTACCATCGGCACATAGATTCTGTCGCCAAAGCCATCAACATCCGTATAGGCCTGCTCTACAGGCACAAACACTGCATGACTCCTGACACTCTCCAGTTGGGTATCAGCAGCTCTGTCACCTCCATCATTGATTACGGGCTAGCAATTTATGGCTCTGCCTCCACCTCTGTCCTCCGCAGAATTACAGTTGCACTCAACAAAGCATGCAGGCTGCTAACTGGGGCTGACCGACTTACACACACTTGTGACCTGTACACTCGGGCAGGATGGCTTCCTCTCATCAGCTGGATACAGTATCAAACCTGCCTCTTAGCCAAAACAGTCCTCCTCAGGCTCATGCCCCAGGGCATTGAAAAACTCCTCATTGACCACCACAGCACCCAGCGAACTAGGAGTTCACAACAACTAACCTTCCTTGTCCCCAGATGCCAGACTACCATTGGCCAGAGGGCCTTTGCCCACAGAGCACCACAGTGGTACAATACTCTCAACAAAGAAACTCTTACTGCTGCTGCTCTTGACCTTTTTAAGAGACAACTCTGACTTCATCTCATTTCAACTAGTCGTTGTAACTGCCTCGCCTAATCAGGGGCCCACCGCTCACCAGCCCTCCACTTCAGTCTTGACAGCTACCTCTCCCCGCCTTGCCCCCTTCTACCTGCCTACCCCTTGCCCCCTCTCCCTTTCCTCCCCCCGGGCATTTCCTGACTTTCATCCTTCCCCTCCCTCCTCTTTAGAGCTCTTACCCTCACCCTCTACCCTCCGACAATGGCCTTCCTGCCTGCATACCCCCTTCCCTCTCACCTGCTGTGCTTATTTCTAAGATTGCCCTTGGCTGGTATGTCATGCTACCTAACATTTGGCACATTTTAAATTACTGGAATTTCCTAAGCCTCAGTCTCTTACTTCTTTTTATTGTGTAACTATGTATTATTATGTTGACCTTTGTATGTATGCCCCCATTCCTTCGACGTGGAACCTTTGTAAATGAGCAGTTCCTGCTCAAAGATATTTGTAATCCTAGATTTCAATAAAATAAAATAAAATAAAAAATGCTGCTGTATTTCTGAAGCTTTATTAATGCCCTGTTACAATAGTAAATTGTGCACTGCAGTAACTAGCTGGTCTGGAGCAGCAGTTAGTTATTTTGAAAATTCAATTCTATTATAAATGATTTCTGATATGACTTCTAGTGTGTTGCTCTTCACTTCACTGTGTTTATGACAAATTGTGCATTAGGCAGCTGGAGCGTGGTGCAGCTGGCGGAGATTTTTTGGCAATCTATTATGTTAGTAAAGTTAGAAATGCAGCATTTATACTGTTGCTGTTCAGGTCACTGTGTCTGACAAATTGTGCAGTAGCTGGAAGAGCAGTTATGAAATCTTAAGTTAGTGAAGTTAGAAAGGCAGCAGTTATAGTGTTGCTCTGCAGGTCATTGCCTGTGACAAATTGAATTGTACAGTAGCAGTAGCTGGAGGAGCAGTTTTTATATTTCAAGAGTCACATCTGCATACTTACAGAAAGCTTGAAATTTGTCACACTTCACAGTTATAATTCTGATTATGTTGGAATTGGAACATTTGTGATAAAATGTCTAAAATGCACATTATTAAACTGTTTACATGTGATTTGATAGTGGACAAAAAATGTAGCATGGCAGCTTAGATTTGTGTTAATGCTGCTGCTAGCACTAATACTTTACGTTGTGTGATGCCCTTTTCGCACAAATGTTCCAACTGAGAAGTTCAAGTGTGGCAATTTTCAGGCTTTCCCCAGGCATGCTAATGTGACTGTTTATATATGAAAACTGCTACAGCTGGTTTCTGCTTGCTTCTCCCCTTTTCAGTCTTGGTGAAAGAATATCCTCATGATGGGAGACCCAGGGACCTCGTTATGTACTCATTGGAGGAGAGGAGGGATTGGTGGACATGACAGAAACATTCAGGTACCTTAAGGGTATACACAAGGTGTGGGGGGTCATTTTTCTATGCAAGAGTTGTAAATGGATTAGGAGGCAGTTTAAGGGAAACGTGAGGAAGTTTTTCTTCACAGAGAGGGTGGTAAACTGCCACTGAAGGTTGTGGGAACAAGCACAGTAGAGAGTTTCAACCATGCCTGGGACAGGTATAGGGGAACATTAGAGGTGCAAAAAGAGCAAACCAACACTGCTCCAAAGTGTTAGCAAATAATAGCTTTATTAAATATCACATTAAATACAGCAACACACCATTTGAATACAGCTACACAGCTGGGCTCCACAGACAGGTCGCAACACAGAGAGTGGGTCTGTGTGTTGCGACCTGTCTGTGGAGCTGTATTGAAATGGTATGTTGCTGTTTTTAATATGACATTTAATAAAGCTATTATTTGCAAACAATTTGGAGCCGTACTGGTTTGCTTTTTTGCGCTTTGTTTTACTGAGCACACTCCACTAGCAGCTGTAGCTGTTTTGTTTGTGCTGAACATTAGAGGTGGGAAGAAGAGGGTAGCCGTTGAGCAGTTATTCAAAGGTCACAAATTAGTGTAGGGTTAGGGTAGAGTAGATGGGCCTGGTGGTTCTTATGTGCTGACAATTTCTGCTTCTATGATAAATGCTGACTGTCTGACCTTCTGGGCACTTAAAACTAGAGTGACATTTTTTTCTCTTAAATCAAGCATGCACTAGTACTTTGTACCAAACTCAATAGAGTAGGATTGTGTTATAGGAAGTGGAACATATTAATTGTTGGCAGATAAAGACTGGTAGGCCTATCTAATCTGCCCAAAACCCTTACACTGGCTTGCAGCATCTGACCCTTCCTGGTCAATGACTTTTCACCCCTCCCTCCCACCTCTAAGGTTCCCTTATGCCTGTCCCAGGCATGTTTCAATTCCGTGCTTGCTCCCAACACCTCCTGTGGCAGACTAGTATTAGATTTGTCTACCATCCTCTCCATGAAGAAAAACTTCCTCACATTTCCCCTCAACCTACCACCTTCATATCATGCCCCCTTGTTCTTGTACTCCTCCTATATTGAAAGATGTCACCCACCTTGTTTGTGGCCATAACAAGCAGTACTTGAAAGTTTCTATCAAGTAGTGTTTGATGCTTACTCCTTAAAGACACTGACTGATGTAAAGTATGTACATGTTTTTAATGTGGACAGTGTAAGTTCAAGATGGTGCTCTAGTCCCCTTGTGACTGCTGTCTACAGAAGTGAGAACTTTGTGGTGTGGGGGAGTCAGGGACATGGTTTCATTATACTGAGGAGCAGGTGCACACTGTCATGTTTCCACCCCCCTCCCAAAACATATATGATGACCTGCTCCAGTGTTGAGGTGTATGAATAATTCCATGCAGTTCATCCCAGTACAAAAGTTATAGCACTCCTAAGGTGTATCCCTGGAAAAAAAGAGTTGTTTCTGACATCACAAAACGGGGATGTAGGTGTCTGCCTGGGGGCATGTAGGCAGGTACAGGATTCAGAAGCGGCTCTGTTTTTCCTGGGGCAAATATTTAGGAGTGCTGTAACTTTTTGAAATGGAGTGAACCACTGGAGCAGGTCGGGCAGCAAAATAAGGCAGCACCAGCAAACCAATGAAAATTAAAGTTTCTTTATTGAACAGTGAGGTTCCTTCCCTGAGGAAGAGCACATGCTTGAAACCGGTCGGGGCTATTGAGGAGGGTGCACTCTGCACATTCGCTTGCAGACCTTGAGGCACTGAATGATCTTCACTGTTCAATAAAGAAACTTTAATTTTCATTAGATTGCTGGTGCTGCCCTATTTTGCTGCCTATTGACATTGACTTTGACAATGCACAGCAGTACTTGAGCTGCTTTCCTTGTCTGACAACTACCATATATGTTTTTTTGGGGGGGGACTGAAAACATGACAGTATGCACCTGCTTTTTTAAGTGTTATGCTGAGTTTATCCTGGGCATTTCGGAGCAGGGTGGGTGTTTGCAGTCTAATGTACTAGCTGCCTTGCTGCTAATCAGGACAGTTTTAATTAACTTGCTGAATAAACAAGGTCCTACAAGTTGGCCAATAACTGATATCCTAGTATGTTCCTTAAAGACATTCCCAGGTGTTTCAAAGTTGCATATTTTTGATGCTTGCGAGTTCTCAGGGTTTTTTTTTTCCTGGCACAAGTACACTCTTAAATATATGCAAGCCTTATTAGAATAATTTACCATAATATTTCATGTCCAGCTAAGAATATATACTGGATTGCAGTAAGGAAATTAACTCCCACAATCTCAGCAGTAGGTATAATTCAGAACACTTTCCCCATATTTCTGTCTTTCTTTGGTCGCACTGTTTATTTTTGAAGTCCTTGCCATTCGACACGTATGCTTGAATTGTTTGAGTAGCATTCTTACAGGTATTAGTCCTTAGTGGGATGTTTCAACTGTTTTTATTGTTGGAGCTGATCACCTCTGAAGTTTCACCAACTTAAAAACAAGCATGGCAACCCAAGCCTTTTGTTGATTTTATGTACTGTGTAAAAAAAAAAATATGAAGTTGGAATGGGGTTGAAATACCAGGGAAAGTCCATAAACTATTTCTGCAATAAGGGACACCAGCAAAATCTGCAGGACATTTGCCTCCATGTCGGACTTTGGATGGTGGACAGTGTCCAACTGAAATATACTCGCCTAAGCACTATGGAAAAGAGTTTGTGCTGAGTTCATTGTGCTTTTGCCACACATGGATTTTCAAACAGTTCTGTAGTAATCCAGGACATTTGTATTGTGGTGGCTGAACCGAGGTGCTGAGCTCTGAGCTTTTGGGGTGGCTAAAAAATGCAGCAATGAGACTTTCATTTTGTTACACCAATGCTGAAAGGCTGCAGGCAGTTTGAAAGGTTGCAATGCTAGCTGTACTGTTTGCATTAACCTTTTTGTGTGGGTTTCTGGGTGGTAGTACATGATTGCTTGTGCTTCTGTCTTGTTTGTGGCATTTTCCACACAGTATACTTTAAACATTTTTTAAATATTGCAATACATATCTAAAGAGATGCTGATTTGCATGTGTAAATGTAATGGCCTAGGAGAGGGAACTCTCACTCATGCCATATGGATGGGTTGGGGTAGGGGAGCACTGGTGGAAAGCAGTGCAGCTACGTCAAAGCCCTCCCTTGTGGGCACTGTTCTTTTTACAATACAAATGTATGCATGAGTTGTTGTTTTTTTATTTGACTGTCTCATGCTGTGGTTGACAAGAGCTAGAGGTTTACCCCTCTTTTGGGGGGAGGGGCAGGGTGAGCCATATGCAGTAACACCTCTCATTTAGAATCCCAGTTAATCCCAGTTATAGTTTGTGAATGAGCAAGTGTGAGCAGCTAATATTGGTTAAGGTCTGTAAAGGGACATGTATGGCGTTCTCATTTAACTAGTTCCCTGCCAGTTACCTGCACATTGGCTGGGGACCACACCTTAATTAAGCCTGCTCTGGGCTGCTGCTCCCTATATAAAGGTACTACATTTGAGGCAGATGTAGTTTGGAGTAGGGCTCAGCTGATGGGTGGTCTACCTCAACGATGGTAGCTGGGCAACTTCAGAGCAGGGCCCTGAGGTGAATACCAAAAGACACACACTCCTTTTGAAATCAGATTAGTAATTTGCCAATCCAGGCTGGAAAAAATATATTTATTGTTACATTTACTCCTTTTTTGGGGTGGGTGAGGTGAGGGTATGCACCAACTTTTTGCTTTTTTGTTGTTTGCCATATGGAGTAGCACCCCTCAATTAGATACCCATTTATAGTTTGTGAATGGGCAAGTGTGAGTAGCTAACACTAGATAAGGTTTGTAAGGGAAGATGTATGGCTTTCTCATTTAGCTTGTTCCTTGCCAGTTATCCGCCCATTGGCTGGGGACAACACCTTAATTAAGCCAGTTTTAAGCTGCTGTTCCCTCTATAAAGTTAAGCCATTTGAGGCAGATGCAGTCTGGCATAGGGACCCAGCTGATGGGTGGTCTACCTGGGCGACGTTGCAGCAGGGCACTGAGGTGAATACAAAAATAACCCCCACTCCTTTTGAAAGCATCTTAGTAAAGTGCCTATCCAGGCTGAAAAATATTTTTGTTACATTAATCCCATTTTTTCGGGGTGAGCGTGTGCACTGAAGTGTTTTTTTTTCTAGTGGTTTCAGACCTGGAGTGCTTTCACAGATGTGTGACAAAACATGTGATTCAGCCAACCCAAGAGACTCATTAGATCTTTATGAGATCCTGATGGCATTAGTAGAACAAATGTAAACAGAATCTAGCCAGAGCCAATAGGGCTGTGAAGAGCTACCAAATAACCAAAGTTGTTTTCTTGTTGGTTCCATATAGTGCTGTTTAGTCACAATCATAAAAAACTGGCATGCTGCTGATTCAGTCCTCCTAAATTTATTTAGTCAGAGTACATGCTGCTGTGTGTGTGTGTGTGTGTGTGTGTGTGTGTGTGTGTGTGTGTGTGTGTGCATGCCCGCACGCCCACAGGGGTGCCAGAAGACTGTAAAAGGTGGAGGTGCTAAAGATAAAAAGGGCACTTGTTGCATTATAAAGGACACTTTTTTCCAAATCAGGTTTTTATATACAATAAATACACATTTATGAGGACGATAGTGATTTTAAAAATACCTTCATACCATATCAGAATATTTAATATGTAATATAAAGGGTTCAGCTCATGTATAGCAGTTCCAACTTGTTTTTCAAAGATAAAAAAGTGAGCTACAAAGATATGTTCTTCTATTAGACAGCAATAAAACACCACCGAATTGTACAGAAAACAGCAGTGTAATTTAAAAGAAGCATTTTTCAATGCCTAATGTTTGCTTGCTGGCATTAGCATTGGAAGTGCAGGAGTTAGACAGATGCAGAATAGGAATGGCAGTGAAGTATTGAAGTGACACCAACCCTGCTCCCACCCTACAGAGATGGATAGGCATTGGGGTGTGCCTTTGGGTCATTGCCCATAACGCTCACACCATTTCACCTCACCCTACCCTGCAGATACCGACTAGTGTTGAGGTGTGTCTTGGGGTGTTCGGCTTTACAGTCACCCCATTCCATAAGGAAATAAGCTTTTGTTAATCTGTCCCAAATGTTGATTTCAAAAAATGACCATGCCATTCTGCGCCAGATATGCGAAAGCACAGTTCAATCAGGATGTGAAAAATGACAGCTGTATCATTCATAGGGAGGTGTGAAGAGATGGCAATGTTGAAAATCTGGAGTGAAAATATTAAAAATTCTCGAAGTTATGAGCCTGCATGGAAACTGTGGAACGCATGCTCATAACACAGTCATTTTATGGAATGCTTTCAAAAAATTTTCAACATAGGTATTTTGGGACCTCTGCTCATGAACAGTGTCACTATGATTTTTTTTATGTGTCCTGAATGTTGATTTCCCACAGTGACAGTGCCATTGTGCACCAGAAGAGCGAAACCACATTTTGGGCAGGATGTGAAAAATGACAGCTGTACTGTTCATAGGGAGGTGTGCAAAAATAGCAATGTTGAAAATCTGGAGTGAAAATATAACAAACTCTCAAAGTTACGAGTGTGCATGGAAACTGTGCAACACGCGCTCGTAACATAGTCATTTTGTGGAATTTTGTCACCAGATTTTCAACATAGGCATTTTTGGACCTCCACTCATGAGCAGTGTCACTGTGATTTTCTTAATCTGTTCTGAACATTGATTTCCCACAGCAACTGTGCCATTGTGCACCGGATGTGTGAAAACACATTTTGGGCAGGATGTGACAAATGACACCTGTACTGTTCATAAGGAGGTGTGAAAAATGGCAATGTTCAACATCTGGAGTGAAAATATTACAAATTCTCAAAGTTACAAGTAGTGTTGACACAAAGCACGTTCTCTGGACCTGGAAGGACACTACTTCTTTATTCAGCTGCGAGCTGTGTGAGAAATTTTATATTGCACTTGATATCTGCAACAAACGTGCACTTTTGCTTAATTCTGTGGGAGGTGAAACTAACTACCCTTGGTAATTGCTTTTTATTCACATATTTATTTAGTGTTTAACCAAGAAGGGGCTTGCAAACTCTGTTTATCTTGTTAGTAACTCCAGAAGGATTTAAATACTGCATTTGGGTAGATCCTTGGAGGTAGCTAGATTGTCTACTAGGATTTTCTGACAGTTAAGCTATTTTTAAATAAATTACAGGTGGCTGAGGAGTTGAAAAAGAAGCTTGCAAACTCTGCTTATCTTGGAAGTAACTTCATAAGTGTTTGAATACTGCATTTTGGTTGTCCCTTGGGGGTAGCTGGATTGACTACTAGGATTTTGAGACATAAACTATTTTTAAATAATTTACTGGTGCATAGGAGTCTGTGATAGTTAAACTATTTTTAAATAAGTTACTGTGGTTGAGGAGTTGTCATAGCAAAACCTGTAGTGTGAATTGAAACACAGACAGCCTTAGGGGCAGGACATTGTTTCCAGACCAAAAAGTGTTGTATTGGAACTGGAAGGGCTGCATCATAACCATTGTCAACAAATTGCCCTGGGTGGAGATATCCAGACTAGATCAGATTACTATAAGTTACTGGAGGCTGCAATTTTTAAAGACACAAAGCACATTTTCTGGACCTGGAAGGACACTACTTCTTTATTCAGCTGCAAGCTGTGTGAGAAATTTTATATTGCACTTGATATCTGCAACAAACGTACACTTTTGCTTAATTCTGGAGGTGAAACTAACTACCCTTGGTAATTGCTTTTTATTCACATATTTATTTAGTGTTTAACCAAGAAGGGGCTTGCAAACTCTGTTTATCTTGTTAGTAACTTCAGAAGGATTTAAATACTGCATTTGGGTAGATCCTTGGCGGTAGCTAGATTGTCTACTAGGATTTTCTGACAGTTAAACTATTTTTAAATAAATTACAGGTGGCTGAGGAGTTGAAAAAGGAGCTTGCAAACTCTGCTTATCTTGGAAGTAACTTCACAAGTGTTTGAATACTGCATTTTGGTTGTCCCTTGGGGGTAGCTGGATTGACTACTAGGATTTTGGGACAGAAACTATTTTAAATAATTTACTGGTGCGTAGGAGTTTGTGATAGTTAAACTATTTTTAAATAAGTTACTGTGGTTAAGGAGTTGTCATAGAAAAACCTGCAGTGTGAAACAGGAAAAGACAGTCTTTCAAGCAACAGAGGGAGGTGGATCTAGGTTTACGTTTGTTTGTTACAATTCTTAACATTTTCAGTGCAGGAAGAGTTTAAAACACAGCTGACTTATTTTGGGGCTGACAGCTTTCAGAGCACAAACCACCAGGCCTGTTTTGAGGCTGGGGAGGTTTACCTGTGTCTGACTTGGATGTGTGGATTTTTCTCTGTTTGATTAGCAGGGTATTTTCTCTGTCAAATTGTTGTGTAGGGTATCTTGCTGACAGGAAGGCACTCATCGTAGTGGTGGGTCAGAGCTTTTAGCCGATTATTTTGTGAGGGCACAGTTTAGGCCCAACCTCTTCCCACCCTCACCCCACCCACCCCTGAAATAGTTCCTTTATACCTGGGGTTCTGACATCATTTCCTCAAGAGTGCAAGGTGCATATCACTGTCATATCCTCTCTAGCACACTGCACTGACAATATAAGCATACACATTGTATACTATATATATATATATATTTCTATATTACAAACCAATCACACACACACACACACACACACACACACACAAAAAAATGTGGGAGTAGTGCAATGTAATGGCTGTGGGGCAGCAGTCTTCTGGGAGTCTTTCTGGAGGCTGAGATGCTGCCCTATTTGCAGACAGCTCTCTGCCCTGAGGGAGGAAGTTGCCCGTCTTCAGGCCACACTGGACAGTAGTAAGGGACCTTCCCCCAGGCCACACTGGATGGTAGGAAGGGAACCTCCCCCATCCAGGGAGCACCAGAGCCACCACCACTACCTCAAGAGGTTGTGAAGAAAGCACAGCAGTTGGACCACAGTGGGCTCAGAAAGGGTGAGGATGGTGGAACAGAGGCAATCCAGTCAGTTGTTCCCACCACAATCCATACACCATTCTGGGGAGCATAGCTCCCCTATGGATGCACCCGCAGAGGAGACTAAGGAGGCTGAGGACAACTGTCACAAGGGAGGCCCACAGGAAGGAGGCAGAGGACACCACAAGGAAAGGAAGCAGCTCCTGGTGGGGGACTCAATTATTAGGGGCATAGAACTGGGGGGAGCAGGGAAAACTGAAGTAAGGTGCCTGCCTGGTGCCATGGCTTGGAGAAACAGGAAGCGCATCCTCAGGATCACGAGAACAGCTGCACGGGAGTCTGAACTGGATGTCTTTGTCCACTTAGGGATAAATGACTTGGCTAATCATGAGATTAGAGCAGTGCAGAAGGACTTTGTAGAATTGGGGAGTGGCCTAAGACAAGTAGCACACACAATATCCTTCTCTGAGGTGCTGCCTGTCAATGGCATGAGTGAGGTGAGGGTACTTTGCACCATGCAGTTTAATGAATGGTTGAAAAAATGGTGTGGAGCACAGGGGTTTGGCTTCATTGGGGACTGGGGTTCCACCTGGAGGGACACCAGCCTATACTGGCAGGATGGTCTGCATCTGTCCAGGAAGGGAACAAGTCTTTTGAGCAATCGGTTTAAATGCTTCATTGGCAAGCTTTTAAACTAGTCAAGGGGGGAGGCACTGATAAGCAGCAGGAAAATCCTAGCCTCTCCCTACAAAACAGGGTACTAAATGAGAAAAAGACCGAGGTAGACAGGTCAGTGGGGGATGCTGAAAAGAAGGTAAAGCCATCAAAAAATGGAGAGCAATGAGTACCAATGCCCGTAGTCTGAGTAACATGCTTCCTGAATTAGTGGCCTTGATGAAGGAGGAACATCTGGATATCGTGGCAGCCACAGAAACATGGTACACACAAAACCATGACTGGGACGTAAACATATCAGGATACACTATCTACAGGAGGGACAGGGAGGGTAAAAAGAGGAGGAGGAGTAGCTCTTTACATAAGGGAAGGAATCAAAGCAACAGAACAAAAGGGAAAGCAGGGAGGAGAAGAAACACTGTGGGTAAATTTGTAGACCGGCAATGGCACCACAATCCACACAGGGATTGTATACAGACCCCCTTCTCAGGGGGAGGAAATGGACAGGGAAATGATAGAAAGTATACTTAGAATGGCAGAAAAAAGGGAGATATTGCTGATGGGTGATCTGAATATGCCAGATGTTAACTGGAGTGCAGTTGCAGCAGCCACTTCAAAGAGTGGGGTTATTCTAGATGCCCTACAAGGGGGGCATGCCTTAGACAACCAGTATTGGAGCCCACTCGAGAGGGAGCAATCTTAGACCTGGTTCTCTCAAATGGAGATGAAGAGAGGATCACAGATGTAGAAGTAGGTAGCCATCTGGGAACTAGCGACCATCGAACAGTATGGTTCACAATAAACACAGCAATAGAGTCAAGCCATACAAAGGCAAAAGTACTGGACTTTAGGAGGGCTGACTTTGCCAAAATGGGTGAGTGCCTAAGGAATGCACTAGCAAATGGGCAGGAAGAAGGGGTGGAAGAACAATGGGGAATAATAAAAACAGCCTTTGTGTGAAGCAAATTAACAAAATGAAACGATGTAAGAAACCACTATGGTTCTCAAAGGAAGTGGCAGTGAAGGTTCAAGAGAAAAACAAAGCATTCAGGAAGTACAAGGAATCACAGAAGGAGCAGGACAGGGAACTATATCAGTTAAAGCAAAAGGAAGCTGGGAAGGCAGTCAGAACAGCAAAGGCCCAAACCGAGGAAAAGATAGCCAACTCAGTTAAGAAGGGGGATAAAACCTTTTATAGGTACATCAGGGAGCGAAGGAAGACCAAGGGAGGGCTAATGAGGCTTAATAAAGAGGAGGGAGGGTGGGCAGAGGGTGACTGTGAAAAGGCAGAGATACTAAACAAATATTTTTGCTCAGTATTTACAAAGGAAGTGGGGGAGGTACCTAAAACAAACAGTAGAACACTCTGGATACAGAAGTTGATACCAGCCCATTTACAGAAGAAAGGGTTCTGAAAGAACTCTTAAAACTGAAGGTGGACAAAGCAATGGGGCCTGATGGGATTCATCCCAGAATTCTAAAGAACTAAGGGTAGAACTAGTGACACCACTGACTACCCTCTTTAACAAATCATGGGAGGATGGGGTGGTACCCGAGGACTGGAGGAGGGCAGATGTGATCCCTTCAAAAGTGGGAGCAAGGCAGAAGCGAAAACTACAGACCTGTTAGTTTAACCTCAGTGGTAGGGAAAATGATGGAATCACTTCTGAAGGAAAGAATTGTTGAGTATCTAGAGGCCAGAGGGCTCAGGACCCAAGGCAGCATGGATTCACAGCGGAAGGTCATGCCAGACAAATCTGATGATTTATTTGACTGGGTGACCAAAGTAGTAGATCAGGGAGGGGTTGTGGACGTGGCCTACCTAGACTTTAGCAAGGCATTTGACACAGTCCCACACAAAAGATTAATATACAAGTTAGCCAGCCTGGGAGTGGGTCCCAAGATGACAGCCTGGGTAAAGAATTGGCTGGAGAATAGGGCGCAGAGAGTAATAGTAAATGGAGTCCACTCTGAAGAAAGGGGGGTTACTAGTGGGGTACCTCAGGGTTCAGTATTAGGACCGGTCCTCTGCAATGTCTTTATAAGCGACATTGCAGAGGGACTGGAAGGAAAAGTATGTCTCTTTGCAGATGACACAAAGATCTGCAACAGAGTTGATGCACAAGGTGGGATGGAAAGGATGAGAAGGGACTTGGCAAGGTTAGAGGAATGGTCAAATGTATGGCAGCTTAGACTCAATGCTAAGAAGTGCAAGGTAATGCACCTAGGAGACAAAAACCCAGGGGAAGAGTACACAATGGGGGGTAAGGTACTAACAACAACAAAAATGGAAAGGGACCTGGGGGTAGTCATATCAGATGACCTAAAGGTGGGCAAGCAATGTGAGAGGGCAGCAAGGAGGGTGGGGGATACTGGGATGCATAGGGAGAGGCATCACCAGTAGAAAACAGGAAGTTATTATCCCTCTGTACAGACAGTTGGTGAGACCCCATCTGGAGTACTGCGTGCAGTTCTGGAGACCCAATCTCCGCAAGGACATAGACAGGATGGAAGCTGTCCAGAGGAGGGCAACTAAAATGGTGCAGGGTCTGCACCGGAAGACATATGAAGAGAGACTTAAGGAGCTGAATATGTATAGCCTCGAGGAAAGGAGGAAGAGGGGGGATATGATAGAAACTTTCAAGTATCTCAAGGGAATCAACAAAGTCCAAGAGGGTAGCATCTTTCAAAAAAAGAGGTGTGCAAGAACAAGGGGGCACAATTTGAAGATAGAAGAGGGGCGGCTCAGAGGTAATTTAAGTAAGTATTTTTTCACAGAGAGGGTTGCGGATGCATGGAATGGCCTTCCGGAGGAGAATGTGGAGTCAAAAACGGTGGTGGAATTCAAGCATGCATGGGACAGTCATAAGGCAATTCTGGGGGGTGGGGGTAGGAAGAAGTAGGCTGCTGGTTAACTATGATCTGCAGCTTATCCATTAGGTAGGGAAATTGGCAGACTGGGTGGGCCAAGCGGTCCTTATCTGCCATCAAAATCTATGTTTCTATGCATGGAAACTGCTGCACGCACACTTGTAACAGTCATTTTTTGGAATTTTTTCACCAAATTTACAACATGGGCTTTTTGGGAGCCCACTTCATGAACAGTGACACTGTCATTTTGTTAATCGGTCCTGAAAGGTGATTACACAGTGTCTGCGAATTCACCTTTTGGGACAAAATAATGATGACAGTGACTGAATTCATGAGGTGGGGTCCCACGACCCTCATGTTGAAAATTTGGAGCCAAAAGTTGCAAAAATGGCCGAGATATCCACCTAAGTTGAAAAAAACATTTATGCCATTATACAGCTTACCGGCATTTCTTCAGTTCGCGGTCAGCTTTAAAGAGTGCAGACGTGTTCCTGCTCCACTGAAGATCATCACACTGGGCTTTGGAGGTAAGTATGGGGTAAGGGTGTGTGGGGAGATGGGATGCGCAGAGGGTGTGTGCGGGCTGGGGAAAGGGGCACAGGAGACAGCGAGGGACGGTTTTCTGTTTTTACAGGGGAAAAAAACTAAAAGATATCACAGGACAGATTATTTTTTTTTACGAGGACAATTGGCACGCTGGGTTGTGCTCCCAGAGTGCCACCTGGGTGTTTTTTTTTGGGGGGGGACTGGAGCTGATGAGGATTGGGCACCCCGTCAGCACAGAAAATGTGTCTGTATTTGGGTGGGCGCAAGAGCCGAGGGGGATTGGGCACCCCTCATACTACTGTTATATGGGGACATTATGCTGATGGGGATTGGGCTCCCCATCGGCAAATGAACTGGGAGGGGCATGCCTAGGGGGTTAGGCAGCACCTGACATCAGCTTTCATGGGACCGGAGGTGGATGGCAACAGTCACCGCTATATTTATTGAAATGTTACACCAAACAAGGCACGCCCTGCAATAATGGGTCATGCCCTCATTGCAGCAGCAAAATCGTTTCAAGTTGGTGGCACGCTTGCAAACTAGTGTCACCGCCAGTGTGCACTTGCATTGGTGACAGACAGCTGAGCCCACAAAATCAGTGGCGGCATTGGCCGCAAAACTGCCACATTTCCACAACCCGCTTCTGTACTAAGCTGCCACAACATGTTTCTTGCACATGTGCGCAAGCAAACATTAAAAAGAGAGGTACAACTGTACCATATTGACAATGTTACCTGTAAAATATGCAAATAATGGTTTACGGATTGTATGTGATATCATAAGCAAGATAGTTTTGCTTAGCCTTTTACTGTAAGCATGTATTGCAATATCCATCAGTTAAAAATGGTATATGGTGTTACAGAAAATGTCCAGGATGTAATTCCTTACCATTTAGATAAAATGCCTGACATTTCCTATATGCTTAGTTAAAGGAGACCTGCACTGAACCTGTGAGTAGTGTTTCCTGTACAAGCTTTTTTCATATAGTAGGTCTCCTTCTGTTTCTGCCCCATTTATGCTGGCCTTTTAGTTAACTCGATCTCTCACGAGTGACCGCGCCTTCACCACCTATGCCCCAAAAATCTGGAACTCGCTTCCAGTCCCTACCCGGTCCTCCCTCTCCCACTGTCACTTCAAAACCTCTCTCTGGAACTTCCTGAATTCTTCCTCCGTATGTCCCTGTACCTCCTAATATACATGATCACCCTGTATACTGAGGGCTCTTAGCGCCCACTGCACTTTACCCTCCAGAATTGGTGGTGGACACCTGCTCCTTATTCTATTCTCCTTATTCTACTCTTCTTCTCTACCCCGAACTTTCAATTGGTTTCTCCCGTTTCTCTTTTCCATCTGCCCCCCTTCACCCCTCTGTCCCCCCTCCCCGTCTTCCTGTCCTCGGCCCCTCCCCCCGGCACTTACATTTGTTGCACTTACTCATTCCAGTTAAGTATCCAGCTGCCCTCTCCCTAGCCCACCTAATACATGTCCTTCAACTGTCCCTTATTGCAACTTTCGTATGTATCATGTCCTAAAGTACTCTAACAGTGCCTTGCTTCCTTATTTCCTTCCAGGTTTTTGTCTGTTGTTTTCCTGTGTTCACTGAATATGACTTGTACTATTCAGCTGCCTAAACTATTCCTGTTAATGCTTTTTTGCACCATCTGTATGTAACTGACTCCCTCACTGTTATATGTATGCCTCTACCTTTGTAACCTCCCGGGTCGCATCTGAAAATAGGCACTTGGCTGTCTAGTGTGCCTTACCCGGTTAACAAAAACAAATAAATAAATAAATTAATTAATGGGTTACACACTGCTGCAAAGTGCATCTGAGAATTGTATGATGTTGTTTATGTCTCCATGAACCGAAGAATTCTAAATTAGAACACAGATGCATTGTACCAACAATATAAGTTCTAGGCAAGATCATACTGTTCTAAAATGGTCAATGCCAGCAGTGTGTGAATCAGAAACACTCACTGAATTTACCAAAAGGCCAGTTAAGATTAAGCAGTAACAAAATGAGGGCTGGTATTTTAAAAATAACATCTACTTCTACAAAAATGCATGTTTGCCGGTTCAAGGCAGTTCTCCTTTGAGATATTAACAGCCTGATCTAAATTGTTCACTATTTATGGGGCTGGCAGTATAGCCTAGAGGTTAGAGTAATGATTTGTAAATGAGCTTTGTACTTCCAGCATTCAGACATGGGTTTGATTCCCACACCCTCCATTTCCATACTGCGTGGCTCTGATTAAGTCACTTAATCTCCCCAGTGTTCCTGGGTTGTCATATGAATGTGCCAGCAGAAACAGACCATCCACTCTATCTAAGTCTACTCGAGTGTGCAGCTAGCACCCTTAGTTTTCAGCTGCCTCTAGAAGCAGGCATCTGTAACTAGTTGGCCGTACCTGGTTACCAAAGGAAGATATATATATTTATTAAATTACATTAATAAACTGTAAACAAACATTAAACTCCAGTACATAGATTCCAGATCCATGCAATAACCAAGGAATACACCAGCCAAGTCTGGGGCTGTCAATATAACCTTAGAGGTTAGAGCAAAAGCTTGGTACATCTAGCACACAGACCTGAGTTTGATTCCCACAACCTCCACTTGCATACTGTATGACTCTGAGCAAGTCACTTTTCCTCCTCAGTGCTCCCGGGTAGCCCCAGAAACAGGCACCTGTGCCTAGTGGGCCATACCCAGTTACCAAAGAATATTAAAAAAAAAATCTTTAAATGGTTAAAATCTTTAAATACTTATAATCTGTTATCTTTAAAAGGACACAGTTTAAATATTACAGGTTGGTGTATGCTGCTTACAGCCTCAAATCAGGAACAGACATAAATACTGCTGTTTAAGCAACAAACCCCCAAAAAAGAAACCCACCCTGAGAAACGAAGGACGTTTAGAAGGGACTCTATTACAAATGAGCTTGACTCAGTGGTTAGATTCCCTAAAGCTGAAGTCTATGATTATAGACAGTGACAATCCCCTCCCCCATCAGTGCAAAAAAGAAAGGATACTGCCAGTGAAGTGTCCCAGATGTGAACCAGAACCGATAGGGCTGTGAAGAGCTACCAAATGACCAAAGTTATTTTCATGTTGGTGCTATACAGTTCTGTTTAGTCACGTATGTGTGTGTGTGTGTGTGTGTGTGGTGTGTGCAACCTGTCCTGCCCATACGAATAGGATAGCTAACAGTTGCAAAATCTGTAATCTGACACTGTAGTCTAACTCAAGAAATTCCACAAGATATAATGAGTTAACTCCTAGGTTTCTGAAAGAAATAGAATAGGACAGATGAGAGAAACAGCAGTTTAAAACTTTTTTTTTGTTGTTGTTAATATCCTGAGAAGTTCTGAGTACAGTATACTGTAGCACCCCCCCCCCCTTCAATTACAGTTAACACAGAGCAACAAATAGCGAAAATCAGAGGGGGAGTGCACTGTTTTGCAGCTGTAGAGGAATACATCCAAAAGTCTAAACAGGGAGTTCCAAGATCAGCCATTTTAGAGCAATAATCTGATCGATGAGAGAAGGGCTGTAGGCTCTGCCCATAGCCCTAATAATCCATGCAGCTATGGACTCATAAGTAGCTCTTTACTACGTTCACCTGGTAGATAGGGTTACCACCTGTCCTGATTTTCACAGGACAGTCCTGATTTGGGTAGCTGTGTCCTGCAAAAAAAACATGAAAAACACTACGGCCCAGATATTCAAAAGGGTTACGCCATGCGCAATGGGGTTGCTCCAGCGCAAGTCTGAAAATGCGCTATTCTGCGATATTCAGCGGGAGGCAGATGCGCCCCCCCAAATCACGCTGAGCAATAGCGCAATGATAATGAATGTATGAGCAACTGAAGGGGGAGGAACCATGCATAAATGGCGCAGTGCGATATTCAACAACATGCACCATGCGCAATAGGGGAGCAAGTGGAAGGTGCGTGATAGCAGAAATTAGCCAAAATAAAAAGAAACAAAGGAGAGGCACAAGAACACTACAGGGAAGGCACATGAGGCAGAACTCTAGCAACTCAGACTGGGCAGGAGGGACGCACAGGGCAGGCCAGGGAAAGGGCACCCTGAACAGAGAGGCACAGGGAAGGTGTGGGGAGCCACAGCCAGTGCAGAAGGAGGAAATGCCACACAGCACAGAGGCTACCACAGGAAGGTGCTCCCAGTGCAGGGGAAGTAGCAGCCAGGACAGCGGGGGGAACACAGAAACAGCTACCGAGGGGGGGTGAACACAAGCCTGGAACATGGCCAGTGCCACCATCCAGATGGAGGCAGTAATGAGGGGGGTGAGAAGGTGGACAGCAAGGGGGCGCAGCTGTGGAAGGGCCCATCGGTGGTATGCCCCCAACAGGCAGTACCGAGCTCGCACCAGCTTCGAGCTGTACAGTGATACTGAGATCATGGGCTGGTACCGCCTGAATTGGGCAATTCTGAGGTGGTTCTGTGAGCTGTGCAGTGATATGATGCAGGCACCCACACAACAGAGCCATGCTCTATCAGTGGAGACTAAAGTAGCAGCTTGCATGTGCTTGCTCACCATGGATACCTTCCAGAGATCAACAGGGGACACCACAGGCATAACCCAGTCAGCCGCGTCATGCCACCTCACCCAATTCCTCAGCGCACTGCTGCCACATGCTGCGGAGTACATCCATTTCCCCAGCACACCGGCAGAGCACACAGCAAACATACAGGAGTTCCACAGGATAGCACTTATGCCTGGCGTGCTAGGGGCAATAGACTGCACCCATGTGGCCATCCACACACCACCTGGCCCCAAGGGGGCTGCATATATTAATTGGAAGGGCTATGCTAGCATCAACTGCCAGGTGGTGTGCGATGCCAGGGGGCGCATAATCAATGTCTGTGCCGCGGACCCTGGGGGAGCACATGATGCCTTCTTCTGGCACCAGTTGGCACTATGCCACAGATTTGAGAGTGGGGACATCCCCACTGGCCACTTAGTGGGTGAGTATGCAAACCACAAGGACAAACATAGAGCTTGGGAGGGGCATGGTCAGAGGTGACATGGGTAGTGGCCTACGTGGCCCGAGGCTGGGCGATGCTGATCACCAAACTAACCTCCACCCTCTACACACAGGTGACAGGTGACAGTGAATACCCACTCCGTCCCTGGCTGCTCACACCATACCGGCAGCCTGCGACCCCATCGCAGCAACGCTACAATGAGGCACATGCCACCACATGCAGTGTCAATGAGCGGGTGTTCGGGTGCTGAAGGCACGTTTCCATTGCCTGGACACCTCCGGCGGTGCCCTACAGTACAGCCCCTCAAACGCCTCTGGGCTATTCCTGGCCTGTTACATCCTGCACAACATTGCCAATGAATGTGGGATAGCCGTATAGGTCGAAGAGGGAGACAGTGATGGGGATGATGAGGACGCCGGTGACGATGGTGATGGGCAACCCCCTCCTTGGGTGACGGGACCCTGACTGCTCCGGCTGGCACAGCTGCACCGGGACACCATCACGGAGGAGCATTTCAGCCAACCCAGGTAAGTCATGGGGTCATGTGCAACCACCAGTGGCAAAGGCACAACCCACAAACACTCATGGACCCAGGGGTGCATGCCATCAAGGGAAGTGGCAGGGTATGGAATCACACACACCGCCAGGGATGGGTGAGGTCTAACATGGCACACGGTCATACACACACACACACACACACACACACACACACACCTCACCAGACATGCACAAAGGGTAGGAGGCACACCGACCCAGACCGCCACCCCTAGCCACATACATGTCCACAGACCACCACGCCCACTGCCTGTCATTGTGCGTGTGTCAGGCGCTGGGTACCATTGCACAGTGGCGTACAGCGCAGGCATCATCATGCACATGCAACTGCAGACAGCAGCCGGGAGGGTGTGCAGATGGACTGTGTGTGTGCGTGCAGGGCCGGGTACCCACCCGTGCATTGCCCGCTGAATGACACAATGCACACAGGGCAGCATCGGACAGTAGCCACGCTGGGAGACAGATCAATCATGCGCCACAGTGCCATGGACACTTGGGCGGCCCCACCGAGACCCGCCAGCAGTGACAGGCTGACCACTGGCCTCATGGGGTGGCACCGACAGTCCCCAAGGGGTTCCACTGTGTGAACGTGACTGGGGTCTGCAGCACACCGAACATGCCTGTGCCAGGCATGCTCGGGATGCCCACAGCTGAACCTGGTGTCGACAAGGATGGTGTCGCATGACACCAGGAACGGGGAGTGGACATTGCACTGTGTGGTGTTTGCGATGCATGGGCAAATAACTGTGTGCCCATTGTGGCCATGACAGCAGTGAACGCCTGTGTCTGCCTGTCAATGGCAGCGGTCACATCCTCCCGCAACCGGTCCATCCCTGCCAGGAGCAGTGCATTGTCTCTGCTGTGACACTCCTCTGCCTGGAGCAGAGCCACAGTCAGTGCATCCACCGCTGTCACAAGCCACATCTGCTGATTGACTGATGCTTGCAGTATGCGGGTGTGCTCATCCAAGAGGTCATCTGCCTGATCGACATGCTGTCCCTCAGGGTGTTCATGGTCCTGATGCTCATCACCCCTTGATGGTGGGTGTTGCACACCAGGGCCAGGCCTGGGCATGTCTACAGGCGGTGCACTGACGCCGCCCCCTGACACTGTACCCCCATGGCCATTGGCTGACTGCTGATGGTGGCCATCCAGCTGCTGCTCCCCAGGGCTCAATGGTGCCGCCGCAGTGGCCACAACAGTCCCACTGTCCTGGACACACACCAGTGCTGCCCCACTGGTGCTGACAGGCATAGGCTGGGACTGTGATGACATGCAGGCCTCCACGGTGGCACCACCCACAGCCATGGCTGCGACGTCACCTGCTGTGTGGCCATCCTGTGGCACACACGTGTCACTGCCCATGACGTTAGCTCCATCATCATCGGTGATGGATCCGGCACCAGCCCGAGTCTCAGCATGCTGGCATCCATGGACGCTGACATGCTGGGACACAGGCAGGGCCTCCTCCGCACCTGCTCCACCAACATCAGTCCAGACATCCAGGCGGGCCCTCTGTTGCCCTGACCCCTGTATTCCTGTGGAGGTGGATGGGCCCTCCTCCATCTCCATGTGACTGGCCTCAGTGGAGAAGCCCACCACCGCTGACCCATGCAGATGCTCGAGAGCTGTAAGGGAAAAAAAGTAACGTTACTGCATGTGACCTACCCTGTCCCCCTCCCCAATAGACAGACCATGACCTACCATGCAGAGACAGACTATCACCCATCTGGAATCCACCACCCGGAACACCCTCAGTGGAGCAAAGCTGCATGCTGCCAGCAACCCGCTCTTCCTGTGGGGTCAGGCGTAGCACCTCTGGCTGTCCCCCACCTGTCGCAGACCGTGCTGTCCTGATGGCAGCCACCTTCTCTTTAATCCTCCACCTGTCTGTGCCCATCTTCTTTTTGCACTCTTGCATGGAGCGCTGGTGGCTGCCATGCAGGTTTAAAGCACGCGCCACCTCCTCCCATGCAGCAGCATGGGACTGTGGTGTTCCCTGGCATCCACTGAGAAGTGGCTCCTGATCTAGGTAGGCCTCAAACAGAGCATCTGTCTCGGCCTTTGTGAAATTTGGCCTCCTCTTCCTCCCACAACTCTGTTCCTCTTCCTGCACCACACGCTCGGTCATGATTCATCCTGTGAGAATGACAGGTGTTACCTGTGACTGTGCAGTCCCATGCATGTCCCAAACACCACAGTCCACACCCAAACAGCATGCAACTCACCGCAATAGACTGCAGTAACCGATTATGGCCAGTGCAGCCCAATGTCGCACTTTTATAGTGCAACCCATGCAAATGAGTCGAGGCGCATCTTTGAGTGGATGCAAATGCAGTGACTGTGCCATTGAATGGCTGATTAGATGATTTGCATATACCAGCTGAATATTGCGCTGTTGCGCTTTGTGCAGTTGTGTTGAACATGCTGAGCCAAGGGTGCAGTTCTATGACATGCGCAGTACACACCTAATTGCACATGCCCTGGTTGATGATGCAGGCGCCTGCTGCGCTGCTGATGTGCTGTGCACGGGAGGCAATGCAGGGCATGGCCACATTGTGCCAGTGGCGCTACAGCGCTGTTCACCTATATGGCGCTGTGGCACTGGGGCGTCGTAGGCACACTGGGGAAACAGCGCAGTAGGCCACTACAGGAGGTGGCACTCAGGCACCCAATCGCGCTACACGCATTGGGTTCTAGTCACGCTGTGGCTGTCCATGCGCCAGAGACCCTTGACCTCTGTGCACAACCTTTGCCCCCTAGGCACCATGCATCAGGCATGGGTGCACCACTATCGCGCTGTTTGGTGACAGCACGATAGGGAATGGCAGCACTGTACCATACAGCATGTGCACGTGGCAGGACCATGCTGCAGAGCGCCATTTTGCTTGAACTGAGCAGCAGAGATGGCGCGGAGGCGTGCTGTGCAATGGAGCCAGATCAAGCTGGTAAACCTTGTGGCCATAGTTGAGCCCCATGTTGGGGCTTTGTTTGGGGAGGCACCCCTGGACAGGGCCAGGAGTGTAGTATGGCAGAAGTTGGCCGATGCCCAGGAGGAGGCCACCGGTATGGGGTGGATGGCGGAGCAGTGTCGCCACTGGTATGGGGACCTGAGGCGCAGGGACCCGGATCTGCTTGCCCACCTGTGGGCACATGCCAGGAGGGGCACAGTACCATGGCAAGGTAGGTGCAACATCCATACACTTTTATCATCCATATGGGTATCATGGTTGCATGTGTCCGGCACATGGGGGGGCCATCCGGTGTTGGCCGTGGTGGTGGTATTGGGGTGTGGGGTGGGTGGGTCTGGCTGTGTGCGATTACACACACATGGGGTTGGGGGGACATTGCTACCGGATTGTACTGATGTTCCTCTCTCCATGTTTGCAACTTAGGGCCAGAAGAACAGAGGTGCAACCGAGAGGGAAGGCACCGCATGTTGGAGGAGAGGGACGGGAGGGATGAAGGTGGTCCGTGGCGCGTGGACCAGCCTGCTGATGGTGAGTGCCTTACATCCATGATTACTATTGCATGCTGTATAGCTGGGCGGGCAGTTGGGCATGGCCACCATCCATTGACGCCACTGCCATGCACGCAACTTGTTACAGTCAGCACTGTCCAGTGGCACTGCATGTCTGGGAGTGCGTTGATGGTGGTCCATGCATGCACCGGGCACATGGCTGTGGCACTGTCTTCACACCACATAGCTAAGTCACTGTATGGCCATGGTGGTGCTGTGCAGGACATGGGCGGTGGGTGTGTGCAGTGGTCCATATGGCTGTGGCTGCCTGGGTGGGCAGGTCTTGTGGACACGGTCACTGTGGGTGGTCGCACACCATCACAGGGGCGTGGCACATGGCTGTATGCCATGCACAATGTGTGGGCTGCAGGGGGATGGACAGTCACACCTATTGACTCTGCTCCCTCATCCTAGGTGGCCAGACACTCTGGCAGATCCAGCAGGACATCCAGGAGCTGCTGTGGGTCAGGAGGGAGACCTTGGAGCTCCTGAGACACATCCACTGCCACAGGGTGAGGAGGAGGAGGAGGCAGAGATCCCATCGGCACCAGGAGGAAGAGGACCGGGGCAGCCAGTGACGTCCCCGTGCCCCAAATACCACCTTCCCCCCTTTGACCCACCCTCACACCCCTTCTTCCTCTCCCATATATTCACCCCTGCCCTTACCCATCCCCTATTGTGGCCCTTCCCCACTATTGTATATAGTTTTGTATATAGCTTTACTCGGCATGTCAGTGGCTCAGTAGGTACACTCTGCCTCTGAGGCTGGGAGATCAGAGGACTGTGGGTTCAGTTACCACATCTGGCACTTGGGTTAATATCCCAGTATTGACACTGTAGTGCAGCATGAGAGGGGTGCTGCACTTCTGAGGTGCCGTCTTTTGGATGAGAAGTTAAACCGAGGTCCCATCTGCCTGGATTGGTGGTAGTTCAGGTGGATGTTAAAGATCCCATGGCACTTATCAAAACAGTAGGGGAATTTCCCCGGTGTCCTGGCCAAATTCTCCATTCACTAAAAATACCACCAACAGCTTAATCTGGTTCAAGGTCAGTTGGCATTCATCTGTATCCCCTTCCCCTGGGTCGTGCCTGAAAATAGGCAGGATTTGTCTAGTGCACTTACCTGGTCAACAAAAACTAAATAAATAAATAAAATAAACATAGTTTTAATATATACATTTTGTTATAACAACTGTGGTGGTCTCTGATTTGCAGCGGGCTACAGGTGCTCAGCTGCAGTGGTGTGCATGGCATCAAGGATGGTGCACGCATGGGCATGTGTGTGTGTGTGTGTGTGTGTGTGTGTGTGTGTGTGCAGAGGTGAACCACCTATGGTGTTAACAGGGGGATCAGTCACTGTCTGTGGTTTGTGTGTTCTGTGTGCAGTGGTCCACAGGGACTGCACTGTGTGCTTGGCACCCCTGTCAGACCATCCATGGCCTGTGCAGCTGACACCCTTGCATGTCAGTGATATGCATGGTCTGCTGGTGTGTCAGTGGGGGCTGTCCATGCTGGATAACAACTGTACCCGGCACAATGCCAGGTTGACTGCCATCACCAGTATGGTGCACGTCAGCCTCCGGCGGCACTGTGGCCTCCGCTGTTGTTGTCCACCATCCATGCTGTCACTTGTGTCTGTTGCAGGGGATGTGCTCCAGTGTCTGTAACTTGTGCTCTGGCTGCATGCTGGTGGCATACAGCTTCATGGTGTCTGCACAGGGTGGCTGGCACACCTGTGCCATGTAGGGGTGCTGGCCATGTGTACACGTCAGCTGTGGCCACACGCCAGTGGCTTGGTTGACCTGCTACTGTGTTCCTGTGTCACTGTGCCCTTGGTTATGGGTGGGTGTTTGTCCATGCACTGTGTTGCATCCTGTGTGGTGCATGCCTCCATGCTGCACTGTGCGTGTCTGTGCTGGCTGTTGTGGCCAGTGCTGGGACAGGATGTGTCCTTGGGAGGGTGTGCAGGGTGCTGTACTGCTGGAAGTGGGGTCCAGGGCATGTCCTGTCACATGTGGGGTACCTCATGTGCTGACACATAGTCGGTCTCTCAGCTGTACCTCAGGGGGGACATGCAGGGTGGCACTGTGTATGCATCTGTTGCATCACTGTCTGCTGCCACCCAGTGCAGGGTGCCCCTGGTGGGGCTGTCTTGCATGACTCCATGGTGCACAGGGTTGCATTGTCACAGTGGGGGTGGTGGCATGCATGGGGTGTCCTGCACTGTTGGGTGCTACTCCTGGGCAGGGTGTATGGGGATCATGGTGCAGGGTGTGCTCTGCATTGGTGGGATGATGTGGTCCGGGGTGGCCAGCCCTCCTTGTGTGCCAGTCACGGCTTGCCAGGGTGTGTGCTGGGGAGCACTGCTGACCCCGGCTGTGGGTTGGTTGCTGGTATCCATGGGCTGGTGGTTATTCCAGCTGTCCCCCAGTTATGCAGTGCATGGGGTGTGGGGGACAATGTCTGTTCTGCTGTGTGTTCCTCTGCCCATCTGTGGCATGGGTGGTGGGCCCCTGCATCCCTGGTTGTGCTGTTGCATTGCTGCCCTGCTGCTGGGGGCGTCCCTGGTTGCACTATGGCGCATCTGGACTGCTCAGCTGAACATCCCTTGCTGTGCTATGGTGCATCAGATATGCTCAGCTTCACCTCCCTAGTTGCGCTACGGTGCAGGTGGTGTGATATTCAGTCGTCAGCCGTAGGCGCATCTTGGCCTGTGCAGTTTTTGAATATCGTGCTTCTTGCACATGGGCGCAGTGGACTTGTGCTTGCTCCTGCTGTTGCGCACTTTTTGGGTGCAGTTTGAATATCTGGGCCTACATGTCCTGATTTTATAGGAGAGAAAATATTTTCTGACTTTCCACTAAATGTTGCAGAAAACTACAGTACCTTAATTAAAATACCTTAAAATGACAAGAAACAATAGAAGCAACTAAAAAACTACAATACTCAGATTTAATTCTGATTCTATAGAGAAAACAAGTCCTTTGCATTGGTTGAGGTTACGTACTGTCCTGCGAAAAATCATGTTTCAGTAAGAAATGTCCCACTTTGAGCTCCTTAAAAGGTGGTAACCCTACTGGTAGAGTCTGTAGGATAATGTAAAAAATGCAGACAGCTTAATTTTGGATCAGGACTCATTACAACTGCCTAGGTGTACTTGGTAGATATTGCATCACACACACCAGGTGAACATTAAATGTGTTAACTAATGTGTTAATTAATAATGTGATTTAAGAATGCATGGGATAGACATAAAGGAATTCTGGAGGTCAGGGTTAAGGGGCAACAGACTTCTTGGAAAACATAAACTAAACTTACAAGCTCAAATGGGCAGACTGGGTGGGCCATAGGCCCTTATCTGCCGACACTGTCTATGTATCTATGTATCTATGTTAAAGGGGAACAGTACTGAATCTAAAGTCATGTTGTTCCGTGGAAGCTGTTTTTTGATATATTTTCAAATTCTGTAATTGTTCCATGTCTAAAGGCTTTTTAGTTCTCTCAGTGAGTGTTTCTCACCTACACTCTGGTGTTCGTGACATTTTAAAATGCTGTGTAGTTTATGTCCTTCTCAGCCACAAAGTTCTATGGTAGAACATGGATATATTGTGCCAACAATGAATGACCCAAGCAATGGTCATAAACTGCATCACACAGTTCTAAAATGTTTCTTACATGCAGTGTGCAAACCAGAAATACCCACTAGGATAATTCAAAAAAGCTGGTAGAGATGGAAGAGTCAGTAACAGAATCTGAACCAGTATTTACAAATCCATTTTTGCAGGGCCCGGGAAATTGCTTACAGGTTCAGTACAGTTCTACTTTAAGCTGATTCGGCTGTTTAGAAGTGATACTTGCTGCTCTGCCTCTGTTACAGAAATGGCAGGTAAAGGCAAGATAAGGACCCATCCTGAAGTCAGTGTTAGTTTTTTTTTTTTCTTGATTGCAGTCCTTAATAGATGGACTGCAAAACACCCGTTCTAAGACCTGACTTGCTGCTTCCTACAAAGATTCTTGATTTGTTCTGTGTTTTTTTTTTTTTTGAGTTGTGGTGTGTGGGTAGTTAAAGAAGGAACAGCCAAGCAAAGTTCTGTTCAAAATTGGTTTTATTACATGAACATCCAGTACATATATGATATTTCTCTCTCACACAGACATGCACACAGACACGTGTACTCACACTGGCAAACACGACTACCTATTAGCAAGCAGCAAAATCAACACATCTCCACCCAAATTCAGATACCCAGCAAAGGCTCATGGCTCCTAGGGGTGTGGGGTGGAGGTCTATGATCATCTTAGCATGGGGGCGAGGGACGAGGACTCTCCCAGTGTAATAAAATGGTAAGGGTCCATGACCATCCCAGTGTGGGGCCAAGGACTCCCCTGGGGTGTGTGTGGGGGTGGGGGGCTGTGATCCTTCCAGTGTGTTTTGGGATCATGATCCTCCTAGTGTGGGGGTGCTATCACAGTATGAGTTGTTTTGTGCCTGTTGCCATCTCTGTGTAGGGCCTGGGCATCTACATATCACAACCTTTATAGAGAGCAGGAGGTGAGGGTTAGATGACCTGTTAATGCAAGTGTTGCTGGATCCACAAAGCTGGATATTAAAATGCCTGATGTAGTCACTTTTACTTAGTGGAAGGGGAAAGTAAAAAACCTGCTCTTGAGTACATTTGCAAATTCTGCTGCAGAAGTTTAATGGCATTTTTTCTGCACCTTCAGTTTTAAGAAATGAAGCACACATATTTGTTGGGAGCCGCAGAGAGAAAGTTATAGCAGCAGAGAAATGAAGACACAAAGAGGCAAAGAGATGCTCTTGAAAAGGTTTTTGTTACTGCCCCATCACGCTCATGTGAAAGCCTAGGAAGCAGAGCTGATCTCGAAAGAGCACCTGAACCTGGAGCAGAAGTTCTTGCAACTGCTGTAATGGAAAAAATGGTGTCCGCCTGTGAAACTATCACTCCAGGAGTTCTGCCTTTAGAGGAGACTGGGAATGCACCTGTCACTATTCATACTGTGCCCACCACCTGTGAAAATGTCACCCCAGGAGTTCTGCCTTCATCAGAAGAGACCAGGAATGCACCTGCCACTGTCTGTACTGTGCCCACCACCCGCGAAAATATCACCCCAGGAGTTCTGCCTTCATCAGAAGAGACCAGGAATGCACCTGCCACTGTCTGTACTGTGCCCGCCACCTGTGAAAATATCACCCCAGGAGTTCTGCTTTCAGAAAAAACAGTTATGCACCTGCCACTGTACTGTGCCCACCACCTGTGAAAATATCCCAGGAGTATCAATGGAGACCAGGAACACACCTGCCACTGTCCGCGCTGTGACCACCTGCATAGATAGCATCACTTGTGATTTGTTGGGATCTTCTGAAATTTCATTTGAGGATCTTGGAACTTGGCCAGACACACTAAGGGATGAGGTATGAGTGTCATCTGTGAAACATGGACCTGTGCAAGTCATACTGCCACAATTCCCAGTGAAGGAGAAAAAGAGAAGATTCACAGCAGAAAATTATTTTTGCACTCTGCTCAGCAGTGAGAGGGTAAAGCGCACTTGGTTGATGTACTCTGTCTCTAAGGATGCACTGTTCTGCTTTGCCTGCAATTTATTTGGACACTCAAACAATCTTCTTTGGATTGGAGGCTATTGAGTATGGCAAGAAATGTCCAAGGCTATAAATTCCCAAGACCGTGTACCAGAACATGTAGCAAGCATGATAAAGTGGAAGGAACTGGAGACAAGGTTGAAGAGTAGCCAGACACTGGATGGAAAGACACAACCACTAATAGAGAAAGAAATAATACACTGGCTTGGAGTCTTGAAACGTATTATAGCAACTATTCAATTCTTGGCTGAGAGGAACGTGGCTTTCCATGGCACAGGTGATGTGCTTCATACCCAAGGCAATGGACATTTTCTGGGTCAGGTTGAATACCTGTCAAAGTCTGACTCACTCATGGCTGAACATATTTGTTGGATTCAGAATAAAGAGATAATGGACCACTATTTGGGCAAGGACATTCAAAATTAAATCATTAAACTAATTTCAGGTGCAATTGTAAGGGCCATTGTATTACAGGTACAAGAATCAAAATATTTTTCAGTGATCCTGGACTGTATTCCTGACATTAGCCACCAACAGCAGATGACACTTATTAGATATGTGGATGTTTCAAAAAATATCGCCACCATCAAGGAACATTTTTGGGGTTTATACCTGTAAATGACACAACAGGAGATGGACTGACTGACTCCTTTCTTCAGACTTTACAGCAACATAATCTGGACATCAGCAACTGTCGGGGTCAAGGATGTGATAATGGAAGCAACATGAAAGGGAAATGAGCTGGTGTGCAGGCTCGCATAAAAGAATTAAACTGCAGAACATTTTATGTGCCATGCACCTGCCACTGCTTGAACCTCATCATCAGCGATGGAGCCCATTCATCAAGACATGCTGTCTCATTCACTGGTTACCTGCAGAAGGTCTACAGTCTTTACGTGGCATCAAGTCGCTGGCAAATACTGAAAAAGCATGTTCATATAACTCCCACTTTCTGAGACTCGTTGGGAGTGCCGGATAGAGTTTGTAAAAGCACTTCACTATCAGCTCAAGGAATTTAGGAGTGCTTTGAAGGAGATTACGGAGTCTGTAAGGACCAAAGATGCTGCAACATATGCAGAGGCAAGGTCACTTTGTGCTGAACTCCTCTCTTACGAATTCATTGTATGTCTCATCATCTGATATGATGTCCTGCTTGAAGTGAACCGTGCAAGCAAGGTATTGCAGAGTGCTTTAGTTGACATTTCTGCCTATGTGAAGGTGCTTGCTTCAACCACTGACATACTTAAAAAGTACAGAGAGAGTGGGTTTGAACTTTTGTGAAGGGGAACCACATCTGCCCTCCTTCAGTCCTCCGGTACCACACCATCCTCCCATGATTTGTTAAAAAGCGTAGTCAGTGGTGTCACTAGTTCTACCCTTAGTTCTTTTAGAATTCTTGTGTGAATCCCATCAGGCCTCATTGCTTTGTCCACCTTCAGTTTTAAGAGTTATTTTAGAACCCTTTCTTATGTGAATGGACTGGTATCGACCTCCTAGGATGCAGTATAGTGCAATGGTTTAAGGCTGCGAGCTGCAAACCTGGAGACCAGGGTTTGAATCCCACAGCCCCCACTTGCATACTGTGTGACCCTGAGCAAGTCGCTTAACTTCCTTGTGCTCCCAGGTCGCACCTGGAAACAAGCTTTGGCTTAATGTGCCTTTCCTGGTTAAACAATTTCCCCTTTCCCTATCTAGAGTGCTTCTATTCTTTGATTTAGGTATCTCCCCTTCCTCCTCTTTTGTGAATACTGAGCAGAAGTATTCATTCAGTATCCTGTTTTTTCACTGTCATCCTTTGCCTACCCTCCCTTACCTTTATTAAGCCTCATTATTCCTCCCTTCATCTTTCTTCGCTCCCTAATGTACCTATAAAAGGTTTTGTCCCCCTTCTTAACTGAGTTGGCTATCTTTTTCTCAGTTTGGGCTTTTGCTATTCTGACTGCATTCCCCTTCAAACCTTCAAAGGTGTCTAAGAGTACAAAGGATGAATGGAGGTCTGGTGGCATGCTGTAGGGCATAAGCAGATGTATCAGTAGCAAATGAAAGGTTGTTCTAATTCCATTGTATAAAACATCAGTGAGGCCTCCCCTGATCTTTATGGTACAATTATTGAGTGGCCATCTACTTAACAAAATGAACAGGGTGGAGGCGGTCATCAGCATAGCAGTAAAGATGACACACAGATTGTGTGAGAAAAAAATATGAGGTGAGATTGAATGGAAAGTGCAAAGTAATGCACATTGCAGGAAGTTAACATGGAATGAGCAGCAGTGTGTGGAGGGGTGTGGGTGCTGATGTAGAAATTGAAGAGGGACATGGGGATGACTGAAGATTGGTCAGAGGTGTGGCTGCTGTTGTTCAACTAAAATAAGTGCAAAGTAATGCACATTTGAAGAAGCAGACATGTAGTTAGCTACATGAGAAGGGGTGGGGGGGCAGAGGTGCTGATGGACAAAAAGATGAATGGAGGGCCTGTGGCATGCTGTGGTGCATATGTAGATGTATCAGTAGCAAATGAAGGGTGGCTGTGATTCCATTGTCTTTTGAGAGCATATGCCTTCTTCACCTGAACAAACTGACACAACAACAGGCTTTGGAGAAACGGCCACAGTCATGTTTTTATTGATAAAACTAATTGTCCATATATACAATTGCTAGCATGCTGTGCGCAGCTAGGTAGCCTTGGAAGGAATCTAGCTCCCCATGGAGCACTAGATCGTTGATGGTTGGCCCTCCTTCCCAGGAGAAGGCCACCTTACCATCAACCCAGACCCCACGAGGGACAACAGCCTCCAGGGCATGAGGGATGGCTCTGTGACTGGCTGCAGCTAGCTCCTCCCCTGTCAGAGGATCCACCATGCAGCAGGACCCTGCCCGAAGAGGGTGCCTTCCGGATGCCATCCGTCAGGCCCACCCTCTTGTCAGCCTCAGGGAAATCTGGCTGATCAAGACACATGATACCCTGTTACCCCCTCCACAGTCTTCCAAGGCTACTAAGCCACCACAAGGTGAGTTTCACCACTCACCCCCCACAAGCATCTCATGCCAATACTCTCACCACTGCCCATTGTATGTCACTCAGAAACAAGTCTAATCCTTTCTCTGATAGATGTACACCATCTCTGCTATACAGATCAGGCTCTTTCACAGACACTCCCAGGTGCACTGCTATGGACCCCCCCACCATGGAGACCATAATTGGTCTCATGGCCACGTTCTGCAGCCAGCACATCTTCTCTATTGCCCTAATGTTCCAGGCATGCCGCCACTGCTGCCGCTGCACCATATCTGACCAAATTATATGCACCTGGGGCAACCATTGCTTCACTCTTGCCAGGTTCTGCCTGACCATCTCCTTAAGCTTGCATAAATAACCTTTAAATCATTTCCTCCAAATGAAGGACTAAATCATCTGGCTGCCACTTTCCCTGGGCTTTTGCTTACAGTGTTGCGATTAACTCATTCCATCACATCCTGCGCCACCCCAACCAATGTGCCTGTGCCCTCTCGGGTGTCAAGAACAGGTTTTCTTCTCCAGCACACTGCCTCGACCAGCAGGCCACCCAATGGATGTATGAGTGGCCACAAATCCAGATCTGCTGTGCTCAGGCCACAACACCTGTCCAAACAAAGCAAAAGAGAGTTATAGCATGTGTGGTCTTACGTATCTTTCAAAAGCCTGTGACTTCCATTTACCCAACGCTTGTATTGCCCCATCTGCTAAGCCCTCCACCCTGGCATGAGATGCTGCTCCAATCCTAAAGGAGTGTGTGTTGTAGTGTTCTGCCAGGATGCCCAGCAGTTTCAAGGTCTTTTGCAACACATGCCTAAACTGGTACACTGTTAGGGGGCCACCCCTTCCATGATGGAAGAAGGCCCCTCCCATTGCCATGAGCCGAGTTATATAATCCTGTACCCATGCTACCACATCCCACTGGAGCCCGTGGGGCACCCCTAGCTGGCACTGCCGCCCATGGGCAAGTTGGTCGGTCTTGCTTTTCCGGATGCGGACAAAGACTCCAGACCTTGTGACCGCCACGTCCACCTCTGCCAGCGCTACTGGTCTCCCAGTAGCCTTGCTAGGCTGCACGAGCTCAGACACCCAGAATGCCCTGCAAAATGCTACCAAGTAAGCTGTCCAGAACAGCCTTGTCTCATCAGGGGATGAGCATACCTTAGGCAACTCCTCCCAGATCTGCTTGAACATGGCAGAGATAATAGGTCATCTGTTGTCCGTACCCCTCGGGGTTGCCCGTGCCCAACCTCCTAGCATCTTCATTAGGGCAAATGCCCTTGTAAAATCAGAGAAGCCCGTGACTTTGTGGAACCAGGCAATGCCAGCAATGGGCTGTTCAGATGTTGCCCGGGTGACTCCCACACGTTTTTTGATCAACACGTATTCGCAGAGCTGTTCAACTGGGATCACTGCCCACCCTTGAGCGTGTTGGACCTCCAGAAAACAGCTGACTCCCCTCTGGTATGCTGTATGCATCCCTAGGTGCAAGGGCCTTCTCGACCAACTTCCAGGCCTCTGGGTTATCAACTCCCGTAGGAATGGCGGGACTTCTCTGGGCTGTTGGTCTGGCACTGGTGCCAATTCTCAGAACCTCTGCCACTGTAAACAAGAAAGAGCATCAGCGATGCCATTTTCAATACCTGTAACATGCACTACCCTAAAGGTAATATTCAACATCGGACACTTAAGGACAAACACCCACATGAGGTTGCCCATTGGGCCCTTGCCCCCCAACTGTTTGTTGATGGCATACACCACTCCGGTGATGTCTGACCTTAATGAGATGTGCTTGACCCGCAGCACATCCGGAACACTTGTGCCCTTGGGTCAATCTCGATCCCCCGGAAGGAAAGCCTTGTGTATGGCCCTTCTGCCTTGTCCTGGGCTAATGGTACACCCAGCTCAGTGCACACCTTGTGGAATGCCGCCATGATATGCACACATTGCCCCGAGCTGGCCCTCCCCACAAACAGAAAGTCATCCACATAATGAACCATGTGGTCTATTTTGGCTTTCTGTGCCATGGCCCAGTTCAGAAATGTGCTGAATTGCTCAAAAACTGCACATACCACTGTTTTCTTCTCAGATACTCCTTGTCATATTCCAACCACCCCCCCCCACCTGGCTCACTAGCGTGCATGGTCATTATTCTATTAAAGTAGACCCACAATCCATCAGCTTTCCCTGGGCTGCCCTGGGTAAGGATCACTGCGTAAATTGTGAACCCTGCGGCCCAGTTCTGTTGCCTCACCTTGTCTGGCAAATGCGACCCCATGGACTCCACCAGGGATAGAAAGCTCACTGACCCTTGCTGCTCTGGTCTTGGTGGTGGCACATATGCCACTCCTGCTCCCGTGTCCCCGATCCCTGCTATGGCCAAGGCCGCCTGGACCACTCCTGGCTGAGCCCTATTCGGGTCCACCAGTAAATCCAGCAACCGGTCAAGCTTCTGTCCCACATCTGATTGACCTGAGTTTCCTGCCAGAGGCCACATGCTAGGCTCCCTTCACCCTTGGGGTATTGCCGTGGCCATGCCCCCAAGCCCTCCTGCTGATTGGCTGACCCAACCACTGAGGGCTGTCTGCTGTGGGACCCATGGCATCCCAGCTGAGAAGTTTGCTTGTAGCAGGATGGGTTGACCCTACCCCAGTTGCTCATGAGTCCACAAGCTCACCTGCGGCAGTGCTGGCTGGCCCTCCAGAAGGCCCCCCCTGCAGACCCAGACTTATGGGTGCTGATGCCGCCGTTTTCTTCCTGTGCCCTACCAGCACCTTTTCCATGGCTTCCCACTCTCTGCCCTGTTTCGGCTGGCACCCCCTGTTCCTGTCGGGGGTGCCACCACTCCTAAGTAGAGCCCTCAACTCCTCAGCTGACAGCTGATCCAACTCTGGCATACCCGCTACTTGGTTCACTGCCGCTGCTCCTTGATCAGCCTCACTGGCCACATCGCCCGAAGGGCCTGTGAAAAAACACTCAAATAATTTTAATCTTAACAAACCATCAGTCTCACAATGCCCAATATAAACCCATATCAACTTAATGTTTCTAAACACAATGGCCAGGATATTCAAACTGCGCCAGGCTGTGGCGCAAGCCTGGGCGCAGCACAACTTTGCTGCGCAGGGGTGTGGCCTGGGCGATATTCAACAGAGCTGCACTATGGTGCAGCAGCTTTGAATATCGCACCCTGGCCAACCCCACTGTGCATGGCGCAGTGGCACTGTGCCAGCGCAAGTGGCCAGAGTGGAGCATGGAGATGCGCTGGCGCAAGTGCCATTGTGCCATGCACATGACCTGCGATATTGAAAAGGGGACATGCAAATGGGGCCATAATACATGCAAGGTGCACAGGGGCCATTTGCATTCCATTATGCCCCATTGCATGCCATTAGTATGCGGGTGCACCAATCCCAATGACTTGCGCCTGGTGCCTGCCAGGCAGCAGCCATTGAGGGACCGATACCCCTGCTGCCGATTCGCGGGCATTGTTATTAGGACTCAGTCAAGTCCACTGGTGATTTGAAAAATTCCACCCATTCATTCACGTATCTGGACTGAGTAGTATGGTATGGGCTGCATGCCCATTGACTCATGCTGTGAATCAATGGGCGTGCAGCCCTACCGAGCTGTCAGTCGGTATTGATGATTAGGTAGATCAGGGTGCTACTGCCACGCCGGCTGGCGAGGGGTGTGGCGGGTGGGGTGGGGTACACTAGATCACCAAGGATATTGGACTTGGGGGTCCTAGTAACGATGCCGCGATTGGGCTCACTAGGTCCACTGGACCACCTGGGATATTGGACTCGGGGTGGGAGGGCTATAGTGATGCCTGCGATAGGGGCATGGGGGGCCGCCAGGGGCGGACAGTGATGGCCACCCACAGGTGGCAGCTGCTGTGTTGCACCCTGCAATGTGGCAGCTCGCCCTGTGAGTGGCCATCACTGTTACCCCTGAGGGCATAACTTTGTGCAGGCACAGGTAGGGTTCGCGTACGCTTGACTCTGCACATCCGGGCTGAATATCGGGCTGTGCAGGTTATGCATGGGCACGCCCCCCCTACCTGTGCCTGCATACATTACTGATGCCCTCCGGCACATCGGGATTTGTGCGGCGCACTTTTCCCTTTTGAATATCGTGCCAGGGTGCATCAGTGGGTTGTGCATGGTGCAACACTGTTGCGCCATGCGCAACCCTTTTGAATATCTGGGCCAATAAAACTTACTGCGTAATGTTTTAGGTGTAATAAGCACTTCTCGCTGTCTTAAACTAGCTCCCCCTGTGCCCCTAGCAGTGGTTTTTTACTGTTGTAACAGAATCCCCTGTAAATAAACATGTCTGCTGTAATAAATCTCTTCTCTACCACCGTCCATCCTTTTTTTTTTTTGCAGGGCCCACTTTGTATCTATCACTTGTGCCTTCCATAGCAAGTCTGGTGCATCTGGCATTATAGTAAGTGCAAGTTACAATGTGGACATTTTTCAAAAGAATTCTAACTAGTACTTGTAGCCTCTATGTTCTCCCATGCACTGAAAGGACAGCTGTGAACCAGCCTAAAAGCATGGCCAGGCACCCGTCTGAATAAATTATCCCCGGCCTGAACTCTTGCCGCCAGCAAGCCATGTAGCTGTAGGGGGCCGGTCAGGCCCCATCCGATGTATTCCAGCCGGATACCGCTGCACGGTGCCGGCACCTGCTCCAACATCCGCTGCTACCCCCAGGAGGGGAAAGCCCCAGACTGACTACCTCGTTCTCTGGCCCCACCAACATCAGCTGCTACCCCCGAGGAGGAGGAAGTCCCACAAAGAATACCTTGATCTCTTGGCCCAGGATGGGGGACTCCCCGGAGCTGTGCAGATCTGGAACTGCTCCCAGAGGACTCTGCTGCTGCCTCACATGTAAGCCCTACATCAGACCATGATACGTGGAGGGGAGGGGAGGGAGAGAGCAAAGCCACCAAGTCTCTGACCAGATGGCCCTGTGGGCCGAATGCATGGTCGCGAGGTGGCCCAGTTTGGCAGAGGGACTCGATTTAATGGTGCTCCCCCTGCTCCTCCCCCAATGAGCCGCAGCTACCTGAAAATGCTCTGTGGGCAGAAACAGATGAGATCAATGCGCTTATGTAACTAGACTGCAACTGATAAACCTGACAATGCAGTAGTAAACAGTAGCACTAAACGTTCTAAATATTTTTTTCTTAAAACAGCCAACATCTCTAAACTGCGTAGTGCATGCCCAAGTTCCACGGAGAAGCAAGCAAAAGGTTTTTTTTTGGATCCACCATTAAACTCTGAGAAACCCTTAAGGCTGCGTCCAGGTATGGGTACAGCAACTATCCATAACACCAATTACCCTGCCTCTAGGCTGCAGCCAGCACGTGAATTGCTTGATTCTAAAAGTGGTATTCCAGTGAACTTTTTACCCTAAATATCTCCCAATAAACAACTTGCTTTCTTCTTACAGTTGGCCACCTGGAGGGGTCTGCAAGGTATCCCAGACCTAGGCTCTAAGCCTGATCCCCCACTAGGCCATGCGGCCTACAGGCCCAATCCACTCCCTTACCTCTTGTTTGCTGTTGGTGCTATGACAATAAAATACCTTAACCAAATTACCTTAAATTGATAAGAATCACTAGAAATAGCTAAAAAAAAACTGCGACACAGTCCTAATTCTGATGATTTAGATAAACCGCCAGGCTATCCGGCCTCCAGGCTGCCCCCACCCCATTCTTTCCTGTAATTAAATAATCAGCAACAGTAGCCGGTCCTGTGTTTCTTGTGGCAACCAGGACCATGAAGTGATTAATATCCTCAGTAGCAAATTCCCTTGATGAGATTATAGTCTCTTCTACTACTTTCCCCACTGGGAGTTCTTTTTGTTATATGCATCAAACCAACAGAAAGCATTTGATACTAATATTGACGTGCTTCATCAGCCAGAGTTAACTGTGTCCATAACTTTTAACAAAGAATCACAATTTTAACATAAGTGGAGGCTTTTTTTTTATTTTACCTTCTGTAGCTTTCAGTAGAGGTATGTGTAATGATCACAAACATTAGTGCTGTATGTAAATGTTAAATTCTTTTGACTTTCAAATACCTCACAGCAACTATTTGCTTCTTTCTTCCAGCTGAACTGCTGGAGGGGCCTATAAAGTATATCAGACCTAGGACAAAGCCTGGTCTCCCCTCCCCCGGCCATGCGGCTGCAGGCCCTCCCCCTTACCTCTAGCTTGCTGATCCTGACTGAAAACTACAACACAGAGTCTTAATTCTGATTATTTTAGAGAAAACAAGTCTGTTGAATTGATTGAGATTACATATTGTCCTGCAATCAATCATGTTTCGGTCAGCAGTGTCCCACTTTGGGCTTCCTAAAAGGTGGTAACCCTATTTATGAAAACTACAGAGGACGGCAGTAATGACTAAGCTGCTAAATTACCTCATTCCTCAACATCAATACAGTTTGTTACACTGTCCTAAACCAGCAAGGTGGAAGCCACCAGCTCCAACATGCCTACCCTAGGCCATGCGGCCTGTAGGCCCCAGACCAAGCCTTACCTCTGGTGCAGTTGATGTGTGCTGATCCTGGTTTCCTTATTCTGCTTGTGACCTGGGACAAGGAGGAATGAGAAAGAATTCCTCCTGTGCAGCCCCTCTTAAGGGGCCTGGCTCCTCCCTGTCCCTGGCCACAAGCTCCCTTCCCCACGGGAACCTATCCCCCCAGCCTCTTCTGGGCGGTCCTACCTGGGTCACTACTGTTTAAGTGTCTCAGACCTTGCCCCCGGACAAAGCCCCACCTACTGCGATACCTTGCAGGCTCCTCCATTGTATGAAACACTACTGAGGCTTCACCTGTACTTTAGAGCACAATTGTGGAGTCAGCATCTTCGTAATTAAACTGACAAGGTGGAAAGGAATCAAGAGAAGGGCGACAAAGATGATACATATATTGTACCAGAAAACATATTAGTTCACTTTAAAGGGGAAGTACAAAGTAATGCACCTTTGAGGAAGTTACAGTGGAGTGAGTGACAGAGTGGGGTGGGGGTGGGGGCAGCAGACGGATAAATTGAGGATGGACAAAGAGATGACTGAAGATTGTTCTGAGGTGTTGCAGCTGTCTGAGACAGAGGAGAAAACGGTCGATAAACTATGACCATGGAGAGCAAACAATGGTTTGACTTAAAGGAAGACTGGATGAACCTAGCAATCTTTTGTACAAACATTTTATATGTTTCTAAACAGCGCACTTACTGTATGTGCTACTTTAGAAGGAAGAAGCAAAGCTAGCACCACAAGTACTATTATTATGTTTTTTAAATCATAAAAACATACCTGAATCCTTTCATTCTTCGCTGCAGCTGTTGACACTCTTGGATGTTTGGGAATTGCATCTGAACTACCAAGGACAGGTGGTTTTGTGAAAATAGTAGGGATAGCATCAGCCCTTAAATGCAGATATACATGAACAGTGTTAAGTCCAAACTGTTTCATTAACAAAAAAGGGGCTTTGTAGCTGTCATCTGTAAAATGCGCGCTACATAGGTCTGATACACCTTTCCAGTGAAACCATGTCTGACGAACAGCATTGTCCCATAATTTTCTAATTCATGGGTCAGAGGGGAATTTATGCAGACTTATATGATCTTTATGGGTGTTACTACACCCATATGCAACACATCTGTTAACCATGCTGCTATTTGACACTTTATATATAAAAAAAGAGAAATTGTTGTGACTTAGCTCAAATTAACAGCAGTGCAGTAAAAGGATGAGAAGGAACATGAGCACTGTGTCACTGCTAGCACAAGGAGTAATAAACTTTGATAAATATAATGTTCTGCAACATGCCAGATAGAACAGCATCAATTTTAAAAATTATAGCAGCACTTGTAGTGTGTGTACAAAACAAAACCCCCAAGGTGTCAGTATGAAATCACCGATCAATAATAAATGGCAGTAGGTAATGAAGGATTTTGTTACACTACTGATAAAACAATCCAGCAAAAATTATTCACGGGTTCACTCAGCTGTGTACCAACAAATATATCTTTGTAATTAAAATAAGACAGGTTTTAATAAGGCTGTAACTTGGTACAGTGTGTGGATTATTTGCAGTTGATCCCGATGTGTCACTGACAGGAAAAGATAGCACAGACTTTACAAAAAGGGCAATTTAAATTATTGGGCAGACGGTGTATCACACCTAAATGATCCTATTAGCTGTGTTCATCAGTGCCACACCATAACAAATGACATAGGAATATACTTGACTGCCCTTACATGGCTTTATGTGGACTCTGCCAGAAACACACAAAGAAATGCTTTTGAAATAGCAAACAGGTCATTTTTAGGAATTATGCAGGCAATGTCACTGACAACTGTACATTAAATTATAACTTATTAAAAAGCAGACAGTATTGCTGAATTTGACAGCTGTCAAACGCTGCTTCACGATTCCAGAACGACATGAGCATACAGCTCTATGCTAGGGTCGTCAGTCAGCAATGATCTTTAAAGAGGACAGGAAATCATTTCTAACTGGCAGCTGTTTATAAAGTTCTTTTTCTTAGAAATGAAATGCATTCACGTAAATGATCAAATATTTAACTGTACCTGAATGAAAGGTGATATAAAAGGCTGTATTTTGCATTGCTTTATTTTTATGGGCAGCATTCTGTTACAGTTCTCTTCATGGAACCAATAATTTGGAGTTTTAACTATGTCATGGTTTGTGCACAGAACTCAAAATAGGGTTCTAATAGGACAGCAGCTCATAATTAGCATTCTGTACACAAATCGTGATATAGTAAAAACTCAACATAAGTGATTCTATGAAGTGAACTGAAACAAGAAAAAATTACTTACCATTGTAATCTTGTTTCTTCACAGTGATACTCAGGTATTCATAACTTTTTGCAGTGTCCCTTTAAGCCAGAACTGCCCGGAAAGGATAGAGCACATGCAAATGATGGAACTCTTTGCATGTGACAACTATTTAAATGCTGCCTTGAACTAACTGCCTTAGTTCTAAACCCCTCAGATTTCCTGGATGCCTGGAAAGGCAGGCCCCCGAGGACTATGAATATTGAATAGTATTAATAACCAATAATAATCAATAATGAAAATAGTGATAGTTAAACCCATAACCCCTTAAATAAACTCTCCAACTGGAGAGGAAAACACAACAGATACCCCCAAAAATGTCAGTCACCTGAAAGAAGGGGGAAAACAGCCTGAACCTTGTATACCAAAATTGTGCCAGAAAGTGACATGTATACCCACTGAGAGCACAGTATGCAGGAGTGCAGAGGCTAAAGATTCTAGAAAGAGAGGCAGGGTGGGAAGTTATGAATATCTGAGTATCACTCTAAAGAAGCAAGATTACTATGGTAAGTAATTTTTTCTTCTAACCCCAGTAATACTCGGGTATTCCTAACTTTCTGCAGTACCTTTGGAGGTGGGCACAGAACCTTATTTTGGAAACAGACTTTGCAGGACTGCTGTGCAAACCTAGCATCACCCCTGGACTGAATATCCAGGTTGTAGTGCTTCATAAATGTATGTACTGTTTTCCAGGTAGCTGATTTACAGATGTCAACCAGTGGAACATCCCTGACAGCTGCTAAGGTAGCAGCTGTCCCTCTAGTGGAGTGAGTCCTCAATCCTGTTGGAGGCTCCCTTCCAGCTTTAGTGTAACAGAACTGGATACACTGGACTATCCATTGAGAAATGGACCTTTTCAATGCTGGGTTACCCTTTCCCACATCCACATAAGTCAGGAACAGCTGTTTCCCATCCTGCCTATGGTCCTTAGTGGCTGTCATGTAGTGGCTGAGAACTCGCTTGACATCCAGACTGTGGAGTCTTCTTTCACCAGAGGTGGAAGATGAGGTTTGCTGGCAAAGGCACCTGGCTTCACCTGAGCTCTTTCCTCCTAGGTTGTTGTAAGGGCAGAGCAAGGAACCTTATCAGAGCAAGGAAAAAGAGTAAGGCTTCTTTTGGCTAGGCATATTTACTGTGTGTTATTTTCTTTTGTACTCACAGGGGTCGTTACTGTTTGTTGCTAACATTTTACTACTTTTTCTTTCTCTGATTCAAATTGTTGTTGCAGGGTATACTTTCAGCTGCATTATTACAGGGTGTGCCTACAGGTTTGTGCTTACAGATTACTGCTGTAATCTTCTGATTCAAATTGTTTTTTGCAGGTATAGCTTCTGTTACTGCTTTATTTTTCTCTGTAGCAAAGTGTTTTTTTACAGAGTATATTTTCTGTGACATTATTACAGGTGGTGCTTTACAGGTTTTACAGTTTTATATATCATTAGGCTAAGCTTTCAGGGCTACTGCATTTGTTGTTGGTTGATTATTTCTGCTCTTATCTCCTTGTTTCTTTTGTCTGTGGTTCTTCTTTTTGGCAGGGGAATGGCCCAGCTACCTACCCCCATCCCCAACCACCCCACGCTACACTCCTTTTATAGGGTAGCACTGCCACAGTCATGACATTTCCTGTAGCAAAGCAGGTAGGGGAGGATCAGAGTAGTATCCACACAGTGACCTCATTTACAGGGGTACAAGTAATTTAACTTGTTATAACAAGTTATACAAAAACAAACAAAACATAAAATCACATTTTTGTTTTCATTTTCCTCCTTCTAATTACTCTGACCAAATTATAAACGCAGCAACTCATCTGGAATGGATATTATTAACTGCAGGTACTGCGGGACACTTTTCAAAGGAGCAGTTATATAGGATTTAAGACACTGTCCTACATGTTGGACCATTGGAGATCTAAGGGCTCAGCTCCAGGCAGCATGGGCAGATATTGTGCACCTCAAATTGCATATTCAAGAGGAAATATATTATAAGAACTGCCCGCTATTTCCCCAACATCCAATAGAAGCACTTCGACTGCAGAGGGTAGTTGGTCTGGGAGGTTGGCAGGTGGTTAGGAGGGAAAAATCGGGTGCCCCGTCACTCTGTGCTCTCCAACGAATTACCTCCACAAACTTTATAAAAACTACAAACAGGTATCTGCCTCTATCGCTGAAATCAAACAAAGGGGCCGAGGACACTGCAGAACAGGACACTGCAGCGCAGGAGCTAGCACAACAAAACTCGCCCAAAACAGGAACCAAACCAAAAAAAGCAAAAAGAAAATCCAAACACTTCTGATCATAGGAGACTCCATGATTCGGAAAGTTGATACCTACCTCCAGTCGGGGGTAATGGTCAGATGTCTCCCAGGTACATCAGCCTGGAGAGACACTGACCACATTGCTAAAACTGTGCAGGAAGCAGGAGACAACATCGATGTCCTGGTACACATAGGGACTAACGATCTCACCAGCCTGTCAATTGTGGAGACCAAGGAACACCTGACCAGGCTGGGTGACAAACTGTCATCCATTTCATCTGACATCTCCTTCTCTGATATCCTGCCAGTCTGGGAGAGGGAGGCAGATGGACGGAAGGTCAGAGAGGGGGAGATAGGGGAACTAAACATGTGGCTCAATGGCTGGTGCCAGGAAAAAGGACACAAATCTGTAGGTAACTGGCAACAGTTTTGGGAGCAAAAGTTCTTTAAATTTGATGGACTGCATCTGACTAAGGAGGGAGTCAGTGCATTGGGGCAGAAGTATGATGTCTTTGCAGAATATTTAAACTAGCAGATAGGGAGAGGGGTGCAGCACCCGACACGTTGAATAGGAAGAACACCCCTCCCCCCTCAGCTAAAGGAGTTCAGCATGTTTGTAGTTCATTTGCATCACCAGGTAAGGAAAAAGGTCTGGCTTCCCATACGATGCACAGGGGAAATGACGGACTTCACCCAACAACTAACGCACCGAAATCTGACCAATGGAAAATCATAACATTAGGTAGCTCGTAGTCTGGGGAAACAAGATCCCAGACCTGCAGGCAACAATGATAGATAAACTGACATAGTAACCATTAGTGAGACATGGTTCACCAGTAACAACACTTGGGAGACTTCAGTACCCGGCTGTGTACTGTTCAAAAGAGACCGAGGTTCAAAAAGGGGGGTGGCGTGGCCCTTTATGTCAATGAAAATATCAAAGCTACAGAGATTCAGAATATACATAAGGAGCCAGAAGAACTGTGGGTCACCCTGGAAACAGGAAATGGGACTGCCAAACAAACTGGGGTTGTCTACTGGCCTCCAGACCAGGGGGAGGACATAGATACATTACTGTTAGAAGATATACAAAACATGACTGCTAAAGGGAAGGTTCTGATAATGGGAGACTTCAACATGCCAGATACAGATTGATCAATGCCAGCAGGAACGTCTGTCAGAACTAGACACATTGTGGATTCCCTGCAGGGAGAGGGCCTCAAACAACTGGTACAACAAGCCACAAGAGACAGGGCTATCCTAGATCTAGTACTGACTAACAGGGAAAGGATCACAGATCTCCAGGTAGAAGGTCACCTGGAGGCCAATGACCATCACATGGTATGGTTCAATTTGGCCACTAGAACTAAATCGTCCCATTCCAAGGCAAAAATATGGGACTTCAGAGGAGCTGACTTTGATAAGATGGCCAACAGAGTTAAGCTAGCCCTGGCAAGAAGAAATACAGGTGAGGGGGTACGGCAAAGTGGGCAAGCATTAAGGGTGCAATACTTGAAGCAACATCCGATTGTCTTAGAATGAAAAGAAAGAGCAAAAGAAGAAGGAAATCACTTTGGTTCTCAAGAACAGTAGCAGAAAAGGTCAGAGTCAAAAGGCTGGCCTTCAGGAAATATAAGGAAACACAGCGGGATGAAGACAGAGAGGCATGCCAAACTTCCCTAAGGGAAGCAGGGCAGGCAGTAAGGCAGGCAAAGGCACAAACCAAGGAAACACTAGCACGAACAGTAAAGGAAAGGGACAAGACTTTCTATAGCTACATTAGTGAACGGAGAAAGTCCAGAGGGGGTATTGCTAAGATCAAAGGGGATAAGGGGAAGTGTGAGGAGGAGGACCAAGGAAAATCATCTGTTCTAAATAGATACTTCTGCTGAACATTTACTGAGGAAAAGGTAGGGCAGGGCCCACAGCTCAGCACCATGGACACGGGGGGAGGGAGGTGTGCAATAGTCCCTTCACAAAAGAAAGGGTCCTGCAAGAGCTAACTAAGCTCAGGGTGGACAAGGCAACGGGACCTGATGGCATATATTCCAAGGTACTAAAGGAGCTAAGGCTGGAACTAGCAGAGCCATTATCAGAACTGTTTAGTGAGTATCTGAGCACAAGAGAGGTCCCAGAAGACTGAAGAAGGGCTCATGTGATCCCACTCCTCAACAGTGGTAGCAGGGAGGAGGCAGGGAACTACAGACCTGTCAGTGTTACCTCAGTAGTGGGCAAGATTATGGAGGCACTCCTTAAGGAAAGGATAGTGCAACATCTGGAATCCATAGGAGCACAGGATCCAAGACAGCATGGGTTTACAACAGGAAGGTCCAGTCAAACTAATCTCATAGATTTCTTTGACTGCATAACCAGAGTGGTGGGCCAAGGGGGAGCAGTTGATGTCGCCTACCTTGACTTCAACAAAACTTTCGATACTGTTCCACATAGAAGATTGATTAATAAGCTGGGTGGACTTGGGCCGGGTCAGAAGTTGGTCAACTGGGTGGCAAACAGGTTGGCAGGCAGAAAACAGAGTGGTGGTAAATGGTATTCAGTCAGAAGAGATGCAAGTCACATATGGGGTACCTCAGGGATCAGTCCTGGGGCCCGTCCTCCTCAATATCTTCATCAGTGACATTGCAGCTGGATTGGAGGGTAAGGTTTGTCTGTTTGCAGATGACACCAAGATCTGCAACAGAGTAGATGATCCAGATGGGGTGGGTAGAATAAGAAGAGATCTGGATAAACTGGCAAAATGGTCAGAAGAGTGGCAACTGGGGTTTAACGCAAAGAAGTGCAAGATCATGCACATAGGGAAGAGAAACCCTGAAGCCACCTATAGGTTGGGAGGGGAGTTGCTGGCAATCACAAGGGAAGAAAGAGACTTAGGCATCATCATCACAGATGACCTGAAATCATACAGGCGGACCACCAAAGCAGTAAGTAAGGCTAGAGGGATGTTGGGGTGTATTAGTAGGGGTATCACAAGTTGTAAGAGGGAGGTAATAATCCCTCATTACAAGACACTGGTTAGGCCCCATTTGTAGTACTGCGTGCAGTACTAGAGGCCGCACCTGCACAAGGACATTAACAAAATGGAGACAGTCCAGAGAAGGGCAACCAAAATGGTGTAGGGACTGCATCAGAAAACATATGAGGACAGATTAACGGAGCTCATTATGTATACGCTAGAGCAAAGGAGGGGGAGAGAGGTGATACGATCGAAGCATTCAAACATCTTAAGGGCATTAACAAGGTGAAAGAGTCTAACATGTTTCAATATAAGAAAAATAGGAGGACAAGAGGACACAGCATGAGATTAGAGGGAGGTCAATTAAGGGGGAATGTGAGGAAGTTCTTTTTCACAGAACAGGTAGTGGATGCATGGAACAGCCTACCTCAGGAAGTGGTGGATATCAATACAGTGCAGGGCTTCAAACAGGCATGGGACAGGCGTAAGGGAGCAATAAAGATGAGTATGAATAGATAGGCCAGTGACAGAGTACAGGCCGATGGCACATTCATAAGGTAGAAAAAATGGGCAGACTGGATGGGCCTTGTGGTCTTTATCTGACATCAACTTCTATGTTTCTATGTGGAGTGCTCAGTGAAAATGACAGGTAGGGTAATAGACTGGTTCAGGTGAAAATCAGAAACCACCTTAGGGAGAAATTTCCTGTTTGCCCTCAGGACCACCTTTTTTTTTTTTTTTAATTCTCTTTATACACCCACACCCCCAGGCATCCTTCAGGAGTGCCCACTCGGAATTCACCCTAACTCCCAGCCTGAACCCTCCCCATCTCCCAGGAACTCCTTCCCCCAAATGACCACAGGCAGGCTCAACCCCTGGTAACACCTCCGGGGCTGGTTCCACCCTCCTAAGTGTGAAGTGCCTTACCTGCGGTCGATAGGTCGCCATGGAGAGAGATCCAGGCACATCTGGGCTGACGTTGGGATGTGGGCAATTCCTGTGGGGCTACCGTCATCTCACCAGCAGTGTAGGAGGCATTTTTCCTCTTTTTCTTTGCCCACGAGCGCAACGTGCAATGGTGTCAGCACGCAGGCTGCCCTCGTAAACACCTGCCACGCTCGTCCCCTTTGAACTTGATCCCACGCATGTAGTACCCCCAGTCTCCACTGGGGGCCACTAATGCACCGGGAAACCCCTGATCCCTCCCTGGGAGTGGAGAGCAGTCCTCCGGATGCTCGATCCAACTCTCTTCCCTGCCGACATCCAGCACCGGGCTCATTCCCGAACCTGGGTCACCGGTATGGCACGAGGTGTGGCGTCCAGCACCTCAACCCTCAGTGCCACCGGGCTGGCCTCAGGACCAACTTATCCCTGTGGAATGAAATGTTGTCCTCTTCAATGCAGAGAGCCTGAAGCTCACTGATTCTTCTCACAGAAGTCATTGCCACTAGGAAAACTGTTTTCCATGTGACATACTTTACATGAGCTGAGGACATGGGCTCAAAAGGAGGTCCCATGAGGTTAGCTATGCACACATTGAGATCCCATGCTGGCACTGGTTCTCTATGAGGGGGGATGCAGATGGGCCAAACCCTTGAAGAACCTCCCAAAGATAGGGACTGAAGTTATTGTCATGTTTCTTCCAACAGAAATGTAAGCAGATGCTGCAGCCAGGTGAATCTTAAGGGTGCTGGGCTGCAGTCCCAGGGAATGTAAATAACAGATGTAATCAAGAACAGCTGGAACTCCAGCCTGTGCTGGTACCACTTCCCTGGCTGAGCACCAGACAGAAAACCTTTTCCATTTTGAAGCATAGGTTTTCTTAGTGGAAGGCTTCCTGTAACCTCTCAGGATGTCTAAAACAGCTTCAGAGAGGTGTAGACCTGCATATTCTAGGTCTTCAAAAGCCAAGCTTTGAGACTGAGAAACCTGAAATTCGGATACAGGAGTCTCCCTGGTTGGAGGTTAACAGGTTGTGCCTCTGAGGGAGACATATTGGCTCGGCTACAGACATGGAAAGCAGAAGAGAGTACCATGGCTGCCTGGGCCAGTCTGAGGCTGTCAAGATCATTGATACTATTGGGACCTGAGCTTGAGCAATACTCTGTACACCAGAGGGAAGGGAGGAAAAGCATATAGGTGTTTCCCTGACCAGTCCAAAGCCAGAGCATCCAGGGGTAGTGTGCTCTGATCTGGTGGTCTACAACAGTATTGTGGCAGGTTGTGGTTCGGGTGGGATGTGAACAAGTCTATCTTTGGGGTGCCCCACCTCCTGAAGATTACTTCGACCACTTGCCTGTTTAGGGCCCATTCATGATGGGCCTGGTTTATTCGACTCAGAGCATCTGCTAGGGCAATAGTTCTCAAGACTTTGTCACAGTGAGCCTCCCCAAATCCATGGAAAAGATTTGAGCCTCCCCAAAAACTGAAATAATCTTGGGCTTCCCCAAAGAAAAATAACATACTGTACTTTGCGCAGTACACTATGGGTGGGATATTCAAGGGTTGCATGGCATATCTGGACTGTCAATGCAGTGCGGTTCTGCCGCCCATTGGCCCACACTGTGGATTGTGAGGCTTACAGCTGTACTGTACGAGTCAGTCGGCGGTGACCGGGTGGCTTGCGGGTGGGAGCTGCCGCCCACCACTGACCGGGGGTGTGGTGGCTGGGCTTAGTGGGCGGTGGGGGAGGGGTACCGTTGGACCACCAGGGATAATTTTAAATATATTTAGTATACTTATGCCCGCAATCGGGCTGGAAGCGGTCCACTGGACCACCAGGGATATTGGACATGTTGTCCTTTATACTTATGCCTGCAATCAGGCATTGGGGCACTTTGCCATGATGCGTAGGGGGCGTTGGTCCCCGATGGCTGCAGCCTGGCAGGGCGCCAGGTGCAAGTCACCGGGGATCAGCGCACCTGCATGCAAATGGGGCCATAATGACATGCTGATGGCCCCAGTTGCGCCTTGCATGCATTATGGCCCCATTTGCATATCCACCACTGAATATCACGGTTCCTACGAATAGCACAACCGCACTTGCGCTGGCGCATCCCCCTGCTCCTCTCTTGCCACTTGCGCTGGTGCAGTGCCACTGGGCCATGTGCAATGCAGGAAGCCACGTTGCCATATTCAATGGTGCTGAGCCATGGTGCAGCACCGTTGAATATCACCCAGTACATGCCCTGGTGCATCCCAGTTGGGCTGCGCCCAGCTTGCGCTCCTGCCTGGCGCACTTCCGAATATCCCACCCCCTGAATACATTGAAACCCCTTTGAGTACTTGGCTCACATTCAGTTCTTTGTTTTATACTGACAAGGGACCTTTGAAAAAGAGCTCAAGAGCTCATGTGCTCAAAGGTGTTATCCAAATAGCAAATAAATAAATAAAAACAAATATTATTCAGCTTATTGTAACACCCCTCCCCCCCGAACAGGCCAGCCTACTTCCTCCGCTATTTTCATTCTTGAACCATTGTTACCCCTTGTTGCAGTACCTTCATGGGTCAGACTACTTTCTCTGTTTCCTCTCTATATGAAATAAGCTTCCAACATACTTTGCCTCTCCCCCTCCTTCCCTGCTCCTAAGCAACTTCTCAGGGATTACTTTGCTCCTTCTTGTTATTGCTCTTACCACTTCTATGCTCAACCCTTATATTTGGGCTGTTCTGCCATCAGTCTACAAATTGAACAATAGAAACATAGAAACATAGAAACATAGAAGTTGACGGCAGATAAGGACCGCAAGGCCCATCCAGTCTGCCCATTTCTTTTTCTACCTTATAAATGTGCCATTGGCCTTTGCTCTGTCAGTGACCTATCTATTCATACTCATTTGTATTGCTCACTTATGCCTATCCCATGCCTGTTTGAAGCCCTGCACTGTATTCATAGCCACCACTTCTTGAGGTAGGCCATTCCATGCATCCACCACCCTTTCTGTGAAAAATAATTTCCTCACATTCCCCCTTAATCGGCTCCCCTCTAATCTCATGTTGTGTCTTCTTGTCCTGCTATTTTTCTTATATGTAAACACGTTAGACTCTTTCACCTTGTTAATGCCCTTAAGGTGTTTGAATGCCTCGATCATATCACCTCTCTCCCGCCTTTGCTCAAGGGTATACATATTGAGCTCTGTTAATCTGTCCTCATATGTCTTCTGATGCAGTCCCTGCACCATTTTGGTTGCCCTTCTCTGGACTGCCTCAATTTGGTTAATGTCCTTGTGAAGGTGTGGCCTCCAATACTGCACGCAGTACTCCAGATGGGGCCTAACCAGTGTCTTATAAAGTGGGATTATTACCTCCCTCTTACGATTTGTGATACCCCTACTAATACACCCTAACACCCCCCTAGCCTTACCTACTGCTTTAGAAGTCTGCTTGGATGATTTCAGGTCATCAGTGATGATGATGCCCAAGTCTCTTTCTTCCTTTGTGACTGCTAGCAACTCCCCTCCCAGACTACAGGTGGCTTCAGGGTTTCTCTTCCCTATGTGCATGATCTTGCACTTCTTTGCATTAAATCCCAGTTGCCACTCTTCCGACCATTTTGCTACTTTATCCAGATCTCTTCTCATTCTGCCCACCCATCTGGATCATCTACTCTGTTGCAGATCTTGGTGTCATCTGCAAACAGACAAGCCTTACTCTCTAGTCCATCTGCAAGGTCACTAATGAAGATGTTGAAGAGGACTGGCCCCAGGACTGATCCCTGAGGTACCTCACTTGTGACTAGCATCTCTTCTGACTGTATACCATTTACCACCACTCTCTGTTTTCTGCCCGTCAACCAGTTTGCCACCCAGTTGACCAACTTCTGACCCACCCCAAGCCTACCCAGCTTATTTATCAATCTTCTATGTGGAACAGTGTCAAAAGCTTTGCTGAAGTCAAAGTAGGCGACATCAACTGCTCCCCCTTGGTCCACCACTCTGGTTACCCAGTCAAAGAAATCTATGAGATTAGTTTGACAGGACCTTCCTTTTGTAAACCCATGCTGTCTTGGATCCTGTGCCCCTATGTATTCCAGGTGTTGCACTATCCTTTCCTTAAGGAGTGCCTCCATAATCTTGCCCACTACTGAGGTAAGACTGACTGGTCTGTAGTTCTCTGCCTCCTCCCTGCTACCACTCTTGTGGAGCGGGATCACATGAGCCATTCTCCAGTCTTCTGGGACCTCTCCTGTGCTCAGAGACTCACTAAACAGTTCTGCTAATGGCTCTGCTAGTTCCACCTTTAGATCCTTAAGTACACTGGGATGTATGCCATCAGGTCCCATTGCCTTGTCCACCCTGAGCCTAGCAAGCTCTTGTAGGACCCTTTCATTTGTGAAGGGAGTAGTGCTCACCTCCCTCCCCACTGTGTCCATGGTGCTGAGCTGTGGGCCCTGCCCTACCTTCTCTTCAGTAAATACTGAGCAAAAGTATATATTTAGGATAGATGCTTTTACATGGTCCTCCTCCTCACATGCTCCCTTTTCTCCATTAAGCTTAGCAATACCCCCTCTGGACTTTCTCCTTTCACTAATGTATCTATAGAAAGTCTTGTCACCTTCTTTTACTGTTCATGCTAGTGTTTCCTCAGTTTGGGACTTTGCCTGCCTTACTGCCTTCCCTGCTTCCCTTAGGGCAGTTTGGTATGCCTCCCTATCTTCATCCCGCTGTGTTCCCTTATATTTCCTGAAGGCCAGCCTTTTGGCTCTGACCTTTTCTGCTACTGTATTTGAGAACAATTACCACCACGCATTATTAGTTTATTGTTCACTTTGTTTAAATTATTGTTCATTGTGTATTTCTTGATTGTTTTGCAGTTACCTTTTGAAATGTATTCACTCCCTACTCTTCTCCGGGTACACCTGAAATGAGCCTTGGCTCATTCACCTTTCCTTGTCACCTATTAGTAAAATAATACATAAAATTCACCTACTATTATCCTCTTTCAGTTTGCTTCATCTCATCACACAAAATACTGTATATAAAACTCAAAATTTAAATACAGTACTTTTTCAGACTTGCTTGAGCCTCTCCTGGAACAGGTTGGGGCCTCCCCAGGCAGGCTGGCCTCACCATTTGAGAACCCCTGATTTAGGGAGTAGTTTTCACAAATGTTGGTGGTCACTGGTCCCAAAAACAGGACAACAAATGTAGTGAGCAAACACACTAGCCCAAACAAATCTTACCACTTAAAATCGCCCACTTTCCTGCTTATGGCTGGGACAGGATGTGAGATTGATGCTTGTCACACGCAGACCTCCATGCCATCTCCAGAATTCCACCATCCCTCCACCACTGGAGCATCCCTGGAATCATCATAAAGAACCAGACAGTAATGCAATATTTAAAAATGAATAGTTTAAGTTCTCTGAAAGTGATGTTTGAAACTCAGAGAACTCAAGCCACCTCGGACTATCTTCAAAATCGGGAGAATCCCTCAGTGGTGCTAACCCAGCATCAGTCTCAATAATGTTTCTATATGGTTTCAGCAATTCGTAATGAGGTTAGGTAGACAGTATTCCAATTTTCTAAGTCCAAAGTTTTGTAATCTGTTCTAGGTTTAACATGACACAGAACCAGTAGGTGTTGCATTCCCCTTCAGCACATAAAAACTGAAAGAATGCCCTCAGTCCCCAAGCAATATTAGAATACTTTTTATTAGCAAAAATTAAGCCTTTTAGCACTCATAGTGCAATAGTTCAGCGGAATAATTCAGCACAACCACATTTTCCAGCTATGGCACTGGGGCTCTTCTCATCCTCTCCGCAGCCTGGTCTCGGTTCTACCAAGTTGGTCATGCAGCCTATGGCAGCCATGCTCCACAGAAAACTCCCTCGACCAGTCTGTACCAAACGCTCCTCAGTTTACCCATACCTTAAATATACAGGACTTTACAATAATTCTCTTTTATAATTTAAATATGCCAGAATGATACTTAAAGCAGCAGTACTAGGAAAACATTATTTGTGCTTTTTAGACAGTTTATTTCCTGTGCCCTGCTAATCATATACCTGGTACTCTTTCCAGCCGGCATTGTACTATCGCTGAGCAATTTGCTCAGTTATCCTTGGCTTCTTTTACGTTTCTGTCACCAAGCATGTTGCACTTGAACCCCCTCTGCTGCCAACTGGACATCTGTATGACTTGCAGGGACATCGGGAATGGTCAGCAGAAGGTCCCACTGCTGTAGTCCAAAGTTGTGATGCGACTTGAAGGAAAAGCGCAGCTGAAAATTATTCAGCCGCCATATTTATTGTAGCGCCACAAAAATTCAAATAAATTGCAAATATCTAAAAAACTAAAGATGACTGAAAAAAAATATTTACAGGTATGGAAACTAGAACTTTGGCTGCATGCTTACAGCCAAAAAGCAGAATTTTGATAGATCACTAACAGATTTGGTAGTACTGCTGCTGTAAGGAGACGTTCATACTCAAATCATAGGCCGGACCATGAAATACACAGGAGGGAATGCAATCCGATGCGGTTCAGCCCTCATTTGCTCCATTTATTCTCCACTTACTCTTTCAGCTCTCGCGACAGCTTTTATGAAACTTTTTTTTTAATTTAAGGTTTATTAACTTTTTCAGGAGCATAAAACTTGTATTATACAATGGGGTATGAAAATGCTGTAACCTCATTGGTCAAATACATCACATGACCGTGGTATATCCTGCAATAACTCACGACTGAGAAATAGCATTTATAAAAAACATACTTAAACACATTTTAAATGTATTTTACACATGGGTCCATTGTATAACCACAATAAGGCACTCCAGGGTGTGGGTTATTGGTGGATTTACCCACTTTTTGTGTGGTTAAGCCACCCAGGTGCGTCTCGTAACACATCACACAAGGTGTGGGTAAATCCCCCAATAACCCACATCCTGTTGTGCCTTATTGCTTAAACAATTCACATGAGTTCCTCATGAGCTGGAAGAAAATCCATTCGCTATTTTCTGTAGTCCTCAGTCTGTATTTTAGGACAGGCTCACGCATGCCAATAAAGTTGCAGCTATGTTTTGGTTTTTTTACTTCACGGATGGAGATTGAGTAGTACTAGCTGTGGATGTCAATAGGTTGATCTGGCGTGGATCATGAAACATGAAAATCCTAAATGACAGTTCAACATTACATCGAGAAAGTGCAGATTTTTTTTTTACACAGCACAAAATACCCTTAGGGATCCCTGACATTTTATAAATGGTGACAGGAGAGGGACAGGTTCAGGATTTGGGAAAGCAGTGTGGCAAAATTAAGTTCATTGTGTATAAGAAAAAATACTTTACTTATTCAGCAGAACTTTACTGCAAAAATGGCTCTGGCAGCTACAACAAGAGAAAAAAAACAACTTCTGCTGACCTATCTGACTGGTCTGACTGGCCCTGCGTGATTCCTATGGTCAGGACCTCTGAGCTCTAGTTTTAATGCCCACTGTCCTAGGGGCAAACCTTTGACCACGTCACCTAAACAATAAATCCAAGCACAATACCATTCCAAAGCTCACACAATCTGAGCTGCCAAAATCACACACAGACACAGGGATTTTTCTCTATATGGCAGGGTCTGTTTTGTGCTGAGATGGGTGTCTGGCAGTTCTCACACATGTAACAAGTCCCTGTTGGTCCAGTGCTGTACCAAATAAAAAATTAAATTGAATGCCTTACTTCTCAGACTTTATGTGTACGCAACACGATCACAACTCTTTCCGATCCATGTATTCTTTTACTAAAATAAAAAATATAATAATAATCCAACCACACAGTAACCAAAGAAAACTATGGGCACACCTATTGATTGAAAACAGAGTTGCGGTCCACAAATTAAACCAGCAAACAGTGAAAATAAAACAGGTCTTCTGTTCAATTAAAGCCAGTTGTTGGGGTGGCTATAGAAATTTCCTACAAACACTACAAAATATTTTGTCATGGTTGTCTTTTAATAAGTAAAAGTCACCTGGTTTCTTGATGCAGACCATCAGGCACTTTTTAGGATGTTTTTGTTGCCAGCCCAACAAATAAACAATAGCTGAGCACTGTGTGCCAGTGTGGAGGCTGGCTTTCATTAAACAGTAAAGGTTTTTTTTTTCACTGTATGCTTTTGTCAAGTGCAGCTCTGTTTTCAATAAAAAAAAACCACCACATCTTCTCTGGGGGGGGGGGTAGAAGGGAGCAGCCCTGAAATTCCAGGAAGATGGTTTGCAGGACAGGTGACAGTATCTGGGATCTCCATGAAGAAATCAATAACTGAACCCACATTTAGTGTTTTCCCATGGTATTTTCATAACCATTTTATTTTAGCATGACCACTTTCAGGAGGAGGCAAATACATTTTTCTCCACATATAAATAAAAGGGAACATTCTTTAACCAGGAGTAGCACACTAAGCCGAAGCTTGTTTCCAGGTGCGACCTGAGAGCACAAGGCAGTTAAGTGACTTGCTCAGGATCACACAGTATGCACGTAGGCGGCTGTGGGATTCAAACTCAAGTCTCCAGATCTGCAGCTCATCGCCTTAACCCACTGGAGGCAGTGTAGCACAGTGGTTTAAGGCTCTGAGGTGCAAACCTGGAGACCTGGGTTTGAATCCAGCAGCCCCCACTTGTACACTGTCTGACCCTGAGCAAGTCACTTAACTTAATAAGAAATGGATTGGATTTCAGGATGCCAGCTATCAGTATTAATGTTTAAATTGGGTCATCCATTAGCAACAAGAAATTAGTGTGAAAAGGAAAAATGGACATGCACCACTGTATAAATCTTTTTAATTTTTATTTTTAGATTTTATCTTCTCACAAGTAAAAGCCAACAGTTTTGTGGTAAAAGCCACTTCATAAGGCCCAAGCTGTGTTGCTGCTGTAAACAACATAAATAATAATGTTTTAGAATACATTGGTCTTAATTACCAGATGTAACAAGGCTACCTACACATACAAGTCAATTACTTAATGCTGTGTAATAATATTAACTTATCATTTCTTCAAAACATTTCCCATCTTATTTCAAATGTAAAAATATTCTCAGCACCAAACATTCATAAATGAATCAAAACACATTTGCATTGCTGTCCCAATAAGTCCATTGTATTGTTTAAAAAATATATATATATATATATATATATATATATATATATATATATATATATATATATGGGTCATTCTCTAGTATGGCTGGGCCAGTAGTGTGACATTCAGTGTAAAAAAAAAAAAAGTTTAAGCTCATTACATTTTAAATGCATGCATTTGTAGTGCTTACCCTAGAGGTTGATTATGTAATTAGTTAGAAGATAACTTTACTTTCTCTTTTCCAGATATTTAATGATACATCCACCCTGCCTATTGAGTGTCACGCAGGTAACATGTCCTACAAGGGTCTTCAACAGCTTTTGTAATTAATTTTCAGCTGATTCAACATTATTTGCCTTAAAAGTGTTGCCTGGCATGTGATTCACCTGCACTTTATTTTACATTTATTGTTACTGTACTGTTTTTTTTATAACTTCATCTTGTCCATGAATTTGACTACCATTTGGTGATCTTATGTTAACGTACCATTCGATACTAATAAAATCAACAAAACATAAGTACACCACCTTTTGCAATTGTAATAGTTCTTTATTAAAGCACACTAGATTTAAAAAAAAAATTGGAGGAAGTATTTAGTCATTGTGTACCGCGTGTGACGTCAGACGTCAATCATGTGAAATGGACACAAATACATTTACAGCCATAACTTTCAAAATCTGTTTAATTTCAAACACTGAAAATGCCAATTTATGTCAATGGCACTTGTGCTGATCAAAGTCAATGTTTTTCCTAAATGGTGCTTAAAGCCAAAAAGCACAGTGAACAAAAGTTCCTAATAAAGTCCATTCCCAAGCCAATATCAACCTTTAAAAGTCTAAAGATCCTTGGTTAGTTTGTTCACTCTCTCCATGTCCATGTCACTGAATGTGAATTTCCTGGAACTGTGTCATTCAGGAGTGTCCAGTTTTGTAATTATTGTGGATTTCTTATACCACCCTGCATCCTTGACAACTGGCCACTTAAACAACTGTCCCTTCTGATCTGCAGGAACCATAAAGTTTATGAAAAATCTCTTTTCAGTTTCATCTTCAATCACACCTGTAAAAAAAAGAAAAATCATAAGTACCAGAGCAATACTATGGTCCCAGTCCTGTGGAGAAACAGATACTGTTTCATTGAAGTAATTAAAATTGACATACCTGGATACCATCTGTCTTCAAACCCAAGGGCAACCCAGGACCCCACACTGTAGTCCTTGTCTGTATCATCAGCAAAATGTTCTGGGCTATCCAGATGCCTGTCATCATCATCTTGCTGGACCCTGGACTGATTTATTAACTGGACATCTGGCAGGTCCACAGCTATTATGTCCTCCTCATTATTACGCCAATCATCAACAGGCTCATCATTCTGATCATCATTATCATTGTCTTGTTTGTCAGGCGTTTCTTTGTCAGGTTCTATGGCAGCCATTGGATTCACCATATTTAAAGCTCTTTGCGTCCATGGTGAAATGTGGTCATTGTTCGCACAAGTGCCACTGTTCTTACAACCTTCACAGAAACAGCTGAGTTCATTATATTCAATTACACCTGGCTGGACAGGTCTCATGGCATGGAGTTTTCTTGTTCCAGTAAGAGTATTTCGTACTAACCGCTCTTGACGGTTTCTATTAATGTCTCCACACTTCACCAGGAAGAAATTCCTATGAAAATGTTGGCATTGATTCTCTTCCTCTGAGCTGGGAAGAGTCAGGTTCGGCTCACAGTATGTAAAAAATTAATCGGCATTGCGTATAATGGCCTGGGAACCCATCACAGCAAGTGTTACCAACCTTTTGACCACTGCAGTTTCACCATCTGATGCTCCTTTGCCATGTTGTGAAACAAAATAGTGACTTTCCATCGGAAACCCAAAGTCAGCAATGGAAAAGCTGACATCAGCAAATGGCATTTTTGATTTGTATTGAGCAGCACACCCATCACTGAACCATATAACTTTCTTTAGGTTGAGATGTCTTTTAGTAGTCAAGAAATTAATGGCCTGCTGCATAAAATGGTGAACGGCGTGACTGTCATGATTAAGGTCGCCAGAGAGAAACACAAGAGAATGTCGACAGTTTTGTCCACAGTTCAAAGGGCATTTGTAAAAACATACTATGGGGTGAATGGTCACTTGTGTCTGTGACCAGTGTGCAGCCTGCACCTCCCGCTGAAATCTACAGGTATAGTTTTCTCCAAAGTCGGCGACCATGACCACTTCATCTTGAGGTGGATTTTGAGAAATGGAAACATACTGGTGTTGCTGCCAGCTAGCAACAAATAGGTGTTTTACCATGCCTTCCAGTTCTGTTTTCATTTTTTCCAGTAGTTCTTTTAACAAGCAATGTCTGGTAATGATGCTTTTCTTCTTAATTAATTTTCCATTACACTCAGTGGTAATGGTCTCCCAGGTTTGCCATGTGATACCAGCTAGTGATGCATCACTTTGCATTAAAGGATCCAGTTTTCTTTCTAATAGGAGGGTACCACATTTGCTGCAATCTCTTTCAGTACATGCCATCCTGTGGCTGACATTCTCCCCCCTTGGGCATAGTGTCAGGTTGACCGCCTCATATCGATCATTTATCTCAAAATCTAGTTTTTTAAAGAATGGCTGGACACATTTCAGCTTTAGGTCAATGTTTTCGCAATATTCACAAAGACAGTTCACAAATTGTCCATTTTTTGTTGTCTTTACATTTTTTGGCCGCAATTTGCAGAAAGTGCTGAATCAATTGTGCTTTTTTTTTAATCTTGTATACAGAATGTGCACTTTTCAATGTGCGTTCTAGGATATGTTTTGGTTTCTGGGTTTTGTGCTGACCATTTTTTCAATGGAAGTTCCCGTCCAATTTCCCCACTTTGATAAAATGCAGTAACTCTTTCAGTCTCTGCCTGTGAGATTGCATCAGACCGCTTTTTCCTGTTATACTCTGGTTGCTTCAGGCATTTTTGGAGGTAACCACGGTTGGTTCTCAGCAACTGTGAGCCACGTCTCATTAATTTATATTTTTTTAATATTGTGCCCACACAGTTTGCGATTATTTTTCGGTCTTTAGATGGTTTAGTTGAATTTAATTTGGAGCTCAAGCCATCCACAAAGGCATCATAAAATTTAAGGTTCCTGTTAAGATCTGGGCTTATGATTCCTATCTCAGTCATGGTAGCCCGCTTTTGTAGGGATGCACGGAAAATAAGTTTTTTTATCAACAGTGCAAATTTGCTTGGGCTTGTTGGCAGTTTATTATTAAAACGTGATATGCGCTTGCGTACTGAGGCATGCACTTGGCTGGTAATTGGTGTTGGACAGTCATCAATGCGGGCCGGTACCATTATTGTTTGTGCCATCATTACACGCTGTTCTTTTTCTTCTTTTCTTTTTGTGTCTTCTCGCTCCCTCTGTCGGCGATGCTGCTGTGGTGTCATTTTTCCGTTGTTCTTTTCTTCAGCCTCAGTATTCCCTCATTTTGTCTTTCTGGTGGCATGTTTTAGGTGCTGGTCTCTGTGTTTCTTGTGAACTTGACTGATTTTGCTTCCTTCTAAGTCTTCTCTGTCTTTCCCTACAGAGCATTCTGGCTCTCTCCCTCTGTTCATCAGTCATGTTGCGGCGTGCTTCCCTTGCCTGATTGATATTGTATTCACTGTAGGCATTATATCTTTCTGGATCTAACTTGATCCGTTGGCGGTATAATTTCATCCGCTCGCTGTGACTTGCAGGTGTTTTCTCTACAACAGATGCTTTTGGCAGTCGTGGTCGTAGTTGAAATCGCTGACCTAAGTTATGAGACAATTGTGTGTCCTTAGTCAGCATGAAATAGGTCACAGCACAAGCAGAAAAGAACTTTCAAATAGTCTTCATCTAAGCCTGTTCCTAACTAGTTTGTATTAGTTGTGGTGCTCATTATGTTGGTGGAATGGGGCATGGAAGTGGGGGGATGTCAGATCCTTGCATGGTTTGGATGGCCAGGTAGCAAAGTCTCAGGATTAGAGGAGCAGTTGCACGATAGAGGGAGCTGGACATCACTGTCCACCTATGGGCAAATGACCTGGCTGTGGATGGGATAAGAGCAGTGCAGGATGAGTTTGTGGATCTGTGGAGGCACTGTAGACAAGTAGTATGCATGGGAACCTTCTCAGAGGTGATGCCTGACAGGGGTGAGTCTAGTGCACCCAGCATGTGATTCAATGGATGGTTGAAAAAATGTGCAACGCTCAGGGTCTTGGCTTTGCAATGCTCAGGGTTTTGGATTTAGTGTGGATTGGGTGTTCCAACTGGAGGGATGCAGGTCTAAACTGGTGTGATGATCTGCATCTGCCATGGCAGAGAACCATGATCCTAGGTGGTAGGTTTAAATGCTTCATTGGCAAGCATTTAACATAGCCGAGGGTGGAGGCCTTGAAAATGAGCAGGAAAACCCCAGCTCAATGCACACAAAAGTGCAGGTAGTGAGGTAAACACCAAGCTAGAGAAGTCAATAGGGAGCAGTACACTGGTAAATGGAGAATTGGACAAAGGCAGTGATGACAGGGATGGGGCTAAGAGGGCTAATGCCATCATACAGTAGAGTCCGATAAGTACCAATGACTGTAGTCTAGGTACCAATCTCAATGAACTAGTGACCTTGATAGAAGAGGGATGCCTGGATATTGTGGTAGTCACAGAAGTATGGTAAACAGAGAACCATGACTTGGATGCCAACATACCTGGGTAGACAGTCTCCAGGAGGAACAGGAAGGGTGATGAAGGAGGAGGAGGAGGAGTATCTCTCCAAAGTGAATGGAACAAAACAATGAAGTTAAACGGTACGCAGGGAGGAGCGAAGGCACTGGGGGTCACTCTGGAAACAGAGAATCATACAACAATCTGCCAAGGGGTTGTATGCATTCTCCAATCTCAGAAGGAGGCAATGGACAAGTAAATGACAGAAGGCATCCTTGCAATGTCTGAAAAGGGGAGATAATGTTGAAGGGGGGGACCATAATATGCCAGATGTTAACTGTGATACCATTGCTACAGCCACATTTATGAGCATGGTCATTTTTGATGCCCAACAGTTGGCATGCCTTTGACAGTTAGTGTTGGAACCCACTCGGGATTGAGCAATCTTAGAGCTAGTACTGGAGCCCACTCAGGAGGGAGCAATCATAGATCTAGTACTCTCAAATGAGGATGGAGAGAGGATCTCATATTTAGAATTGGGGTAGCCATCTGGGAATGAGCAACCACACCGAAACACAGAAGTTGAGGGCAGAAGGAGACCACTTAGTCTAGCCACTGTCTGTCAGCCTAGCATTCTAACTGCCCTTGGGTTTGAGGGCTCCTTTCTGTCCGTCCCAAGCATTCTTGAAACCTACTGCTGCCCTTGCCCCAACCATAACAAATCTTGGGAAGGTGGTGTGGTGCCTGGGGACTGGAGGAGGGTGCATGTGGTCCCCCTGCACAATAGTGGGAGTAAAGCAGAGGTATTTGGACAGGGACGAGCAAATGAGGACCATAGAGTATAACATCAGAAGAGGAATGTACTACCAGCTGAGGTGATGGCATTAAACACAGAGGAATGCTTCAAGAATGGGTGGCACAGGGCAAAGGAGAGATTAAAGGGAGGTAAGGGAAGGGGGTGGGCCAGCTGCTGAATAGGGAGATAGTTGTAATCTCAAGCAGCCTAGATAGACCATGACCAACTCCAAGAAATGCAGAACCATGCACCTGGGCAATCACAACCCAGGGTAGACTTGGTGGGGGATTGATAGTCATGGAGGAAGAAATAGACATGGAGGTTATTAATTCAGATACCTATAATAGGGCACAGCATTTATAACTGGACACTGTTGTTGAAGATACTTAAATAGGGAACATCATTTACAATAGGACACTTCTGTCAAAAATGCATAAATGCATTATCAAAGCAGTGCTCAATTATATATGTTGTCATTTTACATATGTTGTGCCCTATTATAAATTATGGTCCCAATTATAAATGTGGTTTATACTTTTATATTATATTATTATACATTTTCTGCAGCAGTGCCTTTTTAAGAATGATGTGCCCTATTATAAATGCTGTAACCTAATAGAAATGTATTTTTGTAGAGCAGTGTCCAAACAAAAGTACAAGGTCCTATTACAAATGTTGTTTTCTATGAAACTGGACACTGATTTAATAATACTTGCACAGCATCTATATTAAGGAACAGCATTCCCAATATAACACAGCATTTATGATAAAGCTGCAGTTTCACTGTGTAATATATGTTGGAATTGAGCAGCACAGCACATGATTGTGTGCTGTGAAAACAAATGATGCTTGTCTTATTTTGTTTATTCCAAACTTTCAGTGCTAAGAGTTGATCCGAGGGCTTGCAGGAAGCTAGAGTCCCATCAACCATGCACCCTGTCAACACTAGGCAATGAAAGGCAATTAAGTTTTTCATTTATTTTGTTTCAATAATTTGGCTCCTTCCATGTAGGGGAGAGTGGGGTTATAGCTGTTTATGGTAAAAGACAGATTGGGGACCGCATTCATGACACGTATGTACTGAGAGGTATTGCAAGATGGATTGGTAGGGAGGATCTTGCACATTTCATATTCTGAAATGGTCCTCTGAAACGCGCACCTCACAGCCCGAGCATGCAGACAGCAATAGAGCTTTAAATTAATAACAAAATCAATTCCGTTCCACCACTACTTCTGGGGGAATTTTTTAAAAATGTTTAAATCCAGTTTGTGGACCAAGTACTGGTGGTCTATAAACAAAAGTTATTAATTATTAGTCCAGGTACATTGCTTTAACCATCGATCACTTCTTGGCTGGCACAAGGATCTGTTTTTTTTTTTAAGCTGCTTACACATGTTTACTGGCACAGTTATTTGGCACAGTATGAGTTAGGTGGCTTTTGCAAAAAAAAAAAAAACTAACCGTACATATTTGCAGTGTTAACATCGCATGTTACTGCAGACCACATGCATTTATTAAATTCTTAAGGTCCTCTGAAACAACGCTTTCAAGCCCCGAGCATGCAGACATCAATGGAGCTTTAAATTAATAAAAAAATCAATTCTGTTCCACCACTACTTCTAGCAGTGTGCTGATACTATTTTAAGGGGAAAAATGAGAGCAGGAACAAAGTTCTGTGCCCAAACATAATGAATGGTATGAAGCTTCAGTCCCTGGGCAAACAATAACCAGCGATCTCTTCGGGTGGGTTTTTAAACTATAACTTATTTATTTATTGCAGGAAACACTCATCTTGTATTAGAGGATCGACTGTAAAACACTGTAAATTGATCGGGTGTTTAAACATTAATGCAACACTTTAGAAACACACAAATGAATATCGCAGGGTAGAGGGGGACCACGTGGCTCCCAATGTTCAGTCTAGTCCAAAGAAACCCGCGCCTAAACCTTCTATTGCTATGCATCAGTACTGTGTTTTTTTATAATACATTTAATAAAATTCATTCTGTAAATTCAACATCTAGTGGGGGAAATTTGTAAAAATGTTTAAATCCAGATTGTGGGCCAAGTATTCGGGATATAGAAATGAAAGATCTTACTTCGAGAGGGCTCTTGCAGTAGGTAATTACATATAGGACTGACGTCGGCAGGCGGCAGGACCCCACGGAAAAATTTCTAGCTAGCAGTCCCTGGCGGGAACCGCCCCCACATCAGGTGACCGGCGTCAGATGACGTCGGTATAAAGGGGCGGTCCCAGACGCCCGCCTTCCAGTTCTTTCCCGCCGTCAGCTCGTGCAGCGCCTCACGGTGAAGTTCTTAAAGCTCAGTCCTGTTGCTTTGTTGGTTTTTCCAAAAGTATCAGTATTTTGTATTTTCTTCGTCAGGTGAACGTCGGTATATGTCGTCCCCTTCAAAAAATAAGTGCGACTCGTGCGGCGCCCAACTGCCTCACAAAGACGGTCACTCCCTCTGCCTTTTTGTTTAGGCCCCGACCACGCAGTCGACAAGTGTCTGCACTGCCTACATTTCAACACGGCCACCCTCAGATGACGCCAGCAGTCTCTAGAAGCCCATCTCCTCAAAAAGAAGATGTCCGCAATGGAGAAGGAGTTGAAGAAGCTTCGGCAGGCATCAACCTCCCCTGAAGGACACAAGAAGCGGGACAAAGAAAGGCACCGGAAGAAGGCCTCCTCCTCCATGACTCCGGCCAGAGCCACGGCCAAGGTAATGTCCCCTCTGGGGGATCGCCCAACAGCAGCCTCCAAGGCTTTGGAGGAGGCGTCGGCCCACCCATCGGGTTCGTGTTCGAGCCCGCTGGGTGCCTCCGGCCAAAAGGAGGCTTCGGCCCCAAGTACCGCCGCAGACTTGTGGCCTACTGGTGTGGGCGCCTCCCATAAGCCGGACATCGGCTCCTCCGATGTCCGCCGGGAGAAGGCCGCTAAGATGCCCAACCCTTCGGGGTGGCACACAGCAGTGTCCCCCTCAGACTGGGCCTCTTCCCATCCTTGGCCCGCCTCCGATGAGGGACCCCCGAAGTCGGACACCGGCTCCTCTGGTGTCCGCCGGGACTCGGCCCCTAAGTCGCACATCGGTTCCTCTGACGTGCACCAGGCCTCGGAGCCTACGGCAGACCCTGCTGCATCTGTCGTCCCAGGTTCCCCACAGCCTTCGCTGCCATCCGGGGAGCCTGAGTCCCCCCTGCCTGACCCTGGGGACTTTTCTCCTCCTTCCCTGGGTGAGGCTCGGGATGCTGTTCCACCATCTGATCCCCTTCCTACAGAGCCGGTTCTGACGCTGGCCCCTCCGACGCCAGTGGGGGATATTCCTCTCCCATCGGGCCCTCCACCCCATGGGCCTATCACGGTCAATCCGCCCATGGAGTTCCCTACTGGGCCGTCTGCTCCAGCAGCTCCTCTGGCACCTGGGTATCCACCATCTTATCCGACGCCGGTTTACCCGGGTCCACAGTATCCTGCACCACAGTACCCGGTGCCGACTCCACCGACGCTGCAGTACCCGACGCCGCAATACCCAGCTCCGGTATTCCCGCAGCTGGGTTACAGATACTTTCCTTATGGATTTCATCCATACAACTATCCCCCTCCTCCTCCTCCTCCTCCACTGCCCCCTAGGCCGCCGGTGGATCTCCAGGAGACTCTGGCCTCCTGGTGGGCTGAGGCCAAGACTCAGCTCACCAAGGAAGTTGAGAGCCATCTTACGGTGATGGTGCCACCCCCAGCTCCCATACGCCCCAGACGGCACACTCCCTCTCCACCTCCGGATTCCCGGGCTCTGCCCTCAGGATCCAGAGAGGGGCAGGACACGTGTCCAGGGATCCCCCCTAAGGAACCCGTTCCTCCTCCTAGACGAGCTAGGGAGTCTTACTCTGCATCAAATTCCTCTTCTTCTTCTCTCTCAGACTCCTTGGATTCCTCCAATGGTTGTTCCGAGAAAGATGACGAGCCTCGCTCTCCGTCCAAGCCCCAGCCGAGGACTCCTCTGAAGTCTCCTCCGGAGGATCCTTCCTTCACGGAGTTGCTCAGGAGATCCAGGAAGTCCATCAGTGGCATTCCTTAGAACCAGATCCTCAGTGGGTTAAACTCGCCGAACATCTGGACTTGCCCCTTACTGACCCTACTCTAGTGCCACCCTGGATCGAGCCTCATGCCCACCTTGTTTCCACCATTTGGAAACAACCGTCGGCTTTAGCCCCACTTCCTCAGAAGTCCAACAGGCTATACCAGGCTCTGGAAGGTGTAGACTTTTTAGACTCTCACCCCTGTGCAGATTCGGTAGTGATTAGCGCCGCTTACGGCCGGTCAGCACCCCGGAAGCATTTGAGCTTGTCTCCCCCTGGATAAGGAATCTCGCCTTCTGGATCAGTATGGAAGGAAGATCTATGCTTCTTCCACATTGGGGATCAGGGCCCTAAATTATATAGTGCATACGGGGGATTTCCAGAAGGCTGTCCTTACCCAGGCGGAATCCAAGATTGACTCCTTGCCTGACTCCCAAGTCAAGCAGGAGTTAGCCGACCTGGTCCGTTCTCCTCGTTCGGCCAGTCGTCACATTCTGAGGACGACCTACGATGCAGTGGACACCGCAGGACAGAGCTCTGCATTCACCGTAAGTCTTCGGCGTCACGCATGGCTCCGTGTGTCAGGTCTGGTCCCGGAGGTGCAGTCAGCAATCCAAAAGCACCTTTCAGAGGTTCTGTGCTTTTCGGTGGTGATGTCAAGGACATCATCACTGACTTGCAGGAGAAGGGGACGGCCCTTATATCTGTTGATTCAATGTACCATCCCCATCCCCCGGAGCGCCGTCCCTTTCGCAGACGCAGCCGGCCTCAAGCGAAACCTCAGGGAAGGCGGGCCACAAAACGTCAGGCCCCCACAGATGCCAGGCCCTGCACACCTAAAAGCAGCGGGTGCCCCAGCTGCAGCGCTGCCCTCACACCACCTGACTCCTTCCTCTCCCACCACCTCCAGACGCCCCGGAGGAACCGGTAGGAGGGAGATTCTCCCTCCACCTTCCGGGTTGGGAGAGGATAACATCGGATTCATGGGTGCTTCAGATCATAGCAGAGGGGCACTCCATAGAGTTTCTGCAGAAACCTCCACGTCACCCCCCTCTGAACTCCTCTTACTCAAGGGACCATCTTCTTTTGGTCAAGGAAGAAATTTCTGCTCTCCTCGCAAAGCAGGCCATAGAGCCCGTTCCCCCTCACCTTCACGGGACGGGTTACTATTCCCATTTCTTCCTTGTACCAAAGAAGACGGGAGATCTCAGACCCATTCTCGATCTCAGCTCCCTGAACCTATATGTGGAATACAAGAGGTTCAGGATGCTCTCCCTTCAAACCCTCTTGCCCCTGCTTTGGCCGGGCCAATGGCTTTGTGCACTGGATATGCAGGATGCGTACCTGCACATCCCCATTCACCCTTCGCACCAAAAGTACCTCAGGTTTGCATTCCAGGGGGACCACTACCAATTTGGGAGCTCCCTTTTGGTCTTTCCTCGGCCCCGAGTCTTTACCAAATGCCTGGCGGTGGTAGTGGCCCACCTGCATACTTTGGGAGTTCAGGTTTTTCCCTACCTGGACAACTGGCTCCTGGTGGCCCCATCCAGGGAGGAACTCCTGCATTTTCTCTCCCTCACCCAGCAGGTTTTTACTGACCTGGCTATCACCATCAACCATTCCAAGTCTCACCTGGATCCTTCCCAGAGACTCCTGTTCATCGGGGCAATCCTCGATACGACAATGTGCAGGGCCTTCCTGCCTCCGGACAGGGGGGCCTCCCTCCAGTCCCAGATTTCCCTTCTATCAGAATGCAGGAGGGTTCCAGCGAGGTCGGTGCTCCATCTCCTGGGGCTTATGGTAGCTGCCATCCCGATGGTTCTGCGCGCACGCCTCCACATGAGAATCTCTCAGTGGACTGTCCGCTCTCAGTGGGATCAACTTGTAGATGACCTAGATCATCTGGTACTGATCTCCTCACCAATGATAAGAGACTTGCAATGGTGGATGGTTCGAGAGAACCTATTCCGGGGTCCCCTTTTTTCATCCTCCTCCCACTCAGACTCTGACCACAGATGCATCAGGTGAAGGTTGGGGAGCCCATCTGGGCCCTCACCGAACCCAGGGCTTATGGTCAAAATTGGAGTTAGCTCTCCACATCAATGTGCTCGAGCTTCGAGCAGTGCTGTATGCTCTCCAGGCCCTTCACCAATACATCCTTCCCGGTCACCTAGCCGTCCAAACAGACAACATGTGCATGGTGTGGTACATCAACAAGCAGGGAGGGACTTGGTCCTACCCACTATGCAGGGAAGTGATGATGGTTTGGGAATGGGCAACTCTTCACAACCTTCACCTCACGGCGATCCACGTTCCGGGAGTCGGCAATGTCCTGGCAGACAAGCTAAGTCATTCTTCGGCTCTGCCACATGAGTGGGAACTGGACCAAAAAGTTCTAAAAAGCATCTTCCAGACTTGGGGACTCTACAGATAGACCTGTTCGCCTCCTCCCAAACGCAAAGCTTCTAATTTTTGCTCGCCGTCCAGAGCTAGGTGCTTTCTGGAGCACGCCTGTCTCTAAACTGGAAGGACAGATTCATCTATGCTTTTCTCCCGATTTCTGGTCTCATGCTGCAGAAATTGAGTATTGGAAGGAGCAGAATGATTCTGATCGCTCCTTTCTGGCCCCAGCAAATTTGGTTCTCTCTTCTACAACAATACTCAGAGGTTCCTCCTCTTCCTCTGCCTTTATCTCGAGGATTGCTGACCCAGGATCAGGGGACTCTGGTCCATCCAGGACTCAAGTCTCTTTAACTTCATGCATGGCTCCTGCAGACCTAGCCCAATCTCGCTTTGGCGTCTCTCCTAAGGTGGCCAAGATTCTGGTGGAGGCTAGAAAACCCTCCACTAGGTCCACCTATGCCATGAAATGGAAAAGATTTTCCATTTGGGCTGCCTCCAGGAACATGGAGCCTTTCTCCTGTCCAGTGGCCGTTCTGCTTGATTATCTGCATCATCTTTTCAACCTGGGTCTCAGTCATTCCTCTTTGAAAGTCCACATGGCGGCTATTTCAGCCTACCATGTCCCTTTCGCTGATAAGGCATTTGCCCGATTGGAGGTATCCAAGACTTTTCTCAGAGGGGTCCTTCATCTCAGACCCCCCTGTTCAGACTCCGGCTCCCCCTGGGACTTGAACTTTGTTCTCGAGAAACTTGCCCTTCCTCCTTTTGAGCCTCTGGCTTCTGCAGACTTGAAATTCTTATCGTGGAAGACACTCTTCTTGGTGGCCATTACTTCTGCTCGCAGAATTTCCGAGTTCCAGGCCCTTATGTGCAAAATCCCCCTTATCTGATCTTTCACAAAGAAAAGAGTAGCTCTTCACACGAATCCTAAGTTTCTCCCAAAAGTGGTAGTGGAGTCTACCTTAAATCAATCTATTGAATTACCTGCCTTTTTCACACAGTATTCCAACCAAGGAGAATACTTGCTCCATACCAGGGATGTCCACAGGATTCTGAGATACTACACCGATAGGACGAAGGATCTCAGAAAGACTGATCAGTTGTTCGTCTCTTTTGCTCACAAAAGAGAAGGCAATGCTATCTCCAAGCAATGCCTATCAAAGTGGTTGGTTCATTGCATCACTTTCTGTTATGACAAGTACAACAAGACCCTACCGGGTCAAGTCAGAGGCCAATCTACTCGAGGAGTAGCAGCCTCTGCGGCGGCTTGTTTTAAGAATGTGTCTGCGGCAGACATCTGTGCTGCCGCCACTTGGACTTCCTTCCATACATTTACTAAACATTACAGTTTGGACATTGCCTCTCATTGCAGAGCAGGCTTCAGGTTAGCAGTCTTGCAAGGCCTCCTATCTTGAGGTTTGCAAGGTTGTTTACTACTTCTTGGAGTAGTTCCTCCTCCCGGTGCCTTTTCATTTGTTCCAGACTGCTTGGAATTCTGTCCTATATGTAATTACCTACTGCAAGAGCCCTCTCGAAGTAAGATAGTACAGTTACGTAAGAACTTACCGTAACAGTAGATCTTCGAGAGAGGCTCTTGCAGTAGGTAATACCTTCCCACCCTCCATCCCCCTAGGCTTTTTCAGCTCCTTTTCCATTGAGGGAAATATCTGCTTCTCTCTCGTCCGGCCTTCTGGGCCTGTGGCGGGAAAGAACTGGAAGGCGGGCGTCTGGGACCGCCCCTTTATACCGATGTCGTCTGACGCCGGTCACCTGATGTGGGGGTGGTCCCCGCCAGGGACTGCTAGCTAGAAATTTTTCCATGGGGTCCTGCCGCCTGCCGACATCAGTCCTATATGTAATTACTTACTGCAAGAGCCTCTCTCGAAGATCTACTGTTACGGTAAGTTCTTACGTAACTGTACTTTACTAATTATCAGTTCTGATTCACTGCTTAAACCATCGATCACTTCTTGGTGGCTGGCACAAGAATCTACTTATTTTTTTTAAACTGCTCACTGCTGTTTACTGGCACAAAGTTATTTGGCACACTGTGCCTTAGGTGGCTTTATCAAGAAAACAAATGTAGCCTCATAGATTGCCCGGTAGTACATCGCTTGTTACTGCGGACCACATGCGTTTAATAATTTCATAAGGTCCTCTGAAACGCGCGCTTTCTAGCCCATAGCATACAGAGAGCAATGGAGTTTTACATTAATAAAAAATCAGTTTCATTCCACGACTACTACTAATATTGAACTAATATTAACTGAATGCCAAAAACTAGAAGGGGAACCAAGTTATGTGTCCACACATAACGAATGGTATCACAACTCAGTCCCTAGGCAAACAGTAACCATCGTCTCATTGAGTGGATTTTAAAGCCTGTAATAATTTATTATTTGATGGGACTCTCAAATTGAATTTCAAGATGTACTTTCAAGGTGTGCAACAGAATGAGAGCTTTAGAACATTAATCATGTACAGTACAAAAAAAAATAAAGCTCTTGCTGGGTACAGAGGACAAAGAGGCAGTCAATGCTCAGCACAGTCCTGGGAAACGAGTGACCTGTGGCCCTCTGAATCTTGCAACAATACAGCTTTTAAATATTAATAATAATAAAATAAAAATCCTTCCTTCACTAATTCAGGCACTCTGGTGGTTTTGTTTGGGCCAAAAAGAGATGTGGGGCACTGTTCTGTGGCAAGCAATCATGAAGGGTATGCTACTGCTGTCCTGGACCAGCAAATAACCAGCAATCCCATTGGCTGGATTTTAAGCTAATGATTATTTATTTATTTGTTTCCAAACTCGGCATTTCATTTTAAAATTAATTTGCATTGACTACAGTATCAGGGGGTATACAAAAATTAAAGCAGCACAGTAAAATCAATCAATATGATCTCTCAGGGTATAGTTGGACCAGGCTGCTCCCTTTGTTCTGCAATGTCCAGAAAAGCTCAATTTGAGCTGGAGTATACTGGCAGTAAAGAGCTTTGTGATATGAAAAATATTAAATTCATTCTTCCACTACTTTGGTAGGTGTGCAAACATCTTTTAAGTGCAGAAATGAGATTTGGGACTAAGAGCTCGACCATACATAACAAGGTTTTAAAAATTAAGTCCTGGGGCAGACAATAACAAGCAATCCTATCGAGTGGATTTTTAAGCTTTAATAATGTAGTTGGTGACTGAAAAAAATAGAATTGCAGAGAAATATCTACTTTAATGCACTGCCGTATTAAGGGGACTTTAAACAAAAAACAAAGCACAGCAGAAATAAAGAATTTGCTACCGCAAGGTACAGAGGGACCATGTGGCACCCTTTGTTCTTCAGAGTCCTGAGAACCACACACCATAAACCCTGTAACCCACAGCAGTAGCACTATCATTTTTATAATAAAATAATGCCATTCATTGTGCCACTGCAAAATCTGGTAAAGTAATTTTTTCACAGTTTTAAAACTCAGTTAGGGACCAACTACAGGGGCTACATTACCGTACATTTTAAAAAATGAAGTCTCTGTGCAAGTATCACCAGCGAGCAACATTAGCAGATTTTAAACAGTGTGGAAAATATCCAGAAAAAGTGAAGCAACAGGAAACAAAAAAACATAGCTAATAATCAGTAAAACAATTCAGAGTGTAATAATAAGCATTGGTTAACCAGTTCAAAACATTTTACATACCGTTGGTTGCTGAAGGACTGCATGGAAGCATGGTCTCGATCACCTCCGTGGTTGCCTCTGCTTGAGCCATTGCTAAAGTTATTTACTTTGTAAACAAAAATTAGGTTGTTTTTTAATGCTGACTGCTTTAACTGTAATGAGGCGAACAGCTTATTATTTTTACTCTCATACTTCTAACTTAAATTCACAGTGCAGATCTTACATCTCACTCTAGGATAACAAGCTATATGCTACAAAAAGAAAGAAAATTAGCTTTGAAAGCTTACTGTTATCACTGATGCATTTTAAATGTTTTTTGTTTTTACTCTCCCATTATGGGCTGCAATTCTCTGCGCAACCCTTGCATCTCAGTGCTCTGCAATAAAAAATGTATTCACATGTTACGCTTCTTCTAGAAATTTTTAAACTTACTGTTTAAATCAGAGTTTAAGGAACACTTATTTTGAATCTTTCTGTAGCGTGCTGTGTCTGCCTTGCTCAACCTTTTATATAAGTAATTGTCATTGGTTTCCACATTTAAATCTCGCAGCTGATAGGGGAGAAACGTACATCAAGAATGATGTAAGCTAGCTGGATCCAGACCTCTGAGTAGCCTCTGGACAAAAGAATGTTAATTAGTAGGTGCAGCTACTTAGAGTAGTGGGGAAATGGTGTAACCTGGAAACCTACTACTACTTCTGCACCCTGGGGCCAGGAATTCTCCCCCACCACAGAGATAAAAATCTCAAACTATATTTCTTTTATGAAATTAATTTATAATTTTTTCTACTATTTCTATTATTCTTCAAAAATGCATTCCTGTTATTTAGAAGCTTTAACTTTATATAATGGAGATACTGAGGATGCTAATGCAATAAAAAAAAATCAGACATCTGAAAAGATATGCAAATGAATCTATAGTTCAGACCCCCTCAAAAAACATTTCTTATTTGTTATGAACTAAATAATACTTTATAATAGCATATGTATTAATCTGATAAAAGTACATTTTCAACTAATCACTGAAAATATATTTTCAAGACTATAAAAACTCAGATTAGAACATTTATTCAAAAAACATGCTTTGTTCTAGTCCAACCAAACTTCCATCATTTTTGATCAGTAACTTCAATTACATACATCTCAAGTGTAGTGGGACCCAGAACATAATGCACCATATTACAAAAAAAGAAAACACTGCTTAGTATAAGGACCATAGGTGAGACATGAAAGGAAGGGAGAAGAACAACATCCTTTTAAACTTTTACTTCATTTCTTTCTAAAAAAGAGATTCCATTCACATTCATCATTAAGTCCAACAGAGGGATTGGTGCTGTTGAGTGTGTAGATCCAAAATACTTCTCGCTTTCTTAACACTAAATCCCAACATTGTATGCCATTTTTTAGGTTCTTGTACAAGTTCCAGACCCCAAAAACTGAGAGAGGCTGCTGTGTGTACCGCTTCTGTCCACTGTTGATGTTTCCACTTTCAGTCTGATATCACTCTTATGTTGGCTTATCCTATTTTGAAGTTCCTGGGTTGTCTTGCCAATGTAGAGTTTGTCACATGGACAATGTAATAAATAATCAACATGATGGCTGTTACATGTAATGTGTTGCTTAATCCAAAATTTCCAATTAGTATAAGGGTCCATAAAATATTTTTTTTTTTTACTAGTATTGCCACATTGAAAACAGTGACCACAAGGTACATTTCCAGATGCTAATGGACCCAACAAAAGTTGTCTCTCTCTCTTTGTGGTGTGCTATAATGTTGTGTATGTACTAATCTGTCTCTAAGTGTTTGATTTTTTCGTGTAGAAAAGAGTGGTTTCTGAGTAAACCTTCTATTTTGATTATTAGCTAACTATAATAAAAGCCAGTTATTATTGATAATTGACTTAATTTTATTATTTATATGACTGTATGATGTTGAAAAAACTATTCTTTCACCTGTAGAAATATTTGACACTGGTTTATTTAAATATTGTTGATGGGGATTAGAAGAAATTTATTGTTCCATCTTTCTTACCAAGCTACTCTTATAACCCCATGAATAAATCTATATGTCATTTCTTTAACTGTTTCTTGACAAGTTTCTTCTTCACTACAATTTCTTTTAGCACAAATACATTGTGACTTAGATAGTGAGTCCTTTAGTTTGGGGTCATGGTAACTTGTATGGTGTAATAAAGTGCTCTTAGCTATTTCTTCTCTGTATAGTCTGTTCTCTAACTGTGTAGCTCCTTTATACATTTCTAAATCAAAAAAATGCCACCTTTTGAATATCATAGGCCGTTGTGAATGTCAGATCTTTGTTACAATTATTTGAATAAGTGTAAAAAAGTTTCAGATCATCCTCGCTACCATCCCACAGCATCAGGATATCATCAATATAGCACTGCCAAGTGGTAATATTGTTAAAATGTTTATTTATTTCCTTATCCAAAATATATGTACTCGCAAAGTCCCACATATACAGATTTGCATACGAGGGAGCCATAGTACTAACCATGGCAGTACCTTTCACTTGAATGTAAAATTCTCCCTCAAATTGAAAATAATTCTGTTTAAGCACTATTTCTGCTAACTGAGACAAAAATTCACTCGGAGGGTGTAACTCAGTTCTTTGCCTAAGAGTCTTCAAAAGAGAATTCAGCCCTAAATCATGATGTATACTGGTGTATAGATCTTTGATATCAAAAGTTACTAAAAACGTGTTCTATAAATCATAATTCTGCTGATTTAATTCCATTATTAATTCTGTTACATGATTTGAATCTTTTATGTAAGTAGGTATTTTAGAAACTTCACCACATATCTGGAAATCTATATATTTTGATATAGACTCTAATATGGAACCAATCCCTGAAGCTATGGGATGACCTGGGGGTTTTATTGGAATTTTATGAATTTTAGGAAGTACATAAAAAATAGGAACTCTGAGGCACTTATAACATATCTCTTTCTGCCTCAGCGCACCAACCTAAATCTGTTGCTAATGTCAATAAATCTTTAATATCCTGTGTAATCTCACTAGTCGAGTCTTTATCATTTTTAAAATGTTCACCATATTTTAATTGGCATCTACATTATGTTATGTAATCATCTCTATCCCACACCACTGTACCACCTCCTTTATTTATTTATTTTTTTACTTAGTCGTTTAACCAGGTATAGCACACTAAGCTGAAAGCTTTTTTACAGGTCAGCTGACTTGATAATATTGGTATCATCTTGAATGATTAGTATCAACTTTAATATATGTCTCCACTATATCACTACCCCTTGGTGGGTTAAAGGTAGATTTTACACAAAGTTTCTGTTTTAATGCTTGTTTTTTAGTGATAGGTTCTAGAGGTTTTTGTGAAAACCAATCAACTAAATGTAGCTTTCTGTAGAACTTTTGTAAATCTATGTTCAGTCTAAAGGGATCTAATTTTGTGGTGGGGGAGAAAGATAAACCTTTTTTCAAAAGTTATTTTTCTTGTGAAGTAAGTGTTCTTTGACTCAAATTAAAAACTACTAATTAAATTTACCTTTAACCCACCAAGGGGGAGTGATGTAGTGGAGACATATATTAAAGTTATAGACAGACAAATAAATGAGTTATGCAAAAATGAATGCCTAAAACCACACTGGAATAATTTAAATAAAAGGGAAGAAGAGTTACTATCTGATCTAGAACAAAATGATACTATTATTATCAAGCCAGCTGATAAAGGAGGTGGTATAGTGGTGTGGGATAAAGATGATTACAGAACAGAATGTAGACACCAATTAGAATATGGTGAATATTATAAAAAAATTGATAGAGACTCGACTAATGAGATTACACAGGATATTAAAGATTTATTGACATTAGCAACAGATTTGGGTTGGTACACTGAGGAAGAAAGAGATACGTTAACTAAGAAGACACCCAGAGTTCCTTTTTTCAAACAACATGAAGTCTTGCTGTATTCTGACTATTGCAGTTAGGTCCTGCCTTTCAACTGCCCCAGAGAACAAAGAGTTAACTTTCCATGGCCAGCATGGAACATTCAGCGCGAGCTTGGTTGAAGCCTCTGTCTGCTGTTGTTTAAACTACAACCATCAGATTCTTTACTCCACCTCACTAAACAGTCGCTCCGGAGATTTCTCCTTTGCTCGGTTCAAAAAAGTCGGTTAAAGTTTCATTTTTCTCGGTTTCTACCGAATTTCTGCTACTGAACCTGTCGGTTTAAGTCTCTGTCTGTGGTACCGTGAGTACTAGATAGGTTTTGCATTTAGTTTCTGTGTGGAACTTGTAAACATTGGATCGGTTCTGTTTGAACTGACCAGATAGGTTTTAAAAAACTTTTGAATTTATTAGAGTGTGGTAACCATTCTGTATCGGTTCTAAAAAAAATGGATTTAATTACATTTTTTTCCAAGACCCGTAACATGGTCAGGAACCAATAGGGGTGTCTTGCCTGGTGGATTGCCGAAAAAAGGGTAAGTTGTGTTTAGGATTGGCCATGTCTGAGAAACTCAAGAAAAAAACCAGGCCCACTGGGTTTCAACACTGTAGTGTGTGTGAGGAAGCCTTTGCTAAGGCTGATCCCCACACCACCTGTGTTTATTGTCTGGGGTTTGACCACCTCGATTCAGACTGCCAAATTTGTAAAAGTTTTCCCAAAGCTACCCTGGATAAGAGAGTAGATAGACAGAGGGAAAGGGAGGCCAAGAAGTCTGCTGACCCAGATTGCCAGCCCGGTATGGTTCCAACCGAACCAGAAGGAGTGCCCTCTGACCAGGGCAAAACTTCTTCAGGCAAAAGGAGAGCCGATTCTGAGGAGTCGGTTCCGGTTAAAAGAAAGAGAAGGTAAAAATCATCCGGTTTGGATACACAAGTTCTTTCTCCGACCACTGATGAAATAGCCAAAGCAATAAGGATAGTTCAATTGCTAACTTCAGTTCCGGCCGAACCGGCACCATCTGTCAGGGGCTCGGTTCAGTCGGTTCCCCCGGTTCCGGATTATACTTTAGAAAAATTTTATGAACTGGAGAAGGAGGAGGGAGAGTATGGGGATAATGATGATGATGATGGTGATTATGAAAGTCTGGATGTGCCTATTGACCAGGACATTTCCCCAGACAGACCTTCAGGTGTTTCTCCTCCTAGGCTTTCTGAGTCCCCTTCCCACTTTATGTTTTACAAGAAAGTGGCTGAAACCCTCCAGCTTCCAATGGAAGAAGCAGTGGAGGATCAGGAGGAGCCTGATTTTGTTGAGATGATGGACATCCAAGAATCCAGGAGATTGTCTATTCCCCTCCATAAATCTTTTGGGAAACAGACATTTAAAATTCTAAAGACTCCTAATTCCATACCTCCTGTGGACAGAAGAATGGACAAGAGGTATACCCTTTCAGGCTGGGACACGGAGTTCCTTTCTGAGCAATGCAGCCATGTTGAGGTAGTGCAGGCTGCTGCCTGTGATAAGGCAAATATTCCCTTGGCTTCACACTCCCCAGATACAGACTTCAGGAGGATTGATGCCATGGCAAAGAAGCAGTACATGGCAGCATCTTTGGGATTCAGGCAGGCTAACTATATGGCCTACACAGCTAGATACCAGAAGTCCAGGTGGGACACCATGCTGGCTCTGGCTAAACAGCCCCTGACCAGCTTGCCAAGGAGCTGGAGCAGGTGGCTGTGGATGGGATTGAAGCATCCAAGGTGCAATTTCATGCTGCTGTAGACTCCAATGATGTTTCATCTAGAGTCATGGCTACATCTGTGGCCCTTCAGAGGATGGCTTAGCTCAGATGTACTAGCCTATCACAGGATACCCAGGCTAAGGCCATGGATTTCCCTGTCATTGGTAATTCTCTGCTTGGGGAGCAGATGGAGAACTACATGAAGAAGATGGACGAGTACAGGACCACCTACAGGAGTGCTCAGGCCAAAGAAAGGCAAGCCACTCCTCAGAGACAGCATTCTGGGGCAGGGGCAGGCCCTTTCAAAGGCCTTTTTACCAAGCCCAGGCCTCCTCTTCTGCTTATGCTCAGAGGGGGTTCTTCAGAGGAAGAGGCAGATGGGGAATGAGCAGGCCTGCTTCCACCCCTCAGCCTAAAGCCCCTGCCAAGCAGACACCCTGATGGGTCTGCCCAGGCCGATTCTCCAATACCTGAAGGGGGCAGGCTGGCTTACTTTGTCCAGGACTGGAAGTCTTTGACATCAGACAAGTGGGTCCTGGAAGTAGTAAGCCAGGGACAGGTTCTCAGCATAAATAAATTCCCACGATGAGAACCAGATCCTTTCCACCTGCAAATCCATCAGAGACCCTTGCCCTAGAGGCAGAGGTTTCTTCCCTCCTGGCTCTCAGAGCCATAGAAAGGGTTCCTACCCTACACAGGGGCAAAGGATTGTACTCCAGGTACTTCCTAACCCCCAAAAAGACAAGAGAATGGCGGCCCATCCTGGATCTAAGATATCTGAACAAGCACCTTTTAAAACCAAAATTCAAAATGGTGTTTCTGGGAATAATTCTGCCCTCTCTAAGGCCAGGGGACTGGCTAGCCTCCCTGGACCTCAAAGATGCCTATTTTCACATTCCCGTCAGGTGCTCCCACAGAAAGTACCTCAGGTTCGAGTTGCCCTCAGGCCACTATCAATTCAGAGCAATGCCCTTTGGCCTAACATCAGCCCCAAGTGTGTTCACAAAGTGCCTGGCAATAATGGCTGCTTTCCTAAGGAGAAAAAAGTTCTCCTTCTTTCCATACTTGGACGACTGGCTCATAGTTGGTCAGTCTGCAGACCAAGTCAAGTCACATCTGCAAATAACTCAGCAAGTACTCACTTCCTTAGGGTTCCTCCTCAACCTTCCAAAATCAGTTCTTGAGCCAGTACAGCTCCTCACCTTTATAGGGGCAGAGCTGGATACAATAAGCGCAAAAGCCTTCCTTCCTCTGGACAGGGCAAGGACTCTTATAGAACTGGCCTCTTTCATTCATCCTTCAGGCGTCTTGACCAGCAAGGCATTTCTTGCAGCTCCTGGGCCACATGGAAACCTCTACAGCAGTGGTCCCAGGGGGCAAGATTCCAGATGAGGGACATTCAGTTCCACTTAAGAGCCTTCTGGTCCCAAATCAAATCAAATCAAATCAGATCTTTATTTATCTAGGCGATCACCATTGAGCAAGCTCATTTACAAGGTGGACCTGCTGTTGTCAAATGACAGTTATACATACATAGATTAAAGGTGCAGTATACAAAGTGTAAAAAGCAAACTTACAAATAGGTGGTAGGTGCAATATATACATTCCAAGTATTCACATGGGATCACATAACATTATTGTGGTATATACAACCTTCATAGACATAGAGTTTAGAGTTACACATTTATCCATGGCTCTATAGAAAGGTACAAATTATTAACATTTCAGCCCTCAGAAACCGGTTCAGTGCCTGGGAGGTGACCAAGGCTTCAGAAGGGCCCATGATGAAAACTGTATCAACTATTTGAGTGGCATACGGGAGTAGATAGAGAAGAAAAAAGTGCCCAGGGTTCCAAGGGCCAGCATGGCAGCTGACTGCTGAACAAGTTAGGTAGGGAAGAGAGGGGTTAGGTTCGTAGCTGCTTATGGTGAGGCTAGAGCGGGAACCACCATCAGGACCGCTAGGTACTATGGAAACATTTACAGATTTCGGGCAAATGTTTTGTCATAAAGAGTCCTAAACACAGCAGTACTGACAGGAGAGCTAAGTTTCAGTGAACCTTGTATCCTTTTCCAGAGTGTGGGTAGAGCATGGCTTATAGCTGCCCTACCAAAGTGGTTACTGATCCTGGGAATTTTTAGGGAAATTAGCGAGTGGCTTCTTATGGCATAGCTGCTTGGTGGACATAAGGGGAGGCAGGCAACAATGTAGTCAGAGAGTTTGTTGGTGAGTGCTCGAAGTACATAGATACATAGACAGTGTCGGCAGATAAGGGTCTATGGCCCACCTACTCTGCCCATTTGAGCTTGTAAGTTCAGTTTGTTTTCCTAGAAGTCTATTTCCGCTTACCCCTGACCTCTAGAATTCCTTTATGTCTATCCCATGCATTCTTAAATCCTGTGATTGTTTCAGGCCCCACCACTTCTCTGGCAGGGTGTTCCACTTGTCCACCACCCGTTCTGTGAAGAAATTCTTCTCATGTTTCCTCTGAATCGTCCTCCTCCAACTTCATCCCATGCCCTCTAGTCCTGAAACATCTTTTTGCTTAAAAATAGTGTTTTCCTGCACCCTGTTCCTCCCTGTAAGATACTTGTATGTCTCTATCATATCCCCTCTCCCTCCTCTCCTCCAGGGAGTACATGTTCAGTTCCTTCAACCTGTCTTCATAGGACTTGTGATGCAATCCATGCACCATCTTTGTTGCCCTCCTCTGAACCTTCTCTACCCTGTCTATGTCCTTATGAGGTATGGTCTCCAGAACTGTACACTGTACTCCAGGTGGGGCCTCACTAGTGTCTTGTATAGCGGAATTATGACCTCCCTTTTCCTGCTGGTGATGCTCTGCCTATACATCCCAGCATCCTATTTGCTTTACCTGATGCCTTGTCACACTGTTTCTACCTTTGAGGTCATCAGAGATGACAACCCCAAGACTCCTTTCCTGCTTGGTGCATGCTATATCCTCACCCCCAACTGATATATTGTGCCTGGGTTTTTGTGCCCCATATGCATTATCTTGCACTTCTTTGCATTGAATTTCAACTGCCAAACCCTTGACCATTCTTCAAGTTTCTGCAGGTCCTTCTCATTCTGTCTACACCTCTGGTGTGTCTACTCTGTTACAGAGCTTTGTGTCATCAGCGTAACAGTGAAATTCTGCCTTCTAGATCCTGTGCAATGTCACTGATGAAGATGTTGAATAGGACCGGTCCCAGCACTGATCCCTGTGGTACCCCACTGGTCACTCTTCCTCTGTGGAGTGACAGCCATTTACCACCACCCTCTGTGTCCTGCCACCCAGCCAGTTACCTACCCACCACACTACTGTCCTGCCCACACCCATATTCCCCAGTTTGTGTAATAGTCTTCTATGTGGCACAGTGTCAAAGGCCTTGCTGAAGTCCAGATAGGCATGTGTCCACTGCCCCTCCTGATCCACCTCCCTAGTCACCCAGTCAAAAATTCAATGAGGTTGGTCTGACATGACCTCCCCTGGTGAAACCATGCTGCCTTGGGTCCTGTAGTCCATTGACAACCAGATGTTCCACCAATCTCTCCTTCAGTAGTGCTTCCATGATCTTTCCCACTACCGAGGTAAGGCTGACTGGTCTGTAGTTCCCTACTTCCTCTTTGTTCCCACTTTGTATAAGGGGACTACATCTGCTGTCCTCCAGTCTTTGGGTACCTCCCTGTTTCCAGTGATTGGCTGAACAGGATAGCCAGAGGTTCAGCCACCACCTCTCTTAGTTCTTTAAGGACCCTGGGGTGCACCCCATCTGGCCCCATTGCTTTATCAGCTCTTATTACTTCCAGTTCCTTCAGGACCCTTTCTCGTGTAAAGGGACTTGTGTCCATTTCTGCACCATTCTCACCCCTTGTACTCCCTTCAGACCCATTACCCCCCTCTTCCTTAGTAAAGACTGAGCAGAAATACCTGTTCAATATGTCAGCTTTACTGTTGTCATCCTCCACGCGGCTCCCATCCTCCTCTTCAGAAGTGTCCAGAGAGCTGCATTTCTATGCCGTCTGTATTGCAGAGAAGGCCACCCTACTGCAGCATATAACGAGCAGTGGTGTGTGGAGGATGGGAGGCCAGTTATGAATCTTAAGGCTCTGTGGTATAGTACATCCAGTTTTGCAAGGTGTGAGACAGAGCATTGGCCATAGATAATGTCAGCTTAGTCGACTAATGAAAGGAATGTAGAATGAACAAGCTGTCTTTTTTTGCAGCTGCTGTCAGGAGATGTTTAATTCTGTAAAAGAGGCCAAGCCTCTGCCTAAGCTTTTTCATCAATTCTTCTGTGTGCTCCATAAAGGAGAGTTTGTTATCCAGCCATATACCCAGGTATTTGAATTTAGTTACGAACTCAAGCTTTTCACCTAGTAGGGTGGTTATAAGAGGAACTGTACCAGCGGGCGCGGATTTGGCCCCAGAGCTGGATGGGTGAAAACAGCATGGCCTTGTTTTTTTTTGCATTTAGCAATAACTTTTTGTTGATGAGCTGGTTCTGCAGCGTATTGAATTCGGCTTGAAGTTCTGAGCATGCGGCTCCAGGAGAGTCACGACTTAGGTAGAGCACTGTATCATCAGCAAACAAGTGGATACTGGCTTCCTTGATTCCTAAGTCCAAGTTGTTAATATAGATGGCGAACAGTAGGGGGCCCAATATGGATCCCTGAGGGACTCCTCTTTTTATTGGTTTGAGTGGAGAAAGCTCTCCTTCAGCCTTGATTTGTTGCTGCCTATCAGTGAGGTAGTCCTGGAACCAATCCAGTGAGATGGAGTCCATGCCTATGGTATTTAGAGTGGAGAGAAGTAGGCAGTGGTTGACTGTATCGAATGCCTTGCTGAGATCTAAAAACACTGCACAAACAAATTTTTTCTTGTTGAGGTCCCGTTGCCAGTCATTAGTGACTTTGGCCAGTGCCGTAATAGTGCTGTGCTTAGCTCTAAATCCGGACTGCATGGGGTTAAGCAATGTAGAGTTGTCTAGGAATGATCTCAACTGTGTATCCACAATTTTTTCCAGCATTTTCGAAAGTATAGGTAGTAGAGAGATTGGCCTATAATTGTTCAGGTCACTTGGATCCCCTGCTTTAAATAGAGGAATAACATGAGCAGTTTTCCATTCCGTGGGGAGAGAGCCTTGGGCTAGAGACAGGTTGATTAAGTGCGATATAGGTGCGGCAAGTATGTGATAAGCTATTTTCAGAAAGTATGGGTCGAATGAGTCGGCTCCTGTGCTTTTTCTAGTGTCTAGCCATAGCAGAAGGTCTTCAACTTCTTTTATGGTGATTGAGGAAAAGGAGAAAGTCATACTTTTGTTATTTGGTTCGGGTGGCTGGGCTTTGAGCAGCGGATGAAGACTACTTACTGGGCATTATCGAATGCCATGCCTGCTGTGGCAAAATGGTTATTGAAGGCTTGGAGAATTTCAAATTTGTCAGTGACAGTGACATTGTCAATGGTAATTTTGGATGGTAGCACACTACCTGGTGAGTGTCCAGACAATTCCTTTATAGTGGACCAGAATTTGGTAGGGTTGGTGGATGCAGAGAACAATTCATTTTGGTAAAAATGGTCTTAGTTTCCTGATCATTTTCGTACAGGCATTCCTAGCTGACCTAAAGAGACACCAGTCTGCATCAGCATGTGATTTTCGGGCCTTTTTCCACAGCTGGTCTCTTTTGAGTAAGGCTTTCTTCAGGTCTGGTGAAAACCAGTGGTAGGTCCTGGTTTTTATTCGAGCTTTGATCAAAGGAGCATGGGTGTTAAGGGCACTGGCTATGATTTCATGCAAAACATCATAGGCATCACTCACTGATTTAGCTAGGTAGAAACTCTGCCAGAGCAAAGAGTTTTTTAGATCATTGAAGTAAGCCATAGGGTCAAAGTTCCGTCTGGATCTTTTGGTAGAGAACTTTGATGTGGATAGTGGTTTGGTGATGGTTCTGATGCCAGCTATTATGCAGTGGTCACTAACATCAGCTGGGAGGATACCGGCATGTGAAAAGTAGTGAGGTTTGTTGACAAGAAGCACATCCAGGAGGGTGCTCCTCATTGGATTTTTATTGTTGATGCGAGTTGGTTCAGTTATAAGTTGGGTGAACCCATGTGAGTCACAGAATCGTTTTAGGGGTAGAGATCCATTAGTTAGCCAGTCTTAGTTTAGGTCACCTAATAAGATTGTCTCCATAGGTGTTGCATCCATTTGTGATGACAGATGAGTCAAGAGCTGTGGTCCTGCTGCAGGAGGTCTATAGCAGCCAATTATGTGGAAAGCCACCAAGTGAGATGGTTCAACTCTGAGGGACAGGCATTCAAATCCTCCAGCAATGGAGGTAGCATCTAATACAAATACTGTGAATTTGTTTTTAACATAAATGGCTACTCCCCCCCCCAAGTCTTCCTGTCTGCTCTGAAAAGTAGATAATTGGGGATGTTGACCTCGCTGTCCGGCGTGGATGCCCGAAGCCAGGATTCAGAGATCACAAGAATATCTGGAGCGGTGTGAATAATCCAGGCCTGGACAGACTCCAACTTCTTTAGAAGGCTGCAGACATTGGCATGCAGGAAACTGATTCCTTTCAGAGTAGTAACTTTGGACGGTGATGAGAGCAACCTTGTGGGGCCAGGATTAAGTTCGATGTCTCCTGAGCACAGTAGTAGAAAGAGGAGAATTCTTCTCAGATAGGCAAGGAGATTTTTAAAAGCATGGGTCTTTCTGCGTTTGTTGCACGCTAGAACGTATGGATCCAGGGATCGAGTTGACCTCTTGCTTTGCACTGTAGATGCATAGCTTAGGATCCAGGCAGGGTAGTAACAGCCTGTGCATTGTTTGGGTGCCTGAGGTTTGGGGACAGGCATAGCAGAGTAAATTGCTGTACCACTATTGGTAGTAACAACATACTTCGAGTGAATCTGGGCAGACAAGGGCAGCATATTAAATACATATATTTATTATGTGAGGAGACTGGTGGCGCAGGACATGTCTCTATAATGAAATCAGATCTGTCAGGGGGTTCATTCATATTACATAGCAGAAAAATGTTGGCTAATAGGCAAAGCCAGTCGATACCACCCATGTTTGTTTTTACACAAAGTGAGGTATACCACCACGGGAACTGCCAACCAGTATCTCTTGAGCCCCCAAGTTTTATGCAAAAGGTGCTACTGCAGCAAGATCTTGGTAGTCAGTATTCGATGAAAGCAGTTGAGTATAGTCCTAGCAGTAACACGCCTCAATGCCATGTTTAATTAATTGGATCTTTACTGAGAGGAGGGGAATAAGGAGAAAGATGGAGAGCATCTAGAATGCAAGAGATGTATTTCTTTCACTAAAGGCTGGTAAAAATGCCTGTTCAGTATGGACTGGACCAATGGAAGGCTGTGGGCTGGGCTAGTGGGCTATAAAAAATAATGCTCGGAGAGGGGGATGGGCAGGTGGGCGAAAATTTGCGGCTTTGCCGTACCTTGCAGGCAGGGAGAGTCTGGTGCAGTGGTCTCGGGCAGCGGCTGGAGAAGCGCCGACCGCCCGGTGGCCGCTCATCCTACGGCCGACGATCAGGAGTCCCTAGGGGAGACAGAAGGAGGGACTATTAGTACTAGTCCCAGTCGGCTGAGGGTGGGCAGACCAGAGGTGATGCAGAGCTAAAATTTGCAGGACAATAGGAGCGATTTCCTGGGCCAAAGAAAGGATTCCCTTACCAAACTAGTCCCAGTGACTTGAACCCTGATCCAGGCTTTGCAATGGTGGCAGCATCAGGACAATTTGAGACAGGGAGTTCCTTTTGTCACTCAGTCTTATTCAGTGATACTCACTACAGTTGCCTCCCTGCTGGGCTGGGGAGCCCACTTGGGGGGATCTTACCACCCAAGGACTGTGGTCACCTCAAGAATCTCTGCTTCACATCAATCTCTTGGAACTCAGAGCAGTGTTTCTGGTACTGCAAGCCTTTTCCAAATCTGTACAGAACAAGGTGGTCCAGATCAGAACAGACAATACCACCACAATGTGGTACTTCAACAAACAAGGCGGCACTCGGTCTACGGCCTTGTGCATAGAAGCAATGAAGTTGTGGTCTCTGGCCTATTCCCTGCAAACCTCTCTGATAGCAGTTCACCTCCCAGGGAAGGACAATGTCCTAGCAGATGCTCTCAGCAGGATATCTCAGGGCCATCACGAATGGACCCTAGATCCCCTAGTTTTGGAAGTGATTTTCTCAAGATGGGGCACTCCACAAATAGATCTTTTTGCAGCCCCAGACAATCACCAATTTCCTCTCTTTTGTTGCAGACCCCCAGTCTTGGGCTCAGTCCCCCTGCATGCTCTGATCCTGAATTGGGAAGGGAAGTTCCTGTATGCTTCCCCCTCGTCCCTCTCCTGTTCAAAGTGCTAGTCAAGATCAGGTCTCAACCATGCAAAGTTATTCTGATTGCTCCAGACTGGGCCAGACAGCCCTGGTACCCACTGTTGCTGTCCTTAACAGTCCACCTTCCCCTGTCTCTTCCCAGGAATTGCAACCTGCTGACATCCTCTCAGGGGAGGATTTGGTATCCAAACCTCAAATCTCTCAATCTCAAGGCATGGCACTTGAAGAGTTAGAGTTTGCTGATTTACACCTTTCTCAATGGGTTCTGGATATCCTTAAGGCTTCTCAAAAGCCTTCCACCAGAAAGATTTACAACTCCAAATGGAAAAGGTTCACTATTTGGTGCTCTAGTAAGCATATTTCTCCAGAATCTGCTGGGTTGCCTACAGTCCTGGAGTATGTGGTTCATCTTAATGGCTTGGGACTTAGGCCAGCTACACTTAAAGTGCATCTGGCAACTGTTTCTGCCTTCCTGTCAGTAGGCAAGCCCTCTCCTCTGTCAGCCCATCCTGTGTTTTGTAAGCTCTTCAAGGGATTGCTGCACACCAGTACCCCCTTTAGGGACCCTGCTCCTGCTTGGGACCTTAATGTTTGCATTGTTCAGCTTATGCAACCACCCTTTGAGCCTTTGTCCTCTGCAGAGCTTAAGTACTTGACTTTGAAAACTGTGTTTTTGGTAGCCATTACCTCTGCCAGGCGTATCAGTGAATTGCAAGCCCTGTCAGTGGAGCCTGATTTCATCTCTTTCCATAGAGATAAAGTGGTCCTAAGAACTAACAGGAAGTTTTTGCCTAAGGTGGTTTCAGATTTCCACCTTAATCAGTCTATGTCTCTCACTGTTTTCTTCACTGACCATTCCTCCTCTGGAGAGAGGAGGTTGCACAGCTTGGATGTTAAAAGGGCCCTCAGCTACTACACAGAGCACACCAAGGGTCACAGGTTTGAGTCCCTCCAGTTGTTCCTCACATATGGAGAGGTCAGTAAGGGCAAACCTGCCACTAAAAGATCTATTGCCAGGTGTATTGTCTCTTGTATAAATTCTGCTATGAAAAACTGGGTAGAACTCCACCCTCAGGCCTGAGGGCTTACTCTACTAGAGGTACAGCTGCTTCCCTGGCTGCTGCCAGGGATATTCCTATCTTAGAAATTTGTCAAGCAGCCACCTGGAAACAGTCCATACATTCACCAAGCATTACTCTCTGGATATCCAGGCTAGGAGTGATGCTTGGTTTGGCACAGCAGTGCTTCAGAGCCTATTCCCAAAGTAGGTTCTGTCCCTCCTCCATGGAGGTACTGCTTGGTAGTCTGCAATAGTCAGAATACAGCAAGACTTCATGTTGTTTGAAGAAAAAATTACTCACCTTAGTAATGTTGTTTCTTCTAATGGAGTCTTGCTGTATTCTGACCTCCCTCTGCCTCCCCTCTCAGAACCTGGCTTTTGGGATGTGGGTGGGCAGGAGCAGTGTTGGCAACCTAGAGATGCCCCCTTTTTCACCCTCCTTTACTTTGGGTGTGTGTTGTGTTTTGTTTTTTGGGTTTCCTGACTTGAGTCTTTGCTTTGAAACCAAAAAAAACTTTTCTTAATGAATGTAGTTGCCAGTTGGCTAGTGTGAGTCTTACAGTTTCCACACAGAACTTCTAGTGAGTATTGCTTGTAAAGATCTGACAGTTGGAGTTGAAACAACAGCAGACAGAGGCTTCAACCGAGCTCGAGCTGAACATTCCATGCTGGCCATGGAAAGTTAACTCTTTGTTCTCCAGGGCAGTTGAAAGGCAGGACCTAACTGCAATAGTCAGAATACAGCAAGACTCCATTAGAAGAAACAACATTACTAAGGTGAGTAATTTTTTCTTATGTACATCCTAAAATTCAAAAAGATCCAATAAAATCCAGGTCATCCCATGGTTTCAGGGATTGATTCTATATTAGAGCCTACATGGAAATATACAGATTTCCACATATGTGGTGAAGTTCCTAAAATACCTACTTACATAAAAGATTCAAATTACGTAATATAATTAATAATGGAAATAAATCAGCAAGATTATGATTTACAGAACATAATTTTAGTAATTTTTGATATCAAAGATCTATACACCAGTATAGATCATGATTTAGGGATGAATTCTCTTTTGAAGACTCTTAGGCAAAGAACTGATTTACATCCTCCGAGTGAGTTTTTGTCTCAGTTAGCAGAAACAGTGCTTAAACAGAATTATTTTCAATTTGAGGGAGAGTTTTACATTCAACTGAAAGGTGCTGCCATGGGTAGTACCATGGCTCCCTCATATGTGAATGTGTGTATGTGGGACTTTGAGAGTATATATATTTTGGATAAGGAAATAAATCAATTTTTTAACAATATTACCACTTGGTAACGCTATATTGATGATGTCCTGATGCTGTGGGATGGTAGTGAGGAGGATCTGAAACTTTTTTACACTTATTTAAATAATTGTAACAAAGATCTGACATTCACAATGACCTATGATATTCAAAAGGTGGCATTTTTTGATTTAGAAATATATAAAGGAGCTACACAGTTGGAGACCAGACTATACAGAAAAGAAATAGCTAAGAACACTTTATTTCACTATACAAGTTACCATGACCCCAAACTAAAGGACTGAATACCTAAGTCACAATTTATTCATGCTAAAAGGAATTGTAGTGAAGAAGAAACTTATCAAGAAACAGTTAAAGATATGACATATAGATTTATTGATAAGGGTTATAAGAGTAGCTTGGTAAGAAAGATGGAACAAGAAATTTCTTTTAATCCCCGTCAACAATATTTAAATAAACCAGTGTTAAATATTTCTACAGATCAAAGAATAGTTTTTTCAACATCATACAGTCATTTAAATAATAAAATTAAGTCAATTATCAATAATAACTGGCATTTTTTACAGTTAGCTAATAATCAAAATAGAAGGCTTACTCAGAAACCACTCTTTTCTACCTGAAAAAAATCAAACACTTAGAGACAGATTAGTACATACACAACATTATAGCACACCACAAAGAGAGAGACAACTTTTGTTGGGTCCATTAGCATCTGGAAATGTGCCTTGTGGACGCTGCTTTCAATGTGGCAATACTAGTAAAAAAACATTTTTTGAGGACCCTTATACTAATCAGAAATTTTGGATTAAGCAACACATTACATGTAGGAGCCATTATGTTGTTTATTTATTACATTGTCCATGCAACAAACTCTACATTGGCAAGACTACCCAGGAACTTCAAAATAGGATAATCCAACATAAGAGTGATATCAGACTGAAAGTGGAAACATCAACAGTGGCCAGACGTTATTCAGAAGAGGGACACACAGTAGACTGTCTACATGTTTGGGGCCTGGAACTTGTACAAGAACCTAAAAATGGCATACAATTTTGGGACTTAGCATTAAGAAAGTGAGAAGTATTCTGGATCTACACACTCAACAGCACCAACCCATCTGTTGGACTTAATGATGAATGTGAATGGAATCTCTTTTTTTTTTGAAAGGAATGAAAATGATGGAAGTTTGGTGGGACAAGAACAAAGCATGTTTTTTGAATAAATGTTCTAATTTGAGTTTTTATAGTCTTGAAAATATATCTTGAGTGATTAGCTGAACATGTACTTTTGTTAGATTACTACATATGTTATAAAATATTATTTAGTTCATAACAAATAAGAAATGCTTTTTGAGGGGGTTAGAACTACAGATTCATTTGCATATCTTTTCAGATGTCTGATTTATTTTTTATTGCATTAGTGTCCTCGATATCTCATTTTATAAAGTTAAAGCTTCTAAATAACAGGAATGTATTTTTGAAGAATAATAGAAATAGCAGAAACAATTATAAATTAATTTCATAAAAGAAATATAGTTTGAGATTTGTATCTCTGTGCTGGGGGGAGAACCCCTCGCCCCAGGGTGCAGAAGTAGTAGTAGGTTTCCAGGCTACACCATTTCCCCTCTACTCTAAGTAGCTGCACCTATTAATTAACATTCCTTTGTCCAGAGGCTACTCAGAGGTCTGGATCCAGCTAGCTTACATCATTTTTGATGTATGTTTCTCTCCCCACCAGCCGCAAGATTTAAACGCGGAACCCAAAGACAATTACTCATATGAAAGGTTGAGCAAGACAGACACAGCACGCTAGAGAAAGATTCAAAGTAAATGTTCCTTAAACTCTGATTTAAACAGTAAGTTTAAAAATACCTAGAAGAAGCATAACATGTGAATATATTTTTTATTGCAGAGCGCTGAGATGCAAGGGTCGCACAGAGAATTTCAGCCCATAAAGGGAGAGTAAAACCAAAAACCATTTAAAATGCATCAGTGATAACAGTAAGCTTTCAAATCTAATTTTCTTTGTTTTTGTAGCTTATAGCTCATTATCCTAGAGTGCCGAGATGTAAGATCTGCACTGTGAATTTCAATTAGAAGTAGGAGAGTAAAAATAATAAGCTGTTCACCTCATTACAGTTAAAGTAGTCAGCATTTAAAAACATTTACCAGTTGGTTCATTTCAGGACACAGAGATGCAAGAGTTTTGCAACCCGAATTGGGAGAGTAGAAACATTTTACATTTCTACAGTTATAGCAGTCAGCATTTAAAGCAAATACCTTTTGATTTATCGGTAGTTTTTCTTTTAGATGTAAAACATGATACAATGTCTCTTTCAGAATGCCACGTTTGATCAACAAAGTGAGATTTGGTACAGCCCCCCCTTTTTAGAAGGCTAATTGATGCTTGCAGGTATATAAAATACTTTGGAAAAGTTACTGTTATCTACATATGTAGTAACATTAAAATAGAAATTAGATTTTTTTCAGTGCAGTTAGAACAAACGAAGGTAGATGAAATGCTGAAGACCACAAGCTTCATTTAAAAGATATTAGAAGTAAGCATGACACAGTTACTTGATTATAGTAATCAAGTTATAACAACACAAAGTTAAACATGGCTTTTTTCTTTTAGGGATTTTTTATAATTGATTTAAGCTGAACATATGTAACTCACAAATTAAATTGAAGGATAAAGAATATATATTGAAGATATATATATATATATTTTTTTTTATTTTTTTTTAACAATACAATGGACTTATTGGGACAGCAATGCAAATGTTTTTTGATTCATTTATGAATGTTAGTTGCTGAGAATATGTTTACATCTGAAATAAGCTGGGATATATTTTGGAGAAATGATAAGTTAATATTATTACACATCATTAAGTAATTTACCTGTATGTATTGGTAGCCTTGTTACATCTGGTAATTAAGACCAATGTATTCTAAAACTTTATCATTTATGTTTTTTACAACAGCAACACAGCTTGGGCCTGATAAAGTGGCTTTTACCATGAAACTGTTGCCTTTTACTTGTAAGAAGATAAAATCTAAAAATAAAAATTTAAGAGATTTATGCAGTGGTGCACATCCATATGTCTTTTTCACACTAAGTCACTTAACTTCCTTGTGCTCCCATGTTGTACCTGTAAAAAGCTTTCAGCTTAGTGTGTCTCTCCTGGTTAAAAACAAACAAACACTGCACTATACTGCCTCCTATGAATAGGAGAAATGCATAACTAGCCCCCTACGATGGCTCACATAAATAAATTCTTTTGCAAAATCCTGGGTCCAGCTCTCCCACCAAAAACTGTCAGAAAATGATGCCAGCAACATGAGGGAAACAAATCAAAAAGGTATACACTCATATTTGATGGGACTGATATTATTTTTCTGTTTCACAGCAAATTGCACCAGAGCAGTCCACATTTAACAGCTAGCTAGGTACTGAAAGATTACTTTCAATGCTGGGTAAAGACGACAGAACTTAAAAAAAAGAGAGAGACTTGGAGTGCCTCTTGCTGGCAATGTGTGAAATTAAATGCAATGAAATCAAACACCACTCTCCTGCTACAAAGACAGCATCTACTTTATGTTTGTATCCAACTGCCTCTTATGTATTTGTGTGTCGGGGGGGTAAATAGTTCTTACATCTATCTACTCATTCCATAGACACAGAACTTATTTTAAAAAACTTAGCAATTATAACAACATTTTTATAATGAAACTATCTTACAAATGCAATGGCTTCAACTTCTGAACACATCCCTTAGCCACCATTACAACACAGAGAATAGCTACAGCCAAGGGAGTGTTCGAATGAGAGCAAATATTTTTTTAAACTCATTCTGGCAAAAGCACACATGATGGTATTATCCATTGGGACTCATGTACTTGCAGGACAGAAACAGAAAATCCTATGCCTGGACTGGTGGAAATTGGGGGGCAGTACATTTCAAGACAGAGGCTATATCACATGATGCAGGCTAGCTAGAGGCAGCACTGTTTTCGGCGTTACTGGTTATTGTAAATCAGCACTCAGAGTGGTTTTGAGCACGTTTGAATGTCTAAAGTCCAGGGCAACCGTTCCATTATGGATGTTATGATGAAGCAAGCCCAGCTGCAACATACTCCACCCGCTTCACCAGATAAGCAGCAATCAAAAAAATCTAAAGCGCATGGGGAAAAGGGGGATTCCCCATCATACCAACCGATCCTGCTCATGGAAGATAGGTTCCTGCAGGAGCTGGAACCCTTTAAAGAGACTTTGAAGGACATTGCAGCGGACCTAAAATCCATGCAGGGAGATATGATTGAGTTATCAAGGCGGGTGGGTGATGCTGAGGCTCGGCTATGTTCGGTGGAAATCTGGAAGGATAAGCAAGAGTCTGAGCTGATGCTATTAAAGAAACAGGTTCAGAAGTTACAACTGAAGACAGAAGATCTGGAAGGGCGCAGTAGAAGAAACAACATTCTAATTCTTGGTTTACCGGAAAAAGAAGAAGGAAATAATACAATCTCCTTTACTCAGAAGTTTCTAGAAAAGGTGGTAGGCCCATCGCCACTGCACTTGGCGTACCAAATTGAGAGGGTCCACTGTTCTCTCTGACCTAGACCCCAGCCAGGAGAGCCACCCAGACCCATTATACTGAAGTTCCGGAGCTATATAGAGCACAAGCATGTTTTGTCTAAAGTCAAGGAGTTGAAGGCAGTAATGTGGGAAGGATCTAAATTGCGCATCACTCAAGATCTGCCTTATGAAGTGCGGGAAAAACAGGCAGCTTTCCATCCCATAGTTACAAAGTTGGTGGCAGTAAGCATTCCTTTTAGGATGGCATACCCTGCCAAACTGCATGTGTCTTTGTCGGGTAGCTGGAGTACATACGACTCACCGCATCAAGCCAGTACAGATCTTGCGGGCAAGCTGCCAGAACTGTTCAAACCTGGATGAGCAAACCACAGATATAATTGGACTTATCTGGATGGACATACATTAGTTTCTTTTAATTTATTTATCCCCTTTTTTTTCTTTCTTTTTTATTTTATCATTCAGAGGAATGATGGTCTCAACTTTGGTTAACCCTGCTATACTACTTTTTATATTATTTTTACGATGCTTACCTGGTAGATCTCAATCAGACGGGATGTAGGGGATGGGGATTCTGTTTCGGGACCAATGCGGCTTTGGGTTGTCCTCTCTGGGGGGTTTGATCTCGGGGGGAGGCGCTGATTTGGTGTCCAGTTTGGGGAGTCTCGAGTGGAGCATGTGTGGGCTGACGCTTTTTCTGGGGGTTATCTATATGGTAGGACAGTTTGTGTGCACCTCCCAATCAGCCCCGTGTTTGACTTCCTACAGGGCATGTGTTTTTTTCTTCTTCTTAAAATGGATTCTACTGTGTGGGTAAGCTGGCGATTTTGTAAATTTCAAGCTTTTTTCCCCACTGGCTTCAAGATTAGAAGTCTCAAGTGTGTTTATCACAAGCTCAGGTCTCATCTCGATCGCCCTCTGTGCGATCCTTCATGTGGAATGGGCAACTTGTGTAAAAGAGTCTGAGTTTTACTGCAGATTTTCTCTTCTCATCGACATGCTGGGAGGTTTTGGGGATAAGCGGCTCTGAGTGCGAGTATTCAGAATAAAGCGATGGCTTGTCTTATACTAGGAGGGGAGGAGGGGGCTGCTTGACTTGGTGTAAGCTTAGGCCGGGCTGCATAGCAGGTTAGTTTTTTGGGGGGTTGACCCTATAATACTCCCATTCTCTTTTGTTTTGATCTTCTGGAATGCGGCCCTTTACCCTCAATATCTTAATATTCAGCTATTTTTCACCCTTCAGGGCTGGATCTTAAGCATACAGGGTGTATTTGAAAGGGTCTTATTGGGTGGGTCTCATATCTGGGTTAAGTTTAAAGTCAGATTCTGCATTCAGATGATCATTGAGACAGCTCTATATAGTGGATTTGTCTGTAGGGTGGGGGGGTTCAACTTAGAATCTTATCAGACCGCAATTATATTGGTGGGGAATATTATGTTGGGGGGGTTCTTCTGCTATACGTCTGGCTCATTCTACTTTCTGGATTACTTGTGCTATTGTTTTTTCTTTTTTTGGGGACCTTCTGTATATAGTTTGATTGGGTTAGGGAGGGAGGGGGGTGTTACGGTTCTTATGCCTTTCCAACAGGATGTTCTGTCCGTTATTGTAAATGGACATCCATTAGTTCTGGTGTTTTTATCATTGTACAAATTCTATGTAACTTTTTTGGGGGGGCTGTTTCTTATCACTCAGTTATTTTCATAGGGGTTGGGGGGTACAAGGTATTGCTCCTTTTGTTAATTTGGGATCGGCTTAACCTATGAAAGAATTTGGGGGGGTTTGGGCTTCTGTTCTGACCTCTTCCTTTTGGACTATTCGGTTTGATTTTACTACTGAAGGGTTAATATTATCTATCCTTTATATAATTCGATCATTCTATGTATCCCTTCAGGAAGAGAAATTGGTTTATACTAATTTGTTTTTTCAGGGGTTGCTGGGGAAGGGGGGTGGGATTGGAGTGTGTCTTGTGGGTTGGTTTAATTGTTGGGTGATATTGGTTCCCTTTTTATTAAAGTTAATGATGCATGAAAATGATGCCAATTAAAATTGCAATGTGGAATGTCAGAGATATTTCCAAAAGATATCAGGTTCTCAAAAACTGCGCCCTACTAAGTATTGATATTCTCTTGATGCAGGAAACCCACCTCATAGCTTCGGAGGCCAATGGGCTACGTCGACAGGGTTTCTCTCAATATTTCGTGTCCTGTGGGTCATCTTCTAGTAGAGGGATGGCTGTACTGATGAAAAGACACATTTCATTTGTGGCAGAAGAATGCTTAATGGATCAGGAGGGGAGATTTATCCTGGTTGAAAGCATACTCAATAATGTCAGGGTGGTGTTGGGAGCAATTTATGGCCCAGTAGGAGGGGATCCGGACTGTCTCATGAGGTTGGCCAATAAACTGAGTGGATTTCTGCCCTCCTTGATAATTCTAGGGGGTGACTGGAACATTGCTCCGTCGCAAGACCTAGATAAAACCTATAGGCCATTAAACCCCCTTTCTCCTTCACAACTCGCTCTAAGGGACTTTATGGACACATTGGGGTTATGTGATCCATGGCATTTATTTAATCCCTCTAGTCAGCTTTTTTCCTTTTTTCTCAAGTTCACAGGTCTTGGTACAGAACTGATTTTATTTTAGTCAGCAATACTCTTCTGCCTGGTATCCACCATACAGGAATAGAGCCAATTGTCATATCTGATCATTCCATGGCTTGGATTTCAATTACCCCCAATCTACATGTTCAAAAAGATACCTCATGGAAATTAAATACACAACTGTTAAAAGAGGAGCACATTATTTCTCATATTAGATTGCTAATCTCTCTCTTTATTGAATCCAACACAGGCTCTACAAGCAGGGAAGACTTGTTCTGGTGTTCTTTCAAATGTTTCCTTAGAGGAGAATTTATTAAGTTTGCCTCCAAAAGGAAAAAACAGAGAGAGGCTAGAGTTATTTTGTTGTCGAATCAAATTAAGATGGAGGAAAACAGGTTATCCTCCTCTGCGTCCCAATCTGATTTAGAAGCTTTACTGAAGCTCAGGAATGAATATGCGGATTTATTAAGGGATAGGGCAGAATATGCCATCCTTAAAATCAAAGCTCGTTATTTTGATCAAGGGGAGAAACCAGGTAGATTACTAGCTCTTCGATTGCGGGAAGTAGAAAGCTCAAGATTGATCCCCTCATTGTGTTCTCCAGATGGCACTATTAAGACTTCTCCCTCGGACATGTCTCAGGTTTTTGAATCCTTCTATAGGAATCTATATAATAAGGGTCCTTCTCAGCCCTCCTATTCTTGCATTGAACAATTTCTGGATGGCCTTAAACTCCCTTCCCTGCAGGTCCACCAGCGTGCGATCATAGCCTCTCCTATCACTCTGGCCGAAGTGGAAGCAGCGATTAAAGAGTTAGCATCGGATAAATCCCCTGGCCCTGATGGTTTTCCCTCCAATTTCTATAAAGTTTTTAGTAAGGAGATTGCTCCCCTTCTCTTGAAATTATTTGATTATATGCTCACTTCAGACCTTTTGGATTCTACTTTACTGGAAGCCACGATTGTCTTGATTTTGAAACCAGATAAACTCCAGAAAGATCTCGCCAGTTACCGTCCGATTTCATTATTAAATTATGATATTAAAATTTTAACTAAAATCCTATCTCTCAGAATCAAACAGGTTTGGTCCAACCTGCTGAGTCCCGAACAAGTGGGGTTTGTTCAAGGCAGATCCTCGGCTGATCACTTACGAACCCTCTCGCATATTTTTCAGGTCGCTCAAGACTCCCAGATTCCCATGGCTTTAATCTCATTGGATGCAGAAAAAGCTTTTGACAGAGTAAACTGGGATTTTCTTTAGGCTACCTTGAGGAGAATGGGTTTCCCGGATATCTTTATTCATTGGTTTTGGATGGTATACAAGTCTCCTACTGCCAAAATTTATTCTAATGGGGTTTTCTCTTCTCGATTTCCCCTTATTCACCAGAACTCAGCAAGGTTGCCCCCTATCTCCCTTCTTGTTTAACCTATACTTGGAACCCCTGCTAATTAGCATCAAGAGCTCAACACAAGTCACAGGTTGTCTAGTTCACCAGCACTCATTGACTCTTTCAGTTTACGCTGATGATATTCTTTTACATCTGACTAATCCAGAATTCTCTCTGACACATGCACTACAAATTATTGATTGGTTTGGTCAAGTATCTAATTATAAGCTTAATCTATCCAAATCTGTTATATTCCCATTACATGCTCTCACGCTTCATGCCAATTTCATTCATTTTGGTATGAAATGGTCTCCTTCCTCTCTCAAATATTTAGGCATACATCTTACCAGAGACCCTGAGGATTTCAGGAAACTGAATCTGGATGCTTTACTGTTGAGAATACAGCAGGACCTTCAAAGATGGGTCAACCTCCCATTGTCTTTATGGGGCCGTATCAGTATCATCAAGATGAATGTTCTGCCCCATATTTTTTATCCCCTTAATTTACTGAACATCTGGCTCCCAGAATCCTATTTTCAGCAGCTTCACTCTTTTCTCTCGAAATTCATCTGGCTAGGTAAACATCCTAGAAGAGCCTTCTTAAAACTTAATTTATCTAAAGAGAAAGATGGATTATGCCTCCCCAACTTCATGCTATATTATTGGGCGAGTCACTTGTCTAAAATGGGGAGATGGTTTGAGGCCAGTCCGGATACTTATCTTCCCATTTGGCTTCAACTGGAGAGAAAGCTTTTGGATATGCACAAGCTTTACTCACCTAGAATTTTTTACTATTCTACTTCTGTATTACCTTCTCTTTTACTAAATTCGGTGGTAGGGGTCTCCATAAAGGTTCTGACTCAGTGCTTGAACTTCTTTGGTATTTCAACCAAAAAAGATATGGCACAACCTCTCATCTCTAACCCTAACATTAAAATAGGAGGCTTCCCGCTATCTCCAGACTGGCTTCCTCAACTTTAGGATACTCTGGTGGAAAACTTGTTTTCTCAGGATTCTCTCCTTTCCTCAACTGATATAATAGCTAAATTGAATATTCCTCAGAAATATATATTTAAGGTTTTTCAGTTGAGACATCTTTTGGTCTCTATTTTTGGCACCACATTCACGCCGTCCCAAGTTAAGCCCTTTTTAGACCAGATACAGGAATTCACATACAGATCCCATGGAATTTCTAAGATTTATTCCTTCCTACTGGGCATTAAATTTCCCAATGCTCTTATTGGCTCGAAAATCTGGGCTCCACTTCTGCCAGATTCCCTCTCGATTTGGGGTCAGGTTTGGGAGGACTTGCATAGGTATCTCGCTCAAGATAGGCACAGGCTTATACAGTATCATATTTTAAATAATCTGTACTACACTCCAGTTAAATTAGCCAAATTAGGCAGATTACCCTCAACTAATTGTACACGGTGTGGCGCAGCTGATGGGAACCTGATACACATTTCTATGGCATTGTGACAAGGTGGCTCCATTATGGAACACAATTCAAACCAATCTGGACCCCCTTCTGGGGCTGGGAGAGCTGTTTACTATTGAAATATGCATCTTAGAAAGGTTGTCTAATATTAGGGTCCGGGAGCATAGGTATCATATGGCTTTAATTTCTATAGCAGTCAAAAGGCTGGTTCTCAAGCACTGGATGGACCAATTGGTAATATCATATGCTGAATGGGTGAAAGAAATGTCTCTTTGTTTTAATACTGAAAGGTTAATTGCTAGCTCCCGAAATTGTATAGCCTCATTCAACCAGAAATGGCGTAAACTATATGCTTTATATCTGAATTAAGGCTTAGGTACTGTGTGCCGCTGTCTGTTTTGGTATGTATCACTCTATGCTGATGCTTTTTCACTGGTGATATAGTTTCATTTTTTGATATTTCTTGTCACATTATTTTCGCTTTATAAGGCACACTCCAGGGGTGGGGGCTAGTGGGGGCTGGATATTTTAGTAGGTTATCTTTTCCTAGTATTTGACTCTGTGTAAGTCTGATCCCATGTTACCAATTATTGGATTCTGGATGTCAGTGTAATTCTGTTCATCCTTATTCTTGTTATATCTTGTGTGTTTGATATAATCTAATAAAGATTTAGAATTCCAAAAAACAAAGACAGAGGCTATGGTTCTGTGTATGAAAACTCGATGGAAATCTGTGTGTTTTTGTAGAAACTTCAGCTGTGTTTGCAGCCAAGAAGTCATTCACACTTGAGTGCAACTCACACAGCAGGAAAATCAATGTGTGATGGAGTATTCGCCGACCTGTGCTGGCTGACGGATTTGGTTTCCTCTATGATACATTATTACAAAAATCAAAAATGGAGAAATGTGTTCACCAAAAAGCCTAATCTAGCCTCTTTTGAATTCTAAATTAAATAATTCTTTTAATAAGCAGTAAACTTCTTAGACTAGGATGGTGCACCATCTTATACTCAGAAGGGTTCCCAACACTGCAGAGCAGGAGAGAGAATTAGGAGGTTGGCACTTACCCTAAACACACACAACCTGTTCACATAGCCAGTTCTAAACCATTTTTGGTGGTGCACAGTGGCCAGACTGATGCAACTGCACAGGTGTGAATGCCACCATTTCATTGTTTCTGCGTTGTGTGTGGCACTGTCACCTCAGTCCCTCTTTTCCTGTGATCGCCTTGCAGATTAGAAGTTTTCTTTGAACGTGTGAACAGCCGCACCTCCTATAATGACTGAAAGGCTGTTCCCAGCCTGCACTGCTGCTCATTTCCTACCTGCACTTCTGCAGAAATGGTAAGTGAGCCGAATGTGCAGGGTGAATACTACTGACTGATGTGCTGCTGTGTATTTCTGGGCTGGCTGCGATAACACTGGAGTGAAATCAAAAGTACAATTTAGAAGCAATTCTACTCACAGAATAAAAAATGATGAATTAAAGCACCCTTAATGTGGCTGAAATCTATTAAGGGGGTAGTTTTCACAAATGTTGGTGGTCACTGATCCCAAGAACAGGAAACAAATGCACTGAGCAAACACACTAGGGCTAACAAACCCGATCACTTTTAAAAATCGCCCGCTTTCCTGCTTGTAACTGGGAAAGGATTTGAGGTTGTCACTTGTCACATGCAGACCCCCATACCATCACCAGAACTCCACCACCCCTTCACCACTGGAACATCCCTGGAGTCACCAGAAAGAATCAAACAGTAATGTAATATTTAACAAGTAAGTATCTCCAGGGTTTATGCAGCCAAGCTGAGCCTCTGTAAGAGGGTTGATTGACTTATTCCCATATCAATCTGCTCTGCAGGCTGCAGCCCTCCGCTTTGAGTCAGACATACCACCCACACCATCCACACACTTCATCGGCTGAGTCCAGTGGACCTATGGGCTGTAGTAGGGTAACTGACCACCCACACCAAAACACTTTATTGGTTGATTGTAGCTGCTGCTGAAATAAAAAAAACAAACATTTTAAACACCCTTGATAACTTCTGGTCCTTCTATGCTGTGCCTTACAAGAAGAGTCCAGTATGCCAGCTTTCTATAACACTACAACTCTCAGGTTGTCTCCAGTTTCTAGGGGACTGAGGCGGGTTCCCTCAAATTGCGCAGGTGGGGTCACTACCATCACTGTCGGGTCCTAAATCTAATAACTGGGGCCCTGGGGGAGGGTTAACACTGCTTGCCATTCTAAAGCATGTTGGTGTCTGGTAGCACAGTGGGAATCCCAGAGAGGGTGGCACACTAAATCAAAGTGGCTCACTTCCAGATGCTGGAGGTGGTGTTGCCTTTCTACATCATTGCAATGACAGACTCATAATTCATATCAGAAGAAGCACCGTCTCTAACGATCTCCCTCTCGCACACATTCCATTTCACTGATTACTGAATAAAAAAAAAGGCAATCAGAAATAAGTGTATGACACCTCCAGTGTAATATGTATACACTTATTTCTGAATATATTTTTTTATTTGGTAATCACTGAAGTGGAATGTGTATGTGACAGAGATAGTTAGAGATGGTGCTTCTTCTGATATGATTTATGAGGAGAGCACACTGATGTTCCCAGTCGGTGACTGAAGGACTGGAAGTGGATGTGGGGGCGGCCGGGAAAAAGGAAATCTGTCCGTCTACCACTCTGTTTCTGTGGGCCACAGATCAGTACAGCAGAGCCACAGAACTAATGGCAAAAGAAAATCTGTCTGAGTCTCGCAGTCTCTTCTCTCTCACCCGCAGATGACCACAGCAGAGCCAGAGAATTAATGCTGCGTACTCTGCTGGGTGAAAGCACAGCACAGTGATGTCCCACTGCTGGTGACCACAGGAGTGCAAGTGGACAGTGTGCCTGTCCGTGTGTGTGGGGGGAGGCAGAGAGAGGGCAAAGGAAATCTGTGGGTCTCGCACTCTGTTGAGTGCTGACTGTTGAAGATAGTGGCTGCACCATGACTGAAGTGTGTGCACTCCCACTGTAGAGGAACTTCTGCTTGTCGGGGGCTGAATTGGGGGGGACTTCCCCACAGACCTCACCATTACAGGAGAGCACAGTGATATCCCACTGTCGGTGACCATAGAACTGGAAATGGGCACTGTTGGGGGGGCAGACCGGGAAAAATTTAATCTGCCTGTCTCATGCTCTCTTCTCTCTCTGCGCAGATCAGTACGGCAGAGCCACAGAAGGAATAGTGCTTTCTCTCCTGGTTGGAAGCACATTATGCAACAATGAAATAGTACAGGGGGCAGCTGCAATAATCAGGGACCACTTGCCATTGTACTGTCAGCCCAACACAGAGATGAATGGCTGACGCTGCAATGATGAGGAGTCCCCTGATTGCAGCAGCCAAATCATTTCAAGTTGGTTGCACTTTTGGAAACCAATGTCATCAGCCTAGTGGGCCTGCATCGGTCCACCAGTGCCAAGCCCCCAAATGCAATGCCACCATTGGCAGCCACAGTGCTGTACTACTACAACCCGCTTCTCTTCTAAGCTGCCACATAATGTTTCTTGTGCATGCGTGCAAGCAAACATAAAAAGGAGGTGATCCTGCCACTGTACAGGTTCCTGGTGAGACCCCACCTTGAGTACTGCATCCAGTTCTGGAGACCTTATCTCAGGAAGAACATAGATTGGAGACAGTACAGAGGAGGGCAACAAAAATGATACACAGTCTCCATAAGTTTCCATACAAAAGCATGTTACAGGAACTCAACATGTACTCCCTGGAACAACGCAGGGATAGAAGCGACATAATTGAGACATTCAAGTTTCTGAAGGGTATAAACAGAGTCTCCACCCAGGAACTCTAATGTCAATAGCACTAGTAGGACACAAGGACATGAAAGGGTGGCTGACCCATGGAATGGTCTACTGACAGGCATCATTGGCTCCAAAACAGTAGTGGAATTTAAAGAAACTTGGAACAGACACAAGGGGATTGTCTCACAGAAATCCTAAAGAGGGGGGCAGGGCTCAGGGCAGACTAGATGGATCTTTGGTCCCCATCTGCTGTCAAACAATTTCTATGCTTCTATGAGAGAGGTTGAACCCCTCTCCCCCTGTTCAGGCAGTGGAGTCCTTTTTCTGTCCCGTGTCCTTTGTTTAACCCTTGGTCTGATAAGACAGGGGTTTAGATTTTGAAAGGGTGACACAGGGCTTGTATGAAGCTCTGCTTCAAAGCCATTTTGTGGTGCAGCTGCACCAAACTCCTTTTCTGCAGCTGCACCAGATTTTCTATTTGCAGGAGCAGTTGCAACAGTTACCTCAGTTTACAGCAGTGTGCACTAGATATTTGACACAAGCGCCTTAAAAAGGGTCCCCCTGAATGCCACAAGCTAGACCAGGGTCTCCAGTAGCTGGTCTAACTTGTGGCATTAGGCACATGGGATTGAAAATCCTGATCGCCGGACAGGAGAATGCTGCAAGCCCCATGCACCAAATGACCAAGGCACCATGGGCTCGCAGCTTTCTCAACGCTTTGAAAATCCAGTCCTGGGTCTCCTGCTCATCTTTTCTGTCCTGTTCTTCCCCATTTCCTCTCTGTTGCCCAGCACATAGTGCCTTCCCTTATTAGTTGGGCAGTTTGCCTGGTGCTCATACAGCACTGTAGCTCCATACAAAAGCTGATAAAGATTTCCAGTCACAGAGCAGGTTAGCAGCTAAGATCTGAGCTCCCTACAAAACCTGCTGGCAAACCTACTATTCAACCTTTATTGACTACTTAAAACCTTCAAAATGTCTGGAGGAGGTCATACGTTCTTTATCAATTCTATTTTCCATCGTTGGAGTTTGCAGTAAAGTTGTTTGAACTCCTGCTAATTTTCGGCTTGCATCTCCTTTATTTCCTGTGAGACAATCCCCTTGTGTCTGTCCCAAGCTGCTTTGAATTCCCATATTGGCTTCAGCTCCCCCCCCCCCGTTGTATTGTACTGTACTTTTATGTCCTGTGTTTTTCCTTTACCACTTTGAATTACTGTATTATACATGCTATTAGTATGTTGTGTATTATGTTGATGTTGTACTTTGATGAGGAGCTTTTGTAAATGAGTCTCTGACTCAAAGGTTGTAAATCCGATTTACTCAATAAATAAATAAAATAAATACAAATAAAATAAGGACTGTACGACCAGATCTCGGCACAGAAATAAACTTCAGACTAAGGATGGGGCTGGATTATCATCTAGAAGTGTGGACCTGAGCCGGAGTCCATCTCCATCCAGCATGGTGGACCAGCATTACAAAACGGATGATGAGGCAGAACAGTTGTCTCGCTTGTGCTTTGAAACACTGTTACATAGAAACATAGAAGTTGACGGCAGATAAGGACCGCAAGGCCTATCCAGTCTGCCCATTTCTTTTTCTACCTTATAAATGTGCCATCGGCCTTTGCTCTGTCAGTGACCTATCTATTCATAGTCATATGTATTGCTCCCTTATGCCTATCCCATGCCTGTTTGAAGCCCTGCACTGTATTCATAGCCACCACTTGTGGTAAGCCATTCCATGCATCCACCACCCTTCTGTGAAAAGAATTTCTCACATTCCCCTTAATCGGCCTCCCTCTAATCTCATGCTGTGTCCTCTTGTCCTGCTATTTTCTTATATTTAAACATGTTAGACTCTTTCACCTTGTTTATGCCCTTAAGGTGTTTGAATGCCTCGATCATATCACCTCTCTCCCTCCTTTGCTCAAGGGTATACATGTTGAGCTCCGTTAATCTGTCCTCATATGTCTTCTGATGCAGTCCCTGCACCATTTTGTTGCCCTTCTCTGGACTGCCTCAATTTCGGATTAATGTCCTTGTGAAGGTGTGGCCTCCAATACTGCGCAGTACTCCAGATGGGGCCTAACCAGTGTCTTGTACAAAGGATTAATACCTCCTCTTATGACTTGAGATACCCTACTATACACCCTAACACCCCCTAGCCTTACCTACTGCTTTAGAGGTCTGCTTGGATGATTTTAGGTCATCAGTGATGATGATGCCCAAGTCTCTTTCTTCCTTTGTGACTGCTAGCAACTCCCCTCCCAGCCTATAGGTGGCTTCAGGGTTTCTCTTCCCTATGTGCATGATTTTGCACTTCTTTGCATTAAATCCCAGTTGCCACTCTTCTGACCATTCTGCTAGTTTATCCAGATCTCTTCTCATTCTGCCCACCCCATCTGGATCATCTACTCTGTTGCAGATCTTGGTGTCATCTGCAAACAGACAAGCCTTACCCTCTAGTCCATCTGCAAGGTCATTAATGAAGATGTTGAAGAGGACTGGCCCCAGGACTGATCCCTGAGGTACCCCACTTGTGACTTGCATCTCTTCTGACTGTATACCATTTACCACCACTCTCTGTTTTCTGCCCGTCAAACAGTTTACCACCCAGTTGGCCAACTTCTGACCCACCTCGAGCCTACCCAGTTTATTTATCAATCTTCTATGTGGAACAGTGTCAAAAGCTTTGCTGAAGTCAAGGTAGGCGACATCAACTGCTCCCCCTTGGTCCACCACTCTGGTTACCCAGTCAAAGAAATCTATGAGATTAGTTTGACAGACCTTCCTTTGTAAACCCATGCTGTCTTGGATCCTGTGCCCCTATGGATTCCAGGTGTTGCACTATCCTTTCCTTAAGGAGTGCCTCCATAATCTTGCCCACTACTGAGGTAAAGACTGACCGGTCTGTAGTTCCCGCCTCCTCCCTGCTACCACTCTTGTGGAGGCGGGATCACATGAGCCTTCTCCAGTCTTCTGGGACCTCTCCCTGTGCTCAGAGACTCACTAAATAATTCTGCTAATGGCTCTGCTAGTTCCTCCTTTAGCTCCTTAAGTACCCTGGGATGTATGCCATCAGGTCCCATTGCCTTATCCACCTGAGCTTAGCAAGCTCTTGTGGGACCCTTTCTTTTGTGAGAGTGTGCTCACCTCCCTCCCCCTGTGTCCATGATGCTGAGCTGTGGGCCCTGCCTACCTTCTCTTCAGTAAATACTGAGCAAAAGTATCTATTTAGGATAGATGCCCTTACAGGGTCCTCCTCCTCACATGCTCCCTTTTCTCCATTAAGCTTAGCAGCAATACCCCTCTGGACTTTCTCCTTTCACTAATGTATCTATAGAAAGTCTTGTCACCTTCTTTACTGTTCGTGCTAGTGTTTCCTCAGTTTGGGACTTTGCCTGCCTTACTGCCTTACCTGCTTCCCTTAGGGCAGTTTGGTATGCCTCCATATCTTCATCCCGCTGTGTTCCCTTATATTTCCTGAAGGCCAGCCTTTGGCTCTGACCTTTCTGCTACTGTATTTGAGAACCAAAGCGGTTTCCTTCTTCTTTGCACTTCCTTTTCTGTCTAACACAATGGGATGTTGCTTCAAGTATTGCATCCTTAATGCTTGCCCACTTTGCCTGTACCCCTCACCTGTGTTTTTTTTGCCAGGGCTAGCTTAACTCTGTTGGCCATCTTATCAAAGTCAGCTCCTCTGAAGTCTCATATTTTTGCCTTGGAATGGGATGATTTAGATGTAGTAGCCAAATTGAACCATACCATGTGATGGTCACTGGCTCCTCAGGTGACCTTCTACCTGGAGATCTGTGATCCTTCTTTGTTAGTCAGTACTAGATCTAGGATAGCCCTGTCTCTTGTGGGTTGCTGTACCAGTTGTTTGAGGCCCTCCCCTGCAGGGAATCCACTATGAGTCTAGTTCTGGCAGATGTTCCTGCTGGTATTGACCAATCTGTATCCGGCATGTTGAAGTCTCCCATTATCAGAACCTCCCCTTTAGCTGTCATGTTTTGTATATCTTCTAACAGTAATGTGTCTATGTCTTCCCTCTGGTCTGGGGGCCTGTAGACAACCCCAGTTGAAAGAAGTAAAGAAAATGCGAGCTGAAAATTTGCAGGAGTTCAAACAATTTTACTGCAAACTCCAATGGCTGGAAAATAGAATTGATAAAAAAGAATGTATAGCCCTTACTGAGGACAGCGCAGTGCAGCTCAGCACAGCAGTGGAGGCACTTTTGCAACAGATGGCTGACCTCTGAGACAAGTGTGTTGACTTAGAGAGGCACTCCTGCCAGGATATTTTATGGATATGTGGACTCCCGGAGGGGTCAGAGACTGGCAAAATTACAGAATATATGGTGGATCTCCTGATGGATGTGTTGCAGTTACCCCCCCTTCCTGGCTACCAACTAGGAACAGGGAGGGCCCATACAGCCCTACAACCTAAACCCACAGACATCAAAGCTCACCCTTGGTCAGCAATTCTAAAATTCGATAGTTTCAAAGTTAAAGAAGACATCCTTAGACGTGCTTGCCAACAAAAAGAAATAAAATTCTTGGATGCACGTTTATACTTTGATCATGATTTTCCACCAGAAATACGACAACATCGCTTACAGTATGGTGAAATAATAAAAGTCTTGCGTTCAAAGCAAATTTGTTTTCATACTCCACATCCAGCTCAGATGCAGATTTTTTGGCCAGATGGGTCCTTCAGTGTACCAATCACTGGAGGATGCCCGGACTGTATTGGTGGAGGGAAGCTTCCATCTGCTACTTCCTCTTCCGCATTGGAGCAATGGCAGCAGCAACCTAAAGATCCCATCAAATCCTGACAACTAGTGACTCAGTGAAAATGTGGTTCCTTCAGAAAATCATATAGACCCTCAGCATTGTAGACCCTTCAGAAGCTCCTGCAGAAACTTCAAAATCAACGCCAACTGGACTGCATGGAATCAATGGGCTGACAGATGCCAACACCAAGTATGAAGACTCCCATCTTTCTCTCACACCAGCACCGTGAGTACCTTGCAACCACTAGTGGCCGAAGGAGCTATTCAACTCACTTTCTTATAGACCAGAGCCAATCTTACTTACATTTTCACCACCTTGACTCTTGGTTCCCAGTCGGTTCAACTGTAAGCAATTTGTGTTTTTTTCCTCAGTGGTCTGTGCAGATTACTAAATTAGAATGAGCCATTTCATTAGACTGCATGTATTAATAAGGTCAATGTATGTAAATATTGAGTGCAGCGGATGCTTTCTCTACATAATATATGGACTATTGCCTTAGTACTGTTATTCATTTAAAGGGATTGTCAACCTTTAAAACATTTACAGAGAGCATAGAAGGGAATCTGGCAAGGAGGGTTGTGGATGTTTTGTTTCCTTGCTTTTCTCCCCTCCTTAATCTGGTTCCCACAATGTCCTTGGGTCATTTTCTCTTCCATCAAACTTTCTCTTTAAAGCGTGGGATATTTGGGTGCCTTACTTGAACAGCTGTAACAGAAGGAGATGACCATATAGCAGCACCTCCCTCCCAAATGCGAGGGAGGAAGGGAGGGAGGGAGGGGGAAGGGATACTTACTCAAAGAAATACAATTTGGATATAAGCTTAAAGAGGTACACATTGGGGAGCCAGTTAGATTATTCAGTATAGCTGGATTTCAGCTTTATTTTTACTATTTATTTTTACACCGTTGAACATGAAAAGGTTGAACGGACCCTCAACATTGTACTTGGTCATATTACTCTTTATAAATTTTACTTTCAGCAGGCGGGGTGTGTGTGGGGGGACCTTCTTGGTTTACTGCAAACACCCTTACATGCCCCAGCATTGCTGGTGCCCCCTGGCATCAAATTACTTTTCCGCCTTGGCAGACATAGAGCCCAGAGATCCATCCAGGGCTCAGGAGGAGAGCTACGTACATAGTGGCAAAAATCTCTCTTTCAGTCTTCCCTTGTTGCAGCTTGCTAGGAACAGCTGGCCAGGGCAGGCCACAGAGATCCCGCTATTGGGACCTCCACTCTTGGAAGACTTGTACTGTTATTAACTACACTAATTCTATTGTTTCATGTTTTTGTTGATGTTGGAAATGTTTTACTAGTGTTTATGGTTGCCAGGGGAAACTGCATCCTTAAAATTAAGTTTAGTAATGGGAGTAGGGCAAAATACAAAATGAATGTTTAAAACTCAGCCACACTACTACATATGGGATAATGGCTAAGCAGGGTACAACTATTCTTTTATATAACGTCCACGGTCTCACACATCCAATTAAGAGGAGTAGAGTGATGGTGTTTCTCAAAAAGTTTGGGGCAGATTTTTTACTGCTTGAAGAGACTCATTTCAGCAACGCAGAGCATGATGAGCTCTGGAAATTTGAGTACGGCACTGTGACTGCCTCCTTTAATCAGAAGGGGCACCGATGGGGTGTAGCGATTTTAATCCCCAATAGAGTTCCCTTTGAAGTCTTGGACTCAGAGCTGGATGGGAAGGGCCGATATGTTTTGTTAAAGGGCTGGTACAATGGGGACATCCTCACTTTGGTTTCAATATATGCCCCGGATCTGATTACCTATTCTACCGTAACCTCTTCCTTAAAATCTCAGCATGGTCAGAGGGTTATTCATGGCATGTGACTTAAATCTTCTCCTCTATCCACCACTAGATACTACCAGGGCCGGCCTTAGCTAGGTACAAACTGTGCCCCTGCACCTTGGGGGCCCATACTTTTTTCTTGAGAAAGCAAAAATAATTTAAAACGTTTAAAAATGCCAACATTTTGTTATAGATGAAAATGTTTACCAGCAAATCAAAGTGGAAGACAACTGGCTCTGCTACTGTTACGAAAGGTGGGGGCAGCTTTGCTGCAGTGGAAAAAATTAAGGTTAAGCAAGTGCTAATGGTTTTCATGGCCATACTTTACATCTCCCAGGCTGACTCCTTTCACAAACAAAGGGCTATATTGACAAGAGAATTTGTTAGTAACCTGGACATGTAGCTGAAACAATGAATGATATGACAAAATATGTTTCAAAAGTATGTGAGCACTCAAAATCAGGGGTCGATCTTAACATTGTTTTACTAGCCTAAACACTAGTGCAAATTGTCCAGGACTAATGCAGCTAACTCTCTACTTGTCCGTCTTGACTAGTGCAGGTTTTCATGGTTGTTAATGAAGTTAAAAAAGTCTACTTTAGCAGGCTGTAGTCCTCATACTAATCTCACTCAGTGTTCCAGATGGCCTGGTGTGATTAACAGCTCATTAAGAGCTGCAATTATCTGGCAGTTCATGAGGTGGATCCCACAAAAGACTAAATGTAAGTCATTATCACTCCACTGTTAGGACTTTCAGCTAGTGTCCAAGGTGTGAGCAAGGGTAGAGTGCTGTTAAGTCAATAGCTTCCAGTTTTCTGAATGTGTCTCTGTCTAAAAATTTGTCCCATATTATTAAGACCAGTGCCTCTCATTTCCCTACATTTTGAGTGTCTGTATCCAATATTTCAGTTACAAAATGTAAAGAGGTATAAGGAGAGAGGTATAAGGTTCATCCCTGCAGGTGGTGGGTTTTATCCCAGCCTCACCATAACTTCCCTCTCCCTTCTAAATCCCTGGACATCGCTGCCGACTAGACTCTGAAATGACAATCCACAGATCTATAGCTGCCATTACTGGCAAGTGTAGGGGTCCCCAGCTCGTCTAATGGACCATGCCAGCCATCACTATCTATACAATCCCACCCTTACCCCACCCAGCATGTCATTTCATCCTAAAAACAAAACTTTGGATCATGTATGGTACAAAAATAAACTTTAATAAAATACATAATCTGAAAGCTTAAAATAGGCATTCCTGGGGTACATAGATCATCCTATATAGCATTAGTTCTCACACTTTTGGAGGCAATATAGCACAGTGGTTTAAGGCTCTGAGCTGCAAATCTGGAGACCTGGGTTTGAATCCCACAGCCCCCCCTGCATACTGTGTGATCCTGAGCAAGTCACTTAACTTCTCTGTGCTCCCAGGTTGCACCTGTAAACAAGCTTTCAGCTTAGTGTGTCTCACCTGTTAAACAATTGGGAAAAAAACAACTTTCTGATAGTGAGCCTCCCCAAGCCATAAAAAAGATTTCAAGACTCTCTCAAATTTGTAAAAAAATATTGGGCTTCCCCACAGAAAAAAATAACCCCTACTTTGCACAGTACACCTGGGATAAAGTGAAACTAATAAAGTTGACTGAGTATATTGTCTTTATATTCAACTTATTGCTCTTCACCCCAACCTGGCACCCCAGGTTATACTTGTCACTCCTTTTTTCTGACTCTTGGGCCCTTGTTACTCTGTTTCCTCTCTATCTGGAACAGTCAAACCTAACCACTTCATCTCTCCCCCCTTACCCTGTTGTTATGCAACTTCATGTACTCTTACCTCAGGTCACACTTGAAAACATGCATCGGATCTCTGTGCCTTTCCCAGTCACTAATTTACATATAAATACCTACTATAGAAATGAGCCTTGACTCAGTGTGTCTTTTCAAGTTACTAATTTGCATATGAATACCTATTGTAGAAATGAGCATTTACTCACCATGCCTTCCCAAGGCATTATTTTACATATGCACACCTATAAACAAGCTTTGACTCAATGAGAACTTCCTGGTCAAATATTTGTGCATAAGTAAAGAAATTCACCTGCAATTATCCATATTTAATTTGTTTCACACAAAACAGCCAAAACTTAAAATTTAAATACTGTACATTCTCAGACTTTACTGGGCCTCCCCTGGAACAATTTGAGGCCTCTCCTGGGAGGCTGGCCTCACCATTTGAGAGTCATCGCTGTGCTAGGGTGTTGTCCTTTCCTGGAAGATGGACAGCCTTTATGGAAACTCCCAAGGAGTAAGCCAGGCTCCAAATTTCCATGGCCTCTGTGCAGAGAGGACCCGACCTGGTACCTCCCTCCTTGTTTATGTAGTGCATTGTGGTGGTATTGTCTGCGCTAACCTGTACCACCTTTTCTTGAACCAGTATTGTAAAGGCTTTTAGTGCCAGAAACACTGATCTGAGTTCCAACAAGTTTATATGCTGAAGTGACTCTGCACTTGAGGAAGTGCCCTGGGTTGAGTGGTCCCCTAGATGGGCATCACACCCCAATAGAGATGCATCTGTTGTGAGAACAACTAATGGTGACTCTCATTGGAAGGGAACCAGCTTCCCTCAGGTTGGATTCCTCTTTCCACCACTGAAGTGCTTGTAACAAAGTTTTTGTTACTGGAATCAGCTTCGAAAGGGAATCTCTTTTCTCTGTCACCAGTGTGCCCTTAGGTGGAACTGGATGTCACTCATCTGAAACCTGGAGCCTAGGACTGTGCCTGTGGCTGCAGTCATGTGGCCCAGGAGCTGTAGAAACTGTCTTGCAGTTTTTTGCTTGTGCAGGTGGAAAGAATTTGCGATGAGCTGGAGACTTCTTACCCTGTCCGAAGGCAGGTAGGCCCTGTCTTGCAGGGTGTTGATCTCTGCTTCTATGAGCTGCAGTACTTGTGCTTGTAGAAGGACTGATTTTTTGTGATATATCAAGAACCCGAGGGACTCCAGGAGCCCTTGGGTGGTCTGCTGATGTCTGACCTGTTCTGGTGATTTTTCTGCCACTAATTAGTCATCCAAGTATGGAAACACTGTGACACCCTGTCTTCGAAGGTGTGCCACAACCACTGCCAAGCACTTTTAATACCCTTGGGACTGAAGTAAGGCCAAAAGGCAGGGTTGAAAACTGGGAATGGCCTGATGGGAGTCTGAACCTGAGGTATTTTCTGTAGGACTCCATTATGGGGATGTGGAAATAGGCATCTTTTAGGTCCAGTGATGCCAACCAGTCTCCTTTTTGGAGTGTTGGCAGAATCAGTGCCAGAGTTACCATTTTGAACTTTGTTTTTTTCAAATGCTTGTTTAGTACCCTGAGGTCCAAGATAGGCCACCACTCCCTATTTTTCTTTGTGGTAAGGAAGTACCTGGAATAGAAACCCTTTCCTTTCTGCTGAACTGGGACAGCTTCCACTGCCCTTGACAGCAGCAGGTTTCGAACCTCTGCCTCCAGCAGCTTCTTTTATGCGAGGGAGAGTGAACTAAATGTCCTGGTTCTCAGAAGAGGAAGGATTTGGAATTCAGAGATAGTCCCTGACTCACTACCTCCAGGACCCACTTGTCTGGGTGATCCTTTGCCAAGCCTGGAGGTAGTGAGACAGTCTGCCTCCGACAGGTAGAGAGGAGGCAGCTTGTGAAAACATGTCAGGGTGTTTGTTTACTCTGGGGTTGAGGTTGGGTTTGAGATCCTGCCTGGAACCCCTTCTGCCTCTACCTCTGAAGTACCCTTGCTGGGGGTACTGTTGGTATTGGGATACAGCCATTGCCTGGAAAAATGGCCTAGTGTGAAAGAACCTGCCCCTGCCTCCCCTTCCTTAGGGTCTGGTGGATGGTGAGACTTTCTCCTTAGCAGAATTACTCTTGAAGGTGGCCTTGTATTCATCCACCTTCTTCATGTAAGCCACTTTTCATTCACCGAAAAGTGAATTTCCCTCAAAGGGGAAGTCCAGAGCCTTTGTTTGAGTATTCTGGGTAAGATTTGTAGCTCTTAGCCAGGCAAACCTACGTTGAGCAACAGTGTTTGCCATCCACCTGGCTGCTGTATCATTGGTATCAGCAGCCATTTGGAACTGATACTTGGCTGTCTCTAAGCCAAACCTAACAGTTTCTGCCAGGTCATCAGACAAGGATAAAGGGACTTTTTGTGCCATAGCCAGTACAGACTGCCATAAAGACTTCTGGTACTGGGCAGCATAGGCCTGGAAATTTGCCTATCTAACAGCCAAGGAAGCTGACAAGTATCCTTTTTTTGTCATACTGTCAATCTTCCTGGACTCCTTATCTGGTGGATAAGAAGCCAGAGGCACCTTAGCCTTGTCACAGGTAGCTGCCTGCACCACCCCCTAGTGATAAGGGTGGGAAAACAGAAACTCTTCCCCTTCCCTTTCCAATTGGTACTTCTTATCCAGCCTCTATCGGGGAATTAGGGGTCTGTAAAATCTTCAGTGCATCTTTCTTGAATAATTGATTGACAGGTCAGAGGAGTGTCTTTGTGGGGGTTAACCCCATCATTTCAAGTTATTCCACCTGTTCTCCATCCTCTATTTCTTCTCTTGTGGTGATTTCCAAGGCATCAGCCATTTTCCTCTCAAAAGTAAAATGTGAGGAATAATCCTCAGGGTTCTAAGAGGTGAACCGAAATCTTGCTCAGGGGATACCTCAGGCTCAATAGGTTCCCCTTCCTCCTCCTCACATCACCATAATCCTCTTCCTCCATAAATGAGGATTTTACCTGTGCTGCCAGTCTGTCCAGCTGGGGCCTGAACAGGTGGCTGCTGGCCAGTGGGAAAAAGACCCTGTAAGGCCTGTACCACTTTAAAGGCCTGAGCTACTTCTTGAGAAGGCAAAGCCAGAACACCAACAGAAGTCCCCTTTTTCTCAGTTGGGGGTTCTGTGTGCTTTACTTTCTTTGTATTTTTAGAGGGAACTGGGGAGTCAGCCAGTTCAGCAAGCCTCTTAGTGCCATTATCACCCATCTCAGGGGTTCAGGCAATTATTGTCGTGGTTTCACCCACAACAGAAGAGAGTATCGACTGGTCAGAGCCAGAGGGACCCTTAGGTGGAGGAAGTTTTTTCTTAAGCCGTTACAGGCATATCTCCACTGTTTTCTCTGGGAAGGTTTTACAGATATCATAATCTTCCTTAAGGTGATCAAAGTCAAGGCAAGACACACATAAACTATGTTTGTCTGCCTTAGCAAACACTTCCCCACAATCAGAACAATTTTTAAAACCAGGTTCACCAGTTTTCTTCTTAGGTTTCTCTGACATTTTATTGGTAACCAATAAAAATGTTAACCACTAAGTAATTTTAGAGTTTTAACAAAAGTTTAGCAGTTGCAGTTGGTTCCGGAACTGATAATGAACTGATAGGAACCAGAACCGATGAAGAAAATGAACCGAGACTAGTGGTTCAGTAACTGATAAAGCGGTTACAAAAAATAAATATTTAAAAAAACTTTAAGCTAAACTAACAGGGTTTGTCAGTCAGAAAACCCCGAAAATAACTTGGTTCCCACCAGTTATACCGAACCTTGAGGAACCGATAAAAAATACTAAAATAACGCTAAAACTAGGTTTGATTACAAATAGCAATAAGTAAAAGGCAGCAAATGAAAGAAAAAAGATACTTATATATTTTTATAAGTTTCTTCACATCACAGGAACAAGCTGAAGAGCGAGACTCCGAGCGACTAGACTTCACAGGCAGAAAGTGAAATCTGAGGAGTTTTAGAACTAAGGCAGTTAGTTCAAGGCAGCATTTGAATAGTTGTCACATGCAAAGAGTTCCATCATTTGCATGTGTTCTATCCTTTTCGGGCAGTTCTGTCTTAAAGGGACACTGTAGAAAGTTATGAATACCCGAGTATTACTGGGGTTGGAATGCTACCCATAAAAACACAACAATGCAAACTACAGTTTTACCTATCACTTTTTATTCAGGTACATTTAAATATGGATACTTTAGGAGAATGCATATTGATTCTGACAATATGAACTTTATAAACAGCTGCCAATTAGCACAAATTTCCTGTCCCCTTTAAAGCAGCAGTGCAACGGAAAAAGTTATTTCCAAAAGCTAATTTTTTACTTTGGTTATACAAAATATTGGCATAGCTGTTGATTTGGGTTTTCTGGGTGCCTCCTATGCTGTGTACTGTACCTTTGCATTTCTGTCTGGACCCTTACCCTCCTCTGGTCCTCAGTATTATTTCTATGCAAAAATGAGTCGGCCATCTATTTTTCTTGATAAATAATTACTTTAAACTTTCATAAAATCCTTAAATGTTAATGAAAACTGAACATTTTACCACTAAAATAAACTAGAAGACATATGGCATCAATTAGGAAGAAAAAAGGTGGGGTCAAATTTGAACCCACTTTTGTTGCACCGCTGCTTTAAAATACCTATGTACCGTTGCAGAACAAGACTGATATTTAAAAAAATAGATGATCACTTGCAGATGTTAAATAATAGGGCTGAATTAACGATTGCAAGTCAACACGATAATACCTTTGACGCTGACAGTGCAGTCATACAGAATTCCCACCACAATCGCCCTTCGTAAGCACATGTCATCACGTTGACGCGCACAGGGAGTGAGTACGATTGAGTCAAAGTGAACTATGCACACGCATTCCATGTTGACCATAGTGGCTTTTTCTTTCATTTTGATTTGTTTATTTGCTTCACACAAAGGCTTGCTGCCTCTGTGATGGCAGTTTTGATGATTCCCCATTGCTGCTCCGCACCTCCTTCTAGCCTGTTTGCTAGTGCTTTTCTGAGGTACTCTCCCATCTTGCCAAAGTCAGCCCTCCCGAAGTCCAGTACCCTCACTTTTGTATGGCTTGACTCTGTAGCTGAGTTTAATGTGAACCACACTGTTTGATGGTCACTTGTTCCCAGATGGCAACCCACTTCTAGATCTGAGATCCTTTCACTGCCCCGTTTGAGAGTATGAGGTCTAAGATTGCTCCCTCACGAGTGGGTTCGAAACTAGCTGTCTGAGGCCTGCCACCTGTGGGGCATCAAGAATAGCCCTGCTCTTGGATGTGGCTGCAGCAAATGTGCTCCATTAACATCTGGCATATTCAGGTCTCCCATCAACAGTATTTCCCCTTTCTCTGCCATCCTAAGAATGCTTTCTATCATATCCTTGTCCATTCCTTCCCCCTGACATGGGGGTCTATACACAACCCCTGTGCGGATTGTGGTGCCCTTTCCAGTCTCCAAGGTGACCCACAGTACCTCCTCTCCTGCCTGTTTACTCTTTTGCTCAGTTGCTTTTATCCCTTCCTTTACATAGAGAGCCACTCCTCCCCTCTTCTCCGCCCATCTCTCCTGTAGGTTATGTACCCTGGTATGTTAACATCCCAGTCATGATTCTCTGTGTACCATGTTTCTTTGACTGCTACAATATCCAGGCATCCTTCTTCCATCAAGGCCACCAGCTTAGGGAGCTTGTTGCTCAGACTACGAGCATTGGTACTCATTACCCTCCATTTCTTGATGGCCTTACCCTTTTTTGACCCATCCATGTTCTTATTGCATTTGTTACTTTCTCCATTTACCCCTGCGCTTCTCTCTATTGACATCTCTATGTTGGTGTTTACAGCACTTACTACCAAGACTTTTTGGGGGGGGGCTAGGATTTCCCTGCTCCTTTCCAGTGCTTCCCCCCCTTAGCTAGTTTAAATGCTTGCCAATGAAGCATTTAAACCTATCACCTAGGATCCTGGTTCACCTCCTGGATAGATGCAGCCCATCATGCCAGTATAGGCTTGCATCACTCCAGGTGGACCCCCAGTCCCCAGTGAAGCCAAATCTCTGAGCTCCACACCAGTTTTTCAACCACTGATTGCATCCCATGGTGCAGAACACCCTAGCCTCTCCTATGCCATAGATGGGCAGCATCTCTGAGAAGGTTACCATGCATTGCTATTTGTCTAAGGCCCCTCCCCAATTCCACAAACTCTTCCTGCACTTCTCTAATCCCTTTCTTAGCCAAGTCATTTGTCCCTAGGTGGACAATGACATCCAGCTCCCTCCCCTGTGCAGCTGCTCCAGCAATCCTGAGGATTCGCTCCCTGTCCCTCCAAGCCATGGCACCAGGCAGGCACCTTACTTCCCTCTCCCCTTCTTCCCCAGTTCTACCTTCCTAATGATGGAGTCCCCCACCAGGAGTTGTTTCCTTCCCCTGCTGGGTCCCCTGCCACCCTCCTGTGGGTCTCCTTTGTGAAGGTTCCCAGCATCCTCCTTGGTCTCCACTGCAGGTGCCTCCATAGAGGACCCACACTTTGCCAGAATGGCATAGGAATTGTGGAGAGGTACAACTAGAGGGATGCACCTCTGTTCCACCCTCACCCTCCCTGAGCCCATTGTGGTCCAACCGCTCCTCTTTCTTGGCAACCTCTGAGGCAATGGCAGTGGCACTGGTGGTCCCTGGATGGAAGAGGAGGACCCACAAATCCTGGCCAACTAAGCCTGGAGATGAGCAACCTCCTCTGTAAGCCCAGAGAGGTGCCTGCAGATGGGACAACACCGCATCCTCCAGAACGTTTCCCGGAAGACTGCTGCTCCACAGCCACTGCACTGCATCACTCCCATCATGTCTTGTTTCTGGCCCCTTAACTGTTTGCAATCCTTACTCTTTCCTCTGTTTTTTTTTCTTCTCTCTCTCCTTATTTTATACCTGTGTGCCCTTTAAGCTCCTGATTGTCCTGTTCTGAGACAAGAATATCCTATATTTCTCAGTAGACCCCGTACTTGCTCAGAAGCTGACCTCCAGCAGCTAGAGGGGGCCAGAGAGCTACCGTTGCCCTTTTAGGATGGTGGGTCTTTGGTGGCTCTGTGATCACTCACTTCCTGCTCCCAAACAGGAAGTTCCTGTTGTCAGTCAATACAGTCCCAGCAGGGAAGTCCAGTCACACAGCAGTCCTTCCTCCTGGTGTCTTCTGCCAAGCTAGTAGCAGAATCTTTCTAAGGCAGTCTTTAAATTTAGCTTCCTGCTAGCTAAGCCACTCCCCCTACTTACTAGATCTTTGTACAAGTAATTTAAACCTCACAGCTATCAAATCCTTTCAATCACCTGAGATTTACACCATCCAGCTCTGAGTCCAAGACTTCAAAGGGAACTCTATTGGGGATTAAAATCAATGCACACCATTGGTGCCCCTTCTGATTAGAGGAGGCAGTCACGGTGCCGTACTCAAATTTCCAGAGCTTATCATGCTCTGCGGTGCTGAGATGAGTTTCTTCAAGCAGTAAAAAATCTGCCCCAGACTTTTTGAGAAACAAAATCACTCTACTCCTCTTAATTGGATGTGTGAGCCTGTGGATGTTATATAAAAGAATAGTTGTACCCTGCTTAGCCATTATCCCATATGTAGTAGTATGGCTGAGTTTTAAACATCCGTTTTGTATTTTGCCCTACTCCCATTACTAAACTTAACCTTAAAGATACAGTTACCCTGGCAACCATAAACATTAGTAAAACATTTCCAACATCAACAAAAACATGAAACAAAAGAATTAGTGTATTTAATAACAGTACAAGTCTTCCAAGAGTGGAGGTCCCAATAGTGGGATCTCTGTAGCCTGCTCTGGCCAGCTCTTCCTAGCAAGCTGCAACAAGGGAAGACTGGAAGAAAGATTTTTGCCACTATGTATGTAGTTCTCCTCCTGAGCCCTGGATGGATCTCTGGGCTCTAAGTCCACCAAGGCGGAAAAGTAATTTGATGCCAGGGGGCACCAGCAGTGCCTGGGCATGTAAGGGTGTTTGCAGTAAACCAAGAAGGTCCCCCCTTACACACCCGCCTGCTAAAAGTAAAATTTATAAAGAGTAATATGACCAAGTACAATGTTGAGGGGCCGTTCAACCTTATCATGTTCAACGGTTAAAAAAACAAATAGTAAAAATAAAGCTGAAATCCAGCTATACTGAATAATCTAACTGGCTCCCCAATATGTATCTCTTTGAGCTTATATCCAAATTGTATTTCTTTGAGTAAGTGTCCCTTTCCCCTCCCTCCAGGGGTGTAGCCAGAAATTTCCATTTTGTACACACAGTCTCCAACAGTTACACCCCCCATTAAAAAATGTACACATCCACTCCAAATGGCACCCCCTTCCAAACAAGTCAGATTGTTGTCAGATGATTCCTTTAATCTCTAAAGAGGTTATTCATGTATCTGTCTTCTAAACAACAGAGGTTTAAACAGAGACACTCCTCAGTGGCCTACACTAACCCAAATACTACAGATTAGAATGAAAATGTTAACAGAAAGGCATATGGTTTGTGACAGGCACTCAACGAAACTCTACACAAATGTGTACAGTGAGGATGCCTCCCTCCCTCCCTCCATTCCTCCCTCGCATTTGGGAAGGAGGTGCCACTATGTGGTCATCTCCTTCTGTTACAGCTGTTCAAGTAAGGCACCCAAATATCCCACTCTTTACAGAGAAAGTTTGATGGAAGGGAAAATGACCCAAGGACATTGTGGGAGCCAGATTAAGTAGGGGAGAAAAGCAAGGAAACAAAACATCCACAATTCTCCTTGCCAGATTCCATTCTATGCTCTCTGTAAATGTTTTAAAGGTTGACAATCCCTTTAAATAAATAACAGTACTAAGTCAATAGTCCATATGTTATGTAGAGAAAGCATCCACTGCACTCAATGTTTACATACATTCAATCAATCAATGATCTTTATTTCTAAAGCGCCTTTCAAAACCAAGGCGCTGTACAAAGAGATCATACATACATATAAATTTTAAAAGCAGACATAAATTAATCAACCATAACTAGCTATGCTAAACTAAATAAATGAGTCTTTAGCTCCATTTTAAATCTCTTGATGGTTGGACATTCTCTTAACCAACGAGGTAGAGGATTCCACAGGGTTGGTGCTGAAAAAGCAAAAGCACAAGATCCTGATGTTTTTAGTCGAACCCTGGGAATCTCCAGCAATCCCTCGTTGGCGGAGCGGAGAGGACGGAGGGGGCAATAGGGTGCCAAGAGGTCTTTCAGGTAGCCGGGTCCCTGATCATGTAGGGCTTTAAAGGTTAGTAAACCAAACTTATAGGTGATCCGCCACCTAACAGGCAGCCAGTGCAGTTCGCGGAGCACAGGCGTAATATGGCTGGATCTGGAAGTCCCAGTCAAAAGCCTGGCTGCCGTGTTCTGCACCAGCTGCAGGCGGTGGATATCAAACCCAGGTAGCCCTAGGTAGAGGAAATTGCAGTAATCAAGATGGGTAGTGATAAAGGCATGGACCAATGTTGGTAGATCACCCGGTGGGACCAGGTGTGTCACCCGGGCGATTTTCCTCAGATGATAAAAAGAGGATTTGATGACAGCTGATACCTGACATTTTAAGGTCAGGCCATCATCAAAAATAATGCCCAGGTTTCGTACCTGATCAGAGGTAGCGAGCGACATACCACCGAGCAATAAGCCTGATGGTTGTCCAGCCCCCAAACCCACCACCGGATGACCTGGGTCCACTACCAACACCTCAGTTTTATCTGGATTCAGTCTCAGCCAGCTAGAACTCATCCATAATCTGATTTCAGCAAGGCAATTATTTAGCATGGAGAGAGCATCATCTTGCCCAGGCAGAAAAGACAAATACAGCTGAGTATCATCTGCATAGCAGTGAAAACCCAGACTGTATCACCTGATGATATCTCCCAATAGCAGCATATACACTGCAAACAACATGGGTGCTAGAATGGAACCATGTGGTACCCCACAAGGCAGGGAGTGAGCGCCAGAGGAATAAATTCCAGTGGCAACTCTCTGAGACCTGTCTGTGAGGTAAGACTGGAACCATTTGAGGACTGTTCCAAACAGCCCACAATAAATCCGCAGGCGCTCCAACAGCACACCATGGTCTACAGTGTCAAATTCCACAGAGAGATCAAGAAGGATCAGAATGGTATGTGCCTTTTGATCTGTAGCCATTAGGAGATCATTCAACACCCGGATAAGGGCAGTCACCATGCTGTGCTTCTTCCTAAAGCCAGATTGGAGAGTATCATAGACATTGTGAGTTGTAAGATGATCATCCAATTGTAACGCAACCACCTTTTCAATAACCTTACCAACAAAAGACAGGTTAGAGATAGGCCGGTAGTTAGCTAGACAATCTGGACCCAAGGAGGGTTTTTTAAGGAGTGGTCGAACTACCGCCTCCTTGAGGGGGTCAGGAAAGACCCCCCTCTCCAAGGATTTCCAGACAATGTCAGCAAGGATTGGGCAGATAACTTCTACACATCCTACTAAAAGGGGTGTAGGACCTGGATCCATACTACAACTGGTTGGTCACAGTGTTTGGATGATCTTCACAATGTCAGTGAACTCCAGCCGGTGAAAATCTGACCAGACAGACCGGGTGCATAACACTTTCCATCGACAACTGCAATCCCTCAAAGGAGAGGTCGGACCGATGCCAGACCTGATGCTGGCAACCTTATCTGCAAAGAATCGAGCGAACTCCTCGCATCTTAGCTGAGAAAAAGCTTCTCTGGGCTGGAGACAGATTGGACTGCACAATCTGTCAACAGTCCGGAAAAGCTGAGCCAGTCGATTCTGTGCATCAGAAATCTCCCTGGATAGGAATTCTGCCTTCTTATGGGTGATTTCTGTTTGATAGCCATCATAATGTGCCATCAACCTAAGCCTGTCAGCATCACTGCTGGACCTCCGCTAGGCTCTCTCCAACCTTCGGCCAACTCTCCTTAACTCCTTCAAGGAGCCATCAAACCAAGGGCTCCTTGAACGAAGGGTGAGAGGCCAAACACGAACAGGAGCAGTCTTGTCCAGAGCATCTCCTACAGCCTTATTATAGGCTGACACAAGATCATCTGGACTCATGCATTCACCAGACAAGCTCGATAGATCCAGTACCGCCATTAGGTCACTGGGATTAATACCCCTTAAAGGGTGGTACTCAACCATCTCCGTAGGGGCAGACCTATTAGGGGGAGCCCTGAAACTGAACCTTATGGTATGATGGTCAGACAAGCTGACTGGTTCCACCGCCAAATCAGCAATCTCCATACCCAGAAGAAAGATCAGATCCAATGAATGACTCTTTATATGGGTTGAGGAGGTAACTACCTGTGTTAGGCCCAGTGGCATCATCAACTGGAGGAGATTTTGACCAAAATGCAAGAGTTCATCATCCACCCAGGCATTCAAGTGCCCCAGAATTATCAATCTGGGGGGACCACAACACCATGTCGACGATGAAGTCTGCTATCTCCTGCAGGAATTCTCCACCATCTCCTGGTGGACGGTAGACGAGGAGAATTCCGCAACCTACACCTTCACCCAGGATATATTCAAAGGATCTGGTACTTTCCAATGGCACATCCACAAGGCCCAGCTCAGTCTTAAACATAATGGCTACACCCCCGCCCCTACGATCCAACCTTGGATGGTGTATCACCGAGAATCCAGCTGGTGTTGCCGAAGCCAATATAGGGCCTGGATTTTCATCCAGCCAGGTCTCGGTGATGCAAGCCAGATCAATTGACCCAACAAGATCAGCTATATTAGCTGTCTTGTTTTTAATAGATCTGGCATTGCATAACACTGCCAAGGTCGGATGAGCTGTCTGGGAAGACTTCGGCTCCTGCCTACTAATATCGGAACCCTTGGGTATGGGAACAAGACAAGAATAACCTCTATCTTGGCCCCATTTCACCCCAGGGCATCTTCTGGGCCCTACCACCCCAATCCGCCCACCCCCTCCTGTCCCCCACCAGGCTCAGCTCTCCAACTTCTTTTGCGTTTCCTCAGAATGCCCAAAGCACGACACCTAAAATAGGTGTCGGATGATAATGGTGGACATTTGAAGGGACACAATTCCCTGAGTCTGGTGGGGGAATAATGCCCAACCGTCACTAAATCTCCCCAACACATTATAATAAAATAATTCAAAAAGAAAAACAATATATGATAAACAAAAAATCAATACAAAACAAATTATATATAATCAAACACTTATACAAAAATAAAATGGAGCATTAATATATACATAAATCCCAGTTATCCAGCATTTCCCAGATATAGGCAACTTAAAAACTGTTTTCCTTTAAAATAGCTAATTAAAGCAATCAAAAAAATAAATCTTATAAATCAAAAACAAAAAGAAACAAAAAGAAACCCCATATAGAGTTCACTCTAAAGAGAGTTCGAGTCCCGAAAAAATTAAAAATAAATAGACTTAAATAAATAATAACAAATACAATTAATTTTCAACCCCTGGTACTCTCACTACCCTGGGAATCAATACATGTAATAAAATAAATAATTAAAGTTCCCGGGCATTCACACTACCTGGAAGATAAAAATAATAATAATTTGGGCACTCTCACTGCCCAAACAACAATAAAATAAATAACAATAAAACATTAACCTTATTACTACATGCAGTCTAATGAAATGGCTCATTTTAATTTCGTAATCTGCACAGACCACTGAGGAAAAAAAACATAAATTGCTTACAGTTGACCGGACTGGGAACCGAGAGTCAAGGTGGTGAAAATGTAAGTAAGATTGGCTCCGGCCTATAAGAAAGTGAGTTGAATAACTCCTTTGGCCACTAGTAGTTGCAAGGTACTCACGGTACTGGTGTGAGAGAAAGATGGGAGTCTTCATACTTGGTGCTGGCATCCGTCAGCCCGTTGATTCCATGCAGTCCAGTTGGTGTTGATTTTGGGGCTTCCGCAGGAGCTTCTGAAGGGTCTACAATGCTGAGAGTCTATATGATTTTCTGTAGGAACCGCATTTTCGCTGCATCACTAGCTGTCAGGATTTGATGGGATCTTTGGGTTGCTGCTGCTGCTGTCGTTGCTCTGATGCAGAAGGGGAAGTAGCAGATGGAAGCCTCCCTCCACCAATACAGTCCAGGCTTCCTCCAGTGATTGGTACATTGATGGACCCATCTGGCCAAAAAATCTGCATCTGAGCTGGATATGGAGTATGAAAACAAATTTGCTTTGAACGCAAGACTTTTATTATTTCGCCATAGTGCGAGCGCTGTTGTCGTATTTCTGGTGGAAAAGCATGATCAAAGTATAAACATGCATCCAGGTATTTTATTTCTTTTTGTTGCCAAGCACATCTAAGGATGTCTCTTTAACTTTGAAACTATCGAATTTTAGAATTACTGACCAAGGGTGAGCTTTGGCATCTGTGGGTTTAGGTTGTAGGACTCTATGGGCCCGCTCTGTTCCTAGTTGGTAGCCAGGAGGGGGTAACTGCAACACATCCATCAGGAGATCCACCATATATTCAGTCATTTTGCCAATCTCTAACCCCTCTGGGAGCCCACATATCCATAAATTATCCTGGTGGGAGTGCCTCTTTAAGTCAGCACACTTGTCTCGGAGGTCAGCCATCTGTTGCAAAAGTGCCTCCACCGTTATGCCGAGCTGCACTGCGCTGTCCTCAGTAAGGGCTATACATTCTTTTTTATCAATTCTATTTTCCAGCCCTTGGAGTTTGCAGTAAAGTTGTTTGAACTCCTGCTAATTTTCAGCTCGCATCTACTTTATTTCTTTCAACAGTGTTTCAAAGCGCAAGCAACAACTGTTCAGCCTCATCATCCGTTTTGTAATGCTGGTCCGCCATGCTGGATGGAGATGGACTCCAGCTCAGGTCCACACTTCTAGATGATAATCCAGCCCCATCCTTAGTCTGAAGTTTACTTCTGTGCCGAGATCTGGTCATACAGTCCTTATTTTATTTTTATTTATTTTATTTATTTATTGAGTAAATTGGATTTACAACCTTTGAGTCAGAGACTCATTTACAAAAGCTCTTCGTCAATCTACAACATCAACATAATGCACAACATACTAATATCATGTATAATACAGTAATTCAAAGTGGTAAAGGAAAAACACAGGATATAAAAGTACAGTACAATACAACGGGGGTAAGCTGAAGACAGTAGGGGAATTCAAAGCAGCTTGGGACAGACACAAGGGGATTGTCTCAAAGGAAATAAAGGAGATGCAGGCTGAAAATTAGCAGGAGTTCAAACAACTTTACTGCAAACCCCAAGGGATGGAAAATAGAATTGATAAAGAACATATGATGTCCTCCAGACATTTTGACGGTTTTAAGTAGTCAATAAAGGTTGAATAGTCGGTTTGCTGGCAGGTTTTGTAGGGTGCTCAGATCTTAGCTGCTAACCTGCTCTGTGACTGGAAATCTTTATCAGCTTTTGTATGGAGCTACAAAGCTGTTTGAGCACCAGGCAAACTGGCCGACTAATAAGGGAAGGCACTATGTGCTGGGCAACAGAGAGGAAATGGGGGAGACTAGGACAGAAAAGATGAGCAGGAGATCCAGGACTGTATTTTCAAAGCGCTGAGAATGCTGTGAGCCCGTAGTGCATTGATGATTTGGTGCATGGGGCTTACAGCATTCTTCTGTCCTGCAATCAGGATTTTCAGTCCCGTGTGCCAAATGCCACAAGTTTGACCAGCTACTGGAGACCCTGGTCTAGCTTGTGGCATTCAGGGGGACCCTTTATATGGCGCTTGTGTCAAATATCTAGTGCAAGCTGCTGTAAACTGAGGTAACTGTTGCAACTGCTCCTGCAAATAGAAAATCTGGTGCAGTTGCAGCAAAGGAGTTTGGTGCAGCTGCACCACAAAATGGCTTTGAGGCAGGGCTTCATGCAAGCCCTGTGTCACCCTTTCAAAATCTGAACCCCTGTCTTATCAGACCAGGGGTTAAACAAAGGACAGGACAGAAAAAGGACTCCACTGCCTGAACAGGGGGAGAGGGGCTCAACCTTTTTCATAGAAACATAGAAATTGATTGATGTCAGATGGGGACCAGAGATCCATCTAGTCTGCCCTGAGCCCTACCCCCCTCTTTAGGATTTCTGTGAGACAATCCTCTTGTGTCTGTCCCAAGCTTCTTTAAATTCCCCTACTGTTTTGAAGTCAATGACGCCAGTTGGTAGGCAATTCCATGGGTCAGCCACCCTCTCATGTCCTTGTGTCCTACTAGTGCTATTGACCGTAAAGAGTTCCTGGGTGGAGACTCTGTTTATACCCTTCAGAAACTTGAATGTCTCATTTATGTCACTTCTATCCCTGTGATGTTCCAGGGAGTACATGTTGAGTTCCTGTAACATGTTTTTGTATGGCAACTTATGGAGACTGTGTATCATTTTTGTTGCCTTCCTCTGCACTGTCTCCAATCTATGTCCTTCCTGAGATAAGGTCTCCAGAACTGGATGCAGCACTCAAGGTGGGGTCTCACCAGGAACCTGTACAGTGGCAGGATCACCTTCTTTTTATGTTTGCTTTCGCACATGCGCAAGAAACATTATGTGACAGCTTAGGAGAGAAGCGGGTTGTAGAGGTACGGCACTGTGGCAGCCAATGGCGGCATTGCATTTGGAGGCTTGGCACTGGTGGACCGATGCAGGCCCACTGTGCAGATGACATTCATTTCCAAAAGTGCAGCCAACTTGAAATGATTTGGCTGCTGCAATCAAGTGCCTCCTCATCATTGCAGCGTCAGCCATTCATCTCTGTGTTGGGCTGACAGTGCAATTGCGGGTGGTCCCTGATTGTTGCAGCTGCCCCTGTACTATTTCATTGTTGTGTAATGTGCTTTCAACCAGGGGAGTAAGCACAATTCCTTCTGTGGCTCTGCCGTACTGATCTGTGTCGAGAGAGAAGTGAGCATGAGACAGGCAGATTTAATTTTTCCCGTTCCGCCCCCCACAGTGCCCATTTCCAGTTCTACGGTCACTGACAGTGGGACATCACTGTGCTCTCCTGTAATGGTGAAGTCTGTGGGGAAGGCCCCCCTCCCAATTCAGCCCCCAACAAGCAGCAGTTCCTCTACAGTGGAAGGGCACACACTTCAGTCATGGTGCAGCCACCATCTTCAACAATCAGCATTCAGGAGAGTGTGAGACCCACAGATTTCCTTTGTCCTCCCTCTGCCTCCTCCCCCCACAGACAGACACACTGTTCACTTGCACTCCTGCGGTCACCAGCAGTGGGACATCACTGTGCTGTGCTTTCACCCAGCAGAGTATGCAGCATTCATTCTCTGGCTCTGCTGTGGTCATTTGCGGCCAAGAGAGAAGAGGCTGTGAGACTCAGACATATTTTCTTTTGCTATTAGTTCTGTGGCTCTGCTGTACTGATCTGTGGCCCACAGAGAAGAGACCGGTAGATGGACAGAGTTCCTTTTCCCTGTCCACCCCCCGTCTACTTCCAGTCCTTCAGTCACCGACTGGGGAACATCAGTGTGCTCTCCTCATAATTCATATCGGAAGAAGCACCATCTCTGACTATCTCTGTCACACACACATTCCACTTCAGTGATTACCAAATAAAAAAAAGGATATTCAGAAATAAGTGTATAAATATTACATTGGGGATATCATACACTTATTTCTGATTACCTTTTTTTTTATTTGGTAATTAGTGAAATGGAATGTGTGTGTGAGACAGATCTTTAGAGACTGTGCTTCTTCTGATATGAATTATGAGCATATCATTGCGATGATGTAGAAAGCCAACACCACCACCTGCATCTGGAAGTGAGCCACTTTGATTTAGTGTGCCCCTCTTTGGGATTCCCACTGTGCTACCATACAGTAACATGCATTAGAATGGCAAGCAGTGTTAACCTTCCTGGGGCCCCAGTTATTAGATTTAGGACCTGATAGTGATGGTAGTGACCCCACCTGCACCCTTTAAGGGAATCCACCCCAGCCCCCTAGGAGTTGGAGACAACCTGAGAGTCATAGTGTTGTAGACAGCTGGCATACTGGACTCTTCTTGTAAGGCACAGCATAGAAGGACCAGGAGCAACAAGAGTGTTTAAAATTTTTTTTTTGTTTCAACAGCTGCTACAATCAACCAATGAAGTGTTTTGGTGTGGGTGGTCAGTTACCCTACTACAGCCTATAGGTCCACTGGACTCAGCCAATGAAGTGTTGTTGACGGAGTGGGTGGTGCATCTGACTCAAAGAGGAGGGCTGCAGCCAGCAGGGCAGATTGATATGGGAACAAGTCAATCAACCCTTTTCCAGAGGCTCAGCATGGCTGCATAAGCCCCGCAGATACTTACTTGTTAAATATTGCATTACTGTCTGGTTCTTTCTGGCGATTCCATGGATGTTCCAGTGGTGGAGGGATGGTGGAGTTCTGGTGATGGCATGGAGGTCTGCATGTGACAAGCGCCAACTTCACATCCTGTTCCAACCTCAAGCAGGAAAGCGGGCAATTTTTAAAAATGATTTGGTTTGTTAGGGCTAGTGTGTTTGCTCACTGCATTTGTTCTCCTGTTCTTGGGATCAGCGACCACCAACATTTGTGAAAACTACCCCCTTAATAGATTTCAGCCACATTAAGGGTGGTTTAATTCATAATTTTTTATTTTGTGAGTAGAATTGCTTCTGAATAGTTTTTTGATTATTCCCCAGTGTTATTGCAGCCAGCCCAGAAATACACCGCAGCACATCAGTCAGTAGTGTTCACCCTGCACATTCGGCTCACTTCCCATTTCTGCAGAAGTGCAGGTAGGAAATGAGCATCAGTGCAGGCTGGGAAGAGCCTTTCAGTCATTATAGGAGGTGTGGCTGTTCACACGATCAAAGAAAACTTCTAATCTTCAAGGTGATCACAGGAAAAGAGGGACTGAGGTGATAGTGCCACACACAATGTGGAAACAATGAAATGGTGGCATTCACACCTGTGCAGTTGCATCAGTCTGGCCACTGTGCACCACCAAAAAATGGTTTAGAATTGGCTATGTGAACAGGCTGTGTGTGTTTAGGGTAAGTGTTAACCTCCTACTTCTCTCCCCTGCTCTGCAGTGTCGGGGACCCTTCTGAGTATAAGATGGTGCACCGTCCTAGTCTAAGAAGTTCACTGCTTGTTAATATAATTATTTATTTTAACTTAGAATTCAAAAGAGGCTAGACTAGGCTTTTTGGTGAACACTTCTTCATTTTCAGTTTTTGTAATAACGTATCACATAGGTAACCAAATCCTTCAGCCGGCACAGGTCGCCACATGTTCCATCACACATTGCTTTTCCTGCTGTGTGAGTTGCACTCAAGTGTGAATGACTTCTTGGCTACAAACAAGGTTTCTACAGAAACACACAGATTTCCATCCAATTTTCATACACAGAACCATAGCCTCTGTCTTGAAATGTACTGCCCCCCCCCCCAATTTCCACCAGTCCAGGCATAGGATTTTCTGTCTCTGACCTGCAAGTACATGAGTCCCGTTGGATAATACCATCATGTGTGCTTTTGCCAGAATGTGTTAAAAAAATATTTGCTCTCATTCGAACACTCCCTCGGGTGTAGCTATTCTCTGTGTTGTAATGATGGCTAAGGGGTGTGTTCAGAATATGAAGCCATTGCATTTGTAAGATAGTTTCATTATAACAATGTTGTTATAATTGCTAAGTTTTTTTAAAATAAGTTATCTGTCTATGGAATGAGTAGATAGATGCAAGAACTATTTACTCCCCCATGCCACACAAATACATAAGAGGCAGTTGGATGCGAACATAAAGTAGATGCTACCTTTGTAGCAGGAGAGTGGTGTCTGATTTCATTGCATTTAATTTCACACATTGCCAGCAAGAGGCACTCCAAGTCGCTCTCTTTTTTTTTAAGTTCTGCCATCTTTACCCAGCATTGAAAGTAATCTTTCAGCACCTAGCTAGTTGTTAAATGTGGACTGCTCTGGTGCAATTTGCTGTGAAACAGAAAAATAATATCAGTCCCATCAAATATGAGTGTATACCTTTTTGATTTGTTTCCCTCATGTTGCTGGCATCATTTTCTGACAGTTTTTGTTGGGAGAGCTGGACCCAGGATTTTGCAAAAGAATTTATTTAGGTGAGCCATCGTAGGGGGCTGCTTATGCTTTTCTCCTATTCATAGGAGGCAGTATAGTGCAGTGTTTGTTTGTTTGTTTAACCAGGAGAGACACACTAAGCTGAAAGTTTTTGCAGGTGCAACCTTGGAGCACAAGGAAGTTAAGTGACTTAGCGTGAAAAAGACAAATCTATGTACACCACTATATAAATCTTTTTAATTTTAATTTTTAGATTATATCTTCCCACAAGTAAAAGGCAACAGTTTTGTGGTAAAAGCCACTTCATCAGGCCCAAGCTGTGTTGCTGTTGTAAACAACATAAATAATAAAGTTTTAGAATACATTGGTCTTAATTGCCAGATGTAACATGGCTACCTATACATACAAGTCAGTTACTTAATGCTGTGTAATAATATTAACTTATCATTTCTCCAAAAAATATCCCATCTTATTTCAAATGTAAAAATATTCTCAGCACCTAACATTCATAAATGAATCAAGAAACATTTGCATTGCTATCCCAATAAGTGCATTGTATTGTTTCAAACAATATATATATATATATATATACCTTCAATATATATTCTTTATCTTTCAATTTAGTTCATGAGTTACAGATGTTCGGCTTAAATAAATTATAAAAAAATCCCTAAAAGAAAAAAGCCATGTTTAACTTTGTGTTGTTATAAATTGATTACTATAATCAAATAACTGTGTCTTGCTTACTTCTAATATATTTTAAATGAAGCTTGTAGTCTTCATTATTTCATCTAACTTCATTTGTTCTGTCTGCATTGAAAAACATCAATTTTTTTTATTTCAATCTTAGTACATATGTAGATAATAGTAACTTTTCCAAAGTATTTTATATACCTGCAAGCATCAATTAGCCTTCTAAAAAGTGGGGCTGTACCAAATCTCACTTTGTTGATCAAAACACGGCATTCTGAAACAGACATTGTATCTTGTATTACAGTTAAAAGAAAAACTACCAATAAATCAAAAGGTATTATTTTTAAATGCTTGCTGCTATAACTATAGAAATGTAAAATGTTTCTACTCTCCCAATTCAGGTTGCAAAACTCTTGCGTCTCTGTGTCGTGAAATGAACCAACTGGTAAAGGTTTTTAAATGCTGACTGCTTTAACCGTAATGAGGCAAACAGCTTATTATTTTTACTCTCCTACTTCTAACTTAAATTCACAGTGCAGATCTTACATCTCAGCACTCTAGGATAACGAGCTATAAGCTACAAAAAGAAAATTAGCTTTGAAAGCTTACTGTTATCACTGATGCATTTTAAAGGGCTTTTGTTTTTACTCTCCCATTACGGGCTGACATTTTCTGCATGACCCTTGCTTCTCAGTGCTCTGCAATATATTTACGTTACGCTTCTTCTAGAAATTTTTAAACTTACTATTTAAATCAGAGTTTAAGGAACACTTACTTTGAATCTTTCTCTAGTGTGCTGTGTCTGCCTCACTCAACCTTTCATATGAGTAATTTCTCTTTGGTTTCTGTGTTTAAATCTCGCGGCTGGTGGGGGGGGAGAAACATACATCAAGAATGACATAAGCTAGCTGGATTCAGACCTCTGAGTAGCCTCTGGACAAAAGAATGTTAATTAATAGGTGCAGCTACTTAGAGTAGTGGGGAAATGGTGTAGCCTGGATACCTACTACTTCTTCTGCACCCTGTGGCCCAGGGTTCTCCCCGCACCACAGAGATAAAAATCTCAAACTATATTTCTTTTATGAAATTAATTTAGAATTGTTTCTACTATTTCTATTATTCTTCAAAAAATACATTCCTGTTATTTAGAAGCTTTAACTTTATATACTGGAGATATCAAGGACACTAATGCAATAAAAAAAATCAGACATCTGAAAAGATATGCAAATGAATCTGTAGTTGTAACCCCCTGAAAAAACATTTCTTGTTTGTTATGAACTAAATAATACTTTATAATTACATATGTAGTAATCTGATAAAAGTACACTTTCAACTAATCACTCAAGATATATTTTCAAGACTATAAAAACTCAAATTAGAACATTTATTCAAAAAAACATGCTTTCTTCTAGTCCCACCAAACTTCCATCATTTTTGATCAGTAACTTCAATTACAAATGTCTCAAGTGTATTGGAATCCAGAACATAATGCATCATATTACATAAAAATAAAACACTGCTTAGTATAAGGACCATAGGTGAGACACAAAAGGAAGGAAGAACAACAACATCCTTTTAAACTTTTACTTCATTTCTTTCAAAAAAATAGATTCCATTCACATTCATCATTAAGTCCAACAGAGGGGTTGGTGGTGAGTGTGTAGATCCAGAATACTTCTCGCTTTCTATGTACCAATCTATCTCTAAGTGTTTGATTTTTTCGTGTAGAAAAGAGTGGTTTCTGAGTAAACCTTCTATTTTGATTATTAACTAACTGTAATAAATTAGTTATTATTGCTAATTGACTTAATTTTATTATTTACATATCTCTTTCTTCCTCAGTGTACCAACCCAAATCTGTTGCTAATGTCAATAAATCTTTAATATCCTGTGTAATCTCACTAGTCAGGTCTGTATCAATTTTTTTATAATGTTCACTATCTTCTAATTGGCGTCTACATTCTGCTCTGTAATTTATCCCACACCACTATACCACCACCTTTATCAGCTGGCTTGATAATAATAGTGTCATCTTGTTCTAGATCAGAGAGTAACTCTTGTTCCCTTTTATTTAAATTATTCCAACATGGTTTTAGGCATTAATTTTTGCATAACTCATTTATTTGTCTGTCTATAACTTTAATATATGTCAACACTACATCACTACCCCTTGGTGGGTTAAAGGTAGATTTTACACCAAGTTTCTGTTTTAATGCTTGTTTTTTAATGATAGGTTCTAAAGGTTTTTGTGAAAAACAACCAGCTAAATGAAGCTTTCTGTAGAACATTTGTAAATCTATGTTCAGTCTAAAGGGGGCTAATTTTGTAGTGGGGGAGAAATATAAACCTTTATTCAAAAGTGGTTCTTTTTGTAAAGTAAGTGTTCTTTGACTCTAATTAAAAACTATTGTTGTCTCCCCCTGTTCCTCCCTCTTCTCCCTCCATATCCCCCCCAGGTTCCTTCTCTTCCTCTGTCTCCTCCACCTCCTCCACTCCTCCCTCCTTTCATACCCAGCATGATATCTCCTCATGAATCCGGCCAGACATCACTCCTTAATTCATACCTGTTGCATTGTTGCTGATATATGTTGCCCCTGATCAAATCCTGTTGTAGGTCTTGAAATCTGCCATCCTCTAAAAAAGGTTGAGATTGATCTCTCAGATTTTTTCTGGATCCATATTGATTAGTGACAAAACTGTCACCACTATCAGAATCTTGTGCATATTCTGTTTGAGATATAAAATATACACCTTGTCTACCTTGTATTTTGGGTTTCATTAACCAATAATAAACTTTGTTCTCTCTATAATCAATAATGTTTCTGTTAAACGTTTTAAGTTTTTGTTGTTTAATAAATTCTTCATAATCAGTTAAATTTTTCTTTAATTTTTTCCAACATAATTGTACAATCTTGTAACTGAACCCTATATTTATATTCTTCTTTAATGGAATTTATTTATTCTGCTAGTCTGTTTCTTTCTTTAAAAATAGCTTCTATCAGGGACAACATAAAATCTAATGAACATTTATTACATATATCTGTCCACTTTTCATTTAATTCAGCTGTCATAAAGCCCAAATTAGGTTCAATTAGCACTCAAACCTCTAAGAATACGTTTATTTTTTATGCATTCTCCTAATGATATGGTATGCCACTCTAATCTGATATCTTTTGTTCCAAATGGTAGATTTTATTTGCTATACTTTTATCATTAGTGGTATGTATCCAGGACTTACTCTGTTGCAAAAAATTCATGACTTGCTGTTGTTCTTCATTGGTAAACTGATATGACAGGTAACTCTTTTCACCTGTATCTGGGGGTGGGGTCAGCTGGCTAGTTTCCATTCTTATATTTGATGATGTTCCTACATTCATTATCCACTATTATCTAATTGATGAGATGAGTAGGAGAGGAAATATAGAAAGGGGGAAGGGGGACGAGGAAGGAGACGATTATAGGCAGCCAATCTATGATATAATAAAATGAAACATGACTACAACTCAAAAGTTGTTAATATGGCCACTGAAATCAATGCTTGGTCAGAGCATCAATTACCTAATGAGAAATGGATTGGATTTCAGGATGCCAATTATCACTTTTGAAGGGAATGAAGCAAAAGTTTAAAAGAATGTTGTTCTTCTCCCTTCCTTTCATGTTTCACCTATGGTCCTTATACTAAGCAGTGTTTTCTTTTTATGTAATATGGTGCATTATGTTCTGGGTCCCACTACACTTCAGACGTATGTAATTGAAGTTACTGATCAAAAATGATGGAAGTTTGGTGGGACTAGAACAAACCGTGTTTTTTTTGAATAAATGTTCTAATTTGAGTTTTTATAGTCTTGAAAATATATCTTGAGTGATTCGTTGAAAATGTACTTTTATTAGATTACTACATATGTTATTATAAAGTATTATTTAGTTCATAACAAATAAGAAAATGTTTTTTGAGGGGGTTAGAAGTGCAGATTCATTTGCATATCTTTTCAGATGTCTGATTTTTTTTAAATTGCATTAGCGTCCTCGACAAGGTGGCTATTTTACATGTCAAACAGAATATGCACAAGATCCTGATAGTGGTGAGAATTTTGTGACTAATCAATGTGGATCCAGAAAAAAATCTGAGTGATCAATCTCAACCTTTTTTAGAGGAAGGCAGACTTCAAGACCCACAACAGGATTTGATCAGGGACAACATATATCAGGAACAATGCAACCGGTATGAATTAAGGAGTGGGGGCTGGCAGGATCCATGAGGAAATATCATGGTGGGTATGAGAGGAGAAAGGGGTGGTGGAAGTGGAGGAGGAGACAGAGAAAGTGAAGGAACCTGGGGGGGATATGGAGGGAGAGGAGGTAGGAACGGTGAAGATGACAGCAGTTCATAATTTGAGTCAAAGAACAGTTACTTTACAAGAGGAACAACTTTTGAAAAAAGGTTTATCTTTCTCCTCCACCACAAAATTAGACCACTTTAGACTGAACATAGATATACAAAAGTTCTACAGAAAGCTACGTTTAGCTGATTGGTTTTCACAAAAACCTTTAGAACCTATCACTAAAAAAACAAGCATTAAAACAGAAACTTGGTGTAAAATCTATCTTTAACCCACCAAGGGATAGTGATGTAGTGGAGACATATATTAAAGTTATAGACAGAAAAATAAATGAGTTATGCAAAAATGAATGCCTAAAATCATGTTGGATTAATTTAAATAAAAGGGAAAAAGAGTTACTATCTGATCTAGTACAAGATGATACTATTATTATCAAGTCAGCTGATAAAGGAGGTGGTACAGTGGTGTGGGATAGAGATGATTTTAGAACAGAATGTAGATGCCAATTAGATGGTGAATGTTATAAAAAAATTGATAGAGACCCGACCAGTGAGATTACAAAGGATATTAAAGATTTATTGACATTAGCAACAGATTTGGCTTGGTGCACTGAGGAAGAAAGAAATATGTTAACTAACAAGACACCCAGAGTTCCTATTTTTTATGTAATTCCTAAAATTCATAAAGATCCAATAAAACCCCCATGTCATCCCATAGTTTCAGGGATTGATTCTATATTAGAGCCTATATCGAAATATATAGATTTCCACATATGTGGTGAAATTCCTAAAATACCTACTTACATAAAAGATTCAAATCATGTAACAGAATGAATAGTGGAATTAAATCAGCATAATTATGATTTACAGAACATTATTTTAGTAACTTTTGATATCAAAGATCTATACACCAGTATAGATCATGATTTAGGGCTAAATTCTCTTTTGAAGACTCTTAGGCAAAGAACTGATTTACACCCTCTGAGTGAATTTTTCTCTCATTTAGCAGAAATAGTGCTTAAACAGAATTATTTTCAATTTGAGGGAGAATTTTACATTCAAGTGAAAGGTACTGCCATGGGTAGTACCATGGCTCCCTCATATGTGAATTTGTACATGTGGGACTTTGAGATTACATATACAGTATTTTGGATAGGGAAATAAATACATTTTTTTAACAATATTACCACTTGGCGGCACTATATTGATGATGTCCTGATGATGTGGGATGGTAGTGAGGAGGATCTGAAACTTTTTTACACTTATTTAAATAATTGTAACAAAGATCTGACATTCACAATGACCTATGATATTCAAAAGGTGGCATTTTTGGATTTAGAAATATATAAATGAGCTACACAGTTGGAGACCAGACTATACAGAAAAGAAATAGCTAAGAACACTTTATTTCACTATACAAGTTACCATGACCCCAAACTTAAGGACTCAATACCTTAGTCAGAATTTATCTGTGCTAAAAGGAATTGTAGTGAAGAAGAAATTTATTAAGAAACAGTTAAAGATATCACACATAGATTTATTGATAGGGGTTATAAGAGTAGCTTGGCAAGAAAGATGGATGAAGAAATTTCTTCTAATCCCCATCAACAATATTTAAATAAACCAGTGTCAAATATTTCTGCAGATCAAATAATATTTTTTCAACATCATACAGTCATTTAAATAATAAAATTAAGTCAATTATCAATAATAACTGGCATTTTTTACAGTTAGCTAATAATCAAAATAGAAGGCTTACTCAGAAACCACTCTTTTCTACATGAAAAAATCAAACACTTAGAGACAGATTAGTACATACACAACATTATAGCACACCACAAAGAGAGAGACAACTTTTGTTGGGTCCATTAGCATCTGGAAATGTGCCTTGTGGCCACTGTTTTCAATGTGGCAATACTAGTAAAAAAACATTTTTTGAGGACCCTTATACTAATCGTAAATTTTGGATTAAGCAACACATTACATGTAAGAGCCATCATGTTGTTTATTACATTGTCCATGCAACAAACTCTACATTGGCAAGACTACCCAGGAACTTCGAAATAGGATAAGCCAACATAAGAGTGATATCAGACTGAAAATGGAAACATCAACTGTGGCCAGACATTCTTCAGAAGTGGGACACACAGCAGCCTCTCTACATTTTTGGGGCCTGGAACTTGTTCAAGAACCTAAAAATGGTATACAATTTTGGGACTTAGCATTAAGTAAGTGAGAAGTATTCTGGATCTACACACTCAACAGCACCAACCCGTCTGTTGGACTTAATGATGAATGTGAATGGAATCTCTTTTTTTTTAAAGTAATGAAGTAAAAGTTTAAAAGGATGTTGTTGTTCTCCCTTCCTTTCATGTCTCACCTATGGTCCTTATACTAAGCAGTATAATATGTAATATGGTGCGTTATGTTCTGCGTCCCACTACACTTGAGATGTATGTAATTGAAGTTACTGATCAAAAATGATGGAAGTTTGGTGGGACTAGAACAAAGCATGTTTTTTTGAATAAATGTTCTAATTTGAGTTTTTATAGTCTTAAAAACATATCTTGAGTGATTAGTTGAAAGTGTACTTTTATCAGATTACTACATATGTTATTATAAAGTATTATTTAGTTCATAACAAACAAGAAATGTTTTTTCAGGGGGTTACAACTACAGATTCATTTGCATATCTTTTCAGATGTCTGATTTTTTTATTGCATTAGTGTCCTTGATATCTCCAGTATATAAAGTTAAAGCTTCTAAATAACAGGAATGTATTTTTGAAGAATAATAGAAATAGTAGAAACAATTATAAATTAATTTCATAAAAGAAATATAGTTTGAGATTTTTATCTCTGTGGTGCGGGGAGAACCCTGGGCCACAGGGTGCAGAAGTAGTAGTAGGTATCCAGGCCACACCATTTCCCCACTACTCTAAGTAGCTGCACCTATTAATTAATATTCTTTTGTCCAGAGGCTACTCGGAGGTCTGGATCTGGCTAGCTTACGTCATTCTTGATGAATGTTTCTCCCCCCACCAGCCACGAGATTTAAACATGGAAACCAAAGACAATTACTCGTATGAAAGGTTAAGTGAGGCAGAGACAACACACTACAGAAAGATTCAAAGTGTTCCTTAAATTCTGATTTAAAGAATAAGTTTAAAAATTTCTAGAAGAAGCCTATCATGTGAATATATTTTTTATTGCAGAGCGTTGAGATGCAAGGGTCACGCAGAGAATTTCAGCCCGTAATGGGAAAGCAAAAACAAAAAACATTTAAAATGCATCAGTGATAACAGTAAGCTTTCAAAGCTAATTTTCTTTCTTTTTGTAGCATATAGCTCGTTATCCTAGAGTGCTGAGATATAAGATCTGCACTGTGCATCTCAGTTAGAAGTAGCAGAGTAAAAATAATAAGATGTTTGCCTTATTGCAGTTAAAGCAGTCAGCATTTAAAAACTTTTACCAATTGGTTTATTTCAGGGTGCAGAGATGCAAGAGTTTTGCAACCTGAATTGGGAGAGTAGAAACATTTTACATGTCTACAGTTATAGGAGTAAGCATTTAAAGCTAATACCTTTTGATTTATCGGTAGTTTTTCTTTTAAATGTAAAATAAGATACAATGTCTCTTTCAGAATGCCGCTTTTGATCAACAAAGTGAGATTTGGTACAGTTCCCCTTTTTAGAAGGCTAATTGATGCTTGCAGGTATATAAAATACTTTGGAAAAGTTACTGTTATCCACATATGTACTAAGATTCAAATAGAAATTAGATTTTTTCAGTGCAGTTAGAACAAACGAGGCTAGATGAAATACTGAAGACTACAAGCTTCATTTAAAAGATATTAGAAGTAAGCAAGATACACTTATTTGATTATAGTAATCAGTTTATAACAACACAAAGTTAAACATGGCTTTTTTCTTTTAGGAATTTTTTATAATTGATTTAAACTGAACATCTGTAACTCACGAATTAAATTGAAGGATAAAGAATATATATTGAAGGTATACATATATATAGTTTGAAACAATACAATGGACTTCTTGGGACAGCAATGCAAATGTTTTTTGATTCATTTATGAATGTTTGATGCTGAGAATATGTTTATATTTGAAATAAGATGGGATATTTTTTGGAGAAATGATGAGTTAGTATTATTACACAGCATTAAGTAATTGACTTGTATGTATTGGTAGCCTTGTTACGTCTGGTAATTAAGACCAATGTATTCTAAAACTTTATTATTTATGTTTTTTACAACAGTAACACAGCTTGGACCTGATGAAGTGGCTTTTACCACAAAACTGTTGCCTTTTACTTGTGAGAAGATAAAATCTAAGAATAAGACTTACAAAGATTTATACAGTGGTGCACATCCATTTTCCTTTTTCACACTGATTTCTTGGTGGTAATGGATGACCCAATTTAAACATTATTACTGATAGCTGGCATCCTGAAATCCAATCCATTTCCCATTAAGTTAAGTGACTTGCTCTGGGTCACACAGTATGCAAGCGGGGGCTGTGGGATTCAAACCCAGGTCTCCAAGTTTGCAGCTCAGAGCCTTAAACCATTGTGCTATACTACCTCCAGTTGGGTAAGGCTCTAAGCTGCAGATCTGGAGACTTGGGTTTGAATCCCACAGCCATCTACATGCATACTGTGTGATCCTGAGCAAGTCACTTTAGTTCCTTGTGCTCCCAGGTCGCATCTGGAAACAAGCTTCGACTTAGTGCGCTACTCCTGGTTAAACAATGTTCCCTTTCATTTATATGTGGAGAAAAATGCATTTGCCTCCTCCTGAAAGTGGTCATGCTAAAATAAAATGGTTATGAAAATCCCATGGGAAAACATTAAATGTGGGCTCAGTTATTGATTTCTTCATGGAGATCCTAGATACTGTCACCTGTCCTGCAAATCATCTTACTGGAATTTCTGGGTTGCTCCCTTCTGCCCCCCTCCCCAGAGAAGAGGTGGCATTTTTTATTGTAAACAGAGCTGCAGTTGACAAAAGTATACAGTGAAAAAAAAACCTTTACTGTTTAATGAAAGCCAGCTTCCACACTGGCACACAGTGCTCAGCTATTGTTTATTTGTTGGGCTGGCAACAAAAACATCCAAAAAAAGTGTCTGATGGTCTGCATCAAGAAACCAGGTGGCTTTTACCTTATTCAAAGACAACCATGACAAAATATCTTGTAGTGTTTTTAGGACATTTCTATACCCTCCCCAACAACTGGCTTTAATTGAACAGAAGACCTGTTTTTTTTTCACTGTTTGCTGGTTTAATTTGTGGACCGCAACTCTGTTTTCAATCAACAGGTGTGCCCCTAGTTTTCTTTGGTTACTGTGTGGTTGGATTATGATTATATTTTTTATTTTAGTAAAAGAATATATGGATCAGAAAGAGTTGTGATCTTGTTGTGTACACATAAAGTCTGAGAAGTAAGGCACTCAATTTAATTTTTTATTTGGTACAGCATTGGACCAACAGGGACTTGTTACGTGTGTGAGAACTGCTAGACACCCCTCTCAACATAAAACAGACCTTGCCATACAGAAAAAACTTCCTCTGTCTGTGTGTGATTTTGGCAGCTCAGATTGCATAAGCTTTGGAATGGTATTGTGCTTGGATTTATTGTTTAGGTGATGGTGGTCAAAGGTTTGCCCCTAGGACAGTGGGCATTAAAACTAGAGCTCAGAGGTCCTGGCCATAGGAATCATGCAGGGCCAGTCAGACCAGTCAGATAGGGCAGCAGAAGTTGTGTTTTTTGTCTTGTTGTAGCTGTCAGAGCCATTTTTGCAGTAAAGTTCTGCTGAATAAGTAAAGTAGTTTTTTTCTTATACACAATGAACTTCATGTTCCCACACTGCTTTCCCAAATCCTGAACCTGTCCCTCTCCTGTCACCATTTATAAAATGTCAGGGATCCCTAAGGATATTTTGTGCTGTGTAAAAAAAAATTAAATCTGCACTTTCTCGATGTAGTGTTGAAATGTCAATTAGGATTTTCATGTTTCATGATCCACACCAGATCAACCTATTGACATCCACAGCCAGTACTTCTCAATATCCATCTGTGAAGTAAAAAAAACAAAAACATAGCTGCAACTTTATTGGAATGCATGAGCCTGTACTAAAATATAGACTGAGTACTACAGAAAATAGCAAATGGATTTTCTTTCAGCCCATGAGGAACTTGTGTGAATAATTTAAGCAATAAGGCATGACAGGGAGTTGGTTATTAGGGGATTTACCCACGCCTTGTGTGGTGTGTCACAAGGTGCAGCTGAGTGACATAACCACACAAGAAGTGGTTAAATCCACCAATAACCCACACCCTGGAGTGCCTTATTGCGATTATACAATGGACCCATGTGTAAAATACATTTAAAATGTGTTTCAGTATGTTTTTTATAAATGCTATTTCTCAGCTGTGAGTTATTGCAGGATATAACATGGTCCTGTGATGTGTTCTGACCAATGAGGTTACAGGATTTTCATACCCCATTATATAATGCAAGTTTCATGCTCCTGAAAAGTTAATAAATCTTAAATTAAAAAAAAAAGTTTTATAAAAGCTGTCATGAGAGCTGAAAGTGTAAGTAGAGAATAAATGGAGCAAATGAGGGCTGAACCGCATTGAATAGCATTCCCTCCTGTGTATTTCACACTCCGGCCTCATGAATTAAGTATAAACGGCTCCTTAAAGCAGCAGTACTACCAAATCAGGAAGTGATCTATCAAAATTCTGCTTTTTGGCTGAAAGCATGCTGCCAAAGTTCCAGTTTCCATACCTGTAAATATTTTTTTTCAGTCATCTGTAGTTTTTTAGATATTTGCAATTTATTTGAATTGTTGTGGCGCTACAATAAATATGGCAGCTGAATAATTTTCAGCTGCGCTTTTCCTTCAGGTTGCATCACGTCTTTTGACTACAGCAGTGAGACCCTCTGCTGACCATTCCCAATGCCCCTGCAAGTCATACAGATGTCCAATTGGCAGCAGAGGGGGTTCCAGTGCACCATGCTTGGTGACAGAAATGTAAAAGAAGCAGAGTATAACTGAGCAAATTGCTTGGCGATAGTACAATGCTGGCGTCAAAGAGTACCAGGCATATGATTAGCAGGGCACAGGGAACAAACTGTCTAAAAAGCACAAATATTTTTTGTCCTAGTATTGCTGCTTTAAGTATCATCCTGGCATATTTAAATTATAAAAGAGAATTATTGTAAAGTCCCGTATATTTAGGGTATGGGTAAACTGAGGAGCGTTTGGTACAGACTGGTCGAGGGAGTTTTCTGTGGCGCATAGCTGCCATAGGCTGCATGACCAACTTGGTAGAAGTGAGACCAGGCTGGGGAGAGGATGAGAAGAGCCCCAGAGCCATAGCTGGAAAATGTGGTTGTGCTGAATTAGTCAGCTGAACTATTGCACTATGAGTGCTAAAAGGCTTCATTTCTCCTAATAAAAAGTATTCTAATGTTGCCTGGGGATTGAAGGCATTCTTGCACTGTTTTTATGTGCTGAAGGGAAATGGAACACCTATTGGTTCTGTGTTATGTTGGACCCAGAACAGATTACAAAACTTTGGACTCACAAAATTGGAATACTGTCTATATAATCTCATTGCAATTTGCTGAAACCATATAGAAACATTATTGAGACTGACTCCGGGTCAACACCACTGAGGGATTCTCCCGATTTTGAAGATAGTCCGAGGTGGCTTGAGTTCTCTGAGTTTCAAACATCACTTTTAGAGAAATTAAACTATTCATTTTTAAATATTGCATTACTATCTGGTTCTTTATGGTGATTCCAGGGATGCTCCAGTGGTGGAGGGATGGTGGAGTTCTGGTGATGGCATTGAGGTCTGCGTGTGACAAGCACCAACCTCATATCCTGTCCCAGCCATAAGCAGGAAAGCGGGTGATTTTAAGGCCCTGGACACACTACAGAACTGTTTTTGAAAACTATTTTTAAAACCAGTTTAGCTAAACCATTTCAGTGCAGTCACACTACTCAGTAACCATTTTTGATAACATTTTAGTGTGGCTACACTACTAGTGTTAAACCTGTTCTCCTTGTAACTATTTTGTATTACGTTCAACACACAGAACTGTGCTTGCCTGGCCACACTGCAGCTAGAACTGTTTTAGTTAAACCATTATAGCTTAGAACATTTTTAATCCTGGACAGACCTGGTGAGTAAAACCATGCTAGCTCTAAAACGTTTTTAAAAATGGTTTTAAGACTAGGTATCTAGCAGGGTTTAAAAACACTTTTTTTTAAATGTTTTAAGGGGCTTGTAGTCTGTCTGCAAACAGTGCTAGGAGGATTTAAAATGTTTTAAGGCATTTAACCCATTTTAAGTTCCCAGTGTGTGCAGGGCCTAAGTGATCAGGTTTGTTTGGGCTAGTGTGTTTGCTCGCTACTTTTGTTGTCCTGTTCTTGGGACCAGTGACCACCAACATTTGTGAAAATGACCCCCTTAATAGATTTCAGCCACATAAAGGGTGGTTTAATTCATCATGATCTGACTGGATTACAGGCACACTTAAACATAATAACTACAACAGGTAGATTGATTCCTTACTTGACCAGAAATATGTTTAGAAAGTTGCAGGAGTCATCACAGTTAAAAACAGGATAGTGCTAAGTTGGGGGCCAGACAAAAAAAACAAAACACTTAGGATAGTCTCAGTAACACCTGCAAGAGGTATGTTTCAGTAGCGTCTTTGTCTAACACATAGCAGGCTGCTTCATGAATATTAGCTTGAATGAACTATTTCGTCAGCCTGTAAGCAGGAAAAAAAACATGCACACACGCATGCTGAAAACACTGTAATCACACAAACACCAACAGACAATCTGCTAAATTGCATTCACATTTAATGATAAAAAATGTAACTAATGGGTGAACAGGTAAAGCAGGTAGCCACTGATTCAGAAAAAAAGGTGGCTACCTGCTTCACCTGTTCACTGTTTGCTGATTTTTTTTTATAATTAAACCTGAGCACAATTTGGCCAGTTGTGTTTTGGTGTTTGAAACAATCAGAATGTAGTCTAATAAGTTTGGATGGCCCTATATGCAGTGATGGTCATATCTGGGTGACTGTCTCTCACGTTTTTTTAATCTTCCCTTTAAAGCATCCAAATTGTTTAATGGCATGTATTATGTTTAATGGTATTTCACTAACACTGGCAGCACTGCACTACACAGCCCTGTATGAAGTCCAAAAGTCACCCTGAAGCAGGCACTTGATTTAAAAGTTGAACTCAAATAGAAACTGTGGCCAATAAATGGTGACGGCTTCTGTTTTTAAACTTATTTTGTCCTGCGGCTTCTATTCTATGGTCACTTTTAGTCCACTGCTGCTAATAATCAGTGATATATGGATATAGAAGAAACTGATGCAGTACATATCTATGACTTTGTGTGTCCTTATACAAATGTGCCTTGAATTTATTTTTTTGGGGGAGGTATTGGAATACAATAAGACGGAAAATAAACTTTTTCATTTTCATGTGCACATCATCATCTGATGAAACAAAACAATTATCATTTTGCAACTCTGGCCAGAGCACATTATCAATATACCAATAAAAAAAAAACACACAAACTGTAAAACACACAATCTTGCTACCCCTCCCTTCCAGAATGCTTGACCCCATTCCTCCCAATATTTCAGATTTTTTCACTGTCTGAATTTGTCTGTCCCCCCCCCACACACACACACACAGTTTTTGAATGCCACCCCAGCAACTGGCTTCGTATCTTCAGAACTGTTCTGCTCAGAGTCAGGCAAAACTTTAGAAATGCCACTCACAGCTGATGGTTTGCTCACTGCTAAGAGGACTTTAGGAATGTTGCTTGTGGAGGCTGGTTTGCTGCCCACTGAGGAAAAATATAGGACTGGACACTTATTTATGAAAAAATAAGTATGGAGTGGAAAAAAAATTACATTACATTTTATTCAGCAATTGTGTGGTTTCTACCAACACATTGTCACACAATAAATTAACTGCTGTGTTTCTATTGCCCAAGGAGTGCTCTAACTATATAACAGGTTTCTTTATACCCTGAGCACAAGGAGGAAGTCTTGCTCAACAGCAAAATACTGCACTGCTGAATTCATCTAACTGCCTTTTCTTCCACATCTTATTAGGACAGTGTGATACACAGGTCTGTCATGATGTGACCGTTGATACCGCAGTCTAGTGCATACACAAGCTACTGCAGTCAATGAAAGCACAGCTGTCAAATGTTGGAAAAAAGTGATCTAGACCAGAACCTACCGTTTCACCAAAAACGGAGCTCGTGTGACCCCCCAACACCCACACAAGGTTCTGCCACACCAGAGTGCTTCCATTTTGCAGCAGTTCCTCTGGACAAAAACACTATTATTCATTAATTATTGCACAAAAAAAAGATTTGACCCCCGTACCACCACCAAAATGTATGCTTCACAAAATGTGTATTCAACTATGAAACACTATAGTAAGTGGTTGTATATTTTTTGACATTTGGGTTTGCCCAATGTCTGGATGGTCTCGGGCTGTACAGAAATAACATCTCTGTTTTAAACATGACAGCAAATGTGAGAGGAATAATTAAAAGCATGGCATTTGTTATTATTTTAATGCAGAGGCTTTCATATTTCTGACATCCTCCTCTCTGGATTTGTTTTTTCAGCCAGAACTCTACATCAGTCTGTAGTCTCTCAAATGCCTGAAATTAATGTTTCTCATCAGTGTATAATACATCTGGTTAATAGATATTTTATATACAAGAGTATAATTATTTTCAGTCAGAAGGTGGTAATTATCTAGTTGCTTAAGCTTGGCCATATATTCATACCACCACCCACACTGGTGCCGCACACCTCAATCCAACCAATTGTGTCAGTCGGCCTCTCCTGATCCACTTACATTCTGAAATACTCTTTGTCAGTGCAAAATAGAAAAGAGTAGTGCTTGGGTGGTATAGGATTGGTGCGGGTAGCAAGGGCAGCCAGTCTCACACACAAAACAAAAAGTAAAGGTTGGTTACCTGTACTCATTGGGCAGTGGGATGAGGTCTGATCCTGTGAGCACTTTTGCATCTGTCCACATTGTTTGACTGCATTTGCTAGAAATAATACAATTTTCCCACATGTGAGTCATTTTGGCTGCAGTGGGCAGAGCCCTGCAGAAGTTTTGCATGTGCAAAAGGGCTCACCTCATGTTTCCCGTCCATGGAACTGGCATGATAAAGTGTGAAAATTGTTTATTTTGCCAAAGCCCAATTACTATATTGACTGTCTGTAGGATAGGATCTGAAGTGTGCTATTTGTCCTCTTGCATTGATGTGTGAATGGAGTCCTCCCCTAATAGAGCATGGTCCACACTTCCCTTCCCACCTGCCTTGCAGCATATGTTGTTGAACCTGCCCATCCTACCCCTCTGACCCTCAGTATATGCAGTGACCCTTTTGCATTTCAGGAAATAATTGTACCGTCCCACTTCTCTCCCATCCCTCAACATATGTTGCCGGCCCCTTAGCATTGTAACGCCAGCTAAACCCTCTGTGCCTCACCTTATGGAGGAAAGATACAGAAGATGGGTTGTGCTCTTTGCGATAATGTTTAACAGATAGTTTGAAAGAGCAGTAGCTCAGCGGAGAGCTTGTACTGGTAAGGAAAATATGCATCAAAGTGCAAGTAATGAAAAAAGTTAAACATATCGAAGTAGCAGCATGAAAGAAGTTACACAGTAGGACTGTACAGAATGAGCTCAAGCAAAAACGTTGATCAGAAGCTGGTAAATTAATTCATTTCTAAAGGTTAGATAGTACAGGCAGGTTAAGCTGCAACCAATCACAGCGCTAAAAAGCACCAAGTTTAACATCCATAAGGAGCTTTGACCAAGGAAGCAAGAAGCTAGCTCCACAGTCCTCCCCCAGACACAGGGTTTAGCATGGTAGCTCCAGCTACACCCTCTGTGCCTTGCTGTATGGAGGAAAGATACAGAAGGTGGATTGTGCACTTTGTGATAATGTTTAACAGATAGTTTGAAAGAGCACTAGCTCAGCGGAGAGCTTGTACTGGTAAGGGAATTATGCAGCAACATGCAAGTAATGAAAAAAGTTAAACATACCGAAGTAGCAGCATGAAAGAAATTTTACAGAAGGAGTGTACAGAACAAATCAAGCATTTTTGTTTATTAACCTGCAATATTTCATTGCCAATCATCTTTACCGCCCACCACCCCCAAAAAAGGAAAGTATCTGGCCACAACTGTGGTTTTGCAGAACTCAGCAAATCTCTGTACTGTACATGAAAAGCACCTGGTGTAATTGCAATTAATTATTCACTGTATCTGAAACAGGAAGCAGATCTGCATTTCCAGAATTTTACAGGCAGTATATATTTGTTGCAATTCAGGAAGAATTTGTATTTGCAAAAAAAGTTGATCAGAAGCTCTTAAATTAATTCAGTCCTAAAGGTTTACTTGTATAGGCAGGTTAAGCTGCAATCAATCACAGAGCTAAAAGAAGAACCAAGTTTAACAACCATAAGGACTTTTGGCTAACAGAGCAAACAGCTAGCTCCGGGGTCCTCCCTCAGACAGGGCATTGAAATTGAGTGTGTCGGATGATACAACAGATTTTTTTTGTTTGTTTATTTGTTGAGCTTCCTAACTGTAGCACGATTTATTGCATTTAGGTTTACAGACAGGCTGGAGGATAGAACTCCGCAGGACAAATCATGACAGGATGGGGTGGTACCTGAGGACTGGAGGAGGGCAGATGTGATTCCCCTTCACAAAAGTGGGAGCAAGGCAGAAGCAGGAAACTACAGACCTGTAAGTTTGACCTCAGTGGTAGGAAAAATGATGGAATCACTTCTGAAAGAAAGAATTGTTGAGTACCTAGAGGCCAGCGGGGCACAGGACCCAAAGCAGCATGGATTTACAGCAGGAAGGTCATGTCAGACTAATCTAATTGATTTCTTTGACTGGGTGACCAAAGTAATAGACCAGGGAGGGGCTGTGGATATGGCCTACCTTGACTTTAGCAAGGCATTTGACACAGTCCCACACAAAAGATTAATATACAAGTTAGCCAGCCTTGGAATGGGCCCCAAAGTGGTAGCCTGGGTAAAACATTGGCAGAACAACAGGACACAGAAGGTAATTGTAAATGGAGTCCACTCTGAAGAAAAAGGGATTACTGGTGGGATACTGCAGGGTTCAGTATTGGGTCCAGTCCTTTTTAATGTCTTTATAAGTGACATTGCAGAGGGACTGAAAGGAAAAGTATGTCTCTTTGCAGATGACACAAAGATCTGCAACAGGGATGATACACGGGGGGGGGTAGAAAGGATGAGAAGGGACTTGGCAAGGTTGGAGGAATGGTCAGACATATGGCAACTTAGATTCAATGCAAAGAAGTGCAAAGTAATGCACCTGGGAAACAAAAATCCAGGAGAAGAGTACACAATAGCAGGGGAGGTACTAACAACTACAAAAATGGAAAGGGACCTGGGGGTAGTCATATCAGATGACCTAAAGGTGTGTAAGCAATGTGAGAAGTCAGTAAGGAGAGCCAGGGGGATACTGGGATGCATAGGAAGGGGCATCACAAGTAGAAAAAGGGAAGTGGTTAGTCCTCTATACAGACAGTTGGTGAGACCCCATCTGGAGTACTGTGTGCAGTTTTGGAGACCTCATCTACACAAGGACATAGACAGGATGGAAGCAGTCCAGAGGAGGGCAACTAAAATGGTGCAGGGTCTGCAGCAGAAACCATATGAAGAGAGACTGAGAGAGCTTAATATGTATACCCTTGATGCAAGGAGGGCCGGGGGGACATGATAGAAACTTTCAAGTACCTCAAGGGAATCAACAAAGTCCAGGAAGGTAGCATCTTTCAGAAAAAGAGATGTGTAAGAACAAGGGGGCACAATTTAAAGATAGAGGGGGGACGGCTCAGGGGTAATGTGAGGAAATTTTTTTTCATGGAGAGAGTGGTGGATATATGGAACCGCCTTCCTGGGGAGGTCGTTGGGTCTAAAACAGTGGGGGAACTCAAACATGCATGGGACAGACATAAGGCAATTATAGTGGGGGGGTTGCAGGAAGTAGGCTGTTGGCTAACTAGAATCTGCAGCTTATCCAGTAGGTAGGGAAATGGGCAGACTAGCTGGGCCAAGTGGTCCTTATCTGCCGTCAAAGTCTATGTTTCTATGTTTCTATGAAGGATAGCAGTGGGGAACAAATGGTAGACCACAGGGCAAACGTTGGTTGGTCAGCAGCAGATAAATTAAAGCAAAACCCTGGTCAGGCTTTATCTTATTTTTACCCAACATTATTATTGTTATAATCAATGAGCAGTTGCAAAATTATAACTAACTCAATGCAATAAATAAATAACAAGTTAAGCTGTATCGGACCCTCACTGTTATTAGTAGTTAATAATTTTTTTAAGTTTGAAAAATAATATCAGACATAGCCAGGTACATAAAGAAGATACAGCATGACACATATGTATACACATTGACTGCAGTGTCATTATATAATTGTCGAAGTCTAGCCCATAGAAAAGGACATTGCTAAATAATGATACAGTAAGAAATTATACAGTGAGTTGTATTGTGGTATTGTGGCTCCCCAAAAAAGTAAGAGAAATTGCATGATTATCACCGCATCTAGATTAGTTAAGACGTCTAATATGGGCATAATACATAAGTGTCTCCTGATACCTGAAAAAGCCTGAAAAGCACAGACATAATAACAAAATACTAGCAATGTTAAGGTCCAGATCTGAATTCTTATCCTATAAGGAGAAAAGATAACAGTCCTTGCAGGGAGGGGGTGGGTTTTGGGGTTCCAAATCATTTCCTACTGGTGTATCTACTATGTTGGTCCAGATCATTCCACAGGGGAAGTCAGCCAATCCCTGCATGTGGGGAGAGATAAACTAAGTAAGGGGCCCAGGTAAGATAATATTGTGAGAGAGTGTTGGTAACTAAGTGGGACTGACGATCCAGTACTGCTGCATTAGAGAGGGCGTTATATAATTCAGAGATGGTGGGTACCTCTGTGGTTCTCCACCTGCAGAGGATAAACCTCTTAGCTTGGAGGCTAAGAAGTGTCAGCCATCTGTGCTGTTGATGAGTGAACACTCTCAGCACAGGAGGAAGGCCCAAAATCCAAACTAGGGGATCTAGAGTCACAGCAGAGTCTGAGGCCTGTTGAGCCAGACCCAAGACAGCCGTCCAGAATGGAATGAGAAGTGGGCAAAGCCAAAGTATGTGCAAAAGGTCTCCTCTCCAAAAGACATCACAGCAGCAATGACTGTTGTCCATGATGCATTCTGTACAAGACAACAGGAGTGCGATACCAATGACAGTATCTTGTTTTGCATAAGTTTACTTCTCATATCTGGATACATAGAATGAGCATATTTCCAGCATAGCTTCCATTGGGCATCGAAATGGATTGTTGAAAAGCTTGCTCCCATTTTCCTTTAGCCTGAGCTGATTGTGCAGGGAGATGATTCTAAGATCGGCATATATAAGACTGGCTTTACCCCTTTTATAGGTCAGCCATTTAATTAACAAATGGGACCTTGCTATATCTGTCGTGTGGTGTTGTTTAATATAAGCTAAAACCGAGCTTCTGAGCTGGAAGTACTGCCAAAAGGTCTGCTTACCTAAGTGGAACTCCTGATCTAATGTTTGAAATGTTTTGATAGTGAGACTGTCGTCTGTCATTAAGTCCTTTAGTGTAAAAATTCCTTTACTCTGCCAGAGGGGCCAGTGCAAAGGTTTGCCACCCACTTTAATGAGCATGTTCCCCCATATAGGGGAGGCCAGAAGGGGGCATAAATCTGCCTCCAATTTCTTTTCTGCTAAATACCATATCAGTACTGAGCCTGCTATTGTTTGGCAGGAAGACAAATGTTTGGGAAGGGGATTGTAAAGTAAAACTGCTAGGGATTGGGTCTGGGCCATATGCGCCTCCATGTGTATCCATTGTGGTCGCTCAGATGTCTGTGGGAGGAACCAGTTTAGAATCTGAGTTGCAGTGAAGGCCCATTTATACCCTTCCAGCCAAGGAAGGCCCCAGCCTCCCTGTGAACAATGGGCTGTAAGTTTATTTCTACTATAACGGGGTTTGGTGCCTTCTCAAATAAAATTGGAAAAGGCCTGGTCTATGGCTTTAACCCATGAGGCTGGTAGTGTAAATGGTATATGTGAGATGACATATAAAGGTTTAGGGGCTACCACCATTTTGATCGTGGATATTTTACCTGCTAGTGTAAGTTGAAGACCACGCCAGCACACAAATTCAGTCTTGATATCTTCAAGAAGGGGTTTAAGGTTCAGATCCCATATTTTAGTAAGATCTACTGTGAGCCGTATCCCTAGATACACAAGGGAAATTGGGGCCCAATGAAGGCCGAGATGGGCTACCTGATCTAAAGTGCAAAAGCTATTGAGGGGGAGTACTTCCGTTTTAGACCTGTTGATTTTTCGGCCAGAGTAGCTCACAAAATCTGCAAGGAGGGAAAGCAGAGCAGGGAGGGAAGTAGTGACGTCCACTAATGGGACTAACAAATCATCTGCATACATAAATGTGGGGAAAGTGATATCGCCAAAGGGAAAACCTGTTATGGCTAAAAAGTGGTGTATGGCAATTGCAAGTGGCTCCACTGCTATTATGAAAAGTAAGGGAGAAAGGGGGCAGCCCTGCCTCATGCCCCACCCCAGAGGGAAGGGTGCGGACCGAGTAGAGTTGGTGAGGACCCAAGCCAAAGGGTTGTGATGCAGAGCTGTCACCCAGCTTCTAAAATTGTGACCAAAGCCCATGGCTTCTAGCACCTGTTGAAGGTACTGCCATTCGAGAGAATCAAATGCCTTCTCAAAATCTATTGCTACTGCAGCAGCTGGTGCCGGGAAGTTACTGGCCTGAGATATAATATTTATAAGGGAACATATATGATCTCTGCTGAGCTGACCCGAGACAAAACCAACTTGTGAAGAATGTATAAGGTGGGGAAGCAAGGGGTTTAACCAGGTAACCAGAATTTTTGCAAAAATCTTACTATCCGAATTGATAAGTGAAATAGGGCGATAGCTGGATGGTAAAGTGGCATCTTTCCCTTTTTTGGGAAATACAGTAATGATCGCCTCCCGAAGGGATGGGGGGTGGGATCCTGAACTAAGGGCCAAATTAAAAGCGTCACTAAGTAGGAGGGAGATCAGTGGTGCAACTAGACTCCACATTCCAGGGGGAAATCCATCCCCACCAGGGGCCTTCTCGTGATTTAAATTGCGAAGTGCATCTGTGACCTCTTGAGGGGTAATGGGAGACTCCAAGGTAGCAGCTTGCTGAGAAGTTAGATGACAGAGAGGTATAGATGTCAGAAAAGTTCGTACCTGTGCAACATTAAAAGTGCCGGAGAAAGAATATAGCTGTTTATAGAAATCTGTCATAATTTAATTTATGCATTCTGGTTGAACTTGCACAGAGCCATCTGGTGCTTTGAGTCCGGGAATATGGCTCTCGGCCCTCTGTTTCCGGAGTCTGTAGGCTAGTACTTTCCCAGCCTTCTCTCCCCCCTCCCAGTAGTTATCCTGTAGTCTGAGGAAGGCCAATTCAGCTTTCCTGGCAAGTAGCTCCTGAACTTGATGATGGATTTAGTGATTTCCTTGCCTATGTCGGGAATGTGGAAGTGTCTTGACATACTTTTAAATTTGGTCTCGAGTTTTATAAGATGGGATTCCAATGTTTAAGCTGGTGTTCTCTCTGCCGCCTGCGATACACTGAATATCCCTTGATAGCGCCTTGTATGGTGGCTTTCAGTGCCTCCCAAACCATTGTTGGGGGGATCTCCGTTGTCGCATGATCTTGTAGAAAATTAGTGACCTGTATCCGAAACCATTGAGGAAAGTTAGGGTTCCTCAAGAGAAGCGGGTCCAAACGCCAGCTCAGGGATCTAGGGGCTGAGGGACTACTTAGCGTGTGAAGTTGTACCAGAGCATGATCCGATATGATAATTGGATGAATTACAGCATCATTGGTTCTGTTCAGAAGGGGATACAAGCTAGAAGTCCAGCCGAAAGTGTGAGTTATGCACCAGAGAAAAGAATGTATAATCTTTGTCCTGCAGGTGCAGAATGCACCAGGGGTCTTGTAACCCCATGTCTGTGATCAACTGCTGCAGTGAGAGGCGACATTTCTGATGATGATCTGGGCGGTGGACGTGCGATCTAGGAAAGGGTACAGGGGGAGATCAAAATCACCCCCTAAGATTATAGGGACCTGTGGAGAGGCTAAGGAGCTAATAGCTTGGGCCAGCGAGTGAAACACTTCAGGCTGGTCGTCATTAGGGCCATACATAGCTATCACTAGGGTACCTGTTGGAGTATCCATCAAAGCTGCCACCCATCTGCCATCTCTATCTCGCTGCACTTTTAGTTGTGTCCACTGAAGGGATTTGTGAAATAAAATAGCTACCCCCTGTTTGCAGGTGGAGGCTGAAGAAGAAACAACCTGTCCCACCCAAGAGCCTTTCAACCTGTCATGGTCCAACTTTTTCAACTTAGTCTCTAGTAGTAGGGCTACCTGCACACCCAGTCTCTTGAAATGATTCAGCACCTGAGAATGCTTCATAGGGGTATTAAGGCCCCGTACGTTCCAGGTGTTTTAGCGAATGTCAGCCATAGTCTAGAAGTGGGAGGTCTGATTTAGAAGGGAACGAGCTATAGAACCTAATAGAGACTGAGAGTGAAGGTGTGCCCCATATCATCTGAACCAGAAAATCTGTTATAATCAATTTAAACACCACCAGCAAGGGACCCCAAATACATACACAACCCCCCCCCAAGCATGCACTAATCACGATCTGGAAAAACCTATAAACAATTTCAACTTGTAAAACATAATATTGACTGATAACATTTAACCAACTATATACACATATCGGCCTGTCCACAGCCATTAGGAGTCCCAAAGGTAATATGTCACTGACCGAAGTCGCAAGACCTCCTTTGGTATCCGTGGGAGTTGGCCTGGGATCAGGACAGGAGGAAATACCCTCCAGAACAGCTTGTCCACACTGTGGGGTGTAAAAATACAGTTAGAGCTAAGACCACCCTGAGGATATATGAGAGGAATCCCCCTAGGACCATGGGGCCATAAGCACATAGCAGGATATCCTCAAAACCATGTCCAGAAAGGAGTTACAATACTCCTATATTCCCAGTGAATAGATGAGGGATAGGGAGAGCTGAGCTTAATATTCCCAGCAATTTAGATTCCATGGCAAGCCAAGTGATGAGAAGTTAACACATAGAGGGAGAACTAAACAAAAAAAAAGGAGGTTCCCTTTCCCTTATTACATACTCAACCCCCCATATTAAACTGGTACCATACAGTTTGAAACATGTCCTCAGTCCGGAGGTTCTGAGCCAGGTCTGGGAAGACCAACTGTAGCATCGAGAGTTCCATCTCATGAGTTCACAGTGGGAAGGATGGCTGCAAGATCTGGGGATGCGGCAGCAATGTCAGCCCAGGATTTGCTTTGAGACATGGAGAGCATAGGTCTTGAGGATGTTGACCCACATATGTTCATCTCTGCCCCTTCTGAAATCCCTTGTGCAGTATCTGAGTCCTGCAGGTCCGGTTGTAGAATGGCAAATGGGTTGGGTGAGAAGAAAGTCTGCAGATCTATGGGATCTTGCTGATCTGAAAGTTGGTCTGAGTGAGCCATCGTCTGTTGGCTCGGGGAGCCGGCTCTTTCAGTAGGATGTTGTTCGTCGATCATGATGATGAGATGGTTGCCATTTCCTTGGCCTCGATGGTAGTGATGTGTCAAAAATCCGCATGCCAAACTCAGGTATGTCTTGTTTAGGAGCCGAGGAAATATCCGCTGCAGATGGAGAGGGAGAGTGTTGTATTTGCTCACTCTGATTGTTGGGGTCCCGAAACTCCACAGAGTGTCTAGCCAGCAGGAAGTCCATCAAGCTCTCTGGGGTCTCAAACAGAAGGGGAGACCCATTGTGCATAATCCACATGGTCGCTGGATACCGCAATGAGTAAGAGTAGTTTAGTTTTTGTAACAGTCTCCGTACCTGGGCATATTCCTTATGTCGATCGGCGAGTTCTTTAGAATAGTCCTGATAGAGCTGGATATGATGCCCTTGCCAAGTAATTTCCCCCGCAGTTTGAGCAGCAGCCATAATAGATTCTTTTTACCTAAAATCCAAAAACCTGGCAAGCAGGGGTCTAGGCCTTGGTACCGGGGCAACCGAGCGATGTGTCCATTCTATCTGAGGGGGAAAATCAGCTGGTAGGTTGAGCAGCTTCAGGAGGATTGACTGTAAGAAGTCAATGGCTGATTTCTGTTCTGCACCTTCCGGAAAGCCAATAAGCCGTATATTGTTTCGATGGCTGCGATTTTCCAGGTCATCTACTTTATTTTGTAATGTGTGGATAAGCTTGGCCTGTTCCCTCAGAGTAGCAGTCATTTCATGAAGAGCTGCGTCATGGGAGGATATTTGTCTTTCATTGTGGAAAAGCCTAACTTCGATCCCTTGCAAAGCTTGCATAGTGGTATTGACTGCAATTGTGAGTTGTGCCATTTGGGTCATAAGCTGGCTGAACATCGCTTCAGTTCTCGATGATTCTGCAGAAGGCTGCGTATTGTAGGCCGCACTGCAAATCCGCCTTCCGAGAGAAAAGATGAATGATTTCCAAAAGAGAACTTGCAAGAAAAGTCCCAAAAATTATGCCCAGGAGATTCCTCTCTGCTACGATAAAAATTCTGGCAGAAACAGAGGGTCTTAGTGACGGCTAATGTCGGATTTATCCCCGTGTTGCAAGAGCTATCTCTCTACGTGACCATACTGGATCAGGGCCAGGCCACGCACCCACTGTTATTAAGATATTGGTTTAAGCCATAGACTCAGTTTTCTGAAATGAAGCACTTTTTTCCCCTTAGGATGTCAGCTGCAAATCCTGATAAGAAAGTGAACTCCTAAAACTTTCAACAAATCCTACAAAACAATTAATTAATAATCCTATTCAGAAAAAAAGTACACACCAAAGCACAAAACAAATGGTTATGCACTGTTTTACTGAGGCAGATAAAGTGACCCCTGAATAATTCATGTCTGGAATGCCTGTCCTAAAAGGACGGTTCGCATCCCTCCATATCCAGTTATTTGGATTTCTGTTAAAAAATTAAACAAATAAACAGCCCCTGGGAAGCCTTGCTATGTTAAATATGTCTGTCAGCACACTGTACAGCTGTGAGTATGATTAAAATACTACATGTCTATTCCACTAGCAATTTATGAGAAAACTAGCAAACTTTTCGATTCAGTAACCTGTCTTCTTATTCAGGTTAAACAGGTTAAGTTACAACCAATAAGAACATAAAAACAGCACCCACGTTTAACATCCATAAGGAGTTGTGAATAAGGAAGCAAACAGCTAGCTCCACGGTCCTCCCTCAGACACAGGGTCTAAACAGTGTGTTGGATGACACAACAGATTTTTTTTGTTTGTTTGTTTGTTGAGCTTCCTAATTGTAGCACTATTTCATGCATTTAAGTTTACAGACGGGCTCAAGGATAGAACTCCGCAGGAAGGATAGCAGTGGGAAACAGATGGCAGACAACAGGGCAGAGGTTCTTTGGTCCGCAGCAGTTAAATTAAAGCAAACTTGTGCTCAGGCTTTATCTTACTTTTACCCAGAATTATTATTGTTATAATCCATGAGCAGTTACAAAATTACAATGATAACAAACTGCAATAAATAAATAAGTTCAACTGTATTGGACACTCACTGTTATTAAGATATTAGTTTAAACTGTAGCCCTTGTTTTCTGAAATGAAACACTTTTTATCCCCTAGGATTTCAGTTGGAAATCCTGATAAGAAAGTGAACTCCTAAAACTTTCAAAAAATCCTACAAAACAATTAGTAATCCTATTGAAAAAAGTACACACCAAAGTACAAAAGAACTGCTATGCACTATTTCACTGAGGCAGATAAAGTGGCCCCTGAATACTTTATGTCTGGAATGCTTGTCCTAAAAGGACGGATCACATCCCTCCATATCTGGTGATTTGGATTTCAGTTAAAAAATTAAATAAACAAACACCCCCGGGGAGCCTTGCTATGCTAAATACCTCTGCCAGCACACTGCACAGATGTCAGTATGATTAAAATATTAAGGCCCGGATATTCAAAAGGGTTGCGCCTGCGCAGGTCTGAAAATGCGCCATTCTGCGATATTCAGCGGGAGGCAGCTGCACCGCTCAAATCACAAAGCGCAAGAGCGCAATGGTAATGAATGCATGCGCAACAGTAGGGGGAGGAACCATGAATAAATGGCGCAGTGCGATATTCAACAGCATGTGCCATGCGCAATAGAGGAGCAAGCGGAAGTTGGGCGATAGCGGAAATGATCCAAAATAAAAAGGAACAAGAGAGAGGCGCAAGAACGCTATACGGAAGCCAGAGGTGGGAACAAGGTGACAGCAACAGAAAAGAGTGTAGCAGTGAGTGGGACTGGAAAGGAGCAGGACAGGGCACACCTGGGAACAACCAGCAACAGGACAGGAGTGGGGAGCCTGTGCCACTGTGCAGGAGTGACAGGGGAAGTGCCACAGTGGACTGAGGGCAGTGGCAGTGGGCAGGACAGCCAAAGGTTGGAGGTGTGCCTGGTGCAGAGGGAGCATCACAAAGGACAGCAGGGGGAATGGGATAACAGCTGCCAGGGGGTGGACACCAGCCAGGGACATGGCCAGTGCCACCTTTCAGATGGAGGTGGTAATGAGGGGTGTGAGAAGGCAGGCAGCAGAGGGGCACAGCCGTGGAAGGGCCAATCGGCGGTATGCCCCCAACAGGCAGTACCGAGCCTGCATCAGCGTCGAGCACTACAGTGACACAGAGATTGTGGGCCGGTACCGCCTGAACCAGACAATCCTGAGGCAGCTCTGTGAGCTGTGCAATGATGAGATGCAGGCACCCACACGACAGAGCCATGCTCTATCAGTGGAGACAAAGATAACAGCCGTCATGTGCCTACTCGCCACGGGCACCTTTCAGAGACCAACAGGGGACACAACAGGCATAACCCAGTCAGCCACGTCATGCCTACTCACACAATTCCTCAGTGCACTGCTGCCACATGCTCGGGTATCCGTTTCCCAACACACCGGTAGTGCTAGCACACAACAAAGGTTCACAGGGTAGCACATATGCCTGAGCGTGCTCGGGGCCATTAACTGCACCCATGTGGCCATCCGCCGCCACCTGGCCCCAGAAGGTGCCGCTTATATCAACGGAAGGGCTATGCCAGCATCAACTGCCAGGTGGTGTGCGATGCTGAGGGCGCGCAACCAATGTCTGTGCCATGCACCCTGGGGAAACATGATGCCTTCATCTGGCACCAGTCTGCACTGTGCCACAGGTTCGAAGTGGGACATCCCCACTGGCCGCAAGTGGGTGAGTATGCAAATCACGCAGGATGACATGGATTCGAGGCATAGTCAGAGGTGCCATGGGCACTGGCCTTGACAGCCCATGGCAGAGCGACACTGACCACCATACTAATGTCCACCCTCTACACACAGGTGACAGTGGCTATCCACTCCGTCCCTGGCTGCTCACACCATACCGGTGGCCTGTGACCCCATCGCAGCAACGGTACAATGAGGCACATGCCACCACATGCAATGTCATAGAGCGGGTGTTCAGGATGCTGAAGGTACATTTCCATTGCCTGGACACGTCTGGCGGTGCCCTATAGTACAGCCCCTCGAAGGCCTGTGGGCTATTCCTGGCCTGTTGCATCCTGCACAACCTGGTCAAAGAGGGGGACAGCGATGGGGACGATGAGGACACCGGTGCAGACAGTGATGGGCAGCCCCCCCCTTGGGCAAAGGGACCTCCACCTGATCCGGATGTCGCCGCTGCACTGGGACACCATCACAGAGGAGCACTTCAACCAACCCAGGTAAGTCATGGGGCCACGTGCAACCACCAATGGCAAGGGCACAACCTACAAACTTGCATGGACGAACCCCAGGGGCGTATGGTGGCAAGGGAATTGGCTGATCATGGAACCACACACACCATCAGGGATGGGCAAGGCCTAACACGACACGCAGTCACACACACACACACCCCCCACAAGACATGCACAAGGGGTAGGAGGCACGCTGACCCCAACCGCTACCCCTAGCCACACACAGGTCCACAGACAACCACGCCCAGTGCCTGTCATTGTGCGTGTCTCAGACACTGGGCACCATTGCACAGAGGTGGACAGTGCAACGCAGGCATCATCATGCACACACCACAGCAGCCAGCAGCCGGGAGGGTGTGCATGTGGACCTTGTGTGTGCAGGGCCGGGTACCCCACCTGTGCATCGCATGTTGAACAACACACTGCACACAGGGCAGCGTCAGACAGTCTCCATGGTGGGAGACAGGTCAGTTACGTGGCACTGTGCCATGGCCGCCACGGATGTGTGGGTGGCCCCGCCGAGACCTGCCAGCCATGACAGGCTGACCATTGGCCTCATGGGTTGGCAACGATGGTCCCCAAGGGGTGACGCTGCGGGAATGCGACCGTGTTCGAGCAGGGGCCTGCAGCTCACCGAACATGCCTGTGCCAGGCGTGCTCGGGATGCCCACAGCTGAATCCGGTGTCAACATGGAGGGTGTCGCACGATGCCGGGAATGGGGGGTGGACATGACACTGCGCAGTGTCTGCAGTGCATGGGCCACAAACTGTTTGCCCAATGTGGCCATGACAGCTGTGAATGCACGTGTCTACCTGTCAATGGCAGCGGTCACATCCTCCCGCTGCTGGGCCATCTCTGCCAGGAGCAGAGCGTGGTCTCTGCTGTGCCACTCCTCTACCTGGCACAGAACCGCACTGAGTGCGTCAACCGCCCTGACAAGCTGTGACTGCTGATCCACAGAAGCCTGGAGTAGTCGGCTGTGCTCATCAAAGAGGTCTTCCGCCGGATCGGCATGACTTCCCTCATGGTGTTCCTGCCCTGCTGGGCATCTTCCCTTGATGATGGGCACTGCACACCAGAGCCATGCCAGGGAATGGCCACACGCGGTGCACTGACGCTGCCCCCCGACACTGTCCCCCCATCACCATTGGCTGACTGCTGACACTGCCCCTCTGGCGGCCGCTCGCCAGGGCTCAACGGTGCCACCGCAGTGGCCACAACAGCCCCACCGGCCTGGAAGCACACCAGTGCTGCCCCACTGGTGCAGACAGGCACAGGCTGGGACTGTGATGTCACGCAGGCCTCCACAGTGGCACCACCCACGGATATGCCGTACTGTTACCTGCTGAGGGGCCATCCTGCGTCCCACACGTATCACTGTCCATGATGTGAGCTCCATCATCATCGGTGACGGATCCGGCACCAGTCCGACTCTCAGCATGCTGGCATCCATGGATGCTGTCACGCTGGGACACGGGCAGGGCCTCCTCTGTACCAGTTCCACCAACTTCAGTCCAGACAAACAGGTGGGTACACTGTTGTCCTGATCCTCGGACACCTGTGGAGGTGGATGGGTGCTCCCCTGTATCCAGGGTATCACCCTCAGTGGACGAACCCACCACCGCTGACCCATGTAGACGCTCAGGAGCTGTAACAGAACACAGTAGCATTAATGTCTCTGCCCTACCCTGTGGCATTCCCCCAACCCCCCACACAGTGACAGATCAGGACCTACCATGCAGTGACAGGCTGCCACCCATCTGGAAGCCACCACCTGGAATGCCCTCTAGGGCACAATGCCGCATGCTGCCAGCCAGCCTCTCTTCCTGTGGCATCAGGCGTGGCATAGCCGGCTGTCCACCACCAGTCACAGAACGTGCTGCCCTGATGGCAGCCACCTTATCTTTTATCCTCCTCTTGTCCGTGCCCACCTTCTTCTTGCACTCCTGCACGGACCGCTGGTGGCTGCCATGCTGGTTGATGGCACGTGCCACCTCATCCCATGCCGTAGCATGGGCCTGTGGTGTTCCCTGCTGTCCGCTGAGCAGCAGTTCCTGGTCAAGGTAGGCCTCAAACAGGGCATCTGATTCTGCCCGGGTGAAGTTGGGCCTCCTCCATCTCCCACATCTCTGCTCCTCCTCCACCTCACATTCGGTCATTATTGATCCTGTGGGAATGACAGGTGTTACCTCTGAATGTGCAGTCCCATGCATCTCCCACACACCACAGTCCACACTGGCAAACAGCATGCAACCCACCACAATAGACTGCAATACCAGACTATGGCCTCTGCAGCCCCATGTCGCATTTATATAGCGCAACGCATGCAAATGAGGCGAGGCTCAATTTTAAGTGGATGCTAATGCAGTAACATAGAAACATAGAGGTTGACAGCAGATAAGGACCTCAAGGCCCATCCAGTCTGCCCATTTTTTCTACCTTATGAATGTGCCACACACCTTTACACTGTCAATGACCTATCTATCCATATTCATCTGTATTGCTCCCTTATGCCTATCCCATGCCTGTTTGAAGCCCTGCACTGTATTCATAGCCACCATTTCCTGAGGTAGGCTGTTCCATGCATCCACCACTCTTTCTGTGAAAAAGAATTTCCTCACATTCCCCCTTAATCGGCCTCCCTCTATTCTCATGCTGTGTCCTCTTGTCCTGCTATTTTTCTTATATTTAAACATGTTAGACTCTTTCACCTTGTTAATGCCCTTAAGGTGTTTGAATGTTTCGATGCTAAGAAGTGCAAGGTAATGCACCTGGAAAACAAAACCCAGGGGCAGAGTACACAATGGGGGTGAGATACTAACAACAACAAAAATGGAAAGGGACCGGGGGTAGTCATATCAGATGACCTAAAGGTGGGCAAGCAATGTGAGAGAGCAGCAAGGAGGCTGGGGGATACTGGGATGCATAGGGAGGGCATCACCAGTAGAAAACAGGAAGTTATTATCCCTCTGTACAGACAGCTGGTGAGACCCCATCTGGAGTACTGTGTGCAGTTCTGGCGACCCAATCTCCGCAAAGACATAGACAGGATGGAAGCTGTCCAGAGGAGGGCAACTAAAATGGTGCAGGGTCTGCACCAGAAGACATATGAAGAGAGACTTAAGGAGCTAAATATGTATAGCCTCGAGGAAAGGAGAGAGAGGGGGGACATGATAGAAACTTTCAAGTACCTCAAGGGAATCAACAAAGTCCAAGAGGGTAGCATCTTTCAAAAAAAGAGGTGTGCAAGAACAAGGGGGCACAATTTGAAGATAGAAGGGGACGGCTCAGAGGTAATTTAAGGAAGTATTTTTTCACAGAGAGGGTTGTGGATGCATGGAACGGCCTTCCGGAGGAGGTTGTGGAGTCAAAAACAGTGGTGGAATTCAAGCATGCATGGGACAGTCATAAGGCAATTCTAGGGGTTGGGGGTAGGAAGAAGTAGGCTGCTGGTTAACTAGGATCTGCAGCTTATCCGTTAGGTAGGGAAATGGGCAGTCTGGGTGGGCCAAGCGGTCCTTATCTGCCGTCAAAATCTATGTTTCTATATCACCTCTCTCCCTCCTTTGCTCAAGGGCATACATATTGAGCTCCATTAATCTGTCCTCATATGTCTTCTGATGCAGTCCCTGCACCATTTTGGTTGCCCTTCTCTGGACTGCTTCAATTTGGTTAATGTCCTTGTGAAGGTGTGGCCTCCAGTACTACACGCAGTACTCCAGATGGGGCCATGGAATTGCTGATGAGCTGTTTTGCATATGCCGGCTGAATATCGCGCTGTTGTGCTTTGCGCAATCGTGTTGAATGTGCTCAGGCAGGGACGCACCTCTGTGATGTGCGCAGTAGACACCACATGGCGCATGCCCGGGGTGCTGACACCGATGCCTGCCGTGCTGCTGACGTGCTGAGCATGGCAGGCAGTGCAGGGCACATCCACCACTATGCCAGTGGTGCTAGTGCGCTGTTCACATGTATAGCACCCTTGCCCTGGTGCACCGTAGGCTCCATGGTGCCACAGCATGGTAGGCCACTACAGGAAGTCACACAGAGGCACCCTACTGTGCTACACATGGTAAGTACCAATTGCGCTGTGGCAGTCCGTGCACGAGAGACCCTTGACCCTGTGTCCGACCTTTGCCCCCTAGGCACCATGCGTCCGCATGGGTGCACCCCTATTGCGCTGTTCAGTGATGGCACGATGGGGAATGGCAGCACAGGATTGCGGAGCATCCGCACATGGCAGACCTGCGCTAGGGAGTGCCATTTTGAATCAGAGACAGTCCAAAGATGGCACGGAGATGAGCAGTGATCCAGAGCCAGGTAGAACTGGCAAACCTAGTTGCACTGGTTGAGCCCCATGCTAGTGCTGTTTGGTGAGGTGCCCCTGGACAGGGCCAGGAGTGCTATGTAGGAGGAGGTGGAGGTGGCACTGGAGGAGGCAACAGGGATACAGAGGACAGCTGAGCAGTGCTGACACCGGTACAGGGACCTACAGTGGAGGGACCCAGACAGGCTTGCCCACCTGCGGGCACGTGCCAGGAGAGGCGCTGTTCCACGGCCAGGTAGGTGCCCCATCCATACAGTGGTTGTGTCCATACGGGTATCACGGTGGGCATGTGTCCACCACATGGGGGGTGGTCTGTCCAGTGTGGGCAGTGGTGGTGGTAGTGGTATGGGGTGGGGGCTGAATGGTTTGGCTGTGTGGGATCGCACACACCTGGGGTGGGGGCCTTTGCTACTGGATTGTACTGATGTTCCTCTCTCCATGTTTGCACCCTAGGCCCTGTAGAGCGTAGACGTATGAGGGAGGAGAGGCAGAGACGTGAACCACGTCCGCATGCCGGAGCTCCCATATAGGCTCAGCACCAGGACCAGCCCGATGATGGTGAGTGCCTTACATCCAGGTTTTCTGCGCATGCTGTGTAGCAGGGCAGGCGGTGGGGCATGGCCACCATCCATTGCCACCACTGCAGTGCACACTACATGGTGCAGTCAGCACTGTCCAGTGGCACTGCATGTCTGGGTGTACATCACTGGTGGTCTGTGCATGCACAGGGTACATGGCTGTGCCACTGCCTTGGCACCGCAAAGCCATGTCTCTGTACAGCCATGGTGGTGCTGTGCGGGACTTGAGCAGTGGGTGTGTGCAGCAGTCCACATGGCTGTGTGTGCCTGGGTGGGCAGGTCTTGTGGACATGATCACTGTGGGTGGTCGCACACTATCACAGGGGCGTGTCCCATGACTGTATGCCATGCACAATGGGTGGGCTGCAGGGGGCTGTGCATTCATGCCTATTGACTCTGCTCCCTTGTCCTAGGTGTACAACGGATGGTGCACATTGAGAGGATGCTGCAGGAGCTGCTTCAGGTGGCCAGGGTCTCTCTTGAGATTCTACAGAGGGTGGAGCAGCATGGTGTGAGACAGAGACATGGCAGGAGGCGCCACAGGAGCGCAGAGAGGTGATCCCACTGAACTACTTCCAGGTATTTAAGAAAGATTTGAAAATGTATTTATGGGATCTGGCATATCTGGATGAGTAATGGTAATTATTTGTAATTATCTGTTGATAATATGGATGACCATATGGTTTGTTTTTAATTGAGTGATGTTTTAAATGTATGTATTTATATGTCTAAATTTGTTATTGTATACTGTTTTCTGATGTAAAGCGCCTTGATACTTTTGAAAGGTGCTTTAAAAATAAAAGTTATTATTATTAACCCTGGACTACACCTCCGCCCCTGGACCCACCCTCACACCCCTCCTTCCCTCTCCCATATGTTCACCCCTGCCCCTTACCCACCCCCACCCGGTCTGTGGCCCTCACCCCTTTTGTTTTGTAAATATATGTACATAGTTTTGTTAATACTGTTACAATACATTTGTTTAGTTATGCCTACTGTGGTGGTCTCTGATTTGCAGCGTGCTAATGGTGGTCAGTTGTAGTGGTGTGCATGGCGTTGGGGGTGGTGCTCTCATGGGTGTGTGTGTGTGTCCATAGGAGAGGTGGGTTTGGTGTGGGCGTAGCTCTCAGTCACTGTCTGTGGTTTGTGTGTTGTTCCCTGTGCACTGGATGACTGTGTGTAGTGGTACACGGTGCATGCACTGTGTCCATGGCACCCCTATCAGACCATCCATGGCCTGTACAGCTGCCACCCTTGCATGTCTGTGACCTGCACAGTCCGCTGGCATGTCAGTGGTGGCTGCCCATGCTGGACTGCCACTGTACCCAGCACGATGCCGGGTTGCCTCCTGTCACTGGTGTGGTTCACGTCTGCCTCGGGTGGCACTGTTGCCTCCGCTGTTGTTGTCCCACCTCGATGCTGTCACTTGTGTCTGTTGCAGGGGACATGCTCCACTGTCTGTCACTTGTGCTCCAGCTGCATGCTGGTGGCGTACAGCGTCATGGTGCCTGCACAGGGTTGCTGGTACACCTGTGCCATGGAGGGGTTCTGGCCGTGTGTACGCGGCTGCCGTGGCCACATGCCGGGGGCTTGGTTGACCTGCTACTGTGTCCCTGTGTTGGTGTGCCCTTGGGTATGGGTGGTTATTTGTCTGTGCACTGTGTTGCATCCTGTGTGGTGCATGCTTCCATGCAACACTGTGGGTGTCTGCACTGGCTGTTGTGGCCAGTGCTGGGATTGGGTGTGTCCTTGGGAGGGTGTGCAGGGTGCTGTACCACTGGTGGTGGGGTCCGGGGCATGCCCTGTCACGTGTGGGGTACCTCATGTGCTGACGCATGGTCGGTCTCACAGCTGTACTGGGGGGGGAACGTGCGTGGCAGCACTGTGTATGCAGTCATTGCATCGCTGTCTGCTGCCGCCCACTGACGGGTGCTCGTGGTGGGCCTGCCTTGCATGGTTCTGTGCTGCACAGGGCTGTATTGTCACAGTGGGGGTGGTGGCATGCTTGGGGTGTCCTGCACTGTTGGGCGCTACTCCTGGGCAGGGTGTATGGGGATCATGGTACAGGGTGTGCTCTGCATTGGTGGGATGGTGTGGCACAGGGTGGAAGGGCATCCATGTGTGAGGGTCACAGCTTGCAAGGGGGTGTGCTGGGGCACCATGCCCTTGCAGTGAGTTTGTTGCTGGTGTCCCTGTGCCAGTGGTTCTTCCTGCTCTCCTCCAGTTGTGCAGTGCATGGGGTGAGGGGGCGATGTCTGTTCTGCTGTGTGCTCCTCTGCCCATCCCAACCATGGGTGGTGGGCTTCTGCATCCTGTCCCTGTGCATCCCTGGTTGTGCTGTTGCACTGCTGCCCTGCTCCACTAGGTGTCCCTGGTTGTGCTATTGTGCATCTGACCTGCGCCACTGCACATCCCTGGTTGTGCTATGGCGCAGTTGGTGCGATATTCAGTCGTGTGCCACAGGCGCATCTTGACCTGCGCAGTGTTTGAATATCGAGCGTGTTGTGCATGGGCGCAGTGGACTTTTTTTTTTTCCAATTATTTAACCAGGTGAGACACACTAAGCTGAAAGCTTGTTTACAGGTGCAACCTGGGAGCACAAGGAAGTTAAGTGACTTGCTCAGGGTCACACAGTATGCAAGTGGGGGCTGTGGGATTCAAACCCAGGCCTCCTGATTTGCAGCTCAGAGTCTTAAACCACTGCACCGTACTGCCTCCTGCTCCTGCTATTGCACACCTTTGTGGCGCAGTTTGAATATCCAGGCCTAAGTGTCTATTCTACTAGCTCTTTAAGAGAAAACTATCAAACTTTTCAACTCAGTAACCTGTCTTCTTATTCAGTTTAAAGACTTTAAAAAATCGAATGTAGCTGAGGGTGTGGCATTTGCATTTCCAGTTGTCCGCTGGCAATCATAGTTCCATTTGTAACAACTATGCATGTGCCTCCTGCTGCCATTGTGCTTAAAAGGTGTATGCAGCCTGGGACGGTGACGGGACCTGCTGCCTCCACTTTGATTCCTGCATTTCAGGCATAACCATGCAAATGGCAATAAGCTAAAGGAGAATACTTTCCAGCTGCTTGACAGTGCAATTACAAAGAAACATAGAAACATAGAAGTTGACGGCAGATAAGGACCGTAAGGCCCATCCAGTCTGCCCATTTCTTTTTCTACCTTATAAATGTGCCATCAGCCTTTGCTCTGTCAATGGCCTATCTATTCATACTCATCTGTATTAGTCCCTTATGCCTATCCCATGCCTGCTTGAAGCCCTACACTGTATTCATATTCACCACTTCTGAGGTAGGCCGTTCCATGCATCCACCACCCTTTCTGTGAAAAAGAACTTCCTCACATTACCCCTTAATTGGCCTCATGCTGTGTCCTCTTGTCCTGCTATTTTTCTTATATTGAAACATGTTAGACTCTTTCACCTTGTTAATGCCCTTAAGGTGTTTGAATGTTTCGATCATATCAGCTCTCTCCCCCTCCTTTGCTCTAGGGTATACATATTGAGCTCCGTTAATCTGTCTTCATATGTTTTCTGATACAGTCCCTGCAGAATTTTGGTTGCCCTTCTCTGCACTTACTCAATTTGGTTAATGTCCTTTTGAAGGTGTGGTCTCCAGTACTGCACACAGTACTCCAGATGGGGCCTAACCAGTGTCTTGTAAAGAGGGATTATTACCTCCCTCTTCCGACTTGTGATACCCCTGCTAATACACCCTAACATCCCCCTAACCTTACCTACAGCTTTAGTGGTCTGATTGGATGATTTCAGGTCATTGGTGATGATGATGCCCAAGTCTCTTTCTTCCCTTGTGACTGCCAGCAACTCCCCTCCCAGCCTATAGGAGGCTTCAGGGTTTCTCTTCCCTATGTGCATGATCTTGTACTTTTTTGAATTAAACCCCAGTTGCCACTCTTCCGACCATTTTGCCAGTTTATCCAGATCTCTTCTCATTCTGCCCACTCCATCTGGATCATCAACACTGTTGCAGATCTTGGTGTCATCTACAAACAGACAAACCTTACCCTCCAGTCCATCTGCAATGTCACCGATGAAGATATTGAAGAGGACTGGCCCCAGGACTGATCCCTGAGGTACCCCAGTTGTGACTTGCATCTCTTCTGACTGTATATCGTTGACCACCACTCTCTGTTTTCTGCCCATCAACCAGTTAGCCACCCAGATGACCAACTTCTGACCCACCTGAGCCTACCCAGCTTATTAATCAATCTTCTATGTGGAACAGTATTGAAAGCTTTGCTGAAGTCAAGGTAGGTGACATCAACTGCTCCTCCTTGGTCAACCACTCTGGTTACCCAGTCAAAGAAATCTATGAGATTAGTTTGACAGGACCTTCCTTTTGTAAACCCATGCTGTCTTTCTTGGATCCTGTGCTCCTATAGATTTCAGGTGTTGCACTATCCTTTCCTTAAGGAGTGCCTCCATAATCTTGCCCTACTGAGGTAAGACTGACTGGTCTGTAGTTTCCTGCCTCCTCCCTGCTACCACTCTTGTGGAGCGGGATCACATGAGTCCTTCTCCAGTCTTCTGGGGCCTCTCCTGTGCTCAGAGACTCATTAAACAGTTCTGATAATGGCCCTGCTAGTTCCACCCTTAGCTCCTTTAGTACCCGGGAATGTATGCCATCAGGTCCCATTGCCTTGTCTACCCTGAACTTATCAAGCTCTTGTCGGACCCTTTCTTTTGTGAAGGGACTAGTGCTCACCTCCTTCCCCACTGTGTTCATGGTGCTGAGCTGTGGCCCTGCCCTATCTTCTCTTCAGTAAATACTGAGCAGAAGCATCTATTTAGGATAGATGCTTTTACATGGTCCTCCTCCTCACACGCCCCCTTATCTCCTTTGATCTTAGCAATACCCCCTCTGGACTTTCTCCTTTCACTAATGTATCTATAGAAATTCTTGTCACCTTCTTTTACTGTCTGTGCTAGTGTTTCCTTGGTTTGGGCCTCTGCCTGCCTTACTGCCGTCCCTGCTTCCCTTAGGGAAGTTTTGTATGCCTCCCTATCTTCATCTCACTGCATTCCCTTATATTTCCTGAAGGCCAACCTTTTGGCTCTGGCATTTTCTGCTGCTGTTTTTGAGAACCAAAGTGGTTTCCTTCTTCTTGGGCACTTCCTTTTCTCTCTAACACAATAGGATGTTGCTTCAAGTACTGCATCCTTAATGCTTGCCCACTTTGCCTGTATCCCCTCACCTGTATTTCTTTTTGCCAGGGCTATCTTAACACTGTTGGCCATCTTATCAAAGTCGGTTCCTCTGAGGTCCCATATTTTTGTCTTGGAATGGGATGATTTAGTTGTAGTGGCCAAACTGAACCATTCCATGTGATGGTCACTGGCCCCTAGGTGACCTTCTACCTGGAGATCTTTGATCCTTTCCCTGTTAGTCAGTACTAGATCTAGGCTAGCCCTGTCTCTTGTGGCTTGTTGTACCAGTTGTTTGAGGCCATCCCCCTGCAGGGAATCCACCATGTGTCTAGTTCTGGCAGATGTTCCTGCTGGTATTGACCAATCTGTATCTGGCATGTTGAAGTCTCCCATTATCAGAGCCTCCCCTTTAGCTGTCGTGTTTTGTACATCTTCTAACAGTAATGTGTCTGTGTTCTCCCCCTGGTCTGGAAGCCTGTAGACAACCCCAGTTCTTATGGCTGTCCCATTTCCTGTTTCCAGGGTGACCCACAGTTCTTCTGGCTCCTTATGTGTATTCTGAATTTCTGTAACAATATTTTTCATTGACATACAGAGCCTCCACCCCCACACTTTTTGCACCTCGGTCTCTTCTGAACAGTACATAGTCAGGTACCGAAGTCTCCCAAGTGTGGTTACTGGTAAATCACGTCTCGTTAATTGCCACTATGTCCAGTTTAGCCTCTGTCATTATTGCCTGCAGGTCTGGGATCTTGTTTCCCAGATTGCGTTCTTTTGTGTACATAATTTTCCATTGGCCCGATTTCAGTGTGTTAGTTGTTGGATGAGGTCTGGCGTTTCCCCTGTGCGTCGTATGGGGAGCTGGACCTTTTTTCTTACCTGGTGATGCAAATGAACTGCAAACATGCTGAACTCTTGTTTGACCACTAGCTGATGGGGAAGGGGTGTTCTTGCCATTCGACGTGTGGGGTGCTGCACCCCTCTCTCCATACATACATACATACCTTTACATACCTTTCAACTGCCCTGCTCCAGTCAGATAGCCTCCAAAGCTATGGTAATTGACTTTGTCTTATTAACAGGTCCCTTTCTCCAGTCATATCAGGAAAGTTAAATAAGTGTTCAAAATGACTCTAGCAACCAGTTGCAAGTTCTTTCTTATGCACTCTTGTCTGTTGTTTATGAGTACTTGTACTTTAATTATTTTAATTTTTTGTCATAAAGGTAAGCATCTGGAATGGCCTTCCTAAGGAGGTTGTGGGGTCAAAAACAGTGGGGGAATTCAAGAATGCATGGGCCAGACATAAGGCAATTCTTGTTGGGGGGTAGGAAGAAATAGGCTGTTGATTAACTAGGATCTGCAACTTATCCAGTAGGTAGGGAAATGGGCAGACTAGGTGGGCCAAGTGGTCCTTATCTGCCATCAAAGTCTATGTTTCTAGGTTACTTAAAAGTGCCGAACTAAAGCAAAAACCAAAAAACCCAGAGAAAATAGAAATTGCACCCACCAAAATGTGAGGACACACACATGGTTGTATGCATTTCAAACCAGTTTATTTAATTAAAAATGTAGTACTACACATCCAAATAAAGCCTATAAATACAAGGAGAAAAAACACTATGGTTTCACAGGTCAATGCCTTGCTTCATCAGGTAAGCTGTTTGATGACAGGCGCGACATAAGTGATCAGTATTTTTCTCCTTATATGACCAACTTTGTTGCGGATAATAACAATCTTCATTTTGATCGTAGTTTAATCGCTCCACAACCATGTGTCTGACCGGTGGTATTCTATTTCTCTATTTTATGTTTGCTTTAACGGCGCGCAGAAACATTAATGTGGCAACTTAGGAGAGAAGCGGGTTGTGGAGGTGTGGCACTGTGTCAGCCAATGCCATAACTGCATTTGCGGGCTTGGCCCTCGTAATCCAATGTGTTGGCACGTTGCTGTTGACACTAGTTCAGGAAGCGTGCCACCAACTTGAAAGAAATTGGCCACTGCAATGAGGAAGCACCCTGTCATTGCAGGGCGTGCCTGAAAGAAATTGGCTGCTGCAATGAGGGAGTGCCCCATCATTGCAAGACATGCCTTGCCTGCAAACATTTCTGTTCAGCCCACTCCCTCCATTTTCCATTGTGGCACTAGCAATGCAAGTAAACCCTCCCACTCCTGCCCACTGCATGCTTTCTCCTGCTCCTTCCGTTCCTGGCCCCGGCATGTAAGTAGACCCTCCCGCTCCCTCCCACTGCATGCTGACCACCCCGCTCCCTCCATTCCCAGCACATAAGTAGACCCTACCGCTCCCTCCCACTACGTGCTGTCCACTCTGCTCCCTCTGGTCCCAGCACATAAGTAGACCCTCCCGCTCCCTCCCATTGTGTGCTGTCCGCCCCGCTCTCTCCGTTCCTGGTCCAGCATGTAAGTAGACCTTCTCACTGCATGCTGTATGTAGACACGATGGCCTGAATCCCACTGCCCCACCTCTGGTCTGGAGCCTATCACAAATAGTTCAACATTTGTGCATTCCACAGTCACTATTACGCTGAACCTAAACATCATTGCGATCGAGCTCAGTCCAAAACACACCAACTCAAGGACAAAAATGTTAGCACAGTTCTGCTACAGTATAGTAAATGCCCTTGAGAGTCGTCCTTTCAGAAGCCTTTTAGTTCAGCCTCTGCATGACCAGAGCTGCAGCTTTGCACTAAGCCCAGAACACTGCAGCACTGGCTGGCATGCAGTCTGGCTGAGTTGCAAGAAGAAATGCTGCTAAAAGGCGGTGCTCCGCAACATTAGAGGCAGACCCTTTAGCTGGGTCCTCACCTATTAGAAGGTATTGTTCTCTCTTTTAATAAAAGCTCTTTCGGCTATTCCATTTCCCGACCACACGGAACAGCTAATGACTTTATTTCAATATTTATCTCAGTGTCACATACACTGCAATTTATACCACGCATAAAAAACCTAAGCCGCTGACAGAGGACAGGACAGCTTCCGGGACATCTTCGTCGTCAAAACTGGGCACACTGATTTGTAAAAGCTGTGCTCATGGTGTGCTGAGATATTTTTTTTTGTTCAGTTTACATGCGAAAATGTATCAAAAAAAGAGTGAAATAACACATGCAAGCAGAGTTCTGCTGCTGCAGCAACCTATGTGAACACACCCTGCATTCCTGGGAATGTTCTAGCTGCAGAATAGATCGATTCTTCTTCATGCAGCCCAAAACATTATGCTCAGCTGATATGTACACCTCACATGTTAGTTAAAGACGGTGCTACCAAAGGACTATATAGATATGTAGATATAGATATACATTCTTTGAGTCGCTTAAACATATTATTCAAAGAAATTAGAGTACATTAGAGAATGGGCTTAGAAAACTAAACATTCTGATTGGGTGCCAGTGATGCCGGGGGGTACATTAATTTACAGTTAGCCCTCTAAAAACAGGTGCCAACTGTGCCAAACCAGTCACACATATCATGGTGCCAATATAAATTTTCAAAGACAGAAGCTGCTATTTTTTAGCACTTGCTAAGTGTACGACAAAGAGAGGAAACCCTCCACCCGAGTCCATTTAGCAAAATTATCAGCTACCCCCCCAAAAAAAAAACATATATGTAACCCCTTTGTTACCCGGGGTTACTAGAATCCCAATAAGACCTAGTGGTAGGCAGGGAAGGCAGCTTGTGAAACTCCAGTTAAATGGGTTTCACACTGTCTCACTCTGTCCTCAGTCACAGCTGAGACTTGAGAGATGACATCATAATAGAATTGTCGCAGCTGCATGAGCCACATTTGAAATCTTCAGCTCAGAGTAAGTTTAGAACTTTGGGAAATTCAAAGTCAGTCTTGAGTTTGTCCTTAAACAAACAAGAAGGACACCAGTAGTTGTCTGTTTACCCCCCTCCCTCGGGGAGTTCTTTATGGGTTCCAGGGGCAATCCCCTTCTCCCACCCTGGGAAGAAAGCTGCCTGTTTTAATTTAAGTTTAGTCTGTTCATGTATAACAGCAAAGGTTACAGTTCTTCGCCTGTGGGGCACCTGCAACGAATGGGTGAGAGTTTGGCTCCATTGGAAGGGGCAAACAACTTCTTTTCTTCAGTTGGATTTCAAGTAAATGTGGACTGCTATTTGGGAGGACTATGTCAACTAGGACAAACAAATAGAGCAGTCATCTGTTTAAAGTGTTAATGGATTTAAAGTTCACTGTAGAGGGGGTGCTTCAGGTCATCCACCGTTCAATCTACATTTTAAAGTCTAAAGTTCTGTGTGTCCAGAGAAATGGCCGGGTATGGGCTGTGGGAGCTGGAGGTGGGAAAACCCCCCCATCTTTAGTAACCAGGTCCACCTCTACGGATTTCTTCTGTGTTTTTACTACTTGCCCCATGCGCTTGGCCAGTGATGGGGTGGGTACCCAGACGTGGGTCGCAACTTGAAAATCTCTCTAGGAGTCGCAGACTCTAAGGATGGGAAAATTACTCCTTGTTGGATGGGAGTCTCCTTGTTTGATGGGAGTTTCGATTTGGAAGCACAAAAACAAATCTCTCTAGGAGTCGCAGACTTCAAGTGGTGTGGGGAGCCACAGTTTGGGAGCCTCCTTGTTTGATGGGATGTCTTTCCAAGTAAAGTTTGGGTTCATTCGCCAAGTGGACCGTCAGTCGAGTGGCCGGCAGGGGAGCTGGGCCAGTCGGGCTGTGTATCCAATGCGCATGCAAAGTCTGGGCTGAGTGCCTGGTGGGTCCAAAGCCAGACAACTGTTGTAATGTGTTCATTCCTCAAATGGACCGCTGTGTTTAACCTCTAATCTGCATTACAGTTACATAGCCCTTTGGGGGACCATGCAGTGCTTTGTTTATGTTCAGTGAGTTAATAAATAAAGCCACACTGAAAAACCCCAATTCTGGTTCTGGACATTACAGTTATTGCTTCCTGTAGTTGGATTTACTTGGGTGCCCCTGTGCAGAGTAGCCAAACCTAGGTCTCTTGTGCCAGGTAACCTCATCCTTCCCCGAACCCGTATTCACATATGTATTCCATGTTACAAAAATGGAGCATATGGGTTACATATAACTTATATAAAATTAAACACTTTCAGCCACAGCATAGTGCTCTAATGCTACAGAGCTACTTGTGTCTGTGGCTCCCCCCAAATGCCAGCCATTCTAGTAGGTCATGCAAGCCATCCAACTTACGAAACTGCCGCCACCACAACTCGGTTCAATTGTTCCAATCCCTTCAGCTTTAAAATTGTAGCCCTTGAGTATCCCCGCTTACAACTGCATAGTTGGCATACCATGGCAGGGCGTGGGTGAAGGCAGAATTTACCCATGCCTGATGTGGTTTCTCACGAGGCACAGCTGAGTGAGGAGACCACACCAGAAGTGGGTAAATCTTGCCTTCACCCTTATTCAGTCATGGTATATTGCCATTATACAATGAAGAAAAGAAGTTTTCATTTTTATGTTTGCTTGCATGCATGCATACACAAGAAGAAAACATTACTTACCTAGTAATCTTGTTTCTTCCAAGTGATACGCAGGTATTCATAACTCTGTGCAGTTTTTCCTCCTAAGTACAGCTGCCCAGAGAGAATTTGGAACATATGTAAATGATGGAATCTTTTGCATGAGCCACTTTTCAAATGCTGCCTTATACTAACTGCCTTAGTTCTAAACCCTTCAGATTTCCTGGATGCCTGAAAAGACGGGCCCACAGAGACTAAGTATAGCACAGTGGTTTAAGGCTCTGAGCTGCAAATCTGGTGCCCTCCAGCAGACAGCCCTGGGTTTGAATCCCACAGCTTCTACTTGCATACTGTGTGACCCTGAGTAAGTCACTTAACTTCCCTGTGCTCCCAGGTTGCACCTGTAAAAAAGCTTTCAGCTTAGTGTGCTACTCCTGGTTAAACAACTAAAAAAAATGTAGTAATAATAACCACAATATTAGTAATAATAATAATAATAATAACAACAGAGGGCACTCCCTCAACACTAAGTGTAATAATAATAATTAGAGAGAACTCCCTTAACCCACAAAAAAGGGCCTCCAACTGGAGGGCATAACCTATGAAAGAACAACCTAGAATGTCCAAATTACCCGAAAAAGGGGAGAGGGACAACAATAGGGAACCCAATCACAACATGTGTGCCAGAAATGGCACTTATGCCCCTGACAGTACAGTATTCAGGAGTGCAGAGGCTGAAGGTTCCAGAAGGGGAGGAGGGTGGGAGAGTTATGAATACCTGAGTATCATTTGGAAGAAACAAGATTACTAGGTAAGTAATTTTTTCTTCTAACCCCAATAATACTCAGGTATTCATAACTGTATGCAGACTACCAAGCAGAACCTTTGGAGGTGGGCACAGAACCCTATCTTAGGAACAGACTTTGCAAGACTGCTGTGCCGAATCTGGCATCACTCCAGGACAAATTATCCTGAGTGTAATGCTTTGCAAAATTGTGTATTGGTTTCCAGGTAGCTGCTTTAGAATTCACAGGGAAACATCCCTGACAGCTGCTATGGTAACAGCTGAGCCCCTTGTGGAACGGCCTTCCACCCACAAGGAGCTCCTTTCCAGCCTTAGAATACCAAACTGGTTATACTGTACTATCCAGTAATAAGTGGACCTTCTTTGATGCTGGGTTATCCTTTCTCACATTCCCATAGGTCAGGAACAGCTGTTTTCTGTCCTGCATAAGGGCTTTAGTGGCTGTCAAAAAGTAGGAACTCCTTTGACGTTCAGACTATGAAGACTTTTTTTTTCACCAGGAATAAAGTATTTCGTGAAAAAGCAGGATTTTAAATAATTGATTAGCAGTTTTTTTTTTCTTGGGACAATACTAACTGTGCAGAAAGCATTTATATAAGTTTTCTAGCAGTGTTATGTTTGTTAAACACAGTGAGGCAAGTGCTATGCATTTTCACAATGTTTTAGAACTTTTATGAGCAAAATGCTAATCAATTTTTAGAGTTAAATAAAACTCTGAAAAGACGGGTAAGATAATAGTTTGGTTGAAATGATAATTAGAGGTCATGTTAAAAGGAAACTTCCTGTTTGTTCCCAGGACAACTTTGTCTCTGTGGAATGAAATATAGATCTGTTCAATTCAGAAAGACTTGAGCTCACTGATTCTTTTGTCAGAAGTGATTACCACAGGAAAAACAGTTGTTTTTTTTTTGGTTTTTTTTTACATATTTTGAATAAAATGAAGACATAGGGTCAAAAAGTGGGACCCATGAACCAAACTATACACACATCTAGGTCACATGCTGGCACCGGTCCCTTGTGAGGGGGTGTAAATGGGACAGACCTTTAAAGAACCCTTTGAAGATAGGGTCTGAGGTGTGAAAAACATTCTGTCCAACTGAAGTGTAAGTAGATGCTGCAGCCAGGTGGATGTTTAAGGTACTGGACTGCAAGCCCAGTAAGAGCAAATAGGCAAGATAGACCAGCACAAGAGGAACACTGGCCTGTGTTGACATGTGCTAGGCCCATAAAGAGCCTTTTGTAGCTAGGATCTGAAGCAATAAAAACATTTTGTCCAACTAATATGCCAGCAGATGCTGCAACCAGGTGGACCTTAAGGGTACAGGATAGCCAGTCCAATGACTGACTATTTTATCTATTTACAGACAGCTGGGACCCAGCATGTTCTGGGACCAATTTCCTGGTTGAACACCAATCATAAAACTTTTTTTCCATTCTGAAGCATAGATTTTCTTAGTGGAAAGCTTCCTGTAACCACATCACATGCTTAAGACATTTTGAGAAAGATGCAAACCTGCATATTATACCAAAGGTACTCAAGAGCCATGCCTTGAATGTGAGTGATCCGAGGTTTGGATACAGGAGCCTCCTGATAAGAGGCCATCAGATTGTGCCTCCGAGGGAAGGTGTATTCGTTCGGGTCCAGCATGGAGGGTAGAAGAGAGAGAGAGAGACATGTCTGTCTGGCCCATTCTAGTGCTATCAAGATTATTGATGCTGACTGGGACCTGAGCTTTAGAAAATTGCTCGGTTGGAAGAAAGAAAGAAAGAAAGAAAGAAAGAAAGAAAGAAAGAAAGAAAGGAAGGAAGGAAGGAAGGAAGGAAGGAAGGAAGGAAGGAAGGAAGGAAGGAAGGAAGGAAGGAAGGAAGGAAGGAAGGAAGGAAGGAAGGAAGGAAGGAAGGAAGGAAGATGGATGGATGCACTTGCTTCCCTTGCCAACTCAAAGCCAGAGCATCCAGGGGAATTGTCCCCAGATCTGGCTGTCTGTCATAGTACTGTGACAGGTGGTGGTTGTGGTGGGATGTGAACAAGTCAACCTGTGTGGTGGCCCACTTGCTGAAGATAACTTGCACCACCTGACTGTTTATGACCCATTCATGATGGGGCTGGCTGATTTGAGTTGAAGTATCTGCCAAGGTACTCTCCTTACCTGGCAGTGGCAAATGAATATCCTGAAAGGGCCCATTGAGCATGATAGATCCCATATTTTCATGAATCCTGTGCAGGGAGGGCTTAACCTTGTCCCTCCTGAAATGCTTATGTAATACATTGTGGACACTGTGGACCTGTAGCCCCCCATCCTTGTAGTAGTTATGTAAAACCTTTACTGCCAGTAACATTACTCTTAGCCCCAGCAGGTTTATGTGCCATGGGAGGTGTGAACCCCACGGTGGGGCCACACTGAAGTCAAGCTGTCTCTGTTATCATCAACTGATGGAGCTTTTTGCTGAAAAATAAACTCCTTCCATTAAATTGGTTTAGTTTTTTTCTCCATTGGAGACCTGTAAAATTGGTTATGACACCAGTGAATACTGAGGTAAAACTGAATAGTAATTTGTAACCTGGATTCCAAGACTGCGCAAGTGGCAGGTGCTATGTACAGTAGCTGAAGAAACTGTTCTGCAGTTTGTTTTTTATTTATTTATTAATTTCATCCAGAATGAATGAAACCACTATCAGTGGAATACTTCTTGCCCTGCTTGTAGGCAAGTAGGTCCTGTCTCACAAGATATTGAGCTCTGCTCCTATGAACTGTAGTGTCCGAGCAGACTGAGAGACAAACTGCCTCTAGATTTTTCAGAAAAATGTAGAGACTCAATGAGCCCCTAGGTGAGTTGCAGATCCACTTGCTGGGGTAACTTTGCAACCACAGCCAATCCTCTAGATATAGGAAGAACTTGTGACACCTTGTCTTTGAAGGTGCTACAACCACTGTGCAGACTGTTATAGAATCACCTAATGGGGGTCTGAATGCTAAAATTACATTTACATAATTTACCTAAATGTAGTTCCAGAGCATTTGAAAATTGTAAAATCAGCCTTCCAATTTCAAAAAAAAACTGTCTTACCTGCTTCCTAAAATGGCTGCCAAATGTGTTATGTGATGACATCATTGGAGCCAAAGTGAGAGAGATATATGGCTCTCTATAGTGCTAACTAGTTATTTTTTCCCTTTGTATAGAATTGTTTCACCCAAATGGTCAAAACCATGTGCATTATTTTGTATAATGCACATGTTAGGCTATGGTTCTGTTCATTTTGTTTACTTTAACATGCTGAAAATGTGTTTTAATCCAACTGACTTTCTCTGTGGCAAACCACAGTGCAGTACAAATCTTGAATAACCTGGTAGCCTAGTGGTTATGGTGGATCCAGGATGCTACAATGGGGGTGCTGGGGTGGTGTGCATGCTTAATATGCACTTTTTACATTTTTATTAAACCTTTATGTTTTCTGCTATTATTCCTTTCTAGTACATTTTTGACAGAACCTAAAAATGTAATCCATAGTTTGAATGTAAATATTTGTGTAATCAATAAATCAGACTTATTCAACAAATTGAAATGCAGCAGCAGTAAGCAAGTATGTTACTATGTGGGGTGCAGCCACACCCTTCACCACCCCTAGAACCACCACTTTTTTGTAGCAAAGTTCTTGTGCAGTCCAATATTAGAGTTCATACTTTCTCGAAACTCAAATATATGCTTGTCTTGTTTTCTTTTTCCATGGGAAATAATAACAATAAGAAGAAGAAGAATCTGCATTTATATAGTGGTTTTCATACACATTGTATCCCAAATTGCTTTACAAGCAATACTAGACTGGTAGGGAAGTGACTGAACGTGTAGTGGCAGCCATTTCATACATTAATATCCACACACAACCTTGGACAATTGCATGAACTGGTTTTATGGGAAGGGGAATGTTGGCCAGGACAATGGGGTCAGGTAGTGATTAATATGCTGGCAGCCCCACATCTGATTTCTCACAGAAATCTGCTCATATTTCTCTCCTTCTGTCTTCCCCCTTCCCTGAATATAGCAGTACCTTGCAAGAGTGGCCTTCTCAGTCCCCCTCTGGTATTCATTCTTCACTATTCCTCCTCAAACCGAAAACTGGTGAGCTCATCACCCTTCTGCATCATGAATGCAAGTAGTACAGTCCCTGTTTTATTTTTGACATATCAAATATAAACATGTATTTCCAGTAAGTCAGGCTCATAGCAGCAGGGAACAAGGGGAATGACGGGCTTTCCTATCCTAAAAGATCTAGGCTACCTTTGATTAGGCACTGTTAAATGATGAGTGTGCACATCATTATGCACGTCATATAATAGTGCCTAATCATAGGTGGCTTAGATCTAATATGAGTAGGAAAGCCTATTTTTCCACATGTGCCATGCTGCTACTCTGTATCAGCCTGGCTTACCAGAAGATCATGTTTATTATTAATATGTAAATATAACACGGAGACTGTACTAAACACATTCATGATGCAGAAGGTAGTGAACTCACCAGTTTTTGGTGGAAGCAGGTAGAGAAGAATAAAATGCCAGAGAGGTACTGAAGAGGCCATTCCAGTAGGGTACAGCTATATTCAGGTTAGCTGAAGACATGAAGGAGGACGCTGAGCAGATCACTGTGAGATCTGAAAAGTGGGGCTGCCAGCATCATGATCATTACCTGACTGTAGATGAAAGTAGCCAGCGATGACAAATACTCAGAGTGGCAGGGCTGGACCTAAACTGTTACTTCAGTGTAGGGAGATTATCCTCATGTAGGGGGTGGATGTTGACGTTTGTTAGGACAGTATTGAGGGAGTTGTGTATAGCTCATTCAAGATTTGGAAGGGTGGTAGCTGGCCAACTCGCATTGTGGAGTAGAGTACAGAAAAGTTCTGGAGAAGAATTGCTGGGAACTGTCCTTCGAGGTTCTGCAGATCACAGGTAAAGGAATAGACTGACACTGGCAGTCGGGTGGATTCGCTCAAGGTATGACTATGCCTCTCCTGCTAATAATATTGTTATCCATTTTAAGTGCAGCCCTTATGAGGGCATGAACAGCAGTTTTTTTCTGGTGGGTCATGATGCTTATTGCTTGGCCCTCCAGGAAGACCTTTGTTGGTTAATGAGGTGGGAAAAAAACACAACAGGGAACTGTACATACTACATTCACTGTACAGAAGGGTGGTGATCGACTCAATGTTTACTGTGGGAGCAGAAGTCAAACATTGAGAATGTGGACTGGAGAGTGATTTGGGAGGCTTTTTTAACAGTGCCAGCTGATGATGCGTATCAGTATAGGCGTGCACAACTCTCTGAGGCACAAGATTACAATCTGAGGTTTGATAATTCTCGTCATGAGACCGCAAGCTCATATGTGGCCCCAGGCAGTACTAAGGACAGGGTATGGATGGTGGGGTGTTCAACAGAAGGCAGGCTAGGTGCAGGGGGTTCACATGGAAAAAGAAAGCCTTATTTGTGGGTTAACAAGAAAGCATGAGCTTTGGAACTGAACAAGACTGGTACTTTGCTGTGTAACCCTAAACAAGTCACTAAACTTCCTTGTGCTCCCAGGCCACACCTGTAAACAAGCTTTCAGCTTAGTGTGTCTCTCCTGGTTAACAAAAACAAAATTCAGTGCACTATATAACCACTAGATCATCAAGTATTTGAAGTGTTGAACTGTAATGCAGTTTGCCAAAGAAAAAGTCAGCTGGATTGCAAAACATTTTCTGCAAGTTAAAGTAAACAAAATGTACAAAATCATAGCCTAACATGTGTACTGATCAAAATAATCCACAAGTTAATACATGGTGTTGATCATTCTGGTACAACAATTCAAAATAAAGAGGAAAAGAAGGACTAGTTAGCACTATAGAAGTATATGTGGATCTCTGTTTCTGGCTCCTATGATGTCATCATGACTCATCACTTATAACACACTTGGCAGACATCTTAGGTAGAAACCAAGGCTGTTTTTTTGAAAGTGAAAGGCTGATGTTTGCATTTTTCAAAAGCTATGAAACTGCATTTATGTTATTTACATAAATGCAGTTTTAGCATCAATGTAAACAGCAGCCTTTATTTTACCTTGCTATGAAGACAGATTTTGGAGTTTGCAGTTTTAAAAAACTGCTTGTTTAGGTACCCTTTAAATGTTCTTTTTAAGCCTTGTACTATCTGTCATGAATATATTCCAATAAAATATAAATGACTTCCACCACCACTTCCAAAAAAAAAAAATTCCTGAATCCCTGGTGCCAAGCAGTGTCTGTTCAAGGGAGTCCCCCCAAGTATTGGAATTCTATCCCTCAAGCCATACACTTAGCAACTACCCATGTTGGTTTCAAGAACCTCCACCGTGAATATTTATAAGCATCAAATCCCTGCGCTTGCTTCCAGCCACCTTAAGTTCTTTATCTCCCCCAGCTCTTATCCTCGCTATACTACACTACACTTTCTACCCTTCATCCCCCCCCCATTTGTACCCTCTCACCCTCTCCCCTTCCTCCTCTCTACCCTTTCTAGGTGCATAGTCCTCACAACAGCACTTACAGTATGCAGTACTTTACATCCCTGTATTTCTTGCACTCGTTTGCTCTGAATATCCCAATGTATTGTTTATATTTTTTCCCGTTCCAATTATGTACTTCACTGATTCACTAAACTGATTGTATTTCTGACTCCTTCACTTTGCATTCACCTATGTTTTGTGCAGTGTCACATTGTAGTTGTTAATTGTATTCAACTTGTATCCTCCCGGGTCGTGCCTGAAAATAGGCATCCTTATGCCTAGTGTACTCAGCCGGTTACCAAAAGCAAATAAATAAATAAAAATATTAGCTTAGACTGCCATCTGGTAGTCACATAGTTGTATGTCTTTTCCTTCGCCTTTCAAGGAAAATTTAGGATCAGAAGGGGCTGTAGTCCCATCATGTTTCTCCATCCCCTGCTGCCTCATAAGCCTGTTAAAATAAGTATGCTGTGCAAACACATACACACATTTATAGAGATTTTCTACCCACTCTATTATGCAGGGTACCCAGTTATTCCCCAGGTAAACTGACATTTGTCCAGGCTAACCTGCAGTGCATGTACTGTCCTCATGTCCACTGTTTCCACTGACAGGCTGTTCCATAGGTTCAATACCCTCTGTGAGAAAAAGTGACTCCTAATTTAGAATTGAAATCCAATTTACAACCAGTTGCTTTTCTAAACTGTTAAATTGTTTATCATTTACTACTTATTTTTGATGATTATTGATTATCACTGTGATAGTTACCTTTGTAAAGCACTTTAAACATAAGAAAGTGTGTTTAAATTATCTGTCACTCTGTAACTACTGAAAGTGTTTTTAAAGGACCTCTCTCTCTATCACCCCTAAATTTACTACCCCTGTACTTCAGGCTTTTGTTCCCACGTCGTACCACAGGACACCAGATTAAACCTCTCCCACTGTTTGATCTTCTTGATACATTTGAGTATGCAAAAGACTGCGATCATGTCCCCTCTCATCCTCCTTTTCTCCAGGGTGAGCAGGTTAAGGGTCTCTATGCTCGCGTACCTTCTGTCTCCCATACCGCTGATCATTTTGGTGGCACACTCTCGACTACCTCAATGTCATTGTCCTTTTTGTACTGGAGACCAGAACTCTGCAAAGTACTCCAGCTGGGGCCTGACCCGGGCCTTGTAAAGACACAGGATTACTTCCCCTTCTGGTCACCCCTTTTTTTGATGCACCTCAGCATTCTGCTGGCCCTCTCGGCAGCAGCTGCACATTGATGATCATTTATTTATTTAAAACATATTGTACCAAGTGAAAAAACAGATCCCAGGAGGCTTGCTTCCAGTTGTGACCTGGGGGAGGAAGAGAGGGAGACAAGTAATCACAGGGAAAATTTCATCCACACACACACACACACAGTTTCCTAAACACATATATACATTACAAAAACAAAGTGATACAATGTGCACTGTACAAATAATCAAATTACAACAAGACCTGCTGTTTGACTACAGTGTAAAGTACAACAAAGTGAAGTGCAGGCAGTTTTGAGCTACATTAACAGAGATTACATCACTTTGGAGCAAGTAAATAAAGTTACATCAAGGTCTTCTGACTGACTACAGGGTAGAAAGCACAGTGCAGGCAATCCTGGGATATAATAACAGAGGCTACCTCATATGGAAGCAGCAGAATTGTGGCTGGGGTTGCTGGGGTGTGACTTCCAAGAGGAGTGGTATGTCTTGATTAATTATGCATCAGCCCCTTGTATATTATGAGCTCCCCCCAGGTATTTTTCTCCTACACTGCAGCAATAGGGCACCACAAAGCATACAGGTCTTCCTACTTAGAAATATAGAATTTGTTGGCAGAAAAGGACTGCTTGGCCCACCCAGTCTGCCCAGATATTCCCTGCCAGATCTGTCTCTGCAGACCCTTACTTGTCTCTGGTGACCCTCCCTCTTCCCTGCCCATTTTCTAATATACCCCAATGTTTATCCCTCACATGCTTGACGCCCCCCACTTAAAGCTATTGCTCTTTTCCATTCCCAAGTGTAACACTTCACATTTGGCTATACAGAATCTAAGGACCCAGCAGTCAGACCAGTTGCTCAGCTTGTTGAGGTCCTCCCAAAATGTGTCCCCATCCTCATATCTACCACACTGGCTAACTTAGTGACATCTGTGGACTTAACCCTGCTGGAGACCCCAGCTTCGAGCTCATTAGTGAAGATGTTGATGAATAGTGATCTCAGCACCAATCCCTGAGGGACACCCTGAGTACTCCTCTCCACTTGGAGTAGTGCCTGTCCACCACGACATTCTGCTTCCTGCCCCCAAGCCAGTTAACAATCTACCTTGTTTATGTCTCATGTATACAACACTGGTTTACGTTACCTAGAAGCTTATCATGCTCCACAGTAGCAAAGACCTTGAAGTTTAGAAGACTATGTTCATGATCCTGCTTCTGTCCACCTCCCTGATCATCCCCTTGAAGAAGATTGTCAGGATGGTTTGGCATGATCTTCCCTTCTCTTAGCCATGCTGAGAGAGAGAACAGGAACTTTGGCCTCAACCAAGTGCTGTAGCTGCAGGACCTTGCCCAGCACTGATACCAGGCTACTAGCCTGTAGCTGTCCCAATCTAACCATACCCCACATCCTGAAAATGGAGACCACCATGGATACTTTCCAGTCCTCAGACCTCACACCAATCTGGAGAGACTCCTGAAAAATTACTTCAAGTGGCACTGCCAATTGTTCCTTTAGCTCCTATGATCCTGGGGTGTATGCCATACGTACCTTGGGACTTACCAGGCTTGATCTATTCCAGGTTGTCAGCTGTCAGGGCAGGCTTGGTGTCCTCAGTGCTGAAGCCACGGTCGGTTGAAGCCACGGTCGGTGTCTATATTGGTGCCAGTGTAAACACCATCTGTGGTGTCTAATGTTAATGTAACATGACATCAGCATGCTAAGCATGGGTGTGCGTGCACTTGTGGGCATGCAAGCATGTTAGTGCAATGCAAATGATAGGTGATTGTGCGTGCCAAAGTGCTGCCCTATGCGCAACCGCATGCACCCTCTTGCGCATGAAAACCAAGTGCTGGAAAATGAACTGAGAAAGAAGCACATGCCCAATCATCACCACGGCTGAACTGCATGCACGCAGAATCGTTCAGAGGGCTGAGGTAGAAAACCTTCTAAGACCCTCCGATCGCAACACACGTTAAAAAAAAAAAGGCAGAAAACAGAGTTTTCAAAAATTAGTCACACAGAAACCTGAAGCTGGGGGGGACAACCGACACAAGAGCTGAAGGAAACCCCCCAGAAACCCTACACTACCCCAAAAATAAACAAAAATGTGCTTACCTGTGCCACCTTCTTTTTAACAGAGACCATTAAAACACTCTAGCAAGGCAGAAGTGGCTCCCAGGCCACAAATGGAAAAGGGAAAGGCAGGTTAGTCAAGTTTGAAAGCTGCAGCTTAACAGGCACAATTTTTAATTTAGGGGTGCTCCCTGGAACAAGGCAGTCCCAACCTGCTATGCAGAATTGCAGCCCCAAGAGAAAATCTTGAAATTTTGAAAATCTTGAGAGAAGATAAAGATAGCCATTTCCTCTTTGAATGGCTCAGCTGAACTGGGAAGTTGCTGTTGCTTAGACTCTTCATATGCCCAACATTCTAAAGCTTGGGCAGTACCATTCCCTTGGTAGGGGTGCACTATACCCAGTTGTTGTGAATACCCACTGACAATGTGGAGCGCTACAGAAAGGACCAGGAGGTCACCCTGCAAGATCTAATGCAGGAGCTTCTGCCTTTCCAGCCCATGAGGTTGCCATAGTCCTGATGTAATGTGCTCTGATCAGAGCTGGTGGTTCTAAATTTTGGCCTCCGCACATATGCCCTGCTATGCATACTCTGATCTGCCTTGCCAAGGTGGCCTTGGAAGCTTTTGGCATTTCTTGCTGCCCCAAGCAGAACCAAAGGATAGTCTGAGCAATGGAATTCCACTGATCTCTTCAGATAGATCTTTACCGATGATAACGTATAACTATGAGAAAATACACATTGCAAGGGCAGATATCCTCAGGGATGGAAGACCAGGAACCAAAAAGGCAGCATACCAGGAGTATTGATCACTGTAGTCAGATCTCCGATAGACAGACAGATGATTATTTAAAAATGACTTTCTTAAAACCAAGATGCCTTACAATAGAACCAAAACATAAGATAGGAAACAATTTAACAATCAAATCATAACCTTTACAATAAAGGACAATCATATACTGCAACTAACATACAGGTAGTGAAGATACCCATGGTTATTTCAGTCCCCTGCAAAAGCTTGTCTAAAAATTCATGTCTTCAGTCTACTTTTCAAAGTGGAGACAGAAGGGGCATATTGAATATCTGTGGGAAGGTTGTTCCAAAGTAGGAGAGCAGCTACAGAAAAGACTCTGTTCCCAGCTAATTTTAATCTTGATTTTGCAATAACCACCAGGCCAGCACCAGCAGAACATAACATGGCTATCGGTGGGGTGCCAGAAGTTCCCAAAGTACTGGGATCCCAGTCTGTTTAGGGCCTTAAAGTTCAGAAAAAGGATTTTAAAATCAGTCTGCCATCTCACTGGTAACCAGTGCAGCAAATGCAACACAGGAGTGATATGATCACTACTTCTTATGAGGTGACAAGTCTGGCAGCACTGTTCTGCACCAGCTGTAGATGGCCAATCTGACCTGCTGGGAGGCCATGGTACAGTGTATTGCAGTAGTCACAGTGAAAAATCACAAAAGCATGCACTAGTGGTAAGAGATCATCCCAGTCAAGGTAAGGGTACAATGCAGTGAGCTATGTTCTTCAAATGATAGAAGTCACTCCTGGACCACAGCTGAGACCGGAAGTACAAGTGATAGCTCATGATCAAGCATGACCCCTAGATTGTGTACCATTTGCCAACCATGGAGACTGTCGACCCCAAAGTTAGGGAGGTCTAGGCTCTCCAAAAGGGATGACCTAAGTCGATCTTGTCCCACCAGTAACAACTTGGTTTTGCCAGGATGCAGCTTCAACCCACTGTGAGCCTTCCACCAAATGATCTTGGATAAAGCATCCTCAAGCACAGTTACCATGGATTCCTGTCTGGGTCTAAATGAAAGATAAATCTGGGTATGATCAGAATAGCAATGAAACCCCAAGTTATACTTCTGGATCATTTCTCTGAATGAGAGCGTAAACACTACAAACAAAAGGGATGACAAAATGTAGCCCTGATGCATTCCACACTCAATGACTGAGGGAAACAGTAAAAAAATCACTAAAATCACAAACTGATGGCAATCGCTAAGGAAGGACTCAAAACCAATCCAATGCAGTCCCTACTGCTTCAACAGTCATTTTCATATGCTCCAGCAGCTCCCTATACTTGACAGTGTCAAAATGCAGATGAAAACTCCAAGTGAATCAGGAAAGAAACCTCTCCACGATCCATCGCAAGGAGCAGATCATTCAAAACCCTCACCAGGGCCATTTCAGTGCTATCCTGAGGACAAAAACCAGATTGGAAAGTTTAATAGATAGAAAATTCCTCCAGGTGCTCCATTAGCCATGCCAAAACCACTAAGCAGGGTAGAGACTGCAGACCAGAAGTAAGGTCTGGAGCAGTCAACTACTCAAGCAATTAAAAGAGCACTTTTTTTTCTGTTTTACCAGTTGCCCCCAAGAAACATAGAAGGATCTTTACCTGCCCATGAGTTAATTTTTGCATAAACTCAAATTTTTCTCTGCCTCTAAGTAGGAAGGGAAGGGACTGATTTTGGCTTGGTGGAATTGAGCCACTGATCCCTTCAACTTCCCAGTCCTGAGTGCCGCCCCCCCACTGCTAGTAAGTTTTGTGACGCAATAATATGGAGACCCTAGTTAGCTGAGTGGTGGCCTAGATTTGCTTGGTTCCATGTCAAAAGAGTAAGGGAATTACGAGGACTGCAATTTGGGCAACGGCAATTTGGCGACCATTAAACCGGCGATGGTAAATTTCAGCACCTACAATAAGGGTGACAATTGCATTACTGCTTTTCTGCAGTGGCAACCCCCACTGGGGTGGGCTTTGCCCCTGCACCCCCTTACTTATATAACTAACTCTGGCATCATAGCACCCTTGGGGAGGGGGGAAAGCAATTGTTGCCCTTATTGTAGGTGCTGAAATGTACCGTCACCGTTTTAATGTTTGCCGAATTGCTGTCGCCCAAATTGCAGTCGCTGTAATGCCCTCGCTGTATTGACGTGCTACTGATTTGCTTGTGTTGACCATCAAAACTACTGAAAACTGAAGATTAAAAAAGGTTCCCATTGCTGTGTATTGAACACACCTCTGCACTCTCCATAATATTGCATCACAAAATGTGCTAACGCAGGAGTGGTGCTCAGGACCAGGAAGTGGAAGGGATCAGCAGCTCAACTCTGCGGAGCAAAAATACGATCCCTTCCCTTTCTAATTTCAGACACAGAAAAACTTGGGTTTATGCAGAAAGTAACTCAGGGGCAGGTAAGGGTCCTTATAGGTTTCTGGGGTGAGCACCAGAATGGGTGCTTTTTATTAACCTTTGAATAGGCACCTAGAGCAAAGTCTAGGGAACCCTGAACTGCTCCTACAGATGGTAATTATCCATGAAGAGTGCTGAACACCAAAACCTTGTCTATTCCAGACTGCAGAAATGCCAAAATCTGTGGCACTGAAGTCTTAGTGAGTTTAGAGACTTTCTCTTTGGCCCAAGAGGTAAATACACACCAGATCCTGTTGTACTAGAAGGATGCTGAGGACCTTTTTTGATGATTTATGAGTTGGAGGGAAAGCCATCTGGACAGCTTCAAAACTGAGTGCCTGAAAGTAGATCTACCCTGAAGAGAATGGCCCTTGCTGCGGTGGAGAGAACTGCAGGCTGAAAATCTTGCAGCACACTCAGGTCCCATGGGAACAGGAAGACAGGAACAGAAAGTGAAAAAAAAAAAGGTTCTGAAGGGGATCATTGAAAATCCCTATCTCTAATTTTCAACTCACGTGCACTTTTACTGGCTTGGAGTGAAGTCTCACTGTGAAAAAGGATGGAGTTGTGACCATGTGACCAGCTGAAGACTGGGTGATTCTAACAGCATAGGGTATGAACCTGGAGTATGGTTCTATGAACAAAGGGGGCAAAGAAAAACATATATACATGTTACAATTTACCACTGTAGTTGCCCTGCCCTGCACTGTGCTCTGAGCAGAACTGAGCTAAAGCTCAGAGGCTGGAATTTGCTGCAAGAAACCATACTGAGAAGAAAATCTTAGTAGCTGCCTCTGATCTTTCCAACAGGGAATGAGGATGTGGCAGAAAAAAAACCAGGTGACAGAAAACTGATGACAAGGAATGATCAGGAGACAATCTATAGCTGAATTCCACATAGGCTTCTATTAGTACCTGGGTCTGGAACTCAGTCAGACTCTGAACTTCATTAAAATTCAGAGAAGGTAGGCATGCCATAGGGTAACCCATCCCCACATGGGGGTGAAGGGTGCAAGACACTTAATGCTCCTACTCACATTTTATCTACAGTAAGTCAGGCTCAGGGAAGCCCATCCCTTAGAAGGGAAAATAAATTCTACTCTAAGAAGTCATGCCACCAAAAAGTTCCAAGGCCTGAAATATCCTTACTATGTAGCACCTTGAACATATCCTAACATATTCTAATCAGGATATCTGCCAGGCTAGAGCTTAAGACCTACAGAGATCTTCATGAAAAGAGCTGAAGCTACATCCAGGAAAACTTCACAAGGTAGGTGAATTTAAAATGTGGTTTTCAGGTATTGATATTTTCTGTAACTCAGTTTTACAACAGGGGCGTAGCCAGGATTTGGTAGTGGGGGGTTTCCCAAACAATTCTAGGGGGGTCTGGGGGCATGCCCCCCCAGAAAATTTTGAAAATGTAGGTGTTAAATGGTGCACTTTCGTGCATTTTAGGCAATAATTGTTGAGTCACAAAATGTTCAAAATTCGAATCATCATTCTCATCCATCCCTGCAATCTCAAGTATTTCAGCCAGGTGCTCCTTCTAAATTTTTTTTTTTTGGGGGAGTAATTTTCATTTCCCCAAATTTAATTTATTTGTTCAGCTATTGCCTTGCCCTTTATGTTCCACCTTTCCCACTGCATCTATTCCCCTTTTAAAAACTGTCCGCAGTTTGTATGGTTGCTGTTAATTCTTTTCCTCCCTTTGCCTCTTTTACATGCATGACCCCCACTCTTTAGGAAAATAAATAATACTCAGGTACTTTTTATTTTTAAATGTTTATTGTTTGTGTGCAGCTCACATATTAAACAGTAATGCATTAAAAATATTTAAAACATATATATAAAGTGCCTGTCTATAATGTACGCGGCATATTGATACACATGGGATACACAGCTTTTCCCATCAAAGTAGTATGCAACCAGTGAATGACACATTTGACAACTGGGTGTTAAGAGTGTTTTTAAATGTTAACTACAAACATTACATTAACTACTTTTCACATCAAACACATATAGTTATTTTCCTAGAACTCGTTTGTTTATCAGGTTATCTTCTGTACTCATGTTGAGTTTTTTCAGTCTGTGAATGACACAAAATAAGGAGTCCCAGCTTCAAAATAACAACATGTAGTATGGAAATAAACAGAAAAATCATGCTGGGTTGGAAGAAATTAGTGGATCACAGCTTTCTTACTCTAGTTCTAATTTTGTTACTGCCATCACAGAACCACCACTGCCCTGGATGTTTTGTTGCAAACCTTTCAACTTCCTCAATTTACACTTTTTTGGCACATGAATATGCATTAAGACAAGGCTGGCTTTCTGTAATTATCAATGTGATTAAAATTATCAAACCAGTAGAACAGATACAGATGGTAGATTGAATTATTTGACAACTGGGTGTCATCAGAGTTTAAGAATAACAAGTAACATGCACACTACAACTATAACCCACAACTTCACATAGTTATTTGCCAGGCTCTCTTGTTTCTTTATCAGATTTATCTTCTAATCTAGTTCTGTATTTAAAGTCTGGATTGATGCAAAATAAGGATTCCCAGCTTCAAAATGGCAAATATACTAAAGTATTTTAAGATGCCTGGTAGGAAGAAATTACTTAAATGGACCCCCTGCTTTCTTACTCTAGTTCTCATTTTGTTACTGTGACATCACATTCACAAGCAACATCCGTCTTGGATGTTTTGCTGCAAACCTTTCAATCACTTTATCACTGTTCACTTTAGCTCCATAATGAATTTGCATTAAGGCAAGGCCTGACATTCTCTCATTTCCCATGGTGCTTCTCACATAAGTTTTGAGCCTGCGAAGAGCACTGAAAGAGCGCTCACATTGTGCACTACTGACTGGAATTACGCAGAGTATCTTGAGTAAAGTGTATATATTTGGGAAAAAGGATGTATCACAGGCTCTGAATGCTTCTACAGCAGTATCAGGTGGGTTTTGATTGTTTTGCCATTTAGTTTTCCATGTTAGCAGTTCCACATCTATAACCTGAGAAGAAGGAATATCTTTTTTATAGAAACTGATAACTTCATCTAGGTTGATGTTTCCACCATTGCATTTAATCACTGATGGAATAAGGCCCATTAGCTTAGCCACAACTTGCTGTGTTCTTGAAAATTTCACAGCCAGTGCCTCAAGGAGATAATCAAGCATTGGAATTGCAATCACCCTCCTGTAATACTCTTCAGGATCACTTGCAGGAGTATTGCTTCGTGAGTCTGTCTCCCAACAGTGCGTGGTATTTCAGGTTGAATGTTGACCTTTTCTGAAACACTACATGCCTCAGTGTACCAGCTGTGGAAGAGAGTCTCAATTTCTTGTCGAGCTACCTTTATACTGTCCTCTACTGTGGTAATCATGTTGTAAGCATTAATTATATCAATTGCACTGTTTTGCAGTTTTACACTCAGTGGTTGCACAAACTTCAGTACCTTCATGACTGTGATGAAGCAAATAATGTAACGGAAATTCTCCATAGAATAAAGGATCCCATTTGCTAATGTCTTAGTCTCAGCATCTCAATTTCATTCTCCATACTCATCAGCATATTGCTGTCCATTACTGATGACATGTAGTGCAATGAGAATACATGAAAAAAGATCATAAAATATCTCATATGCTGTATGCCTCATTGCCCATCTTGTTCTGCAAAGAGATTGCAATGTCACTCATTTAGCTTCAGGATAATTATGCCCTACTACTTTCAACAGAAGCTCATTTCTTTTGGGTGAGAAATTGAAGAAGTTACAACACTGGTTAAGCACATCATGCATGTTCTGGATTTCAGGGTGTTGACAAGAGTTCACTATGCACAAATTGAGGCAATGCGATTATAGTGCACGAAACAGCAGATTCATTCTGTTGGCAAATTAAACCTTGTGTGCCTCGAACGCTTTGAGGACATGTTTGAGGCCCCATCATATCCTTGGCCTCGCATGCTTGAATGTCAAGACTCCAATGTACCAATTTATGTAATATGTTCTTTGCAAGTGCCTCACCAGTTATTCTCTCACAAGGTACAAAGTCTAGGAAGTCCTCTTATATTTTGAGTTTTGTCAATATATCGCAGTACCAGAGACAAAACTTCTGTTACTTACATCTGTAACTTCATCACCAAGAATAGAGTAGTACTGCATCTTTTATGTCTTTAATTATATTGTCTCTAATCTGATCCCCAATAATCTCTATCAACTCATTTTGAATATCTCATAGTGATATTGTGCATTTCTCCCACCGAACTGTAAATGTTCAGCTAAACTTGTATCTCCAGCATTTACCCTGAATTTTAACAGGGAGATAAAGTTTCCTGGATTGTGGGTATCATCCTCTATTTTCTCAATATGGCCACGAAGCTATATTCTGCTACTTACAGACAAGTATAGTTTCTATTATTGATCCTAATATTTTCCTGTTTTGTTCAATTCTTGCAGCACACCTAGCATCAAGTTTGCTCCTCACTGATTTTTCTGGGGTTTCCATAGTTATTTTAAAATTCTGAGCCTTTCCAATGCATTCATGTGATATTGTTTCTGCAGTGTTCTTTAGAATCTCCTTTGCTTTGTCCAGTTAGTTAATGGTTTAGTGACAAGAGTGCCCAAGCTGTCACTGTAGCCAAACAAGCTAAAACTTACATGCCACCCTCAACGATTCACTGTAAACCAGCTAAGGTATTCAATACACCATTTGTGTTGAAGGATCGTTGTTTAGCATGCATCACTGTCTTTGGAAACATATAAGTAGCTGATGGACTGAAGTGCTGAGGAGGTATTTATACTTCTCAGAATCATTGAGTGAGGTGCCAATGATTCTATCAATATCATAAGGGCCTCCTCTGGCATACTGCTACCTCATTTTGCACATTTTGCACTAGTATGCTATTACTGCTGTTTTCATTGGAGAAGCTTTCTTGAACAGTACTTCTGTTGTCACTGCCTGCTGCAATGCCTGAATCTAAAAATACAAAAGGCATTGTTAAGTTCTTCATGCATATGGGAAAATGAAAGCAGAGATGAGACAAGTGTTTTTTTTTTTTTTATGTGTTGCTCAAATGCTGTTTCCCAAATAACAGTATTGCAAAACTGCTTGGGGTTGAGACAATGGGGACATGCAAACGGTGAAGTAGGTGGTAATGGGAATATTTTAGTGAGATAGATCATATGACCAGCAGGATTAAGTCTGTGCAGAAACTACATGAACCTTTCATTTCCTGCCATGAAATAATTGTAGCAATAAGTGCATTCAATGCTTGAATGTATTTATTGCTCAGACTAATGTCATTAATGACAAGTGCAAACTACCTATGATAATATGAAAACATGATGTGGTGGGAGGCACAATACAAGATAGAAAGACAATCATTCTTACGCAAATAAGAATCATGACTCTGTTTTCTGACTATAATTCAGTTGTTTTAGAAAAGACTGATAATAAAGATTAGACAGTGCGTTTCCAATATGCAAGAGACACACCTTGAGAGCTCTCACTTTCTGATGGGCTTAATGGTCATTTTGTTCCAAATCCAAATGAAGAAAGAGTTGCCTGATTGGTAAATCCTCGCTCTTAGTAGTTGCCATCTCAGAGACTGATCCAAGTCAATGTCCCTTTTGAAATGGAGGAGCAGAATTTTACTTAATGCATGGTTTCAATATCAATCACGTTACTTTTAAATGTATTTGCCTTGCAAACAGAGCAAATGTCACAATATTAACTGTAACCCCTGCCAAAAGGCTCCCAGCTAAGTCCAATCATCTGTGCCTGTCAACTGATTGCAAGACAAGATAAGAACTTAAGTAAGAAAGCAGGATGTTGTAATACAGTTAAAGACATCCGTAACTCCAGCATCTTTCAGGGATTTTCTCTGTATTTATTCATGTGCTGAGTAACTGACAGCAATATGTTGATAAGCATGGAGACAACTGGATGCTGAGACTAAGGCAATGGAAGGGTATCCTTTATTGTACAGAGAAGTACTGTTCCATTATTTAGTGTTAGTACTTCTTAAAAACTGATGGCAAGAACAAGATAAGAACTTAAGTAAGAAAGCAGGGTGTTGTAATACAGTTAAAGACATCCGTAACCCAGCATCTTACAGGATTTATTCATGTGCTGAGTAACTGACAGCAATATGTTGATAAGCATGGAGACAACTGGATGCTGAGACTAAGGCAATGGGAAAGGTAAGGAGACCTGGGGGATCTTGAGATAGTCAGTGTCTTCACCAATAAAAAATAGGAAGTTGTTATCCATGTACAGAAAGCTGGTGAGACCCATCCTGAGTACTGCATGCAGTTTTGGGGATCTCTCTGCAAGGACATAAAGACAGGATGAAGGCAGCCCAGAGGGCAACTAACATGGTGCATGGTTTGCAGCAAAATATGAAGAGAGACAGAGACTTTAGGACCTGAATATAACCTCTAGGTGTGAGAAGCCTGACTGGGAAACATGAGAGAAACTTTCATGCCTAAAAGGAACAAAGTCCAACAGGGTAGCATCTTTCTGAACAAAATGTGAAAAAGGGTCACAATTTCGAGATAGAGGAGGGTGACTGAGGGCAACATGAGGAAGTATTTTTTCATAGAGGGAGTGGTGGATGCATGGAATGGCCTTCCTGAGGTTCAGGTGTGAAAATGAATGTAGGGACGCAGGCGCAAGACAGTTCTAGTATGGAGGGGTTAGAAGTGTATGCTGTTAGAACTGATCTGCCAGCTTAGCCACTGGGAAATGGTGGGCGGACCAAGTGGTCTTTATCTGCCAGAATAAAGTATTGTGAAATTATAATCTTTGTGTGCTATTTTTTTACTACTCTCATTGTCACCCAGCATGTTGTGGAATAATTTAATTCAAATCACCATTAATCTTACGGGCCTGTGTAATTTTAATCAGTACTCCATGAATGAGATGGATTACACAGGCAGCTCACAGATCAGCCCACCACCCTGACTGTATTTTAATATGCAGTCTCATGAAAGTAATACACACAGCTCACAGATAGAACCCTTTTATGTTTTTTGACTTGTGTGTGATGTGGTCAGCAGATATAAGTAACCTCATTGGATTCTGTGTCCAGTTAGCTGTGCTAATTCATAAGCCAGCCACACTTTTATTTCCTATTCACCCAGTCCCTCAATCACAGACATTGCAGATGGACTGGCGGGCAAAGTTTGTCCGTTTGCAGATGACACCCAAGATCTGCAACACAGTATGATCCAGATGGGGTGGGCAGAATGAACAGAGATATGGATAAACTAGTAAAATGGTTTGAAGAATGGCAACTGGGGTTTAATGCAAAGATGTGCAAGATCATGCACATAGGGAAGAGAAACCCTGAAGCCACCTGTACGCTGAGAGGGGAGTTGATGATGCACAAGTCTTTTTCTTCCCTGTGACTGCCTGGCTTGTGCATCATCATCATCATCACAGATGACCTGAAATCATCCAAGCAGTCCACTAAATCAGTAGGTAAGGCTAGGGGGTGTTAGGGTGTATCAGTAGGGGTATCACAAGTCAGAAGACACTGGTCCATCTGGAGTACTGCAGCTCATACCTTCACAAGGACATTAACCAAATTGAGGCAGTCCAGAAAAGGCAACCAAAATGGTGTAGGGTCGCTGCATCAGAAAACATATGAGGGGCAGATTACCCTACAGCAAAGGAGAGGAGAGAGGTGACATGATTGAAACATTCAAACACCTAAAGGGTATTGACAAGGTGAAAGAGTGTAACATGTTTCAATATAAGAAAAATTGCAGGACAGGACACAGCATGAGATTAGATGGAGGCCGATTAAGGGGTAATGTGATGAAGTTCTTTTTCACAGAAAGGGTGGTGGATGCATGGAACAGCCTACCACATTTCACCTCAGTCACGGAGTTGGACATGCTACCTGAAATATCCACCTTAATTCCTACGTCAGTCTTTCCGTAACTTTTCCCCTGAATCCGTTATTTACCCCATTTCTCCTCACTCACAAAACTGCTTGCAGTGCATGAAATATCTCTCTGGCTGAGGTTACCACCTTATTTCCTAGCTATTTAATTCCCCTGTTTAAATATTTGCTCCATTTTCACCTCAGTAATGGAGCTGCAGTCATGGAAATATCCTCCCTGGCTGACTGAGGTATTTTTTTTTTCTTAATTCCTAGCCATGTCAGTTTATATGCCTTCTGAATCTGTTTGTCCCACCCCATTTCACCTCACAGGACCTGCAGCACTGCCATGATGTTACATCATAAATATCCTCCTGAGGTAATTATTTTTACCTTAATTCCAATCATAGCCATGACAGAGTCACTTATTTTAAATTCAGGATGGAAATAAGTTACTCTGTACTTTTCCCCAGCCACTTAGTGATCAGCTGAGCACTAGAGTGCATGTTACCTGAACCATGCTAGTAGTGACTTATAATCCCTACTGAGTTTTACCCCATACCATTTCAAATTCACCTCGGGACTTCACTCACAGCAGTTGCTGCAGACCTGAATAATCCCTGTGTCTGTGATGATGAGAAAATAATTACCACAGTCTGTGGTAATTATTTTTTCATCATCATTCCAGACCTTGACCCTTACTTCCCCAGCATTGATATTTTGCCCAGAGTTGCAGCAACATATTTTCAATTTATATATTTGTCCTCCCTGACTTCACCTCCTGGTCCTTTCAGGCGAGTCTGCCGCCCCTCCTCGATGCTAACAAGGCCTAAGCAACTCCAAAGTATTAATTTGTGAAAAATCCTCCTCGAAGATCCCCCCCAGTGCCCAAGTCAAGTTAAACAGGTGGTTCACAGTATATTTGTCGTCGGCCGCCGGACTTCAGTGTTTGTGATTAATTCAAATAGGCACACGTGCCGTGGGCAAGCTGCCTCCTCACAATACGGGTCTCCTGCCCTAAATGAGCTCAAGTCGTGCTCTTTGGCGCTTTGCGGTGGCTCTGCATCATGTGACTGCCAAGCTGCACTCACACGTGATGCAGAGCCGAGGCGGGCCGAGGTCTGATGCCTACAAGCCGAGCGTCGCCGACTGGGAGGGTGCCCGATTTCCCCGCATGCCTTGCGCCAGTCCAACGAGGGGCTTTAACTGTTTGCCTGCCGGTAGGATTAAGCAGGCACCGCATGGCTCAGAGAGACACCTGAGGTCCGAGTCCGCGCCGCTCGCCTGGAATAGTGGATGCGGTGAGTGTGTGACTCAGGGTCTCTTAAATGGATTGGGGGGCGGCGGGTAGGAGGAACAAGAAGATGAAGACGATCGGCTGCGGCAAAGAAGGGGGCACGGGTTGCACAGTCGGGAAGCGGGGTAGGGTTGCACGGTCAGCGGGGGGGGGGTTCTGAGCACCCAGGAAACCCCCCTAGCTACGCCCCTGTACAATAATGGGAGAAAGAAGACTTCCAGATCAAGTTGAGTCATATAGATCCCCTAACAGCATTTCTGCTAGCATATTGATCTCCTTAATATGAAGGAGGATTTGGAGGACAATGAAGGGGAAATGGATCCCTTTGAGAGAGGTCTGTGTTCTGGCTCCACCTTGTCCTCCTATAGAGAGGACACTGGTTTATACACCGAGATCTCTTCCTGGGGATCCTTCCTTTCAGGCATTACTCAGGCAAATGCAGAGTGTCATGGGCTTTGCTGCTAAGGAGGAGGGCTTCACCAGATACAATTTACTGGAGCTTTTGGAGGTTCCTACTCCTTCCTCCACTGTTCTTCCTCCTGTTTATCTTGTACTGGAGGATGCTACCCTGTCTGCAGGGCATCAGCCTAACACTGATTTATGTCTATGAGTATGTACTATAAGTATGGGAGTGTGTGTGTGTATATATATATATATATATATATATATATATGTATATCTATCTATATTTAGAAAATGAGCTTTTTATTTCCTGAACTCTGATTGGCTGGTACCCCTGCCCAGGGGGTACATTAACTTTCAATAGATGCCCAGGAAATAAAAAATACCAGCCCAAGTGCCCCTTAACCCATTGTAGTACAGTATCCTAGTGCCCACCTCACCTCCTAATTGGGTAAAACACCTCCTTTCCAATTCAAATCGCCTACATATTTTTTACCCTCGCTTAGCGAGAGCCCCCCCCCATTCATTCCTCAACACTGACAGTCGAACTGACTCTCTATTCAGTACCCAAAAAAAGAAACAGAAATAAAAATGTGTTCTGCTCTTCTACTCACCGACGGAGTGACAGAGCGAGTGTGCCAGTTCCTTAGTACAGTCCTTCCCAACTGAACTATGCTCACGATCTCCCAGCATGTTAAAAAAAAAAAAAACCTTCGCAGCAACTAATAATTACACCCTTTCCATAGATATACAGAACAACAGTACCTGTTGTATCTACTAGCAGGGATGTTGTTGTTTGCACCTCCGATTTCGGCATAACCGCTCCACCGAACAGCGCTGACAGGACTGTTGTTGTTTCCTCCTCGGTTACAGCATACTCGCTCCACCGGAAGGTGTCCTCTTCATACTCCCAGACCTCAGGGCAGGCAGTGAGGACTGGGAAGCAGTAGTAAAACAAAAAATTAAACATTGAGAACTGACTCCTGGTCCTCAGAGTAGGCAGCGAGGACCAGGAAACTGCTCAACTGTAAAAGTCTGTAGGCGATCGAAACGCACTTCCTGCTTTGTTCAGGGTCAAACAAGGTCGCGCTCCTAACAGCTTCAAATTTCAAGGCTGAAAAAAGAGAACTATTTACAAAATGGCTCAAAACATTTGAATTATTACTTTTATTACTGACTCCCTGGGTTGGAAAACTTGTTCAAAAGGAGTTGCTAGGGGGAAGAGCAAAACTACAACAGAATGGCTCTATGAAAGGGCAGAACAGGATATGAAATGCCACAGAAAGGAGGGACTACTTTACAACCAAAAAATGACTTCACTTCATTCTTCTTTTTAATTTGTCGTTGTTTTAATTTTTTTTTAAATCCCACATAAAACTGCCACAGATAGCCCATTTTCTAAGTGCAATAATACCCTTCAGGGTGGGCGGTATTGGGAAATACGGACCTTCCAGGGCCTATAGGCCCTCCGCCTGCGGCGTAAGACCTCATGCCCCTAAGGCGTCAGTATTTCCAATACCGCCCACCCTATCGGATATTATTAACTCACTATATATATATATAGATAGATATAGATAGATAGATATAAACATATATATATAATTACAGTATATGTATGTATGTGTATGTGTATATGTATAATGCATATATGTACATAGTCTATACCTGGATGCCAAGTGCTGCCTACCTATACCTCAAATATGTTTGGCATAGTTTTAAATGTATTAGTTTGTATGTACAGGCTTAAATCTATGTATATTTGGTCGCTTATTCAAATATATACCCTTTCCCCTCTCACACAGAATGCATCTGGAAATAAGCTATTGTAGCTCAGTATGCCTTTCCTGGTGAAACTTTTCAAATAAATAAATAATTGCCTACAGTTCCTAGAAAGGATGATAAGCTGTACTTTACTCCTTCCGTCAAGCCTTACTATGCCTCATAGCCAGAAGCTGACTCTGTGGTCATTCTAAAGTAACCAAAAGGAATGGTGGCACCAACAGAAACCTTCAGAGACAAATAGTGCTTTTATGTTTTTTTACTTAAAGTGCTCAGTGTTTCAACAGTACAATAAGGACCATGCAAAAGGCAAAAAAATCAGATTACATACCCCAGTGCAGTGGGTACAGGCTGCATTCATCAACTAATAGGGATATGCCCAAATAGAGGTGGAGAAGGGGATAGGAGGGTAGAAACAAAGTTTTTTTTTTTTTGGTTGACATTGGGACCCTGGTAAAGGGTCTTCACCCCCAGTTTAGTTGGGTTTTTTTTGGGGGGGGACTGGGAGCCCTAGAGTGGGTTCCAGTCCTTTTTTTGTTGTTGTTAAAAAGGCAGGTCCCTTACAGAAGAAAGAGAATACTGACTGGAGAAAGGTGTACAGAAAGCAGCACTAGAAATGCACGTTGCAGGGTGAGCTGCTCAAAGGCCTTGGCCCTGCTAGGGTAAGGGATAGTGGTGGGTATGGTAATCCATGATGAAGATATTTTGGAAGATCAGCAGTTATGGTAAGTATGTAAATGTCATATCTTTCCAGAATCATTCTTCTCCACTGATTCCTATGGGTCAGAATACCAAGCTTCCCTTTCCTGAGGGATGCATTGACACACTTCGGGTTAAAGGTATACCCTCAGCCCTTTGCATGGGGTAGTACATCTAAGATTAGGGGCTCCTCACAGATCTGGTGAGACCTGAGACTGGTCGGGACCAGGCGGGAGCTTCTGTGGTACAGGAGCAGGAGGGGTCCCCAACATTTCCCGCATGACCCTAGGGGAAAATAACTGAGCCCCCAGGAAATGTGAGTTAAACACCTTATGCCACACAAAAGGTATCAGTCAGAATAAGCAAAGCCATGCTGTACGAACACAGACTGCTGTTCCCACTAGTCTGAAGGCCACCTCGTTGGCATCATTGGGTGCCCTCCCCTGGTGCTTTGCTACCACAAGACACCAGTGGAGAGGTTGATAGCTTACCTGACTTTGTTGCTATGTGGCAATGCATCCAGCAGACTGTGCAGCTGCAAACATAGTCGACAAATGTAGGTCACCATATGGGCCTAATGCACAGACACATAGACACACAAACACACACACACACACACACACACACCTGCTGAGCTAAAAACGTTCCTTTCCAGAGAATCCGTGAGTACAGATGTTGCATCTAGGGGTCAGTCATGCAAGAGTCTCTGTGGCCCCAACAGGGTCTGCAGTACCTGAAGCCGCAGGGTGGGATGAGGTACATACCTGTAAACATTGTGGGTGCACAATACCAAATGAGGAAGTCTATGTGGATGGCTGGAGCATCACTGGGAAGCCCCACAAGGCCCGGGCCACAAAAAAATGAATATAGTGTTGATGTTGGGTACTCCAAGGTGTCCCAATGGCAGGGTTGCCAGATTGTGGCTGGTGTAAGCAGAAAAGTCAATTGCCTAGAACGTCTCCACCAAGAATCACTGGTACAGGGTGTACTCAGTAGAAGAGGCCAGGTGGATGATGATTCATTGTCCTCTGAGGAGGACATGGATGGTGCTGTGGCACCGCCTCTGGGCAGGGTCAGTACCAGTGAGAGTGCCTGAACTTGGCTCTGTCTGACTCCCTATGCCAATCCTCTATGGCATAATCCGTGCCTGGCATTGCTCCCACGTAGCAACCCTGAGGGGCCTAGTAACAAGGCCATCCTTTCGAAAAAACTGTGAGGCCCTTCTAAAGAGGGATGAAATTCCTGGTGTTGAGGGCCTCAGCCTGGGCTGCAGAAATGCAGAAGGGGCTTTGCCCAAGGGGAGTGCCTATCAGAATCACGTGAAGAGTGTCCTCCTACATGGTGATCTGATTGGTACCCTTGGGGAAAATCCAAGAGACCAGAGCAGCACAGGTCCCATGGAGTGACCCCAGTTCTCACCAGTGATCATGTCAACTCATGTCTCTGGAGAGAAACCTGACACCAGGTCATTACCCAACTCAGAGTTGGAAACACCTCTGGGATCAACCTTAGGTTGTGCAGTGTCCTCAGAGGAGGACCTTTCCTATCACTGTGGTTAACATCGTTGACACCATGCTCTATGTCAACACTCACATTGAGCTCGGTGCAGCCACCCTCCTTGGTGTTGCAGAAAACACTGGCGTCAGGGCAGGTACTGAGAAGCCTCACTGTCAGCACCTTGCTCAGAGCCAGAGGCCAAACACCTCAGCCGTCACCGGCCCCTTCTCAAGGCTAGGGGCAATCCCATTCCTCTGTGGCACCAATTATCAGTCTCCATGCCAGACCATCTTCTGTAAGTAGCAGGCCCAGTACCATCCTTAATATTACTTGCCATGTTGTCATCACAAACAATGACAAGAGCATGGGCAACACCAAAGAATGGCATTAAGAAGTCCACCAGTGTAAATCGAGTGTATAGCTGCAGGGTTATCACCAGGGCTATCTGCTGTTCAAGGCAGTCAGAGGATGATTCTCAACTGACTGCCCAGTAGCCAACCGCTCATCAGCTGCCCACCAGACCCAACCACCAGGGTTCCCAATGCCTCAGCCTGGTGAAGTCAAGGAGAACCCTGTGCTACCTTAGAACCAGAGGTCCCAGGAAGAGGGTCAGAGGAAGGGCTTAGTGACCTTATCTTAGGTGCATGCATTCCATGTCTGCTTCTAAAGGTGAGGACTGCACTTCAATGCACTGTTCTTAAGGGTGTAACAGTCCACAGAAAAGCAGACATCACATGCATCCATATGTGCTCTGGTCCAAAGCAGGCCACTCAGGTCTGATGCTGGTCCATTGAAGCCATCTCCACAGGTGCGCTGATGCATAATGGGCGATTTTCAGATCTTTCTTGACACTTGTAAGAAGTCAATTAGCATACGTGATTTGTGTATGCTTTGCTAATGTGCATGCGCTACCTTGTATATATAAACCTGTATCTGGCGGGCAGTAGTCTGCGTCTTCTGCAGTTGTTCTTAATGTGTTATCAGTACAGTAAACTTAACAGCTTACTCCACATTGGTGTCTGCATGACTATTACATGGCGTCAGAATGGACCGCCTGCAGCCTCCCACCACTCTCAATTTCCATGGGAATGTTGCTGAAAAGTGGAGAAGATTTAAGCAGCAATTTGAAATTTCCTCAGTTGCCATTGGACTCACTGAAAAATTCCAGAAAATCCAGGCTCTGACCCTCTTGCACTTGGCAGGCCCTGATGCATTAGAGGTATTCAATACTTTTGTTTGGGAAATGAGGAAGAGAAGAAACAATGGAATAAAATTATGGAACAATTTAAGAGGTATTGTAACCCAGGAAAGAATGTGACTTATGAGAGACATTTATCGAATACTAGGAACCCAAATCTGGGTGAGTCCACTGATTCATATGTAACTGAACTGAGGCTAAAGGCTAAATCTTTTGAATCTGGAGATTTAACTGAATCGTTGATCAGAGATAGAATTGTATGCGACATACAGAGTGAGCATGTGAGATGCAGACTGTTGAGAAAAGCGGACTTAACATTAGATGATGCCATAGATATATGCAGTGCCGGTGAACTGAGTGAAATGCAGATAAAACGCTTAACTGGGCATGCTCAGGATGAAAGCGCAGTGCAAGTAGCAGTTGTCCCGGAAGAAAGAGTCAAAGCAAGTGCCAATTTGAGCAAAGGGAGCTATGCAGCGCGAGTGAATTAAGTCAAATGTGAAAAGTGTGGTTGTGAGCATGATAAACAAATACCCAGCATATGGACAGTATTGTAGATGGTGCCACAGAAAAAAACCTTTGCTAGAGTATGTCGTGTGGGTAAACACAGTGAGATCTATGTTGTGGGAGAGGATGCCCAGGGAAATGAAAGTACTTTTATTATTGAGGCTGTCTACCTATAAACCCGAGACTGATTAGAGAGGAAATCTGACCATAAATGGGAAAATGGTGATGTTCGAATTAGGCACTGGAGCACAGTGTAATGTGACGCCTTTTCAGATGTATAAGACATTGTCTAGAGAAGCTGTTCAAAGGTCATTAGCTAGACTGATTTCCTATTCTGGGCATAAACTGGATGTGAAAGGTAAAGTGATGCTGCTAACATGTTTTAAGCAAAAGTATTATGTGTTGCCATTTCAAATGGCTAATGCAAATGTGACCCCAGTGTTGGGCCTATCTACTTGTTTGGAAATTAAGTTTATAAAGAAGCTATTTTCAGTAGCTGCTGCAAGTGGAAGTGCAGAGGAAACCACAGAAGGAATACTGACTGAATTTGCTGATGTATTTGAGGAATTGGGATGTTTAGAGGGTGAATACCGCATTAAAATAGATAAGACAGTCAGTCCTGTGATCAACCCCCAGGAAAATACCTTTTGCATTACAAGACAAAATGAAAACTGAGCTAGAGAAAATAGAAAGATTAGGTGTTATTGAAAAGGTGGAGAAACCCATGAGCTGGGTCAACTTGATGGTGGTTGTAGAAAAACCAAAGTACAAATTTGCATAGATCCCAGAGATCTTAATAGAGCAATTAAAAGGGAACATCACTCGATGAAAATAGTTGAAGAGGTTGCAGCCAAGTTAGCAGGGGCCAAAGTATTCACAGTGTTAGATGCTGGGCATACCTTCTGGCAAATAAAACTGGATGAGCCTAGCTCTGACCTAGTGACTTTTAATACACCTTCCGGGAGGTACAAGTTCAAGCATCTCCCCTTTGAGATTTGCCCAGCACCAGAAATCTTCCAAAAGAAAATTTCACACATTTTTGAAGGCCAAAAAAAAAGCTAAGTGGGTAGAAAAATCCTCAGCTCCCTTATCAGAGGAGTTGTGCGCTGTGGGTCAGGGGATACATCCGGTTCAGAAGGCTCCCCAAAGCCATCATTACTGTCCTCATCATCCTCATCTTCATCCTCAGCATAACCCTTAGCAAACTGCTCCAAGGAACAGGGAACTGAGGAAGAACCCAGATCTTGAACTGAGGACTGTGAACTGGGCTGCTGTAAAAGAACCGCAGTACCGGTTTGCAGCGCCTGTATAATCCTAGTAGCGTTAGCTATTTCTTCTGCAGTAGGAACAGATGGCTTGTTGGTTGTGGTTCCTTAACTGAGTGTTTTTCCTTCCTTTTTTTCTTTGCAGAACTAGCCAGTTCTCTTTTTACCTGAGGAATCATCACCTTGGTTAGAGGATTGTTCAACCGGTTTCTTGGGTTTTTACACCCACCCTGATGTCCGATATGTAAGCATTAAATAGGATCGGACCCATGACCGAGCCCTGCGGTACCCTACTACTGACCTCTCTAGGGTTCGAGAGCCCCCACCAACCACTACTCTTTGTGTGCATCCAGCTAGCCAGTTTCCTATCTGTCTGACCATCAAAGGGCCCACTCCCATCCCCGTCAGTTTTTCCACAAGTCCATTGTGGGGGACCGAGTCAAATGCCTTGCTGAAGTCCAAGAATAGTACATCCACAGGCTTCCCCCTGTCCAGTTCCGATGTTACCCATTCGTAGAAATCAACAAGGTTGGTTTGACATGATATACCTGGCACAAACCCATGTTGTCGGCTATCCAGCCCTCCCTCCTCCTCCAATAACACCCCCAATCATTCCTTCAGTATCCTCTCCATTAATTTTCCCACCACCAAAGCCAAACTGATGGGTTTATAGTTACCTGGTACTTCCCTCAACCCCTCTTTATGGATTGGCACCACATGTGCTTCACGCCAATCCCTAGGAACCCTCCCTGTCTCAAGTGACCTGTTGAACAGCTCCACCAGGGGTTCGTCCAGTACATCCGCCAACTCCCATAGTACTCTTGGATGAATGCCATTCGGCCCAGGAGATTTATCTTTCTTCAGTGCCTTAAGGGCTTGCCACACCCATTTGGTGGAGATAGCATCATCCATCCCCCACCTTGGCCATTTTATCCTTGTCCTGGTGTGAAACCCCAGGGATGCCTCTCCCTCCCTTATGCACCATATCTGTTGCTCTGCAGATCCCAGACACTACCACTTCTATCCGCCTTTTGCCTTGCTTTGTAAATATCCCATCCCCCTCCCTAGTGAACACCGAGGCGAAGTACTCGTTTAATACCTCCGCCTGCTCCCTTGCCTCTTCCACCCATCCTCCATCTGATCTCAATCTGCCAAGATGGCCCTTAGTTTTTCTCCACTCCCCGATGTACTGGAAAAAAACCTTTTCCCTTCCCAGTACCCCCCTGTGCCAGCCGCTGCTCTTTACGGGACTTTGCCCCCCACACCATCTGGGTGACTTTTCTAGATGCAAGACGGTACGTTTCCATTTCCCTTCCCCTCTTGATGTTTTGTATGCTTTGTAGGTGGCCTTCTTCTCCCTGACCGCTACCTGAACTTCACTGGTCCACCAGTCTTGGTTAAACAAACCGACAAGAAACCAAAAACTTTACTGGAATAACACTAAATCTAGACTAATCTACCTGTAAATTCAAGGACAGTACTTTAAAAGTGAACAGAAATAAAAGGTACTTAAAAAAACCCCCGCATAAATAACATTTTAAAGAAAGATAAAGGAGGGCTCTCTGAGGCATCTCTACTAGGCAAGCGGAGTAAAGAATCTGACGGTTGCAGGATGTATTGCAGGGACAGTGCTTTGAAAACAGCACTCGAGCCCAGCATTCCATTATTAGCAAGGGTTCTATTAACCATTTTGGCTCCAGGACAGTCTTATGGTGAGACCATTCTGCATATGTCAGAATACAGTAAGATCTTACTTCGAGAGGGTTCCTACTGTAGGTCATTACATACAGGACTGGCGCCACCTGTGTCGGGCCGCATGGCAGACTTTTCTAGCAATCCCTGATGGGGTACCTCCCACCCGACGTCACGTGACTGATGTCAGCGTGGCCGTATATAGTGGGCAGTCCCCATGCCTCCCTCCAGTTCTTTCCCACCGTTGCCTCATGTCAGTTGCATAGCAGACTTCCAGTAGCAATCACCGTGTTAGTGCTTGCGTTGGATTTTTTCCTTCATCATTCCTTTCAAAATGTTTTCTTATGTCTTCACCCAAGAAGAAGTGCTCATCCTGTGGCACACAAATACCTCATAAGGACAGTCATCTGAAATGCATGATCTGTCTGGGTCCAGACCACCCTGTCTCATCCTGCTCGGAGTGCCAAACTTTCAATCAGGCCACCAAAAAGCGAAGATAGCAGGCTTTGGAGTCCCACCTTTTAAAAGTCCATCTTGTTTCTCTTGAAAAGCAAATGGACCGGATCCGCAAATCCTCTTCAGAAAAATCTTCTCCCTCCAAGAAACACAAGGAGAAATCTCGGGAGAGGGAGCACTCCGCAGAGGCCCAGCCTGAGGCCTCGAGGCTCTCGACGAGTAAGGCCGCCTTACAGCCACCTAAGAATACTTCGGATGGTAAGTCTGATAGAACTTCCGCGGGTCAGTCATCTGTCAGCTCCTCTGATGGCTGCACCACCACGGGCACTAAGTCAGCCCCCGGCTCCTCTGGGGACCACCCAGCCGCAGGTAAGTCAGCTCCCCAGGCCTCAGGGATAAGTTGACCGGGGGATCCACCCCCGCCTGCCCGACTACGTCTGGTAAGATGCCCATCTCTGATGGACGCTCAGGCATGGTTCTCCCATTGGGGCCTAATGGCGCCACCCCCAATGCCTGGCAGAACCCCCTCTCCCCCCTTCTCCCTCACCAGTACCCTCCCCTTTTCAGATGGGTACCTCAGGCAAGGACAGTGCAGGACCCTTCAACGTCAAAGACCATTTCATTGAGGTCTGCCTCGTGCTCCCCCGATGGGGTCACAGGGAAGGAGGCTCCTCCTCAGCCATCTGGTCTTATGGTGGAGGCCCCTCCTCCCCCGTTGGGTGGGATCCCTTCAGATCCAGCGAATATCCCAGTCCCGATCCCACCATTGGATCCGGTGACTCCCAACCCGACGCTGGAACCTCTGACAACTATTCCACAGCCTGGGCCTAGTGGTCTGCCCCAGGCTTTGGCTCCAGAGCCAGACATGGTCCCTCCTTTGGGTCCCCTTCGTCCGGCCCCAACACCGGCCCCTCTGATGCCGGATCCCCTTCTGGCACCGAATTATACAACGGCAGGTCCGACGTGGGTTCCCCTCTGTCAGACCCCCTGATGATGGGTATTTTTTCTAGACCCCAAACTGTTCCTCACTACCCACTGGGGTATCCTGGGGACCACTACCTGGCTGGTCTTCCTCCTGACTGGAGTTCCTTGGGACAGTATTACCCTGGGTACAATCCCTACCAGGGTTACCACTTCCAGGGTTATCAGGTGTATCATTACCCCCCCACTGGTACTTCCACCTCCTCCTCCTCCTCCACCTCCCCCCTCAGCCTCAACCTCCTTCTCCTCCCCAGTAGCAGCTCTAGCCACAAATGGTTATCAGGGCACAGCTGGGGCACAACCAATGGCAGCCAGGGCACTGATATATTGTTACTATGGGGGAAGCTTTACACCATATGGGGCACCAACTGGGGCACAGTTTTTTTTTAACGGGGTACGTGCCCTGGCGGGCCCTGGTGTAGAGCCACCACTACACCTCCCCCTCCACCACCTTTGGCTATGCCAGGCTTCAAGACATTAATCCAGTCTTGGTGGCAGGGGGCGCGCTAGGAGTTGGTCTCAGATTTCGAGAGTAGGCTCCCACCCCCGCGTTCTCCCAGATCTCCGTCCCCGAGGAGCTCCTCTCCTTCCATGGTTCATGTCTCGGGACGACATGTCAAACCATCATTCTTCTGGACATTCGTGGTCTCCCGGACGAGGGGGAGGATGATGATAATGATGGTGACAAGGATGGCAATGAGTTGGCGGAGGATGTTTTGGAGGAACCCGACGGTCCAAAGGGCAAGGATTCCCCCAAGTCCCCCCCCCAGACGACCCTGCCTTTTCGAACCTGTTGAGGTCCATGAAAGATTTTTTCAACTGGGAGTCAGAGGATCAGGATCCCACAAGACAAAGACTAGCCGAATGCCTGGACTTAGAGTGTCTGTCCCTGGTCCCGATGCCTCCTTGAATCGGACCTCACCAGGACCTCACCTTTACGGTGTGGTAGATACCTCATTCTTTCCCGACTGTCCCTAAGAGGGCAGAGAGAGTGTACCAGGTGCCAAAGGAAGCTCCCTTTTTCAAGACGCATCCCAAGGTGGACCCTGTCATTATTTCAGCTGCTCATGATCGTTCGTCTGCACCCAAGCACATGAGCACCTCTCCTCCAGACAAAGAGTTAAAGCAGATGGACCAGTTCAGCAGGAAGGTTTGTGCTTAGGCCACGTGTACACTCCAGTCCCTTAACTATGTGGCCCACATGATGTCACACCAAAAAGCTACCTTAGCCAGGTTAGAGGCCTGAGTCCAAGCGATGGACCCCTCGAGCCTCAAGGAGGAACTTGCCAAGGATTTTTGCCTCTCTCGCTTCTCCTGTAGGCATGCTTTGCAGACTACATACAACTCTGTCGATTCTGTAGCATGCACCTCAGTGACTGCCGTCACCTTAAGACGGCATTCCTGGCTTTGCATCTCTGGCCTCACCAACGAGGTACAGTCTGCGATTCAGGATGCCCCCTTCTGGGGCTCGGTGCTTTTTGGTGGGGACACCAAAGATATTATTACTGCTCTCCAGGACAGAGGCCTCACCCTCAGATCAGTGAGGTCCATGTACCAATCAGGCACTCAACAGCAGAAGCAGCCCTTTTGGAAAAGGACCTGGAGGCAGAGGAAGCAGACTCTGGCTCGATGCCAGGGCAAACGCAAGGCCACAGGTTCCGCCACTCCTCCTACCTCCAAAAACTAGAGACATTCAGGAGGCCCTCCCCCGAATGTCCAGCCACTTCCTGACTCCCTATCCCCACTACTTCCTCCATCTCATGACAAGGAGCAGGTGGGGCCGCGGTTCACCTGCCATGCGCAGGAATGGCAGGCAATAACCTCAGATATATGGGTCCTGCAACTGGTGTCTGTCGGACACACTACAGACTTTCTGGAAATTCCCCCAGAATCTCCACCAAAAAGGTCTTCCTACTCCAGGGATCAGGCTCTTCTTGTTCAGGAAGAAATTCAAAGCCTTTTGCTCAAGGAATCAATAGAGCGCATTCCCTTCCGACAAAGGGGCAGGGGATTTTACTCCCTTTTTTTCCTGGTTCCAAAAAAGACAGGTGACTTGAGACCCATTCTCGACTTAAGCAGTCTCAATCTGTTCATCGAGTACAAAAAGTTCTGGATGCTAACGCTCCTGAGCCTTCTTCCACTCCTTTTGGAGAATCATCGGTTGTGCATTCTGGACATGCAGTATGCTTACCTGCACATCCCAATCTTCCCCAGCCACTGCTGATTCCTGTGGCTCCCTTTCCAAGGGGAGCACTTCCAATTTCAGGCCCTCCCCTTTGGTCTATCCATGGCACCTCGGGTGTTTTCCAAGTGCTTGGTGGTGGTGGCGGCCTTTTGGTGCCACCAGGGTATTGCGGTTTCCCTTACCTAGATGATTGGCTGATCTCAGCCCCTTCCATGCACTCCTTACTGGAGGCTCTGTCCTTTACTCTGAACCTCTTTGGCAAACTGGGAATTACTGTCAATATTCCCAAGTCATCCATGACTCCATCCAAGTGACTACAAATCATCAGGCAGTTTTGGATATGGTCCAATGCAGAGCCTTCCTTCCTCCAGACAGGACGGAGACCCTGGTCCATCAGACTTCTTTGATGGTTTCATCCATGACCATCCCGGCCTGGGAGATCCTCTGCCTTCTCAGCCTGATTGCAGCTTCCATCACTACCATTCCCCTGGTGAGGCTCCACAAGAGTCATTCAGTGGTCTTTTCGGGTGCAGTGGGACCAACTCCTAGACGACCTAGGCCATCTGGTCCTAGTCTCCTCAGCAGTTCAGAAACAATTGCTGTGGTGGAGGGACCCCTGCAACCTTTCCTTGGGTCTTCCTTTCAGGAGCCAGGCTCCCTTGGCATCCCTAACTACAGATGCATCGAACATGGGATGGGGAGCACATCTAGGGGAGCACCAAGCTCAAGGACTGTGGTCCAGCTTGGAAGCATCATTACACATCAAAGTTCTGGAGATGAGGGTGGTCTTGTATGCCTTACAGGTCTTCCAGACTCTCCTTCCCAAGGGATCACTGCTAGTCCAAGCGGACAATATGTCAGTAGTTTGGTACCTCAATAAAAAAAGAGGAACTCGCTCAAACCCCCTGTGCAGGGAGGAGATGCGGGTGTGGAACTGAGTGGTCCAGCACGATCTGGCCTTAGTGGCCATGCATGTTCCAGGTGTTCAAAATGTCCTGGCAGCCAGTCTCAGCAGGTCTTGGACCCTAACTCATGAATGGGAATTAAATCTAGAAGTGGCAGAATCTCTCTTCCTAAGATGTGGGAGTCAGGAAATCGACCTTTCCGCCTCCCAATACAATGTAAAACTTCCTAGTTTTTGCTCGCTTGTTCCAGGGCATGGTGCTTTCTGGCATGATGTGCTGTCTCTCTCTCTCTCTCCTGGACAGGGAAAGTTTTGTACACCTTCCCTCCATTTCCCATTCTCCAGAGGGTCCTTCTCAAGCTTCAGGCAGAGAAGGTGAGGATGATCCTCATCGCCCATCTCTGGCCGAGACAAATTTGGTTCCCACTGCTACAACAGCTAATGAGGGAACCACCAGTTCCACTTCCAGTGACTCATGACCTCTAGACTCAGGATCACGGTCGCTTTGTCCATCCGGGGCTCAGCACTCTGCATCTTCATGTGTGACTTCTGCAGACATAGCAATTTCTCACTTTGGGGTCTCCTCTCAAATAGCTCAAGTTCTTTTAGAGGCTAGAAAACTCTCTACTCATTCCACGTACACCATGAAGTGGAAACGTTTTTCTATCTGGGTGACTTCCAAGAATTGGAACCCCTTTTCTTTTCCTGCCCCAAAAGTCATGGAATACCTCCTTCATCTGTCAGACTCAGGTCTGTCATATTCTTCCTTGAAGGTCCACCTTTTGGCAATTTTGGCATACCATAAGCTGGTGGATGGTAAACCTGTGGCTCAGCTGGAGGTCTCAAAAACCTTTCTGAAAGGGATCCTCCATCTGAAACCCCCATCCGCAGCCCAACCCCACCTTGGGATTTGAACTTTGTGTTGGAGAAAGTCACTCTCCCCCCAATCAAACCTGCAATGAGCTGTGATTTATGCTTCCTTTCCTGGAAGATGTTATTTTTAGTTGCCATTACGTCAGCTCGAAGGATTTCGAAGCTTCATGCTCTGGTTTGTAAACAGCCTTATCTTATTTTTCACAAGGACCGGGCGGTCCTCAGGACAAACACTAAGTTTTTACCCAAGGTGGTGTCAGAAGCCAGACTGAACCAATCAGTAGAGCTTCCAGTTTACTTTCCATCCCAACGAACAGAGGTGAGGCACTCCTGCACACCATGGACGTCCATCAGATCCTTTAGTGCTACAGACACCGAACAAAGGATTTCTGTAGCTGCAATCAGCTTTTTGTTTCCTTTGCCCCCAGGTCAAAGGGCAAAGTGGTTTTGAAGCAGTGCCTTTCCAACTGGTTAGGCAACTGTATTCGGTACTGTTACCAAAAGTACGAAAAAACTCTGCCAGGTCCCATCAGAGGTCATTCTACTAGGGGCATGGCTGCTTCCACTGCTTTTTTGCAGAATGTCTCTGGAGCTGATATCTGCCTGCACCTACTTGGAGTTCTGTCCACACCTTTACTAAACACTACAGTCTGGACATTGCTTCTAGGCGGAGGGCAGGCTTCGGCCAAGCTGTCTTGCAGGGCCTTCTGTCCTAGGCTGGGTCCATTCTTGTTTCCGGTTCTGTTGGAGTTATTTTCTCCTCCTCCCTTGTTTCTCTCAGTCTCCCTTTGGAGGGACTGCTTGGGACTCAGTCCTATATGTAATGACCTACTGAAGGAACCCTCTCGAAGTAAGATAGTACAGTTACGTAGGAACTTATCGTAATAGTAGATCTTCGAGAGAGGTTCCTTAGGTAGGTCATGTTTTTCCCTCCCTCCTTCCCCTCATTTTATTTCTTACACAGGGACTCAAAATCCTGTCTACTCCTGCTGTCAGGCCTCTTCCTGGCTCCGGCGGGAGAACTAGAGGGCAGGAGTGGGGACCACCCACTATATATGGCCACACTGATGTCAGTCACGTGACGTCGGATGGGTGGTCCCCTGTCAGGGACTGTTAGAAAAGTCTGCCGTGCGGCCCGATGCCAGGTGGTGCCAGTCCTTTATGTAATAACCTACTGAAGGAACCTCTCTCGAAGATCTACTGTAATGGTAGGTTCCTGTACTCTGTTTCCTGGGTTTTGAAATTAACTGACCGTACAAGCTATAAAAAATTATTAAGTAACCCCATGCAGATTTTCAACAAAGAGCTTTCCAAAATTCTCACAAGAGTCGCTGAAAACTTTTTCATGAATTTAGATTTTAAACCCACTTTTTAGGGTTTTTTCTTGGTTATGTCACTACCTAGAAAAAGAACCAGCCCAACGAGTTTTCAGCATTGTATATATTGGTGTTCCTCAAGGATCAATTCTTGGTCCACTCCTATTCTCTGTTTTCATCAACAAGATCTCTCATTCATTCCCTTCGTGCTCATCCCTACTATACGCAGATGATCTGGTCTTATATTATAGCTCCAGAAATATTGCTGACATAAATCAATCCCTCTCATCTGATGTCCGGGCCATTCAGACCTGGCTAACCAATATCAAACTCACTTTAAACATTAGCAAAACTCAAGCTATGCTTTTTGGGTCAGATGTAAAGCCGAGAAACACTAATAAACTTCAGATCCTCTCTGGCAACAGCTCTCCACTAGACTCAGTTAGCACTTTTAAATACTTGGGTGTGCTGCTCGACAGATCACTGAACTTTGACCAACACATCTCATCCAGCTGTAAATATTAAAATTGGTATTGCTTATAAAACAAGCTATGCTCTTACTTTCTCTGCTAGATTGGCTGTAGCCCATGGCATTCTACTCCCAGCCCTTACCTATGGTGCCGTTACATTCTCAGGCACCTCTAAACACTCTCTCCAAAGTTGGAATACTACCTACGACAATATCTGCCACTACGCCTCAGCCTCCGCTCATGTTAAACACCATTGTCAGCTCTGTACTGATCTTAATTGGCCATCCCCCTCCACTCATCAACTCCACTCTCTTGGCTCTCTGACTGATGGCATAATCCAGTCTGGAACCCCTGCTTCTCTAGCCTCTTTGCTGTCCTTCCAAACCCCCCCTCACATGGACTTAGGTCAGCTGGCCAAACTCTCCTACATGTACCGAGGTGTAAAACAGCCAAGGGCGCCTTCGCTTTCTCCCATGCTGCCCCCCGCCATTGGAACTCCATTCCTTTAGGTGCCAGGCTAGCACCAAATCACGTCCTCTTTAAAAAGAAACACCTGGGTTACCTGACTGCTCAAAGCACTTGCTTCTGTCCACCTTAACCCCTTTATACTCTCTACCATTTTGCTTCCCTTATTTCTTATCACACCTCCTCTACCACTTCCAACTCCTAGCTTCCTTATTTCCTCTACACTAATTTTCATTGTTTTTTTTGTATATTTCGTTTTTTAATCCCATTTACATCCCTACCACAGCCACCCCATCAGGAGTTGTCAATGAAACCCATCCTTGCCACCGTCTTACCTACTGTTCCGGTCCCTCCATCCTGCCACGGATTGCCCCCTGGGTGGGGTCGGGGTGGGGTAGGACATCCCTGTACCTTAGTGTTTTGTCAGATCCCTGATACAGCAGCAGATGGCTGGACCCAGAACTGGTTGCGTTGCGCCACAGGCTCAAAAACACTGAAGATCGTCTTGAGGATCTCGAGGGGCGCTTGAGGCGCAACAACTTGGTAGTGCTAGGCCTCCCTGAAGGGGAAGAGGGACCTCTGGCCATAGCATTTTCCCAAAGTTGTCACGAAAAACTGAGTGGGGCCTTCACCCTAATGGCTCCACCTACATTGATAATTAGGCGCAGATCTCATGCCCCATGTCCCATTCTGGATCACCTCCTCGCCCTTCATCTTCCGAATGCTGAACTTTTTGGATAAGCAACATGTACTGACCCGCTTGAAAGAGGTGGCTGAAATACAATGGTCAGGCAAGAAAATACATGTGGTGCAAGACTTAGCATTCTCTGTCCATCTGAAGCGATCGGCTCGTCACCCCCTGGTCTCTAAATTGGTGTCTGCTGGTATTAAATACAGAGTTTGTTACCCTGTAACCTTACAGATAAACAGGGATGGGCAGTGAAATTCATTCAAACACTGGCCTCTGCCAGGGAAGCCTGTAAAAAATGGTATCCAGATCTAATTAAATGAGGTCTCTCCAGCTCCAATCCTAGAAAGAGAGTGACATCCAGTGGTTGTTTCTGGTATTGCAATCTGCCATTACCAGTGCTTACTCACTATTTTGTGGTTTGGTTTTCCTTGAGGTTTACCCATATGCCTTAATATTCGAATGGACCTACATATGGACTGTTATGGATGCTTTAGAGGGCTCGCTCTGTTGTTATTTAGAGCTTTGCATCCCTGTATTACAGATCATTATGACATTGCACTCGGTTATCAGGATTTTTCCTATTTTCCCATTGGAACTGCATTGTATCAGTAACCAGTTTTGCTCTAGACCGCATTAAGGTCCATTGTAGTTGATACCCGGTCATGGGGTAACAGTATAGTCTTTTTATTTTGGGGCGTTTTTTCTTTTGTTTTGTTTTTCTTGTTATATAGACCTGAAGATATATAAATATATCTTCCTGTTCAGTTTTGCAGTTTGTATTAAACTCCTTACTTACACAGGGATCCTATCCCTAAGGCGTTGTTACTATATAGTGGATAAATAGATCTTTATGGTTAAATGTGTTGTTATGGTTCTAACAACATTTGTTCATATAATACTAAAGTCTGGTGCAGAGATGGGGAAGGGTGGGAAGAAAATTCAGGGGTAGCATGATATTCATCGTACCTACTGAGATTAATGTGGTTCAGTCACTAGGACTGGGGGTACTACATTTCTTGATTACCTACTGGGGCATACCCATGTTATTTTTATATATGCCCAATTGGGGTTTAGTGATAAGGGGGGGCAATATACTTCAGATTTTACCTAGATATTTTGAGTTTATTTGGGGATGTAGGGATGGGAGGGAATGGAGCCAGTCACTGGGTTACTCTGCTTATTTGTTAGCTGAAGGGGTATATACAGCTCAAGTTAACCTTGACCTACTAACATGCTCAGTTTATCAGCCTTACTATGAAAATTGTTTCGTGGAATATTAAAGGTGCCAACGCCAGTGTGAAATGCCACCAAATTCTTAAGCATCTGGCCCTAATGCGTACAGGAGTTGCACTGCTGCAAGAGACACACCTGATGGCTAATGAGAATACCCTGTTTCATAGACAGCAAGTTGGATGTGTCTATGCAGCTAGTCAATTCCACTGCACAAAGAGGGTGCGATTTTACTTACCAGAAGGAAACAATTCCAGACACTACAAGAAATATGGGACCCATAAGGTAGGTTCCTTTTCCTAAGAGGCCTTCTCTACCACAGAGAAATAATCTTGGGCACTGTATATGGCCCTAATCATTCTTCCCCGGAATTTTTCTCCAAACAAGCCCTTATGCTAGCTCCGTTCAAACAATTACCTACCATTTTAGCTGGGGATTGGAATCTCACCTACGATACCACTCTGGACAGATCTACCCAGAGATGTCATAGTCTGTCCCCTGCACAACGATCTTCACATGAGATGATGGATGTGCTGGGCCTGTGTGACCCCTGGCGCCTTCTCTACCCTAATGTGAAGGAATACTCCTTCTATTCTGCTTACCACAATTCCCACTCCTGTATTGACTTTTTCTTGGTGAACCAGGCCATGTTGACAGGCCCAATAGGCTGTGGTATTTCCCCTAGAGTGATATCAGATCATTCCTTGATTTGGTTTGAGGGTGCTGTACCCCAAGGGACACCGAAGGTTACCCTATGAAAACTAAACGTACATTTACTATCTCAAGAAGAGATGGTGGGTAGGATTAAAACACTGATTACCCAGTTCATGGAACAAAATATTGGCACTATCCCAGCATATGACCAAATCTGAAGTTCCCTGAAATGTTTTTTGAGGGGGGAATTTATTAGAATAGCTGCATCCAGAAGCGTAAGAGGGAGGCCGCTGCACAATCTTTGTTAGAATCCATCAGACAGCTTGAACTATCGGTTTCTACCTGTCCTTCTGAAGGGGATTTGAATCGTCTTATGATCCTTAAGGATCCATATGCAGAGACCCTCAGGGAACGGGCTGAGTGTGCTCTTTTTAAGACACACACTCTGTACTTAGACCAAGGAGATAACACTGGCCACCTCTTGGCTCTCAAGCTGCGAAAGCAAGAAGAGTCTAGATTGGTTACCTTTATTTCTCCCCTAGAGGGTGGAGGACCATTAACAACCCCTAAAGATATTGTGAAAGAATTTGAATTATTTTACCGACAACTCTATAGCCTCCCTGATCATAGCCCTACACAGATTGAAATACAGGAATATCTCTCTAAAATTACCCTTCCAACTCTTAGCCCTGACCATTATGTCCAGTTAATCATCTCTGTATCAGCACTAGAAGTTATGACCACTATTCGCTCTCTCCCATTAAACAAAGTTCCTGGGCCAGATGGTTATCCATTAAATTTTTATAGAACTTTTGAAAAAGAGCTTACTCCTATTCTTCAACATCTATATAATTATATCTGTGAACAAGGTATTATAGACTTCACATTACTGGAAGCAATTGTTATTGTCCTGCCAAAAACCTGGTAAATCTAAAGATAAAGTCTCAAACTACAGACCAATTTCCTTGATGAATTGTGACATCAAGTTGTTGGCTAAAATTCTGGCTTCCTGGATTGCCAATGTCTGGGAAAAATTAATCGGCCCCAAGCAAATTGGGTTCATCAGTGGCAGGAACCCTTCCAATAACTTTCATAAACTGGCCCACATCTTCTCCGTATCCGGGGAGGTGGACCTACCGATGGCTCTTGTCTCCCTGGATGCAGAGAAAGCTTTTGATAGAGTCAGCTGGCCTTTCCTCTTTGAAACTATGGCTCAATTTGGTTTCCCCCTTGAATTCATTTCCTGGATCAGATATTTATACTCCAGACCTAGTGCGGAAATTTACTGTAATGGGATCGTTTCCCAGACCTTTCCACTATATTCTGGAATGCGACAGGGGTGTCCAATGTCACCCTTGTTGTTCAACATTTATTTGGAGACTTTGCTTCATCAATTACAGTTATCTCCATATTTAACTGGTATCTCAATTAACCCATTTGAGCTAAAGTTATCGTCTTATGCGGATGACATTTTATTGCATGTCACTCATCCAGCTAAGTCCATCCCCAACAGCTTTGGAGATAATTGTCGAGTTTAGCCAGTTCTCTAATTATAAGTTGAATGTAAGCAAGACTGAGGTTATGCCTCTAAATTCCCATGTAAGTAAAATAGATATAGTAGCCCTCAACATGACATGGTCCACCAGACTCAAATACCTTGGAATTATTTTGGCACCCTCAAGTTTTCTCTTGATGAAGCTTAATTTAGATAATCTCCTTTTAACTATTCAGCAAGATTTGATTAGATGGTCTCCCCTTTATCGCTCCCTTCAAGGAAGAATCAACATTTTTAAAATGAATGTTTTGCCCAGACTATTTTACCCCCTCAATATTCTGAAAATTTACCTCCATTTAACTTGGTTCCGTAAAGTCCAGGGAATGATTACTAAATTTTTATGGCACAGCAAACCCACACAGAGATCTTATAATCATCTCTGTGCCCTGAAATCCAAAGAGGGGGACTAAAACTCCCAAATTTTTATTATTACTACTTGGCCAGTCATATGGCCAAATACCTGTGCTGAGTAGCACCCCTTCCAGACCACAATAAACCCCAGTACATCCCTTTATGGTTACAGATTGAAATATATATTATTAAGGACTTAAAGCTAACACCCTCTAGCCTTTGGTATGTACTCCCTCAAAAGCTACCTGTCTTTATGCGTTCCACGGCTATATACACTTCAGTTAAGGTTCATAATCAATTATGTAGGTCTCTTGGGGTCACACATACTAAGGACATCTCTCAACCACTGTTTGGTAATCCCAACTTTAAAGTAGGGAAGAATCTCCTGTTCCCGCATATATTGAATATACCTACACAAACTACTGTTAATGATCTAGTATCCCATGGTAAGGTGGACTCGGTCTCAGAAATATTAGAGAGAGATTCCACTTATCGCTGAAGTGCTCCTTCTTTGTTTATCAGGTTAGACATATGCTAACTACATGGTTTGGGACGGGTCTGTGGGAAGTTAACCACGGGGAAACCTTTTCTGAACTCCAGGCCTTTGCTTGGCAGCCTCACGCCGTTTACTGCCTAGTCGCTTTCTTATACTCTAAATTTCACCCTGACTGCATGGAACAATCCCAATACTGGATGGAGACCTTCCCCAATACCTACTTTAATTGGGAATACTTATGGCAAGGGATCTACATTTATAGTCCTAATGATAAGCTTCGATTAATACAATACTACATATTATACGTCAAGCACTTAACTCCTACAGAGTTACATCGAATGGATAAGCTTCCAGGAGGTACATGTTTCAGGTGTGGACAGAAGCAAGTATCCCTGCTACATATATTCTGGGACTGTCCCACGGTTGCTCCCTTATGGTCCCTTATTAAATCTAAGGTGGATCCCTTATTAGGGATACAAAACCTATTCAGCCTGCAAATATGTATTGTTGGGGACTACTCAGCAGTGGAAATGAAAAAAAGGCGTTATTACATTAACTTAATATCACTCACGGTGAAAAACCTAGTATTAAGGCACTGGAAAGACCAGCATGTTATTACCTACCAGGAATGGGTCAATGATCTGTTTTATAACTTAAGGATTGAGAAAACTATTGCCCGTTTCAGAAGTGCTATTTTCCAATACAACACAAAGTGGGAGAAATTCCATACTTTATGGTCAATTGCTTCCACACACTGAACAAGGAGGTTATGATCCCTCACCTTATTTAGGGTTAGAGCATGGCCTTATACGTTACTCATATGGTAATTTTCTAACTCTTACCTAGGGTTTTCCCCTGGACCGCTTAATTAAAATTTCAGAAAATATTACCCAAATAAACTTCTTTTTCTTATTTTTTCTTAATCTATTAGCTAGTACGGATGGTGGGTGGGTTTTGTGGGAAGGGTGAGTTTTGTGGGGATTTATTGGGGGCGAGAGTAGGGTGGAGGGCAGAATTAGTTGATTATATCCTCTGAATGTATACGCTCATCACATCTTGTTTTATCCCTGGTATCATGTAATGTATTTTGTGTATATGTGAAAGTTGAATAAAGCATACTTAATTTAAAAAAAAAAAGGAAGCACCTAATCCAGAAGTTAACTGATAGTGGAATGGCACCTACTGACGTTACACAGATTTCAGGGCACAAACAGCTACAGTCACTAAATGACTACTCTAAAATGAATGAGCACAAACAAAGTACAGTTACGTAAGAACTTACCGTAACAGTAGATCTTCGAGAGAGGCTCTTGCAGTAGGTACTAACAGGTAGGACTAAGCCAGCAGGCGTCAGGACCCCATGGAAAATCTTCTTGCTAGCAGTTCCTGGCGGGACCACCCCCAGACGTCAGGTGACCGATGTCAGCGGACATCAGATAAAAGGGGCGGTCCCGCGCCCACCCTCCAGTAATTCTCGGTGGAAGCAGCATGTGACAGGAGACTAAAAGAGGTCTCTAGGAGAAAAAGGAAAAAAGAGACAGGGGGAAGGAGGAAGGGAATGTAGTACCTACTGCAAGAGCCTCTCTCGAAGATCTACTGTTACGGTAAGTTCTTACATAACTGTACTATCTTACTTCGAGGGGCTCTGCATGATAGGTACTAACAGGTAGGACTGAGTCCCAAGCAGTATCTAAAGGAAAGCCAGGGAGGAGAACCAGAGAGAAATTGTCCACAAAGGTCTGGCAGAGAAACTAGGACAGAATGCCCTGCAAGACCGCAAGGGCGAAACCGGCTCTATGTCGGGAGGCTACTTCCAAGCTGTAATGTTTGGTAAAAGTATGGACAGAGGTCCAAGTGGCAGCAGCACAGATGTCTGCCACAGAAATGCCTCTGAAGCATGTGGCAGAAGCCGACATGCCTCTGGTGGCGTGCCCTTTCACCTGGCCTGGAAGGGACTTGCCATACTTGTAGTAACAAAAAGGTAATGCAGTTAGCCAGCCATATGGAGAGACACTGTTTGGAAACAGGGCGACCTTCCCTCTTAGGAGTGAAGGAAACGAACAATTGGTCCTTTTGCCTGAAATCCTTCATTCTATTGGTGTAATACCTTAGGATGCGATGCACGTCCAAGGTATGAAGAAGGTATTCTCCAGGGTTGGAATAACCTGGGAAAAAGGCAGGGAGCTCAACTGACTGGTTGAGGGTGGATTCAGTCACAACTTTTGGGCGAAATTTGGGGTTAATCCTCAAGGCCACTCTATCCCTATAGAAAATGAGGTAAGGAATATGACACATCAAGGCCTGTGAGGGGGGGACAAGATTTGTGCTGGGTCCTGGCTTGGCGACAAAAGGGTTGCTTCTGCAACTGGGGCTTTTGATACATGCCCCTCACCGACCTCAGGACTTGGCCCTTATCCTGAAACTCAGTGAGTATGTCCTTAATGTCACCCCCGAATAAGACAGAACCTCTGAAGGGGGCATCCATGATCGCTGTCTGGACCTCTTGCACCAGACCAGAGATCCTGAGCCAGGAGTGTCTGCGCAGGCCAACGGCAAAGGCAGAAGAGTGGCTGGTCGAGTCCACTGTGTCATATGTGGCCCTGAGCATGTGTCGACAGGCAGAATGGGACATTCTAACCAGCTCCCCTAACTCCTGTTTCAGAGGAGATTCCGGAAGGGAATCCAATTTGGAGGGCAACTGGGTGAGAACAGACTTCTGAAAGTCCCCCATGTGTCCTACCTAGTTGAGAGCACATAATGCCAGAGTAGCGGAAAAGAAAATCTTCTTCTCAAACTGGTTCATGACTTTGGAGTCTTCATCGAAAGGGGAACCGAACTGAAGAGTTTTGGGTTAGCTGTCCTGTCGAAGGCCACACTGATAATGACAGAGTTGGCCTTGGGTTGGGAAATCAGAAACTCCCTACCCTCCGGGGCTGATAAAGTCTGTCTGCCTTGCAGGCCACTGTGGCCAAGGATGTGGACTGCTTCCAAATGGTAGTGAGAAAGTCCTCGTGGGGCTCCAACCAAAGCAGTATAAGCATGGGAGGAGTTTCCTCAAGGTCCAGGTGTTCAGCCAAGCTCTGGCACTGAACATTCTGATCCACTGACTTCCAGTTTTGGGCAGCCTGAATCCAATGTGTGACTTACCAGCCTTGTCCAGGCATGAACCAGTGGAGCTGGAACCTTACTTACTGGATGCACCAATGCTGCCAGGCTGAGGTCTGATGGGAGCACTAGCCTCCTTTGCCCTGGAGGCTCCTGTCAGACCCATATGTGGGTCCAACGGGGGGGGGCAATGCACACCTGGACAACACCAAGGCAGCCGTTGGAGATGGTTTCCTAGAAGGGGAGGCAATAGTTATGGCCGCAACCCCAGCTAGGGCTGACGGGGTTGTGGATATAGGTTCCCTCTCCCTATGCTTCTCCTTGTCGCGTTTCTTGTGATGGTACCCTTCGGGAGAGTCAGACATCTGCCTGAGTTTTTTTAACTCTTTCTCCATGGAGGCCATCTTCAGCTTAAGAGTATGGGCTTCCAGGGCCTGCTGCCATCTTTTCCTGGTGACAGTGTTAAACTTCTGGCAGAATTTGCACTTCTCAATGTGGTGGTCTGGGCCTAAGCAGAAGAGGCACAGGGGAGTGCCTGTCCTTGTGCAGGAGTTGGGACCCGCACGAATCGCACTTATTCTTATGTGACTTGGATGGAGTAGGGGACAACATGCAAAAAACGTAAAATTCAAAGAAACTACCAAAATCAAAGAAAAAGAGCGCTTAGCTGAACCGCTGACCTGAAGAACTTCCACGAGGCAACCAAACAGGAGCCAATGGCGGGAAAGAACTGGAGGGTGGGCGTGGGACCGCCCCTTTTATCTGATGTCCGCTGACATCGGTCACCTGATGTCTGGGGGCGGTCCTGCCAGGAACTGCTAGGAAGAAGATTTTCCATGGGGTCCTAATGCCTGCCGGGTATCCTGGGGGCCATTACCCGGCTGGTCCCCCTCCAGGTTGGAGTGGCACTGGGCATTACTTCCCTGGATACAATCAGTATGGCTATCCGGGTTATAGGGGGTATCACTACCCTCCTCCCCCAGTAATCCCTCCCTCTCCACCTCCGCCTCCCCCCCAGCCTCCTCCTCCACCTTCTCTGCCAGCTCCAGTTCAACCAGACTTGAAGACTCTCATCCAGTCTTGGTGGCAGGGGGCACACTCTGAGCTGGTTTCTGACCTAGAGAGCAGACTCCCACCACCGTGCTCTCCTAGGTCTCCATTCCCGAGGAGTTCATCCCCTTCTACCATCCATGTCATGGGGACCACTCCAAAGGATATTGCTCTCCCAGATGTTGGAGACCATCTGGATGTAGAGGATGATGATGAGGAGGATAATGATGAGTTGCTGGAGGAGCCCTCAGATCACGAGTCCACAGTCCCTAAGGGCAAGGCTTCTCCTAAGTCCCCATTGGAGGACCCTGCCTTTTCGGACATGAGATCCATGCAGAATTTTTTCAACTGGAAGTCGGAGGAACAGGATCTGATGCAGCAGAGACTCACCGACCATTGAGACCTCAAGTCTCTGTCCCTGATTCCTGTCCCTCCATGGATTGAACCTCACCAGGACCTCATCTCTGTGGTCTGGTGGATGCCTCATTCCATCCCAGCTGTCCCCAAAAGGGCAGGCAGAGTTTACCGGGCACCCAAAAATGCTCCATTCCTCAATGCTCATCCAAAGGCGGACTCTTTCGTGATTTTGGCTGCTTATGACCTCTCGTCAGCACCTAAGCACATGAGCACCTCTCCTCCAGACAAGGAGTCGAGGCAGATGGACCAGTTTGGTAAGAAGGTCTATTCTTCGGCCACATGTGCGTTTTGGTCCCTAAACTATGTGGCCCATATTGTGTCCCACCAAAAGGCTACCTTGGCCAGGCTCGAGTCCAAACTATGGACCCTTCGGATCTCAAGGAGGAGTTCACCAAGGAACTCCACCTGTCTCGCTTTTCTTGCAGGCATGCATTGCGAGCTACCTACGACTCTCATTTCAGTAGCTCACGCCTCGGTGACTGCCATCGCTCTGAGATGAAAGGCCTGGCTTTGCATCGCTGGCCTCGCAAATGAGGTTCAGTCTGTGATTCAGAATGCCCCCTTTCGGGGCTCGGTGCTCTTTGGCGGCGACACCAAAGATATCATCACCGATCTCCGGGATAAAGGTCAGGCCCTGAGATTAGTGTGGTCCATGTACCAATCAGGTGCCCAACAACAGCATCAGCCCTTTTGGAAAAGGACCTGGAGGCAGAGGAAGCAGGTCCTGGCCCATCACCAGGGCAAGCGTAAGTCCACGGGTTCCGCCACCCCTCCCGCCTCCAAGACTGAGAGACATTCAGGGGGCCCTCCCCCTGACCGTCCTGCCACCTCCTGACTCCCTCGATCCCAACCCCCTCCTCAGCCCTAGTGCAAGGAGCCAGTGATGGGGAGGTTCACCCGCCATGCGTAGGAGTGACAGGGCATTACCTCCAATGCATGGGTCCTGCAGTTGGTGTCTGCCGGGCACACCATAGAATTTCAGGAGATTCCCCCAGACTCTCCACCAAACTGGTCATCCTACTCTTGAGACCAGGCTCTCGTCAGAGAAGAAATCCAAACTCTTTTGTTCAAGGAAGCAACAGAGAGCGTTTCCCTCTGGCAAAAGGGAAGGGGGTTCTACTTCCAATTCTTCCTGCTTCCAAAAAAGTCAGGTGACATGAGACCCACTCTCGACATTAGCAGTCACAACCTGTTCATCGAGTTCAAAAAATTTAGAATGATGACTCTCCAAAGCCTCCTTCCTCTCCTGCTGGAGAACCAGTGGCTTTGTGCTCTGGATATTCAGGATGCTTACCTGCACATTCCAATTTTCCCCAGCCACTGCCGGTTCCTGTGGTTTTGTTTCCAGGGGGAGCATTTCCAGTTCCAGGCCCTCCTCTTCAGTCTGTCTTCGGTACCTCGGGTCTTCAAATGCCTGGCGGTGGTGGCAGCCTTTCTGCATAGCCAGGACATAGCAGTTTTCTCTTACCTGGATGACTGGCTGATTTCAGCCCCTTCCAGGGATTCTCTCTTGGAAGCGCTGCATTTCATCTTGGATTTGTTTTCCAAGTTGGGGGTTACTGTCAATTTCCCCAAGTTGTCTCTTTCCCCGATCCAGAGACTTCGGTTATCAGGGCAGTCTTTGACATGGTCCAGAGCAGAGCCTTCCTTCCTCTGGACAGGGTGGAGATTCTGGTCCTTCAGGCTTCAGTAGTGGCCTCATCCAGGACCATTCCAGCAAGGGAGATCCTTCGCCTTCTTGGCCTGATGGCGGCCTCCCATCACTACTGTTCCCCTGGCGAGGCTCCATATATGAGAATCACTCAGTGGTCCTTGCAGATGTAGTGGTATCAACTCCTGGATGACCCAGACCAACCGGTTCTGGTATCGTCAGCGGTCCAAAAAGATTTGCTTTGGTGGAGGAACCCCTGCAACCTTTCCTTGGGTCTCCCATTCAGGAGTCCTGTCCCCTCAGCATCTCTGACTACAGATGCTTCGAACATGGGCTGGGGGGCACATTTAGGGGAACACCAAGCCCAGGGGCTTTGGTCCAGCTTGGAGGCATTGTTGCACATCAATGTTCTGGAGATGAGAGCGGTCTTGTACACACTTCAGACATTCCAGACCCTTCTCCCCAAGGGATCACTGCTCATCCAGACAGAAAAAATGCCAGTAGTCTGGTATCTCAACAAACAAGGAGGAACTCGCTTGTACCCTCTGTGCAGGGAAGCAATGAAAGTGTGGAACTGGGCAGTCCAGCAGGATCTGTCCTTAGTGGCAGTGCATGTTCCAGGCTTCCAAAATGTCCTGGTGGACCGTCTCAGCAGGTCTGAAACCCTCAATCACGAATGGGAACTAAGTCAGAAAGTGGCAGAGTCTTTCTTCCTAAGGTGGGGGCATCCAGAACTTGACCTTTTCACCTCCCCATTCAATGCAAAACTTCACAGTTTTTGCTCGCTCGTTACAGGGCATGGTGCTTTCTGGCACAATGCATTGTCTCTCTCTCTTGGACAGGGACATTTTTGTACACCTTCCCTCTGTTTCCCATCCTCCAGAGGGTTCTCCTCAAGCTTCAGGCAGAAAAGGCGTGGATGATCTTCATCGCCCCTCTCTGGCTGAGACAGATTTGGTTCCCGCTTCTGTAGCAGTTGGTGAAGGAACCACCGGTTCCACTTCCTATGACTCACGACCTCCTGACACAGAATCAAGGCCAGCTCATTCAGCCAGGGCTCAGGACCCTGCACCTTCATGAGTGGCTTCTGCAGACATAGTGGTCTCTTGCTTCGGGGTTTCCTCTTGAGTCGCCCAGATATTGGTTGAGGCTATAAAGCCATCTACCCATTCCACCTATCTATGAATGGAAACGTTTTTCCATCTGGGTGGCTTCCAAAGACTAAAACCCTTCTTGTTCTGCTCCACAGGTCATGGAATACCTCCTTCATCTTTCAGATTTGGGCCTATCCTATTCATCCTTGAAGGTCCATCTTTCGGCTATTTAGGCATACCATGAGCTGGTGGATGGTAAACCAGTGGCTCAGTTGGAAGTCTCAAAAACATTTCTGAAAGGGATTCGCCATCTTAAACCCTCCATCTGCAGCCCCACACCACCTTGGGACTTAAACTTTGTGTTGGAGACACTCACTCTCCCGCCTTTTGAACCAGTGATGAGCTGTGATTTATGCTTCCTGTCCTGGAAGACATTTTTAGTTGTGATTACCTCAGCTCAAAGAATTTCAGAGATTCAGCTCTGGTTTGTAAGGAGCCTTATTTAATTTTCCTTAGGGACTGGACAGTCCTCAGGACAAATCCTACGTTTTTGCCTAAGGTGGTGTCGGAGGTCACACTGAACCAATCAGTGGAGCTCCCTGTATAGTTTCCATCCCCCGCGAATAGAGGTGAGGCACTCCTGCACACTATGAATGTGCATCGTATTCTCTGATGCTATACTCACCATACGAAAGAGTTCTATAAGGATGACCAATTGTTTGTCTCCTTTGCCCCCAGGTCTTTGGGAAAAGCTGTTTCTAAGCAGTGCTTGTCCAATTGGTTGGGCAACTGTATTCGCTTTTGCTACCAGAAATATGACAAGCCTCTGCAGGTCCTGTGAGAGGTCATTCTACAAGGGGCATGGCTGCTTCCGCAGCCTTTTTGCGCAATGTGTCAGCAGCTGATATCTGTGTAGCAGCAACGTGAAGTTCTGTCCATACTTTTACCAAACACTACAGTCTGGACATTGCTTCTAGATGGAGGGCAGGTTTTGGCCTAGCAGTTCTGTAGGGCCTTCTCTCCTAGGTCGGCTCCACTCTGTGTTTTCCTTGTTTGTTGGAGTTTTTTTCTTCTCTCTGGTTTCTCTCAGTTTCTCTTAGAAGGGACTGATTGGGATTCAGTTCTATAGTGATGACCTACTGAAGGAACCCTCTCGAAATAAGATAGTGCAGTTACGTAGGAACTTACCATAACAGTAGATCTTCGAGAGACGTTCCTTCAGTAGGTCATATTTTTCCCTCCCTCCTTCCCCCTCTTTATTTTGGGACTCCAGACTCTGTTTCTCCTGCTGCCAGGTCTCTTCCAGGCTGCGGCGGAAGAACTGGAGAGTGGGCGTGGGGACCGCCCACTAAATAGTGTCACGCTGATATCGGTCACGTGACATGGGGTGGGCGGTCCCCCATCAGGTATTGCTAGAAAAAGTCTGCCGTGTGGCCAGACACCAGGTGGCGCTAGTCCTAAATGTGATGACCTACTGAAGGAACTTCTATCGAAGATCTACTGTTACGGTAAGTTCCTACGTAACTGTACTTTTTAGTGTTTAGCATTGCTCCAAGTCTACAGTTTTTTGTTGTTCATCTTGTTTAAATAAAGTTGTGATGTTAAAAATGTTCTTACCTTGTTGCTGCGGATTATTTATTATTTATTTAGTTTTCGTGGACCGGGTAAGTACACTAGACAAATCCTGCCTATTTTCAGGCACGACCCGAGAGAGGGGGATACAGATGAATGCCAACTGACCTTGAACCAGATTAAGTTGTTGGTGGTATTTTTAGTGAATGAGGGAAATTTGGCCAGGACACCAGGGAAATTCCCCTACTCTTTTCGATAAGTGCCATGGAATCTTTAACATCCACCTGAGCTACCACCAGTCCAGGCACATGGAACCTCTGTTTAACGTCTCATCCGAAAGAAGGCACCTCAGAAGTGCAGCACCCGTCTCATGCTGCACTACAGTGTCATTACTTTAGTAGTTTAATAAATCCAAGGGTGAGTAATCCAAAGAGGTATAAAGGAAAATGCCCATAAAACACCCCCCAAAAAGCAACATAAATGCCCCCCCCCAAAAAAAATACAAATGATGCGACTCTTCAAAGTCGTATCCTATCAGTGCCCAGGTCAAGTACAACTCCCAAAGGCAAGAAAGAAAAAAATACTCATCATAGTAATGTTCTTTCTTCTAGGGGATTCTTCAGCATGTACTGACAGGTGTAGTGTGCCAGCTGGGTTAAGCTGCCCTGGGGACGTGGAGTCAATGCAAATGAGGAAGGCATTGGCCAATCAGGACAGAGAGAGAGGACAGTGCTGTCTGCAGTCAGTCTGAAGGACCTCAGAACTGTTTCAAAGCTGAAAAAGAGCAAAACTTTGCCCAACGGGGCAAACACCGTTAGGAAAAACAAACTGAAATTCCAAACCACTACTGAGATACAAATCAACAAGAAATCAGAAAAACTCAGCAAATTTGGTTAAACCCCATAACAGAGCCATCCCCAGACAGATTTCGTGTGGGAGGACGGGTGGGAGTGTCAATCATGCTGAAGAATCGCCTGGAAGAAAGAACATTACTACAGTGAGTAATTTTTTCTTCTCACCCCAGGAATTCTTCAGCAAGTATTGACAGGTGCAGACTACAAAGCAGTACAGTTGGGAGGAGGGCACAAAAACCTACTTAGGAAAGAGGCTCTGTAGCACCACTCTGCCAAATTTGGCATCAGATATGGTCTGCACGTCCAAGCAGTAACGTCTTGTGAACGTGTGAACCTGGAGTACAGTATACAGTTCTGGAGACCATACCTACGTAAGGACATAGACAGGGTAGAAAAGGTTCAGAGGAGGGCAACAAAGATGGTGCATGGATTGCATCACAAGTCCTATGAAGACAGGTTGAAGGAACTGAACATGTACTCCCTGGAGGAGAGGAGGGAGAGAGGGGATATGATAGAGACATACAAGTATCTTACAGGGAGGAACAGGGTGCAGGAATACACTATTTTTAAGCGAAAAATATGTTCCAGGACTAGAGGGCATGGGATGAAGTTGGAGGGAGGACGATTCAGAGGAAACATGAGGAAGAATTTCTTCACAGAACGGGTGGTGGACAAATGGAACACCCTGCCAGAGGAAGTGGTGGGGGCTGAAACAATCACGGGATTTAAGAATGCATGGGATAGACATAAAGAGAATTCTGGAAGTCAGGGGTAAGGGGCAACAGACTTCTAGGAAAACATAAACTGAACTTACGAGCTCAAATGGGCAGACTGGGTGGGCCATAGGCCCTTATCTGCCGACACTGTCTATGTATCTATGTATCTATTTTCCAAGTAGCTGCTTTGCAAACCTCTAGCAAAGGAATGTCTCTTGAGGCTGCTACCTAGGCAGCAGTTCCCATAGTTGAGTGGGCTCTGAGCCCGAGAGGGGGTTGTTTACCAGCTTTGCTGTAACAGAACTGAATACAAGAGACAATCCAATGGGAAATGGATCTTCTGGTTGCCGGGTTCCCTCTGCCCACTTCACCATAGGTGAGAAAGAGCCGAGTGTGTGAGTCTCTGAACTGCTTAGTACGGTCTAAGTAGTATGATAGGGCTCTCTTGACACCCAGCCTATGCAGCTTACATTTGCCTGGAGTGGACCTGTCTGTGAAAAGAACCAGCAAGGAAACAGACTGGTTAAGGTAGAATTCAGAGACCACCTTGGGCAAAAATTTCCTATTCATCCTAAGGACTACCTTCATGTAAATAGGGTCTGTACAAAGGGCCTGCAACTCCGAGATTCATCTGGTGGAGGGGTAATGGCCACTAGAAAAAGTTACGAACTTGAGTTTGGTAGTAGCCATGGGCTCAAATGGAGGTTCCATGAACCAGGCTATACAAAGGTTCAAGTCCCAAGGGGGAACTGGTACTCTCAGAGGGGGTTGAAGGTGCAGCAGCCCTTTGAAAAACTTTTTGAAAATGGGCTGTGAGATAAAAGACTTTTCTTTTCCAGTGGAAAGGCAGGCCGAAATGGCTGCCAGATATAGTCTTATGGATTAAGCTATTAGTGGTACTTTGAGCACTAAGAAAGTGTATATGTTAAAGAGGGACTCTGGTAAACATACCTTGTTTTTGGCAGTGGACTTCATGTTCCTGAAGTAGATGAACTGCAAATAAAATACTTTAAAAAAACATGTTGTTCATTTTTAATTTTAATTAATATTAATCACAAACCCGGAAGTGAGAGTGCTGTCCGTGAATCGCATTGGTCTGAGCTCAGCGGTGCATGTGCGTCTTCTCCTGAGCCACCTGTCTGGACCACAGTAATGGTTAGCAGTGAAGAAAGTTACAGCTCATCCGACGAGAGGGAAGTTTATGCTTCTGATGTTATTCAGATTCATACCGAAGATTCATATTGTTTGGACCCACTCTGCAGTGACGAGGAGTCAGTCACGTCCTCCAGTCCCAGCAGTTCTGAATCAGAGAGCCGTCTTGACTCTACATTGTGGTGGGTGTATATTCATTTACCTTGCTATTAGGTCAGTGCTTTTGGGAAAAAGCAGACAGTTGTGACCTAATGGGTCCCCTGAAACATGGACTTTGTTGTGCTCGCAAGGCTTATCTGTTTATTTTCCATGCCAGCGCATTAAAAATAAATAATGTACAGTACAGTGGCAATGTGGCTGTGACTAAGGTCCCCCCCAACAGACACATACACACACAGACTATGTAGTGAGTCCCAAGCAACAACATGGTATGCAAGAAAAAATTACTCACCTTAGTAATGTTGTTTCTTCTAATGGAGTTTTGCTATATTATGACATATGCAGTGAGTCCCAACCTTCGAACTGCTCCGGAGGTGAAAGAGTTAACTTTCCATGCCAGGCATGGAACGCTGAGCTCGAGCTTGGTTGAAACTCTGTCTGTTGTTCTTCAAACTCAAACCGTCAGATCCTTATGAGCTAAACTCACTGAGGTCCTGTGTGGAAGCTATAAATCTACACTAGCCAACTGGCTACTAAACATAAGAACGCATTTTTTGGTCCCAAAACAAAGACTCAAGTCAGGAGACCCAACAAATGAAAAACACAACACCAAGTCACCCCAAAAAAGGAGGGGTGACAACAACAAGGTGGGCATCTACTAAGTGCCAACACTGCACTGCCCACCCACATCCCAAAAACAGAGGTTCTGAGAGGGGCAGGCAGGGGGGGAGGTCATAATATAGCAAGACTCCATTAGAAGAAACAACATTACTTAGGGGAGTAATTTTTTCTTCAAACAACATGAAGTCTTGCTATATTCTAACATATGCAGACTACACAGTAGTACCTCCATGGAGGAGGGACAGAACCTACTTAGGAAATAGGCTCTGAAGCACAGCTTGAAGAACCGAGCATCACTCCTAGCCTGGATGTCCAGGAGTAATGCTTGGTAAAAGTGTGAACTGTTTTCCAGGTAGCTGATTGACATATCTCTAGAATAGGATGTCCTGGCAGCAGCCAGGAAGCAGCTGTACCTCTGGTAGAGTGAGCCCTCAGGCCTGAGGGAGGAACCTTACCCAGCTTTTCATAACAGAATTGGATACAAGAGACAATCCACCTGGCAATGGATCTTTTAGTGGCAGGTTTCCCTTTACCAACCTCACCATAAGTGAGGAACAGTTGGAGGGAGTCAAACCTGTGACCCTTGGTATGCTCTATGTAGTAACTAAGGGCTCTCTCACATCTAAGCTGTGCAGCCTCCTCTCACCAGAGGAGGAATGGTCAGTGAAGTACACTGGAAGAGATATAGATTGATTAAGGTGGAAATCTGAAACCACCTTAGGCAAGAACTTCCTGTTAGTCCTGAGGACCACCTTATCTCTATGAAAGGAGATAAAATCAGGCTCCACTGACAAAGCTTGTAATTCACTTATGCGTCTGGCAGAAGTGATGGCTACCAGAAACACAGTCTTCCAAGTCAAGTACTTAAGCTCTGCTGAAGACAAGGGCTCAAAGGAGGTTGCATAAGCTGAGCAATGCAAACATTAAGATCCCAGGCAGGTGCAGGGTCCCTGAATGGAGGGTTGGTGTGAAGCAATCCCTTAAAAAACTTGGAGAATACAGGTTGAGCGGAAAGAGAAGCGGGTTTACCTGCTGAAATAAAAGCAGACACAGCTGCCAAATGTACTTTTAGGGTAGCTGGTCTCAGCCCAAGGTATTTAAATGGACCATATAATCCAGGACTGTGGGTAAATCAGCAGATTCTGGGAAATATGCTTCCCAGAGCACCATATGGAAAACCTCTTCCATTTGGAATTATAGGTAGCCCTGGTGGAAGGTTTCCTAGAAGCCTTCAATATATCCATTACACCTTGGGAGAGGTGTAGATCAGCAAACTCTAACTCTTCAAGAGCCAGGCCTTGAGATTGAGAGATTTGAGGTTCGGGTACCAAACCCTCCCCTGAGCACAGGTTAACAGGTTGTGATTCCTGGGAAGACACAGGGGAAGATGGACTGCTAAGGACAGGAGGGTGGATACCAGGGTTGTCTGGCTAAATCTGGAGCAATCAGGATCATCTTGCAGGACTGAGATCTGATTTTGACTAAAACTTTGAACAGGAGAGGGAAGGGGGGAAAAGCATAGAGAAACTTCCCTTCCCAATTGAGAACTAAGGCATCCAGAGGGACTGGGCCCAACACTGGGGGCCTGCAGCAAAAAAGGGAAAGTTGGTGATTGTCTGGGGCTGCAAAAAGATCTATCTGCGGGGTGCCCCATCTGGCAAATATTACCTCCATGACCAGGGGGTCCAGTGACCATTCGTGATGGCCCTGGGAAATCCTGCTGAGAGCATCTGCCAGAACATTGTCCTTGCCTGGGAGGTGAACTGCTGTAAGGGAGGTGTTCAGGGAGTAAGCCAGAGACCACAACTTCATTGCTTCGGTGCACAAGGCCATAGACCGAGTGCCTCCTTGCTTGTTGATGTACCACATTGTGGTGGTGTTGTCTGTTTTGACCTGTACAACTTTGTTCTGAACAGATTTGGAAAAACTTGAAGTGCTAGAAAACTGCTCTGAGTTCCAACAGATTGATGTGGAGCAGAGATTCCTGAGGGGACCACAATCCCTGGGTAGTGAGGTCACCATGTGAGCTCCCCCACCCCAAGAGGGATGCATCTGTAGTAAGGATTAAGGAGTGAGACTGAGTGACAAAGGAACCCCTTGTCTCAGATTGCTCTGATCCTGCCACCACTGTAGGGCCTGGATCAGGGTTCGAGTTACTGGGATCAATTTGGTTAGAGGGTCTTTCCTTTGAGACCAAAAAGCTCTCAAATGGAACTGGATGTCCCTCATCTGAAATCTTGCTCCCTGCACTACTGCTGTAGAAGCAGCCATGTGCCCCAGGAGCTGTAGAAAATGCCTTGCTGGTCGAGAGACCTGCAGGTGAATGAGGAGGCCAGAGAGACCAGGGTCCTTGCCCTGTCCAAAGGAAGGAAGGCCCTGGCTTTCTCTGTGTTCAGCTCTCTGCCTATGAAGGTGAGGAGCTGGACAGGCTCTAGAACTGACTTTGAAAGATTCAGAAGGAAACCTAGAGAGGTGAGCAGTTGCTGAGTTATCTGTAGATGTAACCGGCTTGGTCTGGAGACTGGCCTACTATGAGCCAGTCATCCAGGTAAGGAAGATGGCAATTTTGCCTTCTTAGGGAAGCAACTGCTACTGCCAGGCATTTTGTGAATACCCTTGAGCAGAGGTGAGGCCAAAGGGCATTGCTCTGAACTGGTAATGGCCTGAGGGCAGCTCGAACCTGAGGTACTTCTGATGGGAGCTTCTGATGAGAATATGGAAGTAGGCATCCTTGAGGTCCAGGGATGCTAGCCAGTCCCCTGGCCTTAGAGAGGGTAGAATAATTCCCAGAGTCACCATTTTGAATTTTGGTTTTAAAAGGTGCTTGTTTAAATATCTGAGATCCAGGATGGGCCGCCATTCTCCTGTCTTTTTTGGGGTAAGGAAGTACCTGGAGTACAATCCTTTACCCTGGTGTAGGGGTGGAACCCTTTCCACAGCTCTGAGAGCCAGGAGGGAAGAGACCTCTGCCTCTAGGGCAAGTGCCTCTGGTGGATTGGCAGGTGGAAAGGATCTGGTTCTCATCTTTGGAAATTTTTTGAAGCTGAGAACTAGTCCCTGCTTACTACTTCCAGGACCCACTTGTCTGATGTCAGAGACTTCCAGTCCTGGACAAAGTAAGCCAGCCTGCCCCCTACAGGTAGCTAAGAATCGGCCCTGGCAACCCCATCAGGGTGCCTGCTTGGCAGGGGCTTTGGGCTGAGGGGTGAAAGCAGGCCTGCTTGTACCCCGTCTGCCTCTCCCTCTAAAGAACCCCCTCTGGGCGTAAGCAGAAGAGGAGGCCTGGGCTTGGTAAAAAGGCCTATGAAAAGGCCTGCCCCTGCCCCTGGAAAGCTGCCTTTAAGGAGTGGCCTGCCTTTCCTTGGCTTGTGCACTCCTATAGGTGGTCCTATACTCATCCATTTTCTTCATGTAATTCTCTGTCTGCTCCCCAAACAAAGAATTACCAACAACAGGAAAATCCATGGCCTTAGTCTGGGTATCCTGTGACAGGCTAGTACATCTGAGCCAAGCCATTCTGCGAAGTGCCACAAATGTAACCATGACTTTGATGACACATTATTAGAGTCCACTGCAGCATGGAATTGCTCCTTGGATGCCTCAATACCATCAGCAGCCACCTGCTCCAGCTCCTGGCAAGCTGGCTAGGGACCTGTTTTGCTAGAGCCATAACAGTATCCCATCTGGATTTCTGATATCTAGCAACATAAGCCATATAATTTGCCTGTCTGAGTCCCAAGGATGCTGCCATGTACTGTTTCTTTGCAATGGCATCAATCCTCCTGGAGTCCTTGTCAGGGGGGTGTGAAGCCAAGGGAATATTTGCCTTGTCACAGGCTGCAGCCTGCACTACCCCAACATAGCTGCATTGTTGTGTAAGGAACTCCGTATCAGAGCCTGACAATGTGTATCTCTTGTCCATTCTCTTATCCACAGGAGGTATAGTGTGAGGAGTTTTTAGAATTTTTACTGTCTGTGTCCCAAAAGATTTATGCAAAGGAATAGACAGTCTCCTAGACTCTGGGATATCCATCATTTCTACATAGTCAGGCTCCTCTTGATCATCCACAGCTTCCTCCATAGGGAGCTGGAGGGTTTCAGCCACTGTTTTATAAAACATAAAATGAGAGAGGGACTCAGAAGTCTAGGAGGAGACACTCGAAGGTCTGTCTGGGGAGATGTCCGGTCAATGGGCACATCCAGACTTTCAAATCCATTCACTCTCCTCATACTCCTCTTCCCCTCCTCTGGTTCTAATATTCCTCTAATCATCATTACTTTTGAACCGGTGGAACCGGCCGAACCGTACGCTTACTGATGGTGCCGGTTCGGTCGGAACCGGGGAAAGCGACTGGACAATTTTAATCGCTTTGGCTATTTCTTCAGCAGTTGGAGAGGAAAGTTTTGGCTCCACACCAGCTGATTTCCTAGTCCTTTTTGCTGGAACTGACTCCTCAGAGTCAGATCTCCTTTTGCCCGAGGAAGTCTCGCCCTGGTCAGAGGGCACTCCCTCCGGTTCGGTTGGAACTGAACTGGGCTGGCCATCCGGTTCAGCGGACATTTTGGCCTCCCTTTCCCTGAGCCTACCAACTCTCTTTTCCAGGGTAGCTGTAGGAACATTTTTACAAATCTGGCAGTCTGCATGGAGGTGGTCAAACCCCAGACAATAAACACAGGTGGTGTGGGGGTCAGCCTTGGCAAAGACTTCCCCACAGACACTGCAGTGTTGAAACCCAGTGGGCCCGGTTTTTCTTTTGGGTTTCTCAGACATAGTGCCAGCCTAACCAAACTTACCCATTTATGGCAATCCACCAGGTAAGACCCTCTTATCGGTTCCCAACCGTGTCATGGGTCGTGGAAAAAAACGTAATAAAATTGTTTTTTTTAGAACCGATAAGAACCGGTAACCACACTCTAAATGACAGATTAATATATTTTAAACAACCTGATCGGTTCAAACCGAACCGATAAACCGTTTACAAGTTCCACACAGAATAGAAATTAATGTAAAACCTATCTAGTACTCACAATACCACAGACAGAGTCTGAACCGACCGGTTGCGGTTTAAATTCGGTCGAAAACCGAGAAAAACAATACTTTAACCGACAAAATGAACCGAGCAGAAGGAGAAATCTCCGGAGCGACTGTTCAGTGAGGCGGAGTAAAGAATCTGACGGTTTGAGTTTGAAGAACAACAGACAGAGTTTCAACCGAGCTCAAGCTTAGCGTTCCATGCCTGGCATGGAAAGTTAACTCTTTCACCTCCGGAGCAGTTCGAAGGTTGGGACTCACTGCATATGTCATAATATAGCAAGACTTCATGTTGTTTGAATGCCCATTTCCAATGGCCTGTACACAGACACAACCAGCCTAGATTCAGGATTCACACCACCAGACATGATACTGTTTTTTACAGTACATAGTACGTGAGGTATGTACCTCTATTTTTGACAGTCAGGTTCCTTAGCTGGCCTGATGACAGTACTGTGAGGAACCCATCCTGATTTCCTAATCCCTTGTCACAGATGCATGTCTGAGCTGTATCTACATCCAGCTGAATCTACTCATGAAGCACTGTTCGACTGTAACAGTGAAATGCAGTGTATCACAGCATGCATGTAAGTAGTAGGTAATCTACAATCTCCATCTGTAAGGAAAGTGAGCTGGAAAAATTGATTGACAGCTGACAATGACAGTCACTCGTGTGGGTCAGGAGGCAATCCTAGTCCCCACAGTCAGTATATCAACTGTCTACAGCCCTCAGAGTACCCCTGAAGTCCCCATCCACAGACACTCAACAAAGCATTACCACTGCCCCCACCCCCCAAGGAACAGCAGAACATAGCAGCAGAAGGTGAGTGCCAACACTGCACTCCATTGCACAGAATATACTTCGCCCTTCATCCACCAATGTGAATCTATTGAACGGATATTCCCATTTATGCAGGGCTGCAGTCATGGGGTGAGAAGTGGGGACTGCTGAGCTGTGCCCAGAGCTCAAGTGTCTCACCCTAGGAACTGTCGGAGACCCTTGTCATTAGGTGGTTTGTGAGACAGGGGCCCATCTCAAATGACTTTTCCAGTGCCTCCAAATTCTTAGCTTCAGCCCTGCATTTATGTAAAGGATGAAAAACAGATTTTGTACTGCTGACCTTTACCGTTTGTTCTTGTTTATGTGATGTTGAAAGCGTGGTTGGGGGTGGTGACTGGCATGTATCCCACATTTATGTTGTTACCCAATGAGCAAGTGTCACATGTTCATTGAATGTTCCTTGTATGACATTTTAGTGTGTACCAGCACATCAGTGGTATCAACATCAACAGTAACAATTGCCGTGGTTGTCATGTACAGTGTAAGTAGACGATCAGCACATTACTGTGTTGATGTATGTGTAGGCGTGAGTTCCATAGGTCTGTGCCGGAGACCTGGACTGACTCATCATCCAATGTGCTTATCACTGTCCTTGGAACTTTCCCTAGTCCCTGAGTGCATGAATGTAGTTAACAAGTTTGGGATGGCAGTTCCCCAGTGGCAGCGCAAATGGTGGATAGTCTTGTCAAATGGGGGATGAGGACGGGGGATGGGCATCCATGCAATGGTACTGTAACAATGGCAAAAACAAGAAATAATGTCAATTGTCATAAAATGTTGTGCTGACATTTGTGTACTTTTTTTCTGAAGGTGCACTTGTGGCAATTGTGTAGTGATGCCCACGGAGTTTGAATGCCGCTGCTTTCAAGAGATCAATTGAGTGGTTGAAAAGATGAATGATATCCCAAATGTTGTGCCTGACTCTGATGTACCTTTCTGCATCACTGAACACCCTGGATTTGCTGAAGTCTGCTTAAATATATGGTGCTGGAGACAGTTCACGCCGCCTACAGACAGTACCACAACAATGAAGGCCTGCCTGTGAATGAGTATGAAATCTGTTATTTTGCCTACCTAAACTGAGTACTGTACCCTTTGCTAATGTATATAAATACTGAGGATACTTGTAAGTCAAGTTTAGTTTGTTTGGCCATCACAAGTTCATTCCTCTTAATTATGTTATTGTGCACTTCTTTTAGAGTGGTAATAGACAAATTGTCAAAATTTCCACTTTTTATTGCCCAGTGGTCCAGGGTTGGCCCAGTGTTGCCGCGAGGTTGAGGCACTGGATGACTTACCTCACAGTACTCCAGCACCACAGGTTTAGGAATGATATTGCCTTGACGTGGTGCTGTCATGCTGATGGTGAGGGTGGAGCAGGACTGAGAATGCCACTTCTCCTCTCCTTAGGATGATCAGAGTGTGTTGGGCACCTACCCATGGTGTTCCAGTCCCACCATGTTAAAGGTGCGGTTGGTAGTAGTGGTGGACCATGGGTGGAAAAGTATAGGTAAGTGGACAGGGGATGAGATGGGGCAACAGGGTGCAAAGCATTCCTCCATACTCTTGTGTTGCCGTGTACTGTGGCCTCAGGTTGTTAGGTACAAAATTTACTGCTTGCTTTACATAACATGCAGTTGTAATACAAGTGAAATATTTAAGCAATAAGGCATGACAGGGTGTGGGTTATTGGTGGATTTACTACACGCCTTGTGTGGTGTGTCGTGAGGCACAGCGGGTGACTTAATCACACAAAGTGGGTAAATCCGCAATAACCACCCTGGAAATATATTAACGATATAATGGACCCATGTAAAATACATTTAAAATGCATTTAAGTATGTTTTTTATAAATGCTATTTCTCAGCCGTGGGTTATTGCAGGATATACCACGGTCATGTGATGTGTTTTGACCAGTGAGGTTACAGGATTTTCAAACCCCATTGTATAATGCTCATTATACAATGGCAAGAAAAATTACTATTCTGTGATTGGTCAATCTGACACTATCCCCGTGGCGATATCCTGGCATATCACCACGGGCATAGTGCCAGCGAGTCTCTACCTCACCACAGCCCAAACAATCGTCATATCACGGGCACAGCTGACTGCTGACAGCTCATCTGACAGGATTTACTCGCTGACAGCTCATCTGACACAAATGTCAAACCTGCCACCCATAGACTTTACATTCTTCACTATGGACTACATTGACAACTTCACCTCAAAACAAAAAGAAAGTACGGCATCGGAAACAGCAAGTGAAAAAAAAGCCGAAAAAAGACAACATGTCATCCTCGAAGAGCAACAGCTGGACAGCCTGGAATCATCATCACCATGCACTCTCCCTGGTTATGCATCACAATTTCAGAGATCGCGGGGCAGAACGGGGGCACCAGGAAGCAGGAAGGGATCAGCTGGCCGAGGCTTTGGCGCCAGTTACGATCCCTTCCAAAAGAACAAGTAAGCTGTTTTTTCTTCTATTTTTGGTGCCTGTCAGCTCACACAGCTATAAGGTATTGGGCTATGAAGCCCAATATGTTATAACTTTCGGTTGGAAAATCGCTTTAAAGAGCAGCTGATGCCTTCAAGAGAACTATAACCAAACATAATACGTAGGCACACTTCAGGTTGTATTTCACATTGGTTCTGTATTCCTCATCCACATGAATTATTAGTTGTGCCTCTTGCTTGAAGACAGGGTCTGTGCTTCTGAAGAGTTCAGGTATTCCTGTAGCTTTCTCCCTAACTGATGTCATAAAGCACTCCTTGTGACATCACAGTTACTTCCATGGCAAAAGACTGTGATGTCACAACACAGGATTATGACTTTAACTGGGGAGTAAGCTAAAGAGGCAAATGAAGTGTAACATCTAAAGATAATGTATTGGTGCAAATTTCCTCAGTAAGAAATAATGGATAGAAGAAATCGGTAGACCAATGTGTGACATTAAAAAAGTGTTTTCAGATACTTAGATTTGAATTAACACATAAGGAATGAAATAAAACGTTAAACTCCTTTATTGTGTGGGGTGCCTCAGGGTTCAGTGCTGTCACCCATGTTATTCGCAGTGTATATGCTGCCCCTCGGAGACATTATAAGACGGTATGGGCTGAGGTTTCACTGCTATGCAGATGATCCCCAGCTATACTTGTCTTTTGCACCTGACCAGGATGGAGCACTCTCAGTGTTTAACAACTGTCTGGAAGAAATCCAAGGGTGGATGGATTCTAGTTGGTTAAAGTTGAACTCAGAGAAGACAGAGGTGTTAGTGGTGGACCCGGGTGGTCAGATAGGGAGGTCACATGGTGGCACGCCTTCTGGAATTTTTTTTGGCGGTGTGTCACTTCTGCCCTCTGAACAGGTGCGCAACCTTGGGATTGTCCTGGACGATAGGCTGACCCTTCAATCTCAAGTGTCGGCTGTTGTCAGGACTTCCTTTACCATCTTAGGAATATTGCCAGGTGCGTCACCTTGTTCTGTCTGACTCCCTACCACGCTTGGTCCACGCTTTTGTGTCCTCGTGCTTGACTACTGCAACGCCTTTACTTTAGCGTCGGCTTGAAATCCGATGCCAGCTGGTGTGAGAATGCTGCAGCCCGGGTGTTGACTGGGACAAGGAGATCCAGTCATATTACACCGGTGCTGCGCGAACTGCACTGGATTTCTATACGGTGGCGAATCACCTTTAAACTCATTTTATTGCCTTTCAAAGCCCTTCATGATCAGGGTCCGACCTATCTGAAAGAACTTCTGGTGCCTTACTGCCCCAGTGATCACTCCGCTCAGCCGATGAGGGGTTGTTAGAGATTCCAAGAGTGAATTTAAAATTTTTGGGTAGCAGAGCATTTTCTTATGCTGCACCCACTCTTTGGAATTCTCTACCGCGACGGTTAAGGGAGTGCACCTCCGTGGAGGTATTTAAGAAAGATTTAAAAACCCACTTATGGGATTTGGCTTATCTGGATGATTAATGGAAATTATTTATAAATACCTATTATTGTATGGATGATTGTATGGCTTGTTCTAACTAAATGTTGTTTTAATGTATTTTTATGTTTTAAATTGATAATGTATATTGTGTTTGATGTAAAGCACCTTGATATTCTTGAAAGGCGCTTTAAAAATAAAGTTATTATTATTATTATTAATTACTGTCAATGAGGCAAGAACAATCAACAGGCAAATATTGTCACACTTTACTGAGCCATTATTTTTAATTAGCAGTTACAGCATGGACACGCCATGCTGATTTGTTGTTTGGCATCAACATTGATGCCAATACATTTGGAGGTAATGTGGTCCAAGTCCTATACACCAATCACAGAGGGATGAAACCATGTAATGTGTATCTCTCCTCTACTGCATGGAGGCATATTAAGAGACCTAAATGCTTATAATGCCTTACTATGATCAACTAATATCAAATTTGTAGCTGTTCCACAAACCTTCCACAGCAGGGTAATGTCCATTTATCATGTCGTGTGGGCAAGACTACTGAACTACATAACGAGGAGCTGCCACAACCACTGACCTGAACAAGGGCAGAATAACCTACAGTATACTAAGTAATCAGTATTGCACTCCAGGGTGTGTGTTGTGCCATGATAACGTCACGCCTTGGGTGATTGAAGCAGGAGGATGCAGGCCGACTACGTTCAACACCCAAGAAGTGACATTAACCATGCGCAACACACACCATGGAGTCTGTGCTTCAATATGCATAACATTGCTTGTACACAACTGAAGTCATAATGACAGCAGTGATTGCATGGGTCATACGTGGAATGGCATTTATGAAAGGTCAGCACATGTGGTGCTTGAAAGTCATGCAATAACACGCATGACAATAGGATACAAATAAGTAGGTATTTCACCAGCATTGCATGATTCTACACCAGTTTCAGAATTACATTAGCTGCCTCCCTCATAGAAATAGTTGACAAGTTATTGCGTTTAAGTTTCACTTTGCAGACAACATTTACATGTCATGGATTTTTGTGATGCTCTGTAAAGTCAATCAATTTCACTATACGTTTTAATGTTGTTTATGAAACATGCTGTTTCACAATGACTATCTATTGTATAATTGTAGTCTGCAAATGAAGTGTGTGTATCAACCTATATGGCACACAGCAACTGCATGTGTACATATCCGATAATATAAGAAGATTGGAACTGTACCCATGAATGCAAGTTGATTACAGCACAGTGTTATTAGTTATTAACAGGATTAAATACTGTTGCAATGATGTATTGTGGTGATAAATAAAGGGATAATGCCTGACAGGGTGGGTGTTTTCTGGGATAACATACCACCTCGGCGGTTGTGCCCGAGTCCACAGGCCAAGGGCGTCAAACATCAGAGAAGGGATGTCACCGCACCATAACAACGTCTTGCATTATTCCTATTATTCAATTGCTTTTTTTTATAGAATAAAAATAATCATTTTAAAGAATGATTTTTTTATTACTGTGTAAAAATGTTTTTGTTTCTTCAGAGAAGATGAGAAGAGTAAGCAACAAATAAAAATCAAAAATTAAGCAAGGATGTTAGGCCAGGATAAAATCTGTGCTGTGATGGCTAAATGACCAGAAGCCAGGATTCTTTGTTGACATTGTATAATTAAGCAACAAGGGACGACAGGGTGTGGTATATCATGGGATATCATCATGCCTTGGGTGGTTGGGCATGAGGCCGCAGGTCGAGTGCGTCCAATGACCCAAGAAGTGACGATATCCCATGATATACCACACCCTGGAGTGACTTATTGCTATTAGGAACTGAGTTTGAATTTTCATAAATAAAAAAATAAAACAAACAGTTTTTCAAACAGTTTATGAACAAGTTTTTGGGTGATGTAGGAGTAAATTTTGAAAAAATAGTTCTCAGACAGAACAGAGCAAGGAGGCTGGTGGCGCCGGAACTTTTTTGAAGCCATGATGATGTAGCCTGATATCATCAAGGCTTCAAAGAGCTCTCTGCCAATCAGATTCCTCTATTTACGCTCCTCAGTTCATAATAAAGGAATAATGCACGACAGGGTGTGTGTCGTGCTGGGATAACGCCATGCCTGGGGTGGTTGGGCACGAGGCCGAAGGCCGAGTGCGTCCAACGTCCCAGGCGTGTCGTTATCCCAGCAAGACACACACCCTGGAGTGCATTATTCCTATTATACAATGGTCCTTTTGTGTAAAAATAAGAATCAGGACTTTTTTTATGCTTTTAAATGCTTTTAATGAGCAATAAATAGGAAATATTCATCCACAATAAAAAGTAGTTCCTTAAAAGTTCATAGTTTTAAGTAATTGTTGCAATTGTAATGCTTTGTAATAATTTATGAGGTTGTTATCATACTTTTAAAAACGGTTTTAAATAGCTGTTTAACATGTAAAGTATTTTTAAATGAAATGATTTTAACTAAACTGTTTTTAATATTTTTGAACAATTGTACAGTATTGAAAATATGTTTCAACAGTAAATTAAGGAATTAGTGAAACTTTTAATGGATGAAAACACTTTAACTGTTAAAGTGTCCACTTGAAGGTTGTGGGAGTCACATTTTGTGTCTATGGTTTATGAATGTTGAAGACACACATACTGTTTCCTTGGATGATGAACTGTGTATTGCATGTGTCTTGGTTTTTGGGTGGAGTGATGTTGTGCTGATGAAATGTGGTGTTTTGAGGTTCTGTCTCAATAGGTGGCTGTTCTGTAATTCTGAGGTTTGTAGATATTGTTGGCAGCTGCGAGGTCGTTACGTCTTTAAGAGGCGGTGCGTTGGTTCGACTCTGACCTCTGACTTCAGCTTCCGACCGGATAGAATGGCACTCCATTTACTTCTTTCGCAGTGTTGGACCCCAGTAACTTTCAGCGAGGATTCTTGTTTATGGCCAGTGACTGCAATAATTTAGCGGCTCTCTAATCCTGCATTGGAGAGGATTTGTATGGCTGTGGCTCTCAGGGAGTGATTAGTGTACGTTCGCTCCAACCCTGCTGCCCGACAGATTTTTGGAAGCATGCTGCCCAGGTAATTAACTCCAACTGGCTCCATAGTGTACCATGTGGTTTCTGCTTCCCAGGGTTTACTTGGTGTTTTACGAGGGTGCATGTAGAAGGATGGTGCATTTGCAGGTAGCTTTTGCATATATTTTCTGAGGGCAGCTACGGGGCAGTGTGGGTGGTCTGTCAGTTCAAACATTGCTCCTCTGTATCTGTCTCTATCCTTTTCCAGTGGGTTGTTGTGATTTTTAGTTTTCTCATTGAAACTAAGGGAGACGTACGACAGACCAGTTTCACTTTTATTGAACTCGAAAGATGATTGTTTTAATTGGCGCTGTTCCTCACTGCCGCGTCTAGCAAAATGTATTTGAAGTTCCAGCCAGACACGGTATAACAGCCCCTGAGGTGTGTCTGGAGTGAGAGCCGGTGATTGTCTTAGATGGGCTAGGTCAGCGTCAGCAAGAGGTGGGTGATGCTTTGCTTTGTCTCGTCCTTGTCGTCTGAGATTTTTTATTTGGGCATTGAAGACATTGTTGGCACAGTGGAAGTCAGCGCTATTGAGTAGATTGATGTTACGGCTTAAGGGGGGTTCATTGAGGTAACGGTTGATTCCTGCACGTAAGCCCACAAAACTACTGATGCCGTATTGCTCTCCGGCTGAGGTGCGGACTGAGGCGTAAAACTTCCGAAGTACGGTGTTCAGTTCTGAGACAGTTACTGTGTGCAGGTTTATTTGTGTGGATGTTTCTGTCAGCCAGTCTCGAAGGACGTTGGTGGCCCACACAGTCTGCCATTTCGTAGATGGCTCGTTGCGGTTGCATTCCAGGCTGTCCAGCTGTTGCTCTTCGAGGATGACATGTCGTCTTTTTTCGCCTTTTTTTTCACTTGCTGTTTCCGATGCCGTACTTTCTTTTTGTTTTGAGGTGAAGTTGTCAACGTAGTCCATAGTGAAGAATGTAAAGTCTATGGGTGGCAGGTTTGACATTTGTGTCAGATGAGCTGTCAGCGAGTAAATCCTGTCAGATGAGCTGTCAGCGAGTCAGCTGTAGCGCCGTGATATGATGTTTGTTTGGGCTGTGGTGAGGTAAGAGACTCGCTGGCACTATGCCCGTGGTGATATGCCAGGATATCGCCACGGGGATAGTGTCAGATTGACCAATCACAGAATAGTAATTTTTCTTGCCATTGTATAATGAGCATTATACAATGGGGTTTGAAAATCCTGTAACCTCACTGGTCAAAACACATCACATGACCGTGGTATATCCTGCCTGTTTGCATAAGAACCTGGTTACATTGCTTTCTCTTGCTAATTCGATCTGGCAATGTTGAAAGCAACCCTGGTCCTTTAGCAAACGATATGGCAGATAGTGATTTTTTTTGCAACATTCATATGGCCTCAAAATTATGCATTTTAATGTATTAAGCTTAACATCTAAATTTCATGAGGTGGAGTCATGGATTAGTTTATATAATCCGGATGTTCTGGCACTGACTGAAACCTGGTTAACCTTACCTGTTCTTGATACTGAACTTTGTAAACCTGCTTATAAACTTTTAGAAAGGATCGTGTCACTGGTAGAGGGGTGGGGTTTTGTTTTATGTTAAGGAATATTTAATGGTAAATGAGACCACTATATTTAACAGTAATTTGGAATATTGTGAACATATTACTATTCAGTTATTGTTCGGATTTGTCAAAAATTAACTATTTGTTGTGTATATCTTCCACCTAATGGTAGCAAATCAGGCTTACAAGAACTTGTAAATGCTTTGAATACTGGGGTTTCTACAGAGTTAATACTACTGGGGATTTTAATTTAAATTGGATGGGTTCAGATATAACAAAGTTAAATACAGTCTTGTCTCAGTCTGGTTTACAACAAATTATTACTTTGCCCACTGACACAATAATAGAACAGGAAATCACACATTGCTGGACTGGATATTAACAAATAGACCTATTAATATGATAAAATGTGGTTTGACCTCTGATTCGTTAAGTGATCATCATCCAGTCTTCTGTATTTGGAAGCATGGGGACTGATGAAGTCTAAGCCAATTATAAGGATTTAGAGATCTTTCTAAATTTGATGTACATTCTTTTGTGTACAGAGTTGGGTAAAATAGATTGGTCTTTTTATATTCTATCCCTGATGTGGATTCTGCATTGCATTTTCATTACTGAGTTTACATATGTTTTGGACCAGTTAGCTCCCTTGTTAAAAGAAGGGTCCGAGGAAAACTTATGGGTGGTTAACACCTCCTTTGATTAAACTTATGAGACAACAAGACAAGGCCTGGAAAGCATAAAATGAACCATTCTGCTTCTGGTTATCATGCGTATAGGACTTTAAAGGAACCAATGTAAGGCTAAGATAAGGAAGGCTAAAACAGACTATATTCATCATAAACAATGTGAAGGGTTATCTAACGTTACTACTTTTGGAAAACAATTAATAATTTCATAAGGCCTAATGTTTGTCAACCAGGTTCAATGAGGTTGAATGGTGACTTGTTGTCTTGTCCACTGAAGATAGCTAACGAGTTTAATTTGAAATGTACTGCATTGCCTGATTCCTTTAGTGACCAGTCCAAGGTGAACTACTTGGGATTGACTGAAGATTTTACAGTTAATCCTAAACTGTACTTAAGGACTACTACTCCGAAGGAGGTAGAGAAGTTGTTGCGTTGTATGAAGAGGGATAGCTCAGCTGGTTCTGATGGCTTATGTCCTAGTTTATTGGCGGATGCTGCCTCGGTTATAGCGCTTCCAGTTAGTATTATTTTCAACTTGTCTTTTGTTACAGGTACTATACCTAATATATGGAAACATACTTTGGTCACTCCTATATTTAAATCTGGTTCACAACATGAGTTTTGTAACTACAGACCTATTTCTATCTTGTCTGCTTTAGCTAAAGTTCAGGAAAGAATAGTTTATAATCAGTTGATTGGGTATGTGGATCGCTTTGGATTATTGTCTCAGAACCAACATGGTTTAGAAAGGGAAGGAGTAATGAGACTGCCTTGATCGAGTTCACAACGCGGTACTTAATGGCATGGATAAAGGGTGTCTGACGGTGCCGTGTTCGTGGACTTGATCAAACATTGACTCAGTTGATCACCAATTGTTGATTTCTAGACTTGAGTCATTGGGAGTTGGTGAGTCTTTCTTGGACTGGACGAGGATTATTTAACAAATAGGTTTCAAAGGGTTAAATATAGGGGTGCTGTATCAGACTCTGTAATGGTTAGTGTGGGGTTCCACAAGGTTCTATTTTGGGGCCACTTTTGTTTTCTTTGTTTTTGATCAACTAGTAAGTGTGATTAATAATGCTTCTTCTAACACTTTACGTTGTGATGCAGTAATTTATAAGCAGGGTTTGTCATTTGGAGATCTAGGTGTTTCTTTAACAGGAAATGTGCAATTTTCAGTCTTCACTTATGGCCTGTAAATTACTCTTAAACAAATCTAAGACAAAGGTGATGGTTTTGGTACCCACCTAGACTGAGATCTGAGGTTGGTACTTGGAAGTTAAATCTCTTGATGGATTACTGTTTGACTATGTTGATACATTTCAATATCTTGGGGTATTACTAGATTCTCATCTAAGTTATGAATCTCATTTTTGAGGGTTACCTCAAGAATACATTGTAGATTATGTTCTTTGTACAGAATCCGTTCATTTCTTATTCGAGTCTAGGCTGGTTATTTCAAATTGCTGCTTATTCCTATTGTGAACTATGCAGCTATGATTACTGACACTGCTTCTCGACAGTGATTTCAAAGAAATCCACTTTACTTCACTTGATAGCTAAGTTTGCTTTAAATTGTTCTAAGTCATCTCATCATTGTGTGATTTTGAAAGAAATGGGCAGTTACCGGTTTCATTAAATTTCCAATACTGTGTGGCCAAGTTCATATATAAAGTCATGGACTCTGGAATTCCACATAGTATTTCAAAGTTTTTGAGACCATATATTGATGGTCATTATTCTAGACATAGGTCAGACAGTAGGTTTCTTAAGATTCCTTTTATGAAATCTAAAAGTGGACAAAGATCCTTTGCTTATATTGCTCCATTCATTTGAGAATTAAATTCCTCAAGATATTAGGTGGTTGTGTTCTGTCAAAAAGTTTGCTGATGCATTAAGGATGTATTTCGAATCTCAATTTAATTGTAACTGTTTTTTATGAATTTTTTTTTTTATAAATTTTATACGTAACAAAGACATTTTTGTCTGCAATTTGCTGCATTGTATATGTATGTTTGATTATGTATTGTCTGTATGCAATATATGTGGGTCGCACCTGTAAAATGAACTTGTTTCCAGTGTGCTTACCCGTTAAGCGAATAAACAAACAAACAAACAAACAAACAATGTCCTGCAATAACCCAAGGCTGAGAAATAGCATTTATAAAAAACATACTTAAATGCATTTTAAATGTATTTCACACATGGGTCCATTGTATAATCGCAATAAGGCCCTCCAGGGTGTGGGTTATTGGTGGATTTACCCACTTCTTGTGTGATTAAGTCACTCGGCTGTGCCTCACGACACACCACACAAGGCATGGGTAAATCCACCAATAACCCACACCCTGTCATGCCTTATTGCTTAAATATTTCACTTGTATTACAACTGCATGTTATGTAAAGCAAGCAGTAAATTTTGTACCTAACAACCTGAGGCCACAGTACACGGCAACACAAGAGTATGGAGGAATGCTTTGCACCCTGTTGCCCCATCTCATCCCCTGTCCACTTACCTATACTTTTCCACCCATGGTCCACCACCACTACCAACCGCACCTTAACATGGTGGGACTGGAACACCATGGGTAGGTGCCCCAACACACTCTGATCATCCTAAGGAGAGGAGAAGTGGCATTCTCAGTCCTGCTCCACCCTCACCATCAGCATGACAGCACCACGTCAAGGCAATGTCATTCCTAAACCCGTGGAGCTGGAGTACTGTGAGGTAAGTCATCCAGTGCCTCAACCCGCTGCAACACTGGGCCAACCCTGTGGACCACTGGGCAATAAAAAAGTGGAAATTTTGACAATTTGTCTATTACCACTCTAAAAAGAAGTGCACAAATAACATAATTAAGAGGAATGAACTTGTGATGGCCAAACAAACTAAACTTGACTTACAAGTATCCTCAGTATTTATATACATTAGCAAAGGGTACAGTACTCAGTTTAGGTAGGCAAAATAACAGATTTCATACTCATTCACAGGCAGGCCTTCATTGTTGTGGTACTGTCTGTAGGCGGCGTGAACTGTCTCCAGCACCCATATATTTAAGCAGACTTCAGCAAATCCAGGGTGTTCAGTGATGCAGAAAGGTACATCAGAGTCAGGCACAACATTTGGGATATCATTCATCTTTTCAACCACTCAATTGATCTCTTGAAAGCAGCGGCATTCAAACTCCGTGGGCATCACTACACAATTGCCACAAGTGCACCTTCAGAAAAAAAGTATACAAATGTCAGCACAACATTTTATGACAATTGACATTATTTCTTGTTTTTGCCATTGGCACATTACAGTACCATTGCATGGATGCCCATCCCCCGTCCTCATCCCCCATTTGACAAGACTATCCACCATTTGCGCTGCCACTGGGGAACTGCCATCCCAAACTTGTTAACTACATTCATGCACTCAGGGACTAGGGAAAGTTCCAAGGACAGTGATATGCACATTGGATGATGAGTCAGTCCAGGTCTCCGGCACAGACCTATGGAACTCATGCCTACACATACATCAACACAGTAATGTGCTGATCGTCTACTTACACTGTACATGACAACCACGGCAATTGTTACTGTTGATGTTGATACCACTGATGTGCTGGTACACACTAAAATGTCATACAAGGAACATTCAATGAACATGTGACACTTGCTCATTGGGTAACAACATAAATGTGGGATACATGCCAGTCACCACCCCCAACCACGCTTTCAACATCACATAAACAAGAACAAACGGTAAAGGTCAGCAGTACAAAATCTGTTTTTCATCCTTTACATAAATGCAGGGCTGAAGCTAAGAATTTGGAGGCACTGGAAAAGTCATTTGAGATGGGCCCCTGTCTCACAAACCACCTAATGACAAGGGTCTCCGACAGTTCCTAGGGTGAGACACTTGAGCTCTGGGCACAGCTCAGCAGTCCCCACTTCTCACCCCATGACTGCAGCCCTGCATAAATGGGAATATCCGTTCAATAGATTCACATTGGTGGATGAAGGGCGAAGTATATTCTGTGCAATGGAGTGCAGTGTTGGCACTCACCTTCTGCTGCTATGTTCTGCTGTTCCTTGGGGGGTGGGGGCAGTGGTAATGCTGTGTTGAGTGTCTGTGGATGGGGACTTCAGGGGTACTCTGAGGGCTGTAGACAGTTGATATACTGACTGTGGGGACTAGGATTGCCTCCTGACCCACACGAGTGACTGTCATTGTCAGCTGTCAATCAATTTTTCCAGCTCACTTTCCTTACAGATGGAGATTGTAGATTACCTACTACTTACATGCATGCTGTGATACACTGCATTTCACTGTTACAGTCGAACAGTGCTTCATGAGTAGATTCAGCTGGCTGTAGATACAGCTCAGACATGCATCTGTGACAAGGGATTAGGAAATCAGGATGGGTTCCTCACAGTACTGTCATCAGGCCAGCTAAGGAACCTGACTGTCAAAAATAGAGGTATATACCTCACGTACTATGTACTGTAAAAAACAGTATCATGTCTGGTGGTGTGAATCCTGAATCTAGGCTGGTTGTGTCTGTGTACAGGCCATTGGAAATGGGCATTCAAACAACATGAAGTCTTGCTATATTATGACATATGCAGTGAGTCCCAACCTTCGAACTGCTCCGGAGGTGAAAGAGTTAACTTTCCATGCCAGGCATGGAACGCTAAGCTTGAGCTCGGTTGAAACTCTGTCTGTTGTTCTTCAAACTCAAACCGTCACATTCTTTACTCCGCCTCACTGAACAGTTGCTCCCGGAGATTTCTCCTTCTGCTCGGTTAATTTTGTCGGTTAAAGTATTGTTTTTCTCGGTTTTCGACCGAATTTAAACCGCAACCGGTCGGTTCAGACTCTGTCTGTGGTATTGTGAGTACTAGATAGGTTTTACATTAATTTCTATTCTGTGTGGAACTTGTAAACGGTTTAAGTATATAGGAGCTATTTTTAAAGTAATTTTTTAGCCATTGTAAAGCATCTTAAGAGAAAATGATAATAGTCGCTTAACTAGTAGGGTCCGTACTAGTTAAGCAACTGCTGTAATTTTCTCCTAAGATGCTTTACAATGGCAAAAAAATTACTTAAAAAATAGCTCCTATATACTTCAATGTGGCTCGCCGATGCACTCTCCCTGGTTATGCGTCACAATTTCAGAGACCATGGGTGCGGAGTGGAGGCGGGGGTGCAGCAGTAAGCTGGAAAGGATTGGCTGTCTGAGGCTTCTGCGCCACTTAAGATCCCTTCCAAAAGAACAAGTAAGCTGTTTTGTATTAAACATTTGGCGCCTGTCAGCTCCAGACGATGTAACGGATTGGGCTATGAAGCCCAATACCTTATATCAGACATTTCCTTTAACAATGCTTTCTAATATATGTCATCATTACAGTTCCATTACTGAACAATGTTTATGTTTCTTCTTTTTCAGCCGTCACCATTTCCTGGCCTACTGCAGCTTCATCCACTGGTGTTGGGGCTGGTCGGGAAGGAAAGTTACAGTGCTGTTGCCAGCCTGTGTTGTGAACCGGATAAGGGAGAAGTGGCCATCTGAACAGTATGTGGGGTTTCTGCATGCTGACTGACATGGACAGCTGTAGTATGGAAACGTGTGTTCTTTTTCCAGCGTTCAATGGCCATCTGTTTGTCCGCTGGTGGAAATTTAGAAGTTAGCGGAGGTGGGACTTCCTTTTTTATACCAGTCTTGTTTTGGTTTCCCTGCTTGGACAGCACTTTGAAGGAACAATAGCATGTCCTCCGCAAATGCTGAAATTGAAAAACAGTTATGAGTAACAGTTATACAGTACAGCTTGTATTTACTTATTGTTTTGTACTTGATATGGCAATGTGTTGTTGATCTGTCATCTCAAATATTTAAATACCATCATGAAATAAGCTTATAATAGTAATGCAAAGAGTATGATATCTATATTGAAAGGGGCGGTTGCTTTGAAGAAACCTTGCCCCCCTTTCCCACCCACACACACACAAGTCATTCTTTTCTAATGTTACAGTGATGCTGCAACCAAATGCTGTGAGGTATTGGGCTTCATAGCCCAGTACCATATAGCTGTGTAAGCCGACAGGAGCCAAAATTTTAAGTTAAATGTTATAACATTTTGTTGTTGAAGGGATCGTAACTGACACTGAAGCCTCTGCCAGCCTATCCCTTACAACTTCCTGGTGCCGAGGGGTCCTCCAAAACTGTGAGCCTGCACTCTCTGAAATGGTGACATGTTGTCAGGGCAAGCGCATGGAAGGGTGAGCACAATCCAAGTCCATGGTGGCTATTTTTCAAGCCTATTTTTAGCCATTTTAAACAGTCTGAGTGGAAAAGTAAAGCAGTTGCTTAATAGGGACACCATAGAGTTGTATGGAGCTTGCCAACCCTAGTGCTTGCTCTGGTCACACGTCACAATTTAATTGAGTGAGTGGTGAGAGTTGAAGGTGCGAGGCTCCAGGAAGCTGTTAGGGATTGGATGCCTGATGCTTCAGTACAACTTATGATCCCTTCAATAACCAAAAATAAAAACTTTTGAAGTAAAATTTTGCCATCAGTCAGCACAGTACGATATAAGGAGTTGGGCTATGAAGACCAATGCCTTATATGGGAAATTTCCTTTCAAGGTAGACGTCCATGTCACAGCCTGCCCCACCTCTGTGTGAAGCAGGGCCTGATTAGGAGTGCAAAAAGTAATATAATTTGAAACACTTACCGTGCCATGTTATATTCTAATTGTTATCTGTTTCATCCTGTGCACTTCACGACAGCATTTTACCAACAAGATCACTCCCCGGCACTCCCACAAACAACAGCGCCTGTGCACAGTATGCAGTTTTGTGCATGGAGCAGTTGGGGCACATCCATAGAAGTGGTAGGTGGCGGTACTTTAAAACAGCTCTTTTGGAGCCTACATGTGTCAGTGATATACTGAGACCAGGCACATACTGACATGCACCCTTGCAGTCTGTACCTGCTCTATGTATATCATGGGGTAACGCATGTTAAATATTTAAAACTTTGCAATTTATTGACCTCTGAATAGGACCCTGCTTGCCATGGAGGTGTGGCATGCTGCGATGTGGACGTTTGCCTTTAAGGACTTCTGACAAATGTGAGAAGTGCAGCACGTCAGCACTCTATGATGTCTGCTGAGTTAGCTGTTACTGGACTGTGTGACCTGTGCATTACTCAGTACTGCTCGTGTGGTTCCCTTTTTTGTAACTTTTGCCACTGAAAGACACACCACGTTGAGAGTGGCAGAGCTTTGCCAGCAACAAGTACAATTCATTGTATCATTCAGAGTTTAGTGGGGCATGTATCCATCGATATTTCGGCTGTATTATTATTTATGACATAACGGGAACACCGTTGGTTGCCTAACAATATTTATTCAGTACCAGTGCTTTACCTGGAGCACTGTTACTCATTGTTCTGTAATGACTGATTTTGGGAAATAAAAATGAAAGTTTACCATAAGATGTGTTAATTTTCTTTGGTCTGACCACTCCTGCACCACCTTTGTACTTCGGCATGTCAACTGTGAAGCACGCCTCTCCTTCAGTAGACACTGCCTGTTCTCTGTCTGAGTTGGTGTTGAAGTGAATGGCTGCTAGTAGCATTCTGTGAATATATGAAACATAGGTGAAACAAGTTTGACACAGTAAGGTGAAACATTCCTATACATTGAATTGATTTGTTATAATATTGATAGTCACACATATAAAACTGTGACATTGCAGTACATGGTTAACAAATATGTTTCAATATTAACACACTAATATAGTATTATACTATGAAGCCAGCAGATTATGCCCTATGGTCTATTGAGTGTGCTGTATGGTCATTGCCTTCAGTGGCCACCACTTGTAGCAGTGACTCCATCCCTACAAGGTCCTCCATTTCCCATTGGTGCTCGGGGATGCACCCTACCTCTGTAACTCTCCCAGCCTTTCTTGAACCCTTTCCACGGTACTACCATACATCAGCTCCCCGGGAAGCGCGTTCCATGGCTCCACTATCCTCTCATTGTAGTGGCGCCTCCTTGTTTCCCCCAACAGACTCCCAACATTAAGCTTCATTGACTGATCTCTGTTGGCCCTCCACCTCCCTCAGCTGAAATACCCCCTGAAGTCTTACCCTACTCACTGCCTTTGTATACTTGAATAGCTCTGTCATATTCCCCTGCTCCATGTCTCTGTCAATGTGTACTGCTTGTGCTCCCCCAGTTTCTATACTGTAAAAAATAATAGCTGTTTGTAGTGATGAGATACCCGCACACTCAGAGGCTGAAGGCACTCGACCTGTGGTCTCCTAAATAATAATGCCTCTGGGTGTGCAGGTATCTCAGTATTACCAACACCAAGCAATGTACTGTTGCTTACTGAAGTTGTGTAGTCACACAATTGGTATACCACAAGGAGTGACATTGTTTGTGTTTCACTTGTACAGCTTAAAACACAGTACTTTTGTAACCACAGTGACCATGGTAAATTAAATTTCAGGTATATGAAAGAAATGTTGATGATCACCTTGTGTACATCCCTTTGTAGCTGTATGCTAAACTTTTAGGTGCATACTAGATCACAAGGCTGTGAAAGCTCTCCAACAACAATGTTTGATGGTTTAGGGATAACTTTTCAAGTCACGTTTCACGATGGCTGTGCCAAGGACCATTTCAACTTTCTCATATGCCTTCTCATCTGACTGAGACAATTGGATGCAATTTATTTCTGCACTACACGTGGTCATTGTAACATAATTGTTGTTTTCATTTGACAGTTTAGTTCTATAGCAGCAGAGGACATGTGTTGTCTGATTTATACATGACTTCCGTTGTTTTCCAGGACTGATGACAACAGAAGACATGTGTGAATCCTAGTGCTACACATGCCATGAACTGCATTACAGCTATTATAACTTGAAACAGTTGTTTAAAATGTGCAGTATAAGAACGAGTTGTCTGTTAAAGGATTTGCACAGAAATTATAGGCAATCAAAAATGATGGTTAATTGGGAATGAGGCTTGAGTGCCACAGTTTTCCCTATACAGTGATGGAGCCATGTACACTGCAATGTAATGTTATCATTATGTTGCTGAACACATGTTCCGATATGACTTATAAAAATGGCATACTGATAAGTGAAATGACGACTTCCAATGTGGAATAAGGTGTCAAATGAACATTCATTAATGACATGATTGACAAACAGTTTGCAAGCAAATGGTAAAAAAAACATTTTCTTTCTGACTGTTTGCAATCTTGTAAACATTTTTATAACTGTGATAACATAATACAACCCATGTATGTATCAGGGCATTAGTGACCTTCAATGCTGGATGAAGTGACTTGGCTAAGACCTCCTGCCTCGCAACAAACCCTGGGAGTGCATCAATGGCCCAATACACCCATGGTATGTGATGGGTTATTGCATACACATACGACAGTGAAAGTTGCAGAAGGTTCTTACGGCGCGCCATCCACTTCCTATTCCGAATGGTGTCAACCAGTGGCCCATGTGCACAGTTTGGAAAAAGCGGGTTATCATGCTGGTGAACTCCCTGTATATGGTTGCTGATGGATTCCAACTTGCCAAGCATCACTTCACCATTTCCATCTGGAGTCGATCTTGGAATCCAGTACAGCATGTTTTTAATACTGGGGGTCCAGTCGCGGATGGTCTCGTACTGTTTTTGTGCAGTGGATGACTCCAACTTCTTTGTTATCCCTAGAAGAATGTAACATTTGAAAACAGTGACTTAATTTATTTTGTTATATTTTTGGCATGTCAAGGAGGGCAGAGCAATTTGGCATATTGGGATGAGTTCAAAGTTTGTTAGCATTAGGGGGTGAGGATGAATATGGAGGATGGGAGTAGTGGGTCAGGGACAGTTTCTGAAGCTGTGTGAATGCAAAGCTTTAAGAGTGGCAAATCTGCAAATATACTTGTTCTGCTTCCTTCTTGTGTCTGTGTGGAGGAAGACTCGATGCCCGATACCTCTTCCCTGTCCCCGGGGGGGGGGGGGATGGTGCCATGTAACTTCACCAGATGGATGGTGCTACAAAGTTAATGACTGCAGACTGAGGATATCAGAGGGATAGGCAGTGAGCAACTATCATGATCTACATGTAGTACAAAATAGAAATCAGAGGAACAAAAAGAAAAAATTACTCACTTTAGTAATTGTGTTTCTTCTAATGGAGTCTTACTGTACTCTGACATATGCAGTTAGCCCCAGTACTTGAACTGCTATGGAGAGGAAGAGTTAACTCTATGGAGGAAGCATAGAACATTGAGCTCAAGCTCAGTTCAAACCTCTGTCTGCAGCATTTCAAAGTGTAACCGTCAGATTCTTATAAGCTGATACTAACTAACACTTCTTAAGTGGAAATTGTAAAGTACATAGCCAACAGGCAACAAATTTTTGGGTCCCCCAAAAGACTCAAGTCGAGAACCCAAAATAATAACCAGGTAGTGAACCAACATGTAGCTACCAAAACGACATGATGATAACTCACTCCCCTTTCTAAAGAGGAGGAGCGCCAAGTACACCCCTGAGGTGCAACACTGTACCTGCCAGCCCACTCCCCAAAAACAGATTCTGAGAGGGGAGGCAGAGAGGGAGGTCAGAATACAGCAAGACTCCATTAGAAGAAACACAATTACTAAGGTGAGTAATTTTTTTCTTCAAACAACATGAAGTCTTGCTGTATTCTGACATATGCAGACTACCAAGCAGTACTGCCACGGAGGTGGGGAACCGAACCTATTTTGGGAATAGGCTCTGCAGTACTGCTGTTCCAAACTGAGCATCACTCCTAGCCTGGATATCCAGAGAGTAATGCTTGGTGAAAGTATAAACAGTTTTCCAGGTGTCTGCTTTACATATCTCTAATAAAGGTCTATCCCTAGCAGCAGCCAGAGAAGCAGCTGTACCCCTAGTCGAATGAGTCCTCAGGCCTGAGGGGGCTATTTTGTCTAGCTTTTCATAGCAGAATTGTATACAAGAGACAATCTACCTGGCAGTAGTTCTCTTAGTAACAGGTTTACCCTTTCCCACTTCACCATAAGTGAGAAACAATTGAGGACAGTCAAACGTAAGTGCCTTAGTACGCTCAATGTAGTAGCTAAGTGCCCTCTTAACATCCAAACTGTGTAATCTTCTTTCTCCTGAAGAAGAATGATCAGTGAAGAACACAGGGAGAGACATGGACTGGTTCATATGAAAATCTGAAACCACTTTGGGTAAGAACCTCCTATTGGTTCTAAGGACCACCTTATCTCTATGGAATGAGATAAACTCCAGCTCCACTGACAGAGCTTGTAATTCACTAATACACCTGGCAGAAGTGATAGCTACCAGGAACACAGTTTTCCAAGTCAAATACTTGAGTTCTGCTGAAGCCAATGGCTCAAAGAGGGTGTTGCATGAGCTGAGCAATGCAAACATTAAGATCCCAAGCAGGGGTAGGGTCCCTAAAGGGAGGGTTGGTATGAACCAAACCTTTAAAGAACTTACAGAAGACAGGATGAGATGCCAGGAAGGAAACCTTCTCCACTGACAGGAATGCAGAAACATCTGCTAAATGTACTTTCAGAGTGGCTGGCCTGAGGCCTAGGCCATTGAGATGAACCATGTAATCCAGAACTGTAGCCAGATCAGCAGTATCTGGTAAGACATTCTTATAGGAGCACCAAATGCTGAATCTCTTCCATTTGGAATTATACGTTTTTCTAGTGGCAGGTTTTCGAGAGGCTTTGAGAATATCCAGAACCCCCTGAGACAGGTGTAGACTTGTATACTCTAACTCTTCAAGAGCCAAGCCTTGAGGTTGAGAGACTGAAGGCTGGGGTACCAGATCCTTCCCTGAGAGAAGGATAGCAGATTGTGCTTCTTGGGAAGAGGCAGAGGGAGATGGACTGCTAGGGATATCAATAGAGGATACCAAGGCTGTATGGCCCAGTCTGGTGCAATCAGAATCACCCTGCAAGGTTGTGACCTGATCTTGACCAGTACCTTGAATAACAGAGGAAAAGGAGGAAAGGCAAACAGGAATTTTCCCCCCAATCCAGAACCAGAGCATCCAGGGGAACTGTGCCCATGACTGGAGGTCTGCAACAAAAGAAAGGAAGTTGATGATTGTCTGGAGCTGCAAAGAGATCTATCTCTGGAGTGCCCCACCTGGAGAAAATTACTTTCAGTATGAAGGGGTCCAGGGTCCATTCGTGATGGCCCTGGGAGATCCTGCTCAGGGCATCTGCTAGCACATTGTCCTTCCCTGGAAGATGGATTGCTACTACAGATGCCTGCGGGGCACAAGTCAGAGACCATATTTTCATGGCTTATGTGCATAATTCCATAGACAGAGTGCCTCCCTGCTTGTTGATGTACCACATGGTGGTGGTGTTGTCTATCCTGACCTGAACAACCTTGTTCTTTACTGAATCCGAGAAAGCTTGGAGAGCCAGAAATACTGCCCTGAGTTTCAGAAGATTGATGTGAAGTAGAGACCCCTGAGGGAACCACACCCCTTGTGCTGTGAGGGCTCCTAAGTGAGCTCCCCAGCCCAGGAGAGAGATATGTGTGGTTAATACCTCTGAATGAGTCTGACTGATGAATGAGACTCCTTGTCTGAGATTGTCCTGATCCAACCACTATTGAAGAGCTTGGACCAGAGTCTGAGTCACTGGAATCAATTTGGTTAGAAGATCTTTTTTCTGAGACCAAAAGGACCTCAGATGGAACTAAATGTCCCTCATTTGAAATCTGGCTCCCTGTACCACTGCAGTGGAAGCTGCCACGTAGCCCAGGAGCTGAAGAAAATGTCTTGCTGGTCGAGACACCAGAGGGCGGAAAGAAGAGGCAAGATCTATAAGGGCCTTACCAAGACAAGAAAAGCATTTGCTTGAACAGTATCCAACTCTACTCCAGTGAAGGTAAGGAGTTGTACTGGTCCGAGAACTGACTTTGGTAGATTGAGAAGGAACCCTAGGGAAGTGAGCAACTGTTGTGTCACTGGTAGGTCTGACTTGACTTGGTCTGGAAACTGTTCCACAATGGGCCAGTTGTCCAGGTATGGAAAAATGGAGATATTCTGTCTCCTGAGAAAGGCCACTACTACTGCTAGGCATTTTGTGAACACCCTTGGAGCTGATGCTAGGCTGAAGGGCATTGCTCTGAACTGATAATGGTCTGAAGGGAATTCGAACCTGAGGTACTTTCTCTGGGAGCACCTGATTGGGATGTGAAAGTAAGCATCCTTGAGGTCCAGGGAAGCTAACCAATCCCCTGGCCTTACAGAGGGAAGAATTACTCTCAGAGTCACCATTTTGAATCTTGGCTTTAAAAGGTGCTTGTTTAGATATCTTAGGTCTAGGATAGGCTGCCACTCCCCTGTCTTTTTTGGGGTAAGGAAGTATCTGGAATACAGACCCTTTCCCCTGTACTGAGTAGAAACCCTCTCTACAGCCCTGAGGATTAGTAGAGAAGACACCTCTGCTTCTAAAGCAGTGGTCTCGGAAGGGTTTGCAGGTGGAAAGGACTTGGTCCTCAATTTTGAAAACTTTACAAAACTGAGAGCCAGTCCCTGGCTTACTACTTCCAGGACCCACCTGTCTGAGGCAACAGACTTCCAGGCCTGGAAGTAATAAGCCAGTCTGCCTCCTACTGGGATTAGGGAGTCGACCCAGGCTGACACATCAGGGTGTCTGCTTGGCAGGAGCCTTGGACTGAGAGGAGGATGCAGCCCTGCTCATCCCCCTTCTGCCTCTCCTTCTGAAGAACCCCCCCTGAGGAAAAGGAGAGGAGGCCTGTGCCTGGTAGAAAGGCCTGTGAAAAGGCCTGCCTCTGCCCCTAGACTGCTGCCTCTGAGGAGTTGCCTGCCTTTCCTTGGCCTGTGCACTCCTGTCGGTGGTCCGGTATTCATCCATTTTCTTCATGTAATTCTTCATCTGCTCCCCAAACAGAGAATTACTCACCACAGGGAAATCCACGGCCTTAGCCTGAGTGTCCTGTGAGAGGCTAGTACATCTGAGCCAAGCAAACCTCCAAAGAGACACAGATGTAGCCATGCCTCGTGATGCCACATCATTTGAGTCCACAGCAGCATGAAATTGAATTGTGGATGCCTTGATCCAATCAGCAGCCACCTCCTCCAGCTCTTTGGCTAGCTGGGGGGAGGCCTGTTTAGCCAGTTCCAGAACAGTATCCCATCTAGACTTCTGGTATCTGGCTGTGTAGGCCATATCATTTGCCTTCCTGAGTCCCAAGGAGGATGCCAAGTACTGTTTTTTGGCCATAACATCCACCTTCCTAGAGTCTTTATCTGGGGGTGTGTGAAGCCAACGGTATGTTAGACTTATCACAGGCTGCAGCCTGCACTACTCCAACATGGCTGCATTGGTGGAATAAGAATTCTGTACCTGAGCCTGAAAGCATATACCTCCTGTCCATTCTTTTATCTACAGGAGGCAAAGAATTTGGTGTTTGAAAAACTTTCTGTGTTTGTTTCCCAAAAGATTTATGGAGGGGAATAGACAACCTTTTGGACTCTGGGATATCCATAATTTCTACAAAATCAGGCTCTTTTTGTTCCTCAGCAGCTTCAACCAAAAGCTGGAGGATGTCAGCCACCTTTTTGTAGAACAAATAGTGGGATGGGGACTCAGAAAGCCTGGGAGGGAAAACCTTAGAAGGCCTGTCTGGGGAGATGTTTGGTTCAATGGGCTCATCCAGGCCTCCATCACCATCATCGTCGTCCTATTCTTCATCTCCTTCCCATTCTGGTTCATAAAATTCTTCCAGAACATATTCCAGAACCGGGAGAACCGACTGAACCGAACGCCTACCAAGAGGCGCTGGTTCGGATGGAACCGGACAGAGAGATTCTACAATGCTTATCGCCCTGGCTATTTCTTCAGCGGTTGGATGCTGCGGTTCTGGATCCGAACTGGGCGACTTCCTTTTCCTTTTTGATGGAACCGACCCCTCAGGATTGGATCTCCTTTTGCCTGAGAGAGTAACGCCCAGGTCAGTGGGCACTCCCTCAGGTTCGGTCGGAACCGAACCAGGCTGGCCATCCGGATTAGCGGACTTCTCGGCCTCCTGTTCCCTGAGCCTACCCAACCTCTTTTCTAGGGTGGCCTTCAGGAAATTCTTACAAATTTAGCAGTCTGAATCGAGGTGGTTAAATCCCAGACACTAAACACAAGTGGTGTGAGGGTCTACCTTAGCAAAGGCATCACCACACTCACCACAGTGTTGAAACCTGTTGGGACGGTTTTTTCTTGGGTTTATCAGACATGGCCAGGCTACAACTTACCCTTTGATAGCTTAAAAGCCAGGTAAGACCCTTCTATCGGTTACCAACAGTGTTACGGGTCGTGGAAAAAAAACATATAAAAATATAGTTTTTTTTAAACCGATAGGAACCGGCACCTCACACTACAAAACAGAAAAAATAAATAACCCTAACACAATCGGTTCCTAACCGGACCGATCGACAGGTTTTACAATTTCCACACAGAAAAATAAACAAATTAAACCTATAGTCCACTATCTACAACAGTTACTGTACCGCAGACAGGGATTTGAAGCCAAAAATCAAAGAAAACAGTATTTAAACCAACGTATTTTTAAACCGAACCGACAAGGGAAGAAGCAATCTCCAGAGTGACTGTTCAGTTAGGTGGAGTAAAGAATCTGACGGTTACACTTTGAAGTGCTGCAGACAAAGGTTTGAACTGAGCTCGAGCTCAACATTCTGTGTTTCCTGCATAGAGTTAACTCTTTTCTCTCCGGAGCAGTTCAAGTGCTGGGGCTAACTGAATATGTCAGAATACAGCAAGACTTCATGTTGTTTGAAGGAGAAGACATGGAGCATGGAGATAGGGGAAACTTACATGGAGAATGAAACAGTATAAGGGTAGCAGTTAATGATGGCCAAAGCAGAAAATAAGAACATCAATATGCCAGTCAATGACTGGAGGGGTGGGATTTTCTAGGTGAGAGGTGGACATGAGGGAAGAAACTCATGGGACGGTACAGTTGAGGTATGATATGCGAAAACAACTGTAGGGTACTTTTTGTAGAAGAAGAGGTGCTAACTTTTTTGATTAACATAATAGTAAATATACACCTTTTACAAAGTGCCACACATCATACTGATGAATAAGTGATGGTTCATGCTCACACAGGTACTTCTGCATCTGTGGATGTCGATCCATGACTAGGGTGGGTGGATGGAAGCAAACCAGACTGCTTGATATCTTGGAACCCCCTTTTTAGACCCTCTAGCTCCATGTGATATGCACTCTTGACCTCATTGCTCTGCGGTACAAAAAGATATGGAACAATGGTGCAGGCAAGAGTGACTGTAAATAACTTGTATTTTATCATTACATAATTGTAAGTTGGTATGCAAACAGGCGAAAATGGATATTTCACTGTTGTTGGGCAGGCCATACATTACTACATATGCGGCAAGAGTTTCAAACGCCGTACTGTGACACAAGGTGCTTGCGTCAAACAAGTGTTATGCAAGACCCACCATTCACAAATGGCAGCTCCCAGAGCTATTTTCAAAGGAAGCCTGCATCACCCACCAGGCTGCCTGCGCCAAACTGTGCTAGCACCCGCCTTGTGCCACAAAAGCAGGTGTACCATGGCACTAGGGGGCTTGTGGCAGGCCGAGAATGACACAGGCCTCAATTCCTAATTTTGAAAGACTTGCCCAGGAACTAAGTGACAAGTACCGTCACACCAGCAAAGTGCTGGTCTAACAGTACTTAGACATCTCATGGGAGGGTTGTCCAGTATGTGCCACTGTGTGGCCTGACCTGAGCACTCACCAATGTGTGCTCCCTGGTGATCTACGGCTCCACCCGGCCCCGTCCTGATTGTGACTGTAAATAGCCTCCCTGGTGCTGTACTACCACCCCTAACATGGCATGTTGTGCCCCAAACCCGGCCCACCCACAGTCGATACCTGATATTTGTGACTGGCACACACATCCATATACTACCATGTCTGGATGCCGAATGAACTGTCAGTGCATGTACCATGTACAGTACATGCACTGACAGTTCATTCTGTGGCTGGATGTTGCGGCGTGTGGAGGGCTGTGCTGGTCACCGAATCTCATTTATGGATTGGGGGGAAGATGGTGGGTTGTGGGCACTAGGGGCCAGGTGGGGGGCACTAGAGCACCAGGGACGCTATTTACACTTCCAGTCGGGGGAGTCACTGTAGTGCCAGTGATGGACAGATCATCCAAGGCGTTGGGATGGGGGCACCAGCATAGGCCATGGTAGGTCACAGTTTCACACACCGTTTGCATTGTCACAGCATAAGTAACACAAAAACAAAAATCATTTGGCATTACTGAGGACGTGACAAGTAATGAAGAACGATTTTTGTTGCGCTGCAAGGGTTTCATCACGCATTCACATTTCACAATACACTATATATAGGGCAGTATATGGTAGCCTATACACAACAAGGCAATTGTTCAAGAGAGTGTTTTCCATCATGGTTCATGACCATGGCAGCTAACCTTCGGTGTCGAGGTCATCTGCCTTCATAAACAACAGTCAATTGAAGAATAGCTTTGTAGTCTATGGTATGCTATACACTATGTGGTATATTGTACCCTGTAATAGTAAAAGAAGATAACAGTACTGAGGCTATGTTGTGTAACATGACTATCCTTACAAAGAGAAACATTACTGCTTGACATGTGTTACTATGCCACACCTGTACTGTGCGGTAAACGTCAATGTCTGTAGACACGACATCAGTGATGTATACTAACCTGAAACAGGCTGACACTTATGAGCGTTCTGTGTTCCATCTCCATCAAGGTGTAAGTGCTGTATTTGGCCAACTGGCCCAGACTATCACATCTTGCATCACCACACAGAACTATATTGCGATTCTATGCTGCGATACTGGAAACAATGTTATCCTTGCTTCTCTTCAACGCATCATGAATGGTTGGTTGCACAAAGTGTTTTGAATGTTCATAGAAAGTTGGGTCTGAGATGCACTGAATCCTGATATGTCGAAGCATCCTCAGTACTTTCTGTGGTGACACTCCACTAAACCCAATGGTTGCCGATAGCAGTACATTTCCTGCTGGGTAGTCACCAATGTGAGGTTGTGATGACCAGGTTCTTTCGTAGCCACACTTTGAACAACTCTGCTGTATTACAATGAATGTCCCCTTTATTTTACTCACAGTTGGACTGTTTGCTGAATGGCATGCATACAGATGCTAAACAACCTGAGTAAGCATGACTCGAACACTATAAACTTTCTTTCCTGTCACTGCCACTCACTTGTCGGTTTAGATGTTTCTGACTGTGGTAACCTAATGATTGACAGCAGAAATGAGATGACTGTTGCAGCAAATGCGTAAATGTTGAATACATATATTGACTTCTCAACAATAAGTACGGTACTGTGCAGTACTTTTTCTCAGTGTTATGCATCGATGCTGCAGTTATGTGTCCCCATGTTGTGCACATTGCAGGAACACAGTAACACACTGTGCCTTGTATCACTGTGTCTCTTTTTATATAAGCTTGCTAATAAGTTAAACATTGCATAGACAGTGTTTCTACGTGTAACATGTAAATCTGACATCTGCGTGACATGTGTCAGTGACACATGATTTGTACAATGCGGTTGTCAGTATACATGGAAATATCAATAGAATTGTTTGCTGCTGTTATGGTAACTCCACAACATTTCTAATGCAATACACACATACTTGTCATTAACAGTTAACCACATGGAGATGTGACTAGTAGTCATGCAAGGCACAATGGGCCCATTTGCATGTCATCATGGCCCCATTTGCATGCGGCCTGAAAGGGTGCACCCAACTGAATGCACCACACATCCTGTCATGGCTGAAGTGCACAGTGGGAGCCCCATCCATTCCACAGGCACCACTCCATCCACGGGCGACTGCATCCCATGCACACATGGGTGGGTCCCTGGCAGGCCACTGTGCTGCCCAACCTGGACAGCATTACCTGTCGGAATGCCGCTTCCCTTGGCACGCAAGAAGTAAGGACAGACCACCTCTCCTGCATCCTTGTTACACACCCGCTACATGTGGCAATTCAGTGCAGTGTACAGAAAAACAAGAACCACTGCGAGCCATACCCACCAACCCCCCAGTCAATAGGAAGCCCCCCCAGGTTCCCCAGCACAAATCACACACCACACCCGAACAAGACACCCAATACCCAACACTCCCCTATCCCTGCATATCTCCCCCCTCGGCGGTCAGCACAACCCAACCCCATACCACCGCAGCTGACGCCAACAGAGCTGTCTGCGACTGTCAGCTAATGTACATCCTGCAGCCCATTGGTGACACTATAAAGTACACACTCCAGGCACATTGGTCAACAGTGTCCACCAATGGCATGCAGGAAGTACATTACCTGTCAGTTGCAGACTGCTCTGTCGGGGAACAGCCGTGGTGGTACGAGGGTGGGTTATGCTGCATGATGAAGTGAGACATATTCAGGGATGAGTGACTGGGGTGGGTGAGGGTGCAATGTGTGGGTGTGGGGGTGGATGACTGCTGGGCAAACTGGGGGGGGCTGTTGACTGCATGGTGGGTTGTTATGGCTCGGGGTGGTGGTGTGGTTTATGTAAATTGCACTCTGTTGCCGCAAGTAGTGGCCGTGTAACAGTGAATGCATGCAGGGGAGGATGTGTGACAATTCAAACTGCTGGCCACAAGTATTGGCTGTGTAATGTAGATGCGGGTGGGTAGGGCACACTGGATTGTCAGGATATGCAGCCTGCCATGCTGCTGTGTGTAGTACGGCAGCCTGCCTGTGGATGATGGACCACAGAAGTGTACTCCTTTAGACTTATCTTTTAAAGGCGCATCTCCAGACTTGTCCTGGGGATGCACCTCCAAGTTGGGCAGCCAGAAGAAACATGCTTTATGGTCTATCAAGTGTGCTCGTGTGCACAAGAAGCACCCCATAATGCAGCTTGGCCTCCACCAAACATTACCTTTAACATCCTGGAAGTGTTCATTGCCCTTTAACCAGCCAGTCAATCATTGGCCAGTCCAATGCTCTGTTGAAGCTCCACACCATCCAGCAAGCCACCACATCCTGTGGTACAGCTTTCCCTTTACACACTATCCTTTCAGTGAAGTAATGTCTCCTCATCTCACTCCTGAACCTGCAACACATCCAGTGTTAACACATGCACCCTCATGTCCCTCACCGACCACATCCAGAACAGCCAATGTGTGCCATATTGGTTGCTCACCCTCAAGTATTTGCAAGATTCAATAATGTTCCACCTATACAGTCTGTCATAGAATGTGAACAGACTGAAGTGACTCAGCCTTTGTTCGTAAGTTATGCCTTCCATCACATCTAGATTTTCCATGGCTTTTGCCATGTATCGCGTTTGGCAGATTGATATCTGTATGCTGTACAGTTCTGCATGCAGTATGACAACTAATGCCTGACTATGTACCTGTACATTGGAAAAATGACATCCTTGTGCCTACGCATCATACCACATGCAATGCACTGAAGCCTCCAGTTGGCTGTAGCTGCGTCACTCCTGCATTGACCAGAGTTCTTCATGCTGCACATTATTATTACCCCCAGGTCCTTCTCCTCCTCAGCGACCCCTGACCACACCCAACGTAAGCAGTAGTCATGTTTTACTGTTCCTGTACCAGAAGTATATAACCTTGAACTACCTTGTGTTGAAACACAGTTGGCACATTCATGACCAGTACTCAATTATGAATACATCACCATGTGGCCGCTGTACACCCCTCTATGTTGTCCACCGCAGCACAGATGTTGGTGTTATCCATTAACAGACTGAGCCTGCTCCCCAAATGATTAGGCATGGGTATTCCTCATTACTCTAATTCCATGGCTTCACATTTGCAATTGTGAATGTATTTCAGTAGTTAATTATTACCATAGTTTCAAAACAATATCTTACCTCGCTTCTGGAGTACTTATGCCTACCTCTAACTCACTATCTGAGCTGGTTGGTACATAGCTGACATCTTTAGCATCAGGAACTGGCTCACTGTCTGACTCGGACTCTGAACTAGGTACAGGTGAAGATGTGAAAAGGTGGTGTACCATGGCATCTGTCTGTACACTTGCATCCTTATACTTTGGTACTGACTGAATAGCTGAGAAGAGATATCAAGCGCATAATACACATTGCTACTTTTGACAGTGGTCGCCATAACTGTAATGTTTCAGTTGTAAATATCACAACATATATTAGTTAGACACCAGGTACAACACATGTGTCATGTACGAAACACAATATTAAGAGTCTGCATCACTTCTTAGTTGAACAGTGACCATGATGTGCTTGCTGCATGCCTTGGCATGCCGTCACCTACCCCAGCAATCCTCTACATGCGCCACCTGTACCATGCATATCTTCGTAATGTGATGCTGACCATGTAGAACATTGCTGAAGTATGAAACTGTGGATTGTGATGCTACCATCAAGGAATTTCATGTGCCACCGTTCAATTCTGTTGTTGATGTGTGGCAAACCAGCAAGAGCCATGTCATAACTGTACCAAAAAAAATGTGGAACACCTACCGGGTCATAATGTCATATACTTAATAGCATATGACATTCCAGGTAACACAGAATAGCACTGGCCAGGTAAGACAATGGTGCAATACCACGTATAGTGCTGTATGTGGTATTGCACCATTCGCACTATCCCAAGCAGAGGATAAGACCTCTGCTGGGAGTGGGATTCTGCCGAGCAGCTGCCGTGTCTCAATGGACTGAGACACAGCAGCAGGAACCCAGGTGCTGCTTCTGGGAATGGGTTTGATTCCTGGTCCCAGAAACGTTAGATTGTTTTTTAATTTGTGCACTCCCCGAATTGAACACCCCCCCTACAGAGATGAGAATCTTTATTGGGGGGTCCAGACCACATGGCAGAAATCACGCTACATTGGCAGTGCGATTTTGCCATGCAGCATAATGTCATGTGACATTATGACCCCATGCCTGTGGTATGTAGGGCTTTGCCACCACATAATGCACGCAGGGACTACAATCCACAAGTCCACAAAGTACCCATGGTCATAGGCTACCTCATCCGCATGGTATTATATACATCTGCCATGTCTGCACAAACTCATAAGCACTGCAGACGTTTCACAGTAGCACAAAGGCCAAGGCAGCCATCATCCAAATGTGGATGGCAAACTCATTGACTGTCAAGTACAGGTGGATGAGGGTGCAATGCTGCTGCTCTTTACACAACATGCAGTGTAAGAATTTAAAAAAATGGCACCCCACCACCCCAGGCTGTCATGGTGGAACAGTGCCCATAATGCCTTGAATACCGCCGGATAAAAGTGGATTAATATGCTGTCTGCATAAAGAGCTTGGCACGGGTAGAGTAGGTTTCATAGTACCACAGCTTAGCAACACATGGTAAATACATAAGACTTACTGTAGTGATTCCATCATGTCTATGCAATTTTTTTTTTTGCAGAACCCATGTGTAAAAATATTAACAAACTAATGTTTTCTGACAGTTGCACTGATTAATAAGGCAGGTCGAAAGGAAACTTTTTAGAACTCACCCTGCCAGTACTGTACTTGAATTTTGAATTTATCCTATTTGTAACAATGAAATATCATTGTTTATTTATTGAGGGTGTATATGACTTTGACTTGCCACCGACTGTGGCCAATACGCTATGCAGCTTTATACCATGTTTGTTGTGATGGACACAGAAACACAGCATTATAGTAAATAACAAAAACAAGGCACTGCGTCAGCATGTGGTCTAAAAGCAAAACAAAATTGTTATATCAAATGCACGCTGAAAATAGAAAATAGAGTTAAAAATCTACGTTTCAACCTTCAGGAAACATCTAAAAGAGAAAAAAACAAAGTTAGTGTAGAGGGGAGGTAAAATGAGGGATATATATATGTGGGGAAAGAAGAAAGGGGAGACTCAGGGAGAAGAAGTGATAAATGGTAAGATTAAGAGAGAATATGTGAAACAAAAAGGTGATGATGGGAAAGATAAAGCATAATGGGAGTGAAAGAGCTAGGGAAGTTCCCAGGTGGGGACTAATTAACAGGGCCTAGTAAGAAGGCTGAAAGGTGACAAATGTGTGGGAAGGAGACAGAGATGGAGACTTGTGGTGAAAATGAAAAATAAATTAAATGAGCACAAAAACAAATAGACTTAAGGGAAGAAAAGGGGTGGCTGAAAGATGTTAGTGGAAAATAAGTCTACCATTTAAACCAGAGGGCTGCTGGGAGCCAAGGCGGATGATCAGCTTGGCTTCCATGTTTTTTCTATGGTCAGGATCCCAGAATCCTGCTGAAGGACACAAACAGAAAGGTATTTGACACTGTGGTCCCTGGAGATAAAGTGGGATACAATTGGTTTAGCAGTGTCACCATTCCTGACTGCTCCGTTATGTTCCCTGAAATGGTCAGCAAGGCGCCTACCAGTCTCTCCGATGTAAATAACTGTGCACTTCCTGCAAAGAATACAATACACCACATTAGTGGAGGTGCATGAGAACTCCTTGGTGATGTGAAAAACACCTGTAGGCCCCCCTAATTTCAGTCACACTGGAAATAAATTTGCAGGTGTAACAGCAAGTCCTGTTGCAAGGTTTGGTACCTGGGAGGGAGGAACTGTTAGGAGTAGGTAGGCTGCTTTTAACCAGGAGATTCCGGGAGTTAGGTGGCTTGCGGTGGGAGGCAATAGGTGGTTCTGTAAAGGAAGCACCAATGTTAGGGTCAGTTTGCAAAATGGGAAAGTTACTGGTGATGATCCTATGAAGAGAAGGTGTGCTCTGATGGAAAGGAAACACTAGTGGAATTCGCTGTTGTTCTTGTGTGACAGTATCCTTCCTGCGGGGGTCAAGGTTATGGGGCATGTTACTGACCTGGGAGAGTGCTCTGTCCACTGTGCTTTTAGGGTATCCCCTGTTGATAAAAAAACTATGCATTATTTGTGTCTGTTCTGCAAAATTATCCTCTTCACTGCATAACCTGCGAAGTCTAAGAAACTGTGAATAAGGCAGCTGGCTTTGCTAACCTGTTTGTGGGTTGGGTGGAGGAACATTTTTTTTCTCTCATTCACAGGGACTGTGCCTGAACTCTACAAATGCTACATTGATGACTGTGTGGGGGCCACCTCCTGCTCCAGGGAGACCCTCCAAGTCTTCCTTGACAAGTTTACCATGGCCCAACCATCCCTTCAATACACTGTTGAAGTAGCCTCCTCTACACTGCCTTTTCTGGACATCCAGCTGTCAGTACAGAACACTGGTCTGAAGACTTCAGTTTATTACAAACCCACTGACTCTCACAGTTTCCTCCTCCACAGCTCCTTCCATCCTAAACATGTCAAGAATGGCCTGCCTTATTCACAGTTTCTTAGACTTCGCAGGTTATGCAGTGAAGAGTCTTTTCCTAAAAGCACCACCAATTTTCTTACTTTTAAGACTTGGTTCTGAAAGCGATGATCCATCACTGCTGCTACAGGTATGACATACTATGTCAACCATTGGTTCAGTGACCTGCAAAGTAACACTCAGAGTGCATGGTGGTGAATTAATTGTTGGCATGACCGTAGGCAGCACCCGAAGGCACTTGACAAACTTCATCCGGTAACGAAGCAATATGGAGGGGTCATAGCAGTCCTCAGTAAAATGTGCAGAACAAAGCACACTGAAATCATTAAGCCCAACCCAATCAGCACGCTTTGTCTTCACAAAAGTGTTCCACAGTCTTAGGTAATAGGGGTCCTTAGGGAAGGTAAACAAAGAAAACCCAATTTTATGGGTGTTCCCACAATTGGCAGCAACGCACCGAGATGGCATTATGGAAAAAGAAGATACGCTGAGGGGAGTCAAATATAATAAATGACTACAGTAACTATGGTTATGAAGTTGAATGAAAAATTAACAGTGCCACCACTATAAACACAAACAGATGTACAGAAAAAAACTATACCACAATTGAAGAAATTAATGCTTATTATGCTGCTCTGTTAAGTTAGGATGCTGTACAAAATTATTGACCAGCACATACAGGAAAGCATTGCTAAATATGGTTCACATATGTAAAGAGATAGAAAACAGTGTTAAAAAAAAAAACAACAAATAAATGCAAAGGAATAAACCTAGCGATTATCAATCCAGCACACTGCTACATAACAACTGATACAGAAAAGTGAATGTCTCAATAGAGTAAGGTAGCCTGAATAGCATATGAAAAAAGTGGAGTGACTTTTATGGGTGAGACAACACTGTACCGTAAGGAAACAGTGACACAGAAAGCATATTACACATCAGGACTAAGAATTACATAGCAGTAGATAAGCATCTGTAGTACACAGCAGCACACAGGGGTATTAACAGACGAAATGTTACCTCTATGGTAACTGTCAGCTCAATCACAACCCTTACACAAGGCACTGTGGGATAAATTATAACATATGAAAGTGCTGCAAGTCAGAAATCCAAAAAGAATTATGTGCATACCTCTCAACCTTTCTTCATCAAAATGTGTGACACAATGTGTGACAAATGAGCAAAATGTGTGACATACTGTCTATCATGGCACTGGAAGCTCAGAACACTATAGCTATCAGTGCACTAATATTCATAATGTTTTTGTATAACTGAGCATAATAGATTATTATGAATTTCTGCTTTAAAGTCTCAGTGGGGAGTGTGGAATATCACCTTCGCCATGATGGACAAAAGGTTTCTAAGAGGGAAAATGAGTGACGTACCTCATAATGTGTGACAGTTGAGAGGTATGATTATGTGAGCCACACAATAACACAACACAGATTCAAATGTAACACATGTTGCATCATGACAGAAACACGGCAAGATTGTGCATGCTGAACAACACAGTGTCTCACCAATGAACTGAAACCATGTAAAGCATAATTTCAGTGCAGCAAACGATAAAAAAATACACAATTCAGAGACAGCAAGCACAACAATAATTCCTATTCTGCCTACACAGATTACAGCAGAGCTGTCAAACCATCACGATGCAGATGAGACACTAACACAGAAACGCTAGCTACAGCAAAGTATTGTATGCTGTCTACTCAGTAAAGTATCGGAATGTTCAATACCAGGCAAGATAATTATGTGGAACTATCATTTAGCCTGTCAACAAATTGTAAAGATAGAAAGCAGAATGATCATGCGTCTCCTCTGAACATTCCCACGCCTGACAGCTCAAAGCATATAAGTGCTGTCACTGGCTACATCAGGAGGATACATCACTTTCAGTCGGCGAGACACATTGGGCGGCTTCAGCTCGCGGGTACAGCATGGTATTACATATTTATAAATACTTAATTGTACAAATGGGCCCAGATATTCAAAAGGGTTGCGCCATGCGCAATAGGGTTGCAGTCCAAAATTGTGCCATTCTGCGATATTCAGCAGGAGGCAGTTGCGTCACTGAAAACATGCTCAGCAACAGTGCAATGCAAATGAATGCATGCTGAACTGGAGGGGGAGGAACCATGCATAAACTGCACAGCCCGATATTCAGCCGGGCTGTGCAGAGTTGTGCAGGCGCAACCCCCAACCTGCGCCTGCACAACTTTGAGCCAAAAAAAAAAAGGAGTAAGTCGAGGGCCACCCACAAGCGAGCTGGCAAGCCGATTGCAGGGCGCAACACAGCAGCTGCCACCTGTGGCTGGCCCTGCAACCTACTCCCCTGTGCTCTCCCGCGAGCCCGCATCGCTGGGCAAAGTGTAAAATATCCCCCGACTGGCCCGATCGTGGCAAAAGCAGAAAAGTCCCCTCCCCTACTGGCCCAATCACGGGCATAAGCTTACATCACCCCCACCAGCCCGATCGCGGGCAGCAAAGTGTTCCCCAGACATATCCCTAGTGGTCAGTGGACGAAAAGCCCGATCGCGGGCTGCATAATGTAAGCAACCCCCGCCCCCAAGACCATATCCCTGGTGATCTAGTGTCCCCCACCCCACCCACCCACGAAGCCCCACCACCCGCTCCTCCCCGCAGCCGTGGGTGGCAGCTCCCACCCGCCTGCTACCGCCGCCCACCGACCGAGCTGCCGGTAGGGCTGCACACCATTGGTGCAGAGCAAGAGCCAATGGGTGTGCAGCTCCACACCGCAAAAGCAGTCCAGATATGTGAATGAAGTCATACGCCGATACACAAGATACGTCGGGGTTTAAAACACATTATGCAGCCCGCGATCGGGCTTATCAGTCCACTGGACCACCAGGGATACGTTTGGGGGCTTAAAACATTATGTAGCCCGCGATCGGGCTTTATTCGGTCCACTGGACCACCAGTTCGGGGGTTTAAAACACATTATGCAGCCCGCGATTGGGCTTATCGTCCACTGGACCACCAGGGATACATTTGGGGGTTAAACTCTTCAGCCTGCGATCGGGCTTAGCGATCCACTGGACCACCAGGATACGTTGGGGAGGATCGGGCTGGTGAAGGGTGATGTAAGCTTATGCCACAATCGGGCCAGTTGGGGAAGGGGGCTTTCTTACATTTGCCCACGATCGGGCTGCAGAGGGCGTCGGTTCCCGATGGCTGCTGCCTGGCAGGGCGCCAGGCTCAAGTCCTCGGGGGATCGGCGCACCTGCATGCTAATGACATGCAAATGGGGCCATAAACAGATGCAAATGGCCCCTCCTGCACCTTGCATGAATTATGGCCCTATTTGCATGTCATCTTTTGAATATCGGAAATTTGCACATGGCGCAATGGTACTTGCGCCACCGCAAGTTGAATGCTCCACTCTGACCACTTGCAGTGGCGCAAGTTCCACTGCACCATGCACAGTGGCTGTGACCGGGGGGTGATATTCAAAGGAGTTGCTCAATAGCGCAACTCCTTTGAATATCGCTCCGGCCACACCCCTGCACAACTATTTTGTGCAGCGCAAGGGCTTGCGCCACAAAATAGCGCAGTTTGAATATCCGGCCCATGGAATATAACTGCCATTTTGCTGCTTTTCAACATGGGGTCCCATAAACTATGGAACAGTGAGTCCAATTACTATTATGTAAACCACCAGAGTCCCTCTTTAATAGTTTTAATTTAAACAGCTGCATTACATTCTTAAAAGAATTTTAAGGTTTTAGATAGTAAGATAGTGGGAAGGTTTATGAGGAGGTTAGATTATCGAAGTTAGTATAGTAATTTGCACATTAATGAAATGAAGGTGCTTTTCAGTCTAATGACCCATATTTGCACATTAAGTGTACTGTATGGGAAGCTTTCAAATCCATGTCTAACCGATGTATCAAGTGTTCTGGCATTGGGAATTGAGCCCTTTATAAGTTTTAAGAAAAATGGTGAGGAGTTCAGTGATAAAGGTAAATGGCAGAAATTCCTTTGCAAAAATTAGAGGCCAGTTAGGTAAGAGCATGTATGTAGTAAATGTAGTGGGACGGGGACCAAGTAAATTAAGAAACTGCTTGATTATTTCATTACTCTTGGGAGGGGACATTGAATCAAATCCAGACCCTGAAAATAAGGGTGAATTTAAAGTCATCCATGACAATGCTAGGAGTTTAAGAAATAAAATAGATTTGTTTAAAACCTGGACCAAGACAGAATCCCCAGAAATAGTGGCCCTGACTGAGACTTGGCTAAATAAAAATATAGAAACTAAAGAAGTTGAACATGAGGGTTTTTTTGGTCACTGATTAGACAGGGTTGGACGAAAGGATGGAGGCATCCTATTATTCACAAAATGGGATTTAGGTCAAGCTTCAGTGTCATTTGCTGACCAAATAGGGCTTATATACTGTTTATTGGTAACATTCCATAAACTGGCATTAATAATAAGTGTTATTTACGCCCCCCCCCCCAAAAAAACTCCAACAAGTGAATTCGAAAACCTAGCATTAGTGATACAAAAATACTCTATGGGCTGTGATTTGTTGTTGATAGGGGATTTCAATGCTGCCAGTGGAAAACCATGTGGATTAGCATTGGAGAATAGATTTAAAGTATTAGGCGTTAATCAAAAAATTCTTCTCCCTACAAGAAAAACCTCTCAACATAGTGCAGAAAATATATTAGACTTAATTTTTGTTACAGCTAAAACTGAGGTTCAAATCCTACAAGTAAATCAACCAATTTTAGGTGACCATAGTTCAATAAGCTGTGTCTTTAAATTTGAAGAAAAAAGATATGATCCTGTGGGAAAGATTCCATCAAAAATTAAATGTAGAAATTTCAAAAATTATAATAAAGAAGCTTTTGTGACTAGATTAGCTTCTGTCAGATGGAATAGATTGTTTCTAATCCCATCTGTTGATTCAGTAGTTCAAGAATTTACCAAATGGTTTTTGGAGATTTTAAACAAACTAGCTCCCTATGAAATATGCATGCAAAGGAAGTGTCATGTTCCTTGGACAATGGAGAAATTAAAGAAACAGATACGTGGGAAAGATAGGTTATGGAAAATTGCAGGAAAGTCTTTAAACACAGTGGATTGGGAAAGATAAAGGAAAGCCAGAAACTCACTAAGACTTCAAATCAGAAAGTCAAAACAAAAATACTATGAATCTAAGACTAATGAAACCATGGATGTTAAAACATTTTGGACCTTAATTAAATCATTCGATTCTCCTGTGGTCCCAGGACCCCCTTTTCAAATGTTAAGTAAGGGTATTCCTCAACCCCCAGACAGTCAGCATATATTCTGAATGATTATTTTGTAAATTTATCAGATTTAAAGATTCCTAACCCAGTACCTAACAATAACTTCTTCTGGACAGTAAAAATAGAAATCCCAAAATTTAGATTTAAATGTATTTCTTGTAAACAAGTCAAGGATGAGATAAGAAGGCTTAAAATAAAAAAGGCTTTCAGCCTGGATTATATGGAAAATCGTTTTCTTAAAGATTCTGTCCAGGTAATTGCTTCAGTTTTAACCAAACTTTATAACTGGAGTCTGATGGAAGGAATTTTTCCTTCCAGCTGGAAAAATGCAAAAATCATTCCTGTTTATAAAGGGGTTGGGGATGCTTTTGAGCCCACAAATTACAGGCCTACTGTTCTGTTATCTGGGCTTTCTAAGGTCTTGGAGAGACCAGTACAGGTTCAGCTTAATGACCATTTGGAGAAATATTCACTGCTGACAAAGTACCAGTCTGGCTTCTGTAGGGGGTTTTTCCATGAGCACTGCACTCACCGACATGGTAGATACTATAGCTTCTAAACTGGAGGATGACCTGTCGGTGGGTGTGGTGTTCGTGGATTTATCTAAGGCCTTTGATACAGTGGCCCATGGGCTCCTGGGGGAGCAGCTAGTCGAAACTGGTCTTGCTGAGGAGTCATGTGATTGGTTCATGTCTTACCTAAAAAACAGAACCCAACAAGTGTATATTGATAAAGTATTATCTGATAAAGTTCAAGTTCAGAGAGGGGTGCCTCAAGGCTCCATTTTGGGGCCAATATTATTTTTAATATATATAAATCAGTTAGTTGATGGCATAAAGTACTCGAACATACGTCTTTATGCGGATAATACTCTCTTGATTGCTAGCAGAAAAACTCCTGGAATTATGGAAAGAAACCTACAAGTAGATTTTGCAGGGCTATGTACGTGGTTGACTGATTTGGGGCTGATAGTTAATAGTAAGAAAACAAAACATATGGTATTTCATAAGGGAAATAATAATTTGGGGAAAAGTAAAAAGCTACAGTAACTATAACAACTCCACAAAATTAAGTGTTAGCCCATGTATCAGAATATAGATACCTAGGGGTATGGATAGATGACTCCTTAAAATTTGATCATGATATACTAGATACAGTATCAAAAGCAAATAAAAAGTTGGGAGTGTTTAGACGGTCTAGTTTTTATATGAATAAACTAATGAGGGAAACTATAGTAAATCAACTTCTTCTTCTTCTTCCAGTTCTTGAATATGGTAACCATGTAAATGGCCTTGCAACAAAAAGTATGTTGCTAAAAATTGATATGTTGTATAATCAAATGGCTAGATTAATACTGAGGAAAGATTATCATGCACATCATTGTAAGTTATATGAGGAACTTGGCTGGCTTCCACAAGAAAGTGAAAGAAGGATAGTATAGGCAAACCAGATTTATAGAGTTCTGAATCTAAACCAGCCGACATATCTTTATGATAAATTGGAAAAGAAAACGTTCAAAATTTACAAGGTATAAACCTGAGAAACTTTGTATTTCCAAAGTTTAAGAATAAATACAGCAGCCTGCACTTCCCTTTGATTATTGATAAAACATGGAATTCCCTAAAATCAGTACCTAATAAACAATATAAGGATGTTAAATCCTTCTCAACCGGTTTAAAAATTGAACTGAGAACCCGGTGTGAGTTTTATGGTTAGATATTTAACCTGGAAAGTAGTGATGTGCAATATGTATGCAGTTGTTAGATGGAATAATGTATTTTAATGTTGTAGTTTGCATTTATATAGGCTTGTTATATATTGAGTAGTATAGTATTCTATGTGTAAAGAAGTATTATATGTCTTAGATGTCTTTATATTGTATTTTGAGTTTTTTATTTCCTTTGATGTCATATTTGTATCTGTTTAAGTGTTGGAACCCTATATAAACAGGACCATCTTGTAAATACAACATTGCCCTAATGATGTGTTATTCCACCTGTTATCCTGTCTAAAAATAAAGGTTTTTACTACTACTACTACTACTACATGAAGCTTTCAAGCCTTCCGCTTGAAGGCGTACTAGGTAATTCAGTAAGGTAAGAGAAGAAGCCTGCAAGGGCTCTATATCCTTATCCTTGCACCACAAAGAGAACCTCTTCCACTTAGAAGCATAAGTTTTCCTAGTGCTAGGTTTCTTGGCCATCTGTAGAACCTTAAGAACTTGCCCAGAGTACTGGGATTCAGAAAACTCTAGCTCCTCAAAAACAGGCTTTGAGTTGAAGGGAATGGATGTTGGGAAATGCTACCCCCATCTGAGGAATGATCAGGAGACTGTGGGAAGATGGCAGTCTGATGGGCTTCCTGATTGAAAGGGTGAGAAGCAGTGAGTACCAAGGATGTCTCGTCCAATCCGGGGCCACCAGAATCATGGTGGCTGGCTGAGCTCTGACTTTGAGAAGAACCCCGATAAATCAGAGGAAGGGAGGAAAAGCATAAAGGAACCTCCCTGTCCAGTCCAGGGCCAGAGCACCCACTGGAATGGTCCCCAAAGCTGGGGGCCTGTAGCAGTACTGAGGTAACTGGTGGTTGAGGCTGGATGCGAATAGGTCCAGATCTGGAACTCCCCACCACCTGAAAACTGTGGCTAGGAACTGTTTGTTGAGGGTCTACTCATAGTGTCCCTGACTGATGCGGAATGTTGTCCTTGCCTGGAAGATGAATGGCCAACAGGGAATGTCCAAGGAGTAGGCAAAGGGACCAAATCCTCATTGTCTCTATGTGGAGTTTGGTTGACCTTATGTCCCCTTGCTTGTTGATGTAGAACACGGCAGTCATATTGTCCATCCTTATCTGGACTAACTGCCCTCTGAGCTGTGGGGCAACTGTCTTGATGGCCAGAAACACTGCTCTGAGTTCCAGAAGGTTGATGTGGAATGTGGACTCTTTGGGTGTCCAAGTGCCACTTATGGACAGGTCCCCTAGGTGGGTGCCCCAACCTAGAAGGGAAGCATCCATAGTCAGGATTTGAGAGGGTTGCTGACTCTGAAAGGGAACCACTACCTTGAGATTTTCTATTTCCTTCCACCAGTCCACAGCCTGCAGAAAGGTTTCTGTGACTGGTACCAGCTTTGTGAAGGAGTCTTTTTTTCTGGGTCCAATGAGATCTGAGGTGGTGCTGAATGTCCCTAATCTGGAATCTGGCACCCAGGACTACTGCGGTCATTGAGGCCATGTGGCCAAGTAGTCTGAGGAAGTGTCTGGCCGGTCTCGGCTGACCTAGACTGAACGAATTCAGTAGAGTGAGAAAATTCTGAATTCTGTCTGTGGGAAGGAAAGCCTTCCCTTGCAGCGTGTTGAGCTCTGCCCCTATGAATTGCAGGATTTGGGCAGGCTGGAATTGGGATTTTTCCTTGTTGATAATAAAGCCCAGAGACTGAAGAGTGTGTCTGGTCAGGCCTAGAGCTTCTGAGACAGCCGGAGGAGAATTGGCCACGATTAGCCAATCTTCCATGAGACTCCTTGTCTTCTGAGATAAGCTGCCGCCACTGCCAGACACTTGGTGAACAGTCTGGGGGTGAATGTTAGACCGAAAGGCATGGCTGCAAACTGGTAATGGCCTGGGGGCAGCCTGAATCTGAGGAATTTTCTGTGGGACTGCTTTATTGGAACATGAAAGTAGGCATCCTTTAGATCCAGGGATACTAGCCAGTCCCCTTGCTTTAGAGAACGAATGACCTGAGTCAAGGTTACCATCTTGAACTTTGGTTTCAGCAGGTGCTTGTTCAGGTACCTTAGGTCCAGAACAGGTCACCACTCCCCATTTTTCTTTAGGGTTAGTAAATATCTGGAATAGAGACCGTTTCCCCACTGGCAAAGAGGTACTCTTTCCAAGGCTTTGGCCTCCAAGAGGTTCTTGACCTCTAATTCCAACAGCTGTTTTTCTGTTGGAGTGAGATGGTTCGAGAGTTTGGGGCTGAGGAGAAGAGGAAATCTCTTGAACTGAAGGGAGAGGCCCTGTTCCACTACCTCTTAACACCCACTTGTCTGAGGTGATTTGACACCAATGATGGAGGTAGTGGGAGAGCCTACCCCCACAGGGAGAGGGGAGGGTGACCAAAAAGGAGTGAGGAAGACTGTTGTCTGAACTGTACAGAGGTAACAGGAGAGAGGCTGCCTCTTCTCTGACATCTCCTACCTTTACCTCTGGAAAAAACTGTCATTTGTGAAACATCAATAGGCATTGGTATAGGACAGAAAGTTCTAGGAAAATAACACCTGCCTCCCCTGCTCTGAGACATCTGGGAAGAGGAGGAGGGGGGCTTTTCTTTGGCCGAGTTACTCTTGTAAGCAGTTTTAAACTCATCGATTCTTTTAATGTAAGCTTCAGTTTGGTTCCCAAAGACGGAGTTGTTCCCACAAGGACAATCCATAGCTTGCAATTGGACATCTTGAGCGAGACTTGTAGTTCTTAACCAAGCAAACCACCTGAGAGAAATGGCCTGTGCCATGACCCTCGAGGCTATGCCATTGTTATCAAGGGCCATATGAAACTGATACTTGGTGGCTTCCATGGCCCGCTTGACAATTTCAGAGACATCCCTGAGCATAGTGTCTCCCCCATGTTGCACTATGGCAAGGATTGAGTTCAGTAAAGCTCTCTGATACCTAGCTGTGTATGCCATGTAAGTAGACATGCGTAACAGCAAACAAGCAGTAACATATGATTTTTTACCCATGGAGTCTAGTTTTCTAGAGTCCTTCTCTGGGGGAAGAGCAGGCAGTGGCACATTGGCTTTGTCACAGGCCACTGCCTGCATCACTCCTTTGTGATCTAGATGTGTACAGAAAAAATCAGCTGTACACTTACCTAGCTGGTATTTCTTCTCAATCTTTATGTCCACCCTGGAGTAAGTTGAAGAAGTTTCCAGAATCTTAAAAATTGCTTTCTTCAATGTGTTGTGGATAGGAAGGATAAGTTTCTTCGGAGGAGTGTGACCCATCATTTTTACATAGTCGTCCTCCATCTCCTGATCGGTTTCTTCCTGGAGGGGAGGTTCCAGGGTGTCCACCATCTGCTTAAGAAATGTGAACAAGGAAGAAACTTCATCATTGTCATCATTTAAGTCAGCCCCAGGGTGACCAACTGGGCCTAATGGGTCCCCGTGAGGCAGTTCATCAACATCATCTTCCCCATCATAATAAAAACCTTGGGCATAATTAGAGAAGAGTACTAGGTCCTGGAGGAGCCAAGAAAATATTGTCCATGGATTGTAAAGTCTGATATAGATGTCAAGCTTTAGCTAGTTCATTTGCAGAAGGCGTATCTTTATCAACCACTGCTGTCTCCTTATGCCTTTCAGAGGGAGGGACAGCAGTGTTGTTATCTTTCTTATTAGCAGGAACTGGGTCAGAACCCCGCTCATTTTGTCTTTTAGAGGCTTGGCTAGAACTTTTACTTTTATTAGACTTACTTTCATTAGACTCCCTAGAGGACTTATCAATAGTTTTATGTTGACTTGAGGTACCCTCCTCAGCACTTTTAGAGGAGGAGGAGGCAGATTGAGTGGCCATAGTAATGAGAGTTTGGCCAAAAAGCTAAGCCAATTGAAATTAAACTTGCTAGAGTCCCACCCCCCAATTGTGGAAAGGAAAACAGTAACCACCTCCACACCTCTTGCCAACAGTAGCCCACTGCACAAATACAGAAGGTGTACCCCAGAGAAGAGAGGGGATTTAGCCTTAAAATAGTATTACATAATGTAAAATATAAAGAAAAAAGGGTTCCAGAAAATGTCGCACGCGCGCAAAGAAAAAATTACCACAGTAATCTTGTTTCTTCCCGGGGATACTCCAATATTCCTAATTCTTATGCAGTATGCCTTAAAGCCAGATCTGCCTGGACATGGAATGGTATGCTAATGATGGAATCATTGGCTCATGCCACTTTTTCAAATGCTGCCAGCTACTGTATCAACTGCCTGCATTCTAACCCTCAGATTTCGTGGACATCTGACAAGACAGGGCCCGAGAGGAATTTAATAATTAGGCAAAAAAACATCAGCAAAACACCTCCCAATGTCAGAATCACCTGAAGAAGGAAAAAGCCATTAAAACACAGTTCCAAATATAAAAGCCAGAGTGCGACACACATACCCCTGGTGTTACAGCATGGAGTGCAGAGGCCACTGGTTCTAGCAGGGGAGGCAGGGTGGGAGAGTTATGAATATTGGAGTATCCCCTGGAAGAAACAAGATTACTGTGGTAAGTAATTTTTTCTTCTCACTCCAGGAATACTCCAATATTCCTAACTCTTATGCAGACTAAGAGGCAGTACCTTTGGAGGTGGGCACAGAACCTACTTTGGGAATAGGCTCTGCAGGACAGCTGTGCCAAACCTGGCATCCCCCCTAGCCTGTGTATCCAGGTTATGCTTGGTAAAGGTGTGGACTGTTCTCCAGGTAGCTGCTTTACAGATGTCCACCAAAGGAACATCCCTGGAAGCTGCTATAGTAGTAGCTGTACCCTTGTGGAATGGGCTCTCAGCCCTGCTGGGGCCTCCTTCCCAGCTTTTGAATAGCAAAACTGAATACACTGGACTATCCAGTGAGAAATGGACCTCTTAGATGCTGGATTTCCTTTTCCCACATCCCCATAAGTCAGGAACAGTTGTTTCCTGTCCTGTCTATGGGCCTTGGTGACTGTCATGTAGTGGCTAAGCACTCTCTTGACATCAAGACTGTGCAGTCTACCCTCACCAGAGCTTGAATGCTCAGTAAAGAAAACAGGTAAGGTGACAGACTGGTTCAAATGAAAGTCCAAGACCACCTTTGGAAGAAATTTTCTGTTAGTTTGCAGGACCACTTTGTCCCTGTGGAATGAAATGTAATCCTGCTCTACACAGAGAGCCTGGAGTTCACTGATCCTTCTAGCAAATGTGATTGCCACTTGGAAAACAGTTTTCCATGTAACAGATTTCAAAAGAGCTGAAGACATGGGTTCAAAAGGGGGACTCATAAGCTTGGCAATACAGACATTTAAGTCCCAAGTGGGCACCGGTTCCCTGTTAGGGGATGCAGGTGGGCCAGGCCTTTAAAGAACCTTTTAAAGAAAGAATTTGATGCCACAGAGTCATTTTTCCCAGCTGAAGTGTAAGCAGACACTGAAGCTAGATGAACTTTTAAAGTAGTGGGCTGCAGGCCCAATGAATGCAAATGAGTAAGGCAGTCCAGCACAGCTGGAACCCTTGCCTGAGCTGGCACCATATTCCTGGTGGAGCACTAGACAGAAAACCTTTTCAATTTAGAGACATAGGTTTTCTTGGTGGAAGGTTTCCTGTACTGCTTTAAAATATCCAGAACACATTCAGAGAGATACAGGCCTGCATACTCTAGGTCCTCATGAGCCATGCTTTGAGTCTGAGTGACTTGAGGTTCAGGTACAGGAGTCTCCCTTGGCTGGAGATTAGCAGGTTATGCCTCCGAGGAAGGTGTATTGGTTCGGCCACAGACATGGAGAGCAGCAGAGAATACCATGGCTGTCTGGACCAGTCTGGGGCTATCAAGATCATTGTGGCTGACTGAGACCTGAGCTTGAGTAGCACCCTGTACACCAGAGGGAATGCATACAGGTACCTCCCTGACCAGTCCAGAGCCAGAGCATCCAGGGGGACCATTCCCCAAGCTGGGGGTCTGCAACAATACTGTGGCAGGTGGTGACTTTCGTGGGATGCAAAGAGATCTATCTCTGGGGTGCCCCACCTCTTGAAAATCACTTCCACCACCTGTCTGTTTAAGGTTCATTCATGATGGGCCTGGTTGATCTGACTGAGGGCATCTGCTAGGGCATTATCCTTGTCTGGCAGATGAATGGCCTGAAGAGAAACTCCTAGGGAGTAGGTCAGAGTCCAAATTCGCACTGCTTCTGTGCAGAGAGGATACGACCTTGTTCCTTCCTGCTTGTTTATGTAATACACAGTGGTGGTATTCTCTGTTCTGACCTGTACCACCTTTCCCTGAACTAGTGGTGTGAAGGCTTGGAGTGCCAGGAACACCACCCTGAGCTCCAGAAGGTTTATGTGCTGGAGCAACTCTGCACTGGACCAAGTGCCATGAGTAGTGTGATCTCCTAGGTGAGTGCCCCCACGCTAGTAGTGATGCATCTGTTGTGAGAATCACTGACGGAGACTCCTTTTGAAAGGGAAACCCTTCTCTGAGGTTGGCTTCCTCTTTCCACCACTGAAGGGCCAGGAGTAACATTTTTGTTACTGGGACCAGCTTTGAGGGAGAATCCCTTCTTTAACAACAATGAGATCTTAGGTGGAATTGGATGTCTCTCATCTGAAACCTAGAACTGTGCCAGTGGTGGCTGCCATGTGGCCCAGTAACTGTAGAAACTGTCTTGCAGTTTTTGGTTTGTTCAGGCTGAAGGAGCCTGCCATCTGCAGAATACTTTTTACCCTGTCCAGAGGTTGGTAAGTTCTGCCCTCCTGGGTATTTAATTCTGCTCCTATGAACTGCAGCACTTGTGTAGGGAGAAGGACTGACTTTTTGAGATTTGCCAGGAAACCCACAGACTCCAAGAGTCCTTGGGTGAGCCGCAGATGTTCCTCTACCTGTTGTGGTGATTTTACCACCACCAACCAGTCATCCAGATGGGGAAAACTGTGACACCTTGCCTTCGCAGGTGTGCCACAACCACTACCAGGCACTTTGTGAACACTCTTGGAGCTGAAGTGAGACTGAATGGCAGGGTTGAAAATTGGTAATGACCTGAAGGGAGTCTAACCCTGAGGTGCTTTCTGTGAGACTCCCTTATGGGGATGTGGGAATAAGTATCTTTTAGGTCCAAGGATGCCAGCCAATCTGCTTTTGGAGAGCTGGAAGAATCAATGACAAGGTTACCATTTTGAACCTTGGCTTTAGTAAGTGCCTGTTTAGCACCGCTAGGTCTAGGATAGGCCACCACTCCCCATTTTACTTTATTGTGAGAGAACTGTCTTGAATAAAACCCCTTTCCCTTTTGCTGTGGAGGCACAGGTTCCACTGCTTTTGACAACAATAGGTTTTGAACCTCCTTTTCTAGCAGCTTTCTTTCTGCATCGGAAGCTGGTTTGAACACTCTCGCCCTTAGAGAGGGAAAGGATTTGAAGCTTAGGGACAATCCCTGACTCACTACTTCCAGGACCCACTTGTCTGTGGATATCTGTTTTCCAAGCCTGGAAATAGTGAGTCACTCTGCTCCCTACTGGAAGGTGGCCTGGGAGGACAAGTCAGGGGTCCTGCTTTGCCTGGGGCTGAGAATGGGAACCATGCCCGGAACCCCTTCTACCCCTGCCTCTGAAGTACCCTTGCTGAGGGTACTGCTGCACTTGGGGTACAGCCATGACCTGATAAAAAGGCCTGGAAATAAACTGTGTGCCACTGCCTCCCCTTCATACGGTCTTGTGGACGGGGGAGCCTTTTCTTTGGCAGAGTTACTTCTATAAGTGGCCTTGTACTCGTCCACTTTCTTCATGTAGGCTTCTGTGTGAATTCCAGAGAGGGAGTTGCCCTCAACTGGGAAATGCAGAGCCTTATTTTGAGTGTCTTGAGTAAAGTCTGTGGCTCTTAACCAGGCAAACCTTCTCTGGACAATTGTATTGGCCATCTACCTGGCAGCAGCGTCATTGGTGTCTGCTGCCATCTGAAACTGATATTTGCAGCTTCCAAGCCAAATCTGGCAGTCTCAGTGAGGTTTGCTGAAAGACAGGAAGGAGCCTTGTCTGCCATAGCCATGACAGACTGCCAGAGGGATTTTTGGTACTGGGCCGCATAGGCTTGGAAATTAGCCTGTCTTATGGCCAAAGAAGCTGATAAATAGCCCTTTTTGGCCGTACTATTTTTCTCGAATCCTTCTCTGGTGGGTGAGAAGCAAGAGGTACTTTTGTCTTGTCACAGGCTGCAGCTTGTACCACCCCCTGATGGTCAGGGCAGGAGAATAAAAATTCAGCCTCTACGGTCTAGCTGGTACTTTTTGTCCAGCCTTTTATCCAAAGGTGGGACAGACCCAGGTATTTGGAGGAGCTTTATTGCATCTCTTTTATAAAACTTATTTATGGGGAGCAATAACTTTTTGGTGGGTGTTAACCCCATCATTTCTAAGTACTCTGCCCCCTCCTCATCCTCTATCACCTCAGTGGTAGAGATATCCAAAGCATCCACCATTTTTCTAACAAAGGAAAAATGTGATGAATAATCCTCTGATGACCTGGAAAGAGAGCCACAGTCTTGCTCAGGAGAGACTTCAGGCTCTATAGGCTCTCTTTTGTCCTCTTCTTTATATTTCCCATAATCTTCCCTCTCAGGCAGGGAGGACTGGGTTGATTCAGCAGGGATCTGAAATGTAGACTGCCGTCCAGCAGGCAACAGACCCTGCAAGGCCTGCAAGACCTTAAATGCCTGTGCAATCTCTAGAGGTGTAGGCATGTTTGCAGACACAGCAGAAGTCCTCATAGGCTGACCAGCAGGGGGTTCAGTGTGTTTTATTTTCTTGGTCTTTTTCATGGGAACTGTAGAGCTAGCCGGTTCAGCAGGCCTTTTTGTGATGGCCTATATAGCAGAAATTGTGGCTTCTGTGGTTTCACCCACAGCCACTGAGGGTGTCAGCTGGTCAGAGCCTGAGGGACCATTAGGTGGAGGCAGTTTCTTTTTAAGCCTTTCCAAACATTTTTCATGCATTTTTTTTTTCTGGAAAGGCTTTGCAGATTTCACAATCCGTTTTTAAATGATCATAACCAAGGCAGACAACACAAGAAGTGTGTTTATCTGCCTTGGCAAAAATTCTCCACACTCTGTGCAATTTGTGAAACTGGGTTCACTAGTCTTTTTCTTAGGTTTTTCAGACATTTAAGCAAAAGAACCCAAAAATCGCAATTGCGATTACATTTTTATTTTTTAAAACAAATCTATCGGTTGCGGTCGGTTCAGCAACTGATTGGGGAACTGATCGGAACTGGGAACTGAGAGAGAAAGGAACCGGGATTAGCGGTTACCAAAAAATAGTTTTAATAAAACAATTTACAACAAATAAAGGAGTTTTAGAAAGAAAAACTCTGCTAAGACTAAAAAAGTCTCGGTTCCCCACCGGTTGTCCTGAACCGGGAGACACTGAGAAAAAATAAGCAATTTTATTAAAATAAAGCTATGGTTAAGCACTAACAAAAGATAAGGGCAGCAAATGAAAATAAAATAATATATGTATTTTTTTAAAGTTTCACAGCGAGATGATGAGGAGAGGATCTCTGAGCGTCTAGTCTTGATAGGCAGAGAGAGAAAGCTGAGGGTTAGAATGTAGGCAGTTGATAGGTAGCAGCATTTGAAAAAGTGGCACGAGTTCCAGTGACGTAGTGGGCAGGAATGGCTGCCTAACTCTTTGCTCCTAACCCTCCAGCAGTATATCGCACCGAATCCAGTGCACTGTGGTGGCGTCCTACTTTCTTTTTCCTTGCACAGTTTACCGGAGTGGCTCCGTGATGGTCTGCATGAAAAAGAAGGGACCCTCGACTCCTAAATCAGCTACACTCAACGCACAAGCTAAATCTATGTCGGGCCTAAGTCCAGCTCCCTTGCGGTTGTCCTTGCTCTCGGGGTCCAGAGTTGAAGACTCCTGCTCAGACTCCGGTTCTACCAGCACTAGATCAGAATCCAGGAAAATCCTGAAGCTACTTCACAAAACAGATGGCAAAGTTTCCGATATCCAGTGTGATTTCAAAAAGCTGGAATCCAGGACGACCTCTGTGGAACATCACCTCGAGGGCCTGCAATCTGAACACATGGCCTATGGTCGCTCCCTAGCCTTTCAGCATAGGAGAGAGAAAGCCCTAACAGCCAAAATGGAGGATGCGGAGGTACACTCCAGGCGTAACAATATCCGTGTCGTAGGGATCCCAGAAGGGGCAGAACAAGCAGATATGGTGGCTTTCATGGATTGTTGGCTGGGAATGGAGCTGCAGATAGGGGAAGAGACCCCCCTGGACATCAAAAGGGCACACAGGGCCCTCGTCCCGAAACCTAAACAGGGAGCACCACCAACAGCCATCATCATAAAATTTTTAAAATACCCAATAAAAGATAAAATCCCGCGACTTGCATGGGCGAAAAAAGACAAACTTTGATGGGGCCAGGGTATTTATAGATCAAGACTTCCCCCCAACGATGGCTCAGCATCAGAAAAAAGTCCTCAATGTGATGAAGCAACTCAGGGAGAAAGGAATGAAGGCTCAATTACGCTATCCTGCTAGACTCTGGGTAGAACTTCCAGAAGGCCCTAAGATTTTTGAGTCTTTGCTAGCGGCTAGCGCCTTCTTTAAATCAGAAGAAATCCAGATACCAGACATAAAGGAAGAAATTGCAGAGCAGGAGATTGAACAACTTCTCTGGTCCATAGCTCCAGGACCCAAGAAGAACCTCGGAATTAACTCCAGAGTGGATGTTGTTCTACCCCTCCATGCTGACCTGTCTAAGTGGATCACCAAGGGAAAATATCCTCGGAAGCCAAACTGATTTGATTCAACAACACCTCTTCACATATATTATTTGTTTCTGTTGAAGTAACCCTGCAGCTAACAAATCCAGGGCCGTGCCGCATACAGTGGGAACCTGTGCTTTCAGACACCTACCTTTTAGATCGCTACGATGACCCATTCCCTTTTGAGCCCTGAAGAAGGTCCTGGGAAAGTTTTCTTTTTTTTTTTCTTCTTTCTTTTGTGACTTGGTCCCATTTACACTGGCAGGGGGTAACCAGGCAGATCCTTCTTGGTGTAAATCGAGGGATGGGGGACCGCCTCAAGGTGTGACACCTTCCCGGAGTCCGGTTGTCAAATCTCTCCCAAACATCATTGAGTTTTAATTTTGGATCAGTGTGAGGCCTGGCATTATGGATTCTCTGCTTCTGCATTCAGTTTTGGTCCTCTCCACTTGCATCAGTCCGAGCAGCACATCATTTTTTATTTTCCTGTTCAGCATTGCATAAGATGTCTCTCGATGCTGTTTTCTGGACAGTTGCAGAGGAAGTTGTTTTGAATGTTTTCATTCGCTTGAATTTATACTAATTCAGCTTCATTCAAATACTTTTAAGCATTTGCTGAATATTTGACTCAGACAATAGTTATTGCTTGCCTTCAGGTTGTTATGGTAGAGCAACTAAGACCATTAAGATGGCTTATGGTCCTTGTTTCAGGTTTCTAAGTTTAACAATAGATAATTATTTTGATGTTTATGCTAACATTGCAAGGTGGTTGCTTTCAGGTGGGCGGAGCTGCACAAAAATTTTTAATTCTGCAGCATCTGTCTGGTCCCTATCCCCCGTGGCCTTACAGCCAACCAGGAGGGTGTTTAGGCTGGTGGATTCCCCCCCCATGGGTGGTCCGTAGAAGTGACACTTGTTCAGCTTGAGAAGAAGAGTTTAACATTGCACTTGATTCACAGTTGATACTACCTATCGATTAAGGGTTACTGCTGAAAGTTGGAAGAGTTTCTCCCAGCCCATCCCGAAAGGTTCAATCATATAAAAAAGGGCACGGTTGCGGCTTCCTAGGTTTCCCTAGGACCCTTAAGCTTTCACTCCACAGTAGAGTGTTGTTCCCTTTTGGGGGTGTAATTCCCCCCATGTGCCCTCCAGAGAAACTAGTCTTTATCCTTGGAGGATGTTATGGCTGTCAAGCCACACAATACCAACGGCTTTAAGTCATTGAGCTCCCCTACTGTTGTAAGGGATAGTAACATGTTTGTTGCATTAACTATTATGCTATGTTCAGTGTTTTTTGTATATAACTACTGTTTCTTGTCTTTTTTTCCCACTCACTTTTTCTGCTTTTTTTCCCGAGAGAGGATAATTATGTTCTGTATGGATATCACAGTGGTTGGTCCGGGAAGAAGGTATTATCAAGTCCCTGGAGACTCCCTAAGTATAATCAATGACAGATTTGACAATTTGTTCCCTTAATGTAAAGGGACTCAACAATGTAGTTAAATGAGCCAAAGTTCTAGCAGAATTAAAAAGGGAAAAATGCGATATTGCTTGCTTGCAGGAAACAAAGTTGACCTTAGGAGAACATATGAAACTGCGTAGGGCTTGGGTAGGTACAATATGCTCGGATGAGCATCCACAAAACAAAAAAGCGGGAGTGGTTTTCTTCTTTCGGAGGGGGGCTTCCCTTCCAAATTCAGTCGATCCTTAAATCAGGCTCTGGTCGTCAACTAATAGTCTCTGGTATTTATAAGGGCTGATTATTACACTTGATAGGGGTGTATGTCCCTATCCCACCCTCTGGGGAATTTTTCCGTGCCCTTTTTAATGAAGTTGCTAAACTGCCCCCAGGTCAGACAATCTTTGTGGGAGACTGGAATTGTGTAGAGGATGTTAGTAGAGACAGAAGCTCCACAAAAACCCCGGGATCAAGGTCTTGCTCTCGATTGCTCCGTAATCTTTGCATAGAGGCAGGAATAGTGGATCCTTGGAGTCAGTTTAACCCTTCTGTAAGAAACTACACCTTCTTTTCCTCAGCCTCAAATATGTATTCTAGGCTGGATAGATTTTATACCCCTAAGGATGCTCTACACACGTTCAGAGACATTTCCATTCTCCCAATTACTATTTCAGACCACGCCATGGTGAAAGCACAGCTTTGTTGGGACGAACCTGTGGGTCGTGGATATTGGAGATTTGATCCAGGTCTATTAAATGACAAACAGTATAGGGATTCCACCAAACAGGTTATTCAACATTACTTAAAAGAAAATACAGAAGCACTCTCCAAACCCAAATACCTCTGGGATGCCTTAAAGGCTGTGGTTCATGGGCATATGATTGCCTTTGCATCGCATAAACACAAACAACATCAGGCTCGTCTACAGGAGGCCCTTAATACCATTGCTACATTAGAGGCAACACATAAGCACACAGGGTCTAACTCGACTTTTAAGAAACTTAGGGAAGCTCGTGCTACCTATGATTCATTAATGCAGCAGCGTGTGGAAAACACCCTTAGATACACAGGGCAGAGGTACTATGAGAGAGGGGAGAGAGCGGGCAGACTGCTTGCACAAAGACTTAGGAAGCAGGCTGCTGATCGGTATGTGGTGAAGATCAGTTCAAGATCTTCCCACCCTTCCTATAAGAACTTGCCTAATGAAATAGCCCGGGAGTTTGCCAACTTTTATAAGTACCTTTATGAGGCTGAAGAGATACAAGATCATGGTGACAGAGTCTCAGATTTTCTGCACAGCCTAGAGCTTCCGGCCCTTTCTCGATCTCAGAGGGAATCCTTGGAGGCTCCCTTCTCAGAGAGGGAAGTGAGATTGGCTATTAAAGCCCTCAGGTTGGGCAAGGCACCTAGCCCTGATTGATGTACGTCCGAATTCTATAAAGGATTTCAGGATGAAATAAGCCCATTGCTCACAAACGTTTGTAATGTGGCCCAGGATCCAGGGGCCTTGCTGGACACTTTGAGGGGAGGCCTTGATATCTGTCCTGCCTAAACCAGGCAAGGACCCTACCTCATGCGCAGGCTACCAGCCAATCTCTTTGCTCAACCAAGATGTTAAAATATTTGCAAAGATTATTAGTGAACGTTCACAGAGGGTTGTCCCTGATCTCGTTCACCTGGAACCAACTGGGTTTATACCCGGTAGACATATCCAGGACAACATCAGATTGCTGTTGAATGTTATTTCCCCAACTCAGCTCCCCATGGATTCACTACTCTCTGTGATCCTGTCTTTAGACGCAGAGAAAGCATTTGACTGTTTAAATTGGAAATATCTAGATTTGGTCCTGGGGGGTTTCGGGTTCAGAGATAAATTCCGGTCCTGGATCATCAACTTGTATACCAAGCCTAGGGCTAGGGTCCGGGTGAACGGGGCAGTTTACACTCAATTTGAGATTGGGCAGGGTACAAGACAGGGCTGCCCCCTTTCCCTTCTCCTGTTCACCCTTAGTTTAGAACCCCTTGCAGCTTATGTTCAACAAACTGATCTTTTCCAGGGTGTCCGTGTTCAAGGGACGGCGGTCAAGATCTCTTTATATGCTGACGACACTTTACTGTATATTACAGACCCGGTGGTTGCCATCCCAAAGATCTTTGACCTCCTCTTGGAATTTGGAGCCCTGTCAGGTTACAAAGTTAATTTAGACAAATCTGAGTTGTTTCCATTGCGTGGCCCACTAGGCAAGACCTTGCCAGATGTACAGCCAATCAAGTCATGTAACTCAGGGTTCAGATACCTGGGGGTTTGGGTTCCCAGGGACCACAAAGCATTATACTCCACAAATCACCTGAGAATACTCCAGGAGATTCGAGAGGATTGTAATAGGTGGAGGGAGTTACCCCTCTCGCTTTCTGGTAGAGGGGAGACCATCCGCATGAATATCCTCCCCTGCCTGTTGTTCATTTTAAGTGCTATTCCTCTCAAGCCCCCCAAGAAATTCTGTCAAGAATTACATTCCACTCAAATTCATGTGGTTCGGTAGGAGGCCCTGTATAAGAAGGAAAGTCATGCTAGCACCTAAAGATGGGGGGGCTTTGGGCTTCCAGATATCCAGAAGTATTTTTGGGCTACCCAGCTACAACCCCTGATCACTATGACTCAAGACTCTCCTCCCAAATGGGTTCATATTGAAATGGCAACCTCGTCATTAATTAATATTCCAGATTTGTTATTCCTGGATATCCCCAGACTGCATATTTTGGATTTTAGAAACCCCTTCACAAGGGTCATTTCCCAAAGTTGGAGAGACATGAATCAGAAACTTGGCCTACCATTAACCCTTAGTCAATCCACGACAATAATAAGTTGTCAAGATTTCAACCCATTAAAGTGGGATCTGGCTTTTTGTCTTTGGGGTAGAAGTGGTCTGAATCTCTGGGTCAATGTTTCAGAGGAAACCAAATAAAAACCTTCCAACAACTAAAGGACGAATTTAGTCTCCAACAAACTGATTTTTTTTGTTACCTTCAGTCAAGGCACTATATTTGTCAGAGTGGATTAGAGCAAAGGCTAAGAGAAGGGCTAATAGAAACCCCAATACAATCCATTTTGAATTTTTTAATTGCTGCCCCCCACCAACAAAAGCTGATTTCTAATTTAGTGCGAGGTATGAATGCAGCGGAGGGGGATCATTTGCTATTGGTTAAGGAATCCTGGCATAAAGATTTTGGTATGGTTCTATCTGACATGGATTGGGTCTCCATATGGAAAGGTATCCAGGCTACTTCAGCATCCCTTTTCTGGAGAGATTTCGATGGAAAACAGTTGTCAGGTATTTCAGACCCCCAGTGATGACGAAACATTTTGGGTTACATCATTCCGACCTTTATTGGAGAAATTGCCAATCAATTGGATCATATTACCACATTTTTGGGGAATGTGATATTATTCAAGATTATTGGAAGAATATAAGGGATACAATGGGGATGGTATTTGAGTCCTCATTACCAGAAGCTCCACAGCACTGGCTTCTGGGGCTGCCCCGACCCTCTCTCAAATCTAAATCCTCTAGCTATCTGTTTGTAATCTTAGTGGCGGCAGCCCTTAAGGCCATTACCCTATCTTGGCTCACACCTGATAAGCCTTCTATTGCTTCCTGGTATGATATCTGTACCAGAATCCTAGATATGGAATACCTGACAACTAAACTGAGATTGTCCTCAGATAAATTTAAAGGGAGATGGTTGCCTTTTTTACACCTTATGGCTTCTCGAGAGGGGAATCTATCATTGAGCTATTGGCTAGATATGCTTAAGGTCAGGTTCTATGACTAATTATGAGTAATGAGTTGTGATTTTAAATGAGTGGAACGCTCCCCTCTTGATGTATGTACTTTTCCCCTGGTAATCCCTCCTTGTACCCTTTATTCCCTCCTCTTCTTTTGTATTAAGCCTCAATGTATAACTAACAGATCAAATTTGAATGATGGAATTCTCTCTCTTTTCTATCCTCCCCCCCCTTTTTTTTCTTTCTCTTCTCTTTCCTTATCTCTCCCTATTTCCCTCTGTCTTGACTTTTCTACTCTTCTTTCTTCCTATATTGCTGTTCACAGTCTAGATGGTAAGATGGTGTTATTGTATGTTTGTGTATCTGTTATCTACTTGAAAATCCTTCAATAAACTTTGATTTCTAAAAAAAAAGTGGCACGAGCTAATGAGTCCATCATTGGCATACTGTTCCATCTCCGGGCAGATCTGGCTTAAAGGCATACTGAATAAGAGTTAGGAATATCGGAGTATTCCTGGGGTGAGAAAAACAGTTTCAGCTTGAGTGTGAATAAAAATATTGATTTTTAACGCAAAAGCTGTAAAAATACAAGCTTACAGACTAAATACTATCAAATAAAATAAAGATGATGCAATTTTATTGTGCACACAGTCAACTTTTACCTCAGAAAAAACACAAGCGTGAAAATGGTAAAAAAAACAAACAAAAAAACTCGTGACTGCACGGAACCAAAGGCAGCCACGTTAAAAGTGGGAAAGATAAAGTAAATACCTCAAAATACCTCTAAGGCAGCACTCAAAAGTAAGAAAATGTCACAGGAAGGTCTCTGAAGAGGGAGAGCTCCGGGGCAGTGTTGCCAGTTCAGCGGATAAAAAGTTCTGAGGTCCTTCAGGCTGACTGTAGGCAGCACTCTCCTCTCTCTCAATCCTGATTGGCCAGTACCTTCCTCATTTGCACTGACTCCACCTCTCCAGAGCAAGTTAACCCAGCTGGCATACTGCACCTGTCAATCCATGCTGAAGAATTCCTGGGGTGAGAAGGTAAATGTTGTGACTCTTGAAAGTCGTAATCCAAGAAAGCCCAGGTAAAATGGAACTCCATCCAAAAGTGAAAACCCCTCAAAAAGTAAATCCAGCTAAGTCCACGGTAAAAAGGAAAAAAATACTTACCATAGTAATCTTGTTTCTTCCAAGGGAATCTTACTGTATTCTGACAATATGCAGTATGGACTGCCCCGGAGCTGAAACAGTTAATAGAACCTATGCAAATAGTGGAATGTTAGGCTCGAGTTCGGTTTTCAAACCACTGTCCCTGGTTGCACTTCCTGCAATCGTCAGATTCTTATGAAGCATGCATAAATAACTGAACTAAACTAGCATAATATAAAACCAATTCCCCCCCAAAGACCAGCCCCTCTTTTAAACAACAAGGGCATCCTAAAGACTCAAGTACCGGATGCCCAAAAGAAACAAACATACCAACAGCTTTGCAGTAATGTACGAACAGCTGGAGTGCAGTGCCCATTAGGTTCTAGTAGGGGAGGTAGGGTGGGAACTCAGAATACAGTAAGATTCCCTTGGAAGAAACAAGATTACAATGTAAGTAATTATTTCTTCAAACCCCAGGAAATCTTACTGTATTCTGACAATATACAGACTGCCCAAGCAGTACCTTTGAAGGTGGGCAGAGAACCTATTTAGGGAACAAGCTCTGCAGTACTGCTGTGCCAAACCTGGCATCACTCCTGGCCTGGTTATCCAAGCAGTAGTGCTTGGTAAATGTGTGGACAGTTTTCCAGGTAGCTGCTTTGCAGATTTCCAACAGAAGAATGTCTCTAGCAGCTGCTATGGAGGCTGTGCCCCTGGTAGAGTGGGCCCTGAGACCCGCAGGGGGCTGTTTGCCCACCTTGCTGTAGTAAAACTGGATGCAGGCAACAATCCAGCATGCAATCAACCTTTTTGTAGCTGGTTTACCTTTTCCCACTTCCCTATAGGTCAGCAAAAGCTGAGTATTGTACTGCCTGTGGCCCTTTGTGTGGTCCAGGTAGTAGCTGATAGCTCTTTTAACATCCAGGCTATTCAGTTTGTGTTCCCCTGAAGCGGAATGGTCAGTGAAAAAGACTGGCAGTGTAATGGACTGATTGAGGTGGAAGTCAAATACCACTTTGGGAAGAAACTTCCTATTAGTCCTGAGGACACCCTTGTCCCTATGGAATGCAGTGTAGTCAGGCTCTGTGGACAAGGCCTGGAGCTCACTAATCCTCCTGGCAGAGGTGACTGCCACCAGGAACACCATTTTCCAGGTTACATACTTGAGATCTGCTGAGGATATGGGCTCGAAAGGAGGCTGCATGAGCTGGGCAATACGTATATTAAGATCACACACTGGTGTTGGGTCCCTATGTGGAGGATGCAGATGCAACAGCCCCTTGAAAAATTTTCTGAGTACTGGATTCAAAGCCAGGGCTGAGCCCCTGCCTGCTGATAAATAAGCAGAGACAGCTGCCAGGTTCACTTTAAGAGTAGATGGTCTTAGGCCAAGAGAGTGAAAGTGGGTCAAATAATCCAGAATGGCTGGCAAACCCACCTGACTGTGATCTATGTCTCTTCTCAGACACCAGATGGAAAATTGTTTCCACTTAGATGTGTAGGTCTTCCTGGTGGAAGGCTTTCTAGAGACCCTGAGGACCTCCATAACTCATTCTGAGAAATGCAAGCTGGCATACTCTAAGTCCTCAAGAACCAGGCTTTGAGCCTGAGGGACTGGAGGTTGGGGTATAGGATCCTGGCCTGAGAGGATGTCAGTAGGTTGTGCCTCCTGGGGAGGCTGACTGGTTTGGCTACTGACAGGGAGAGAATTCCAGCAGATTTCTGTGTAACAATGACTCCTGCTTGTGCCATGTGCCATGAGCAGTGTGCTCCCCATCCCAGGAGGGAGGCATCTGTGGTTAGCACCAATGAGGGGTTTTTCTGCAAAAATGGTACACTCTGTCTGAGGTTGTCCGTCTCCTGCCACCACTGTAGTGCCTGAAGGAGAGTTCCTGTAACTGGCACTAGCTTTGACAACGAATCTCTTTTTTGGTGCCAATGTGACCTGAGATGAAACTGAATGTCTCTCATTTGGAACCTGGCACCTGACACTGTTGCTGTTGATGCTGCTATGTGGCCCAGCACCTGTAGAAAATGCCTTGCTGTCCTTGGGGTGTGCAGCTTGAAAGAGCTGGCTAGCTACACCTGCTGTCCACTCTCATCTGTGGAAGGAATGCCTTTCCCTTTACAGTGTCCAACTCTGCTCCTGTGAACTCCAGAAGCTGAACTGGTTCTAGCACTGACTTTTTCAGGTTCACTAGGAACCCTAAGGATTGCAGAGTATCCTGTGTGACTGCCAGAGCATCTCTGACCTGATGAAGTGATTGATCTATGACTAGCCAGTCATCCAGGTAAGGAAACACTGCCACCCCCTGCTTCCTTAGGTGTGCTACGACCACAGCCAAGCACTTTGTGAACAACCTTGGGGCAGAAGTCAGTCTGAAGGGCGTTGCCCTGAACTGATAATGGCCTGATGGCAATCTGAATCTGAGATACTTTCTGTGGGATTGTCTAATGGGAATGTGGAAATAAGCATCCTTTAGGTCTAGAGATGCTAACCAATCTCCCTGCCTTAGTGTTGGGAGGATGGTTGCCAGTCACCGCCTTTTTTTTTTTTCCAAAATGTTTTATTGAAAAGATGTTGCAAAATGAATTACAGACATATTCCATCATCAATTCTAATTACATAAAAGGCGTACAATCACATCATACACTTGTACTTAGTAATTAATCAGACCTCAGATACCGACTAAACAGTACTAAATTGGTATATGTGAGACATGAGGAGATTACAAGGAATTAACAAGTTCAGTGTTTACTTAACTATACTCCAGCAGTCATGTAAAGGGAATAGTTAAGCAATAAACCACAAGGGGTGTGGGTTATGGGGGGGATTTACCACGGCTGGTGTGGTTTGCGGCCTCGTGGTCAAATCCTCACCAGCCATGGTAAATCCCCCCATAACCCACAACCCGAGTGGTTTATTGAGATTATACAATGATGGCATTTTTTGTGATAAAAGAAAAAATCAAGAACATTTTTTTTTCAATCATTTTATATGATTTTTAGTGATTTTGTTGCTGCACCAGAAAAAAATAGTTCTGTGTTGGTAAGGGGCAGTGTAGCTTAGAGGTTAGAGAAGGTGCAGTATAGTTGATTTAAACAAACAAAAAAAATTAATAGAAAGTAATGTTTGTAGTCTTGTCATGATTTATAAGACAGTGAGCGAGTGGGCTGAGAGGTATGCGCACCATCACACTGACAGCATACAGCTCGAACTAGGGGAGCAGCACCATTTTTCATTGCAGAGATGTCAGATAGTGAGTGAGTTGAGAGGTATGCATAACACGACACTGACGGTGTACAGCTGGAAACAGGGGAGCAGTATTGTTCCCAATAGAGACATTGTTGCACTCTGGAATGGAAAACTAAGAGGCTACACAACCGTCAAATACCGAGAGCGTCTGCAAAGCGACATGGGAGAAGCTGTGCATGAGCGTCATACTGAGCATCTTAGGACTGAGAGCGACAGGAAAAGTAAAGTGCATCTAGAAACAGCTCACTGTGGTTCCTGTTATACTCGTTGTGTCTCTTCAGTGTTATGGAGGTAGTTTACTTTTCTTTGTTCTGATGGTATGCAACCAGTTCTGAGGTTGCAATGAGATCGGAGTTTACTGGTGGTGGTTTTTGAATTTCGTGCTGAAGTGTATTTTTTTTCTTGTGGCCAACCAGAAACAAGAATAGTGGGTGGGTGCGGGCTACGAAAAAGTTTTGTTTATGTGAGACAGTAATGTTGAAGGAGCAGTTTCCCGCTGATGTTTGAAAGTTCCGGTTTACCATGTGACTTAGTGGGGAGACAATATGGTGGATTTGGGGTTTGTGTTTGGGGGTCGGAGTGTTTCTTGAATAGATGCGGCTGACTGGTAACTTTTCCATGGGTATATCATAGGATTTACTATGGCAGAAAGGTACCAGTCAGCCAATGGGATTGTAGGATTTAGCATTTTAAATTTAGTCCATGGTATAATAACAACTATTAACTTCCTTAACAGATCAAAAGGTGTTTCACAATATGCAGTAAATCAACCCACTTCCCCTGGACAGTAAGAAAACCCAAACCCATTCGGGAAAGTCAGCCAGAAGTCCCACTCCACCACTCAACGGGCTCCCCCCCCATCCAGAAGAATTCCCAGGGCACCTCCTCCTTTCCAAAATTCCAACCTATATAGGGAATGCGCCCTGCTCAACAGCAGCCAGAAGAGGGCTCCAAGTGGCAAGAAAGGTCTCCCTTCTCCCACGAGCTAAGAGCTGAACCCTCTCCAAGGTCATACATTGCCTAAGGTTGTTGGCCCATTGCTAAATGGTGGGGGGAAGGTCGACGTCCAAGACTGTGCCACCATTTTACGTAGTGTTAACCAAGGCCAGGGACCACAGGGGGGTTAAAGATCCTCCCTTCCGGATGTTGAGGGTCAGCTCCCAGCAGCAGCTCAAATGGAGACCTAGAGGGACAGTATCCCAGGACACCACTCATGACCTGATATATTTCATACCAGAAGGGGGTTACTTTTGGGCAGGTTAGAGCCATATGTAGGACATGTCTCTCACCACTAACGCATTTAGGACACTTACTGGGTTTCTGTGCATCCATTGTGTGCAGCCGTTTAGAGGTGATATATATGCCCTGTACATGAAGTTTAATTGGACTTGGCTAAGTTTATTACTCCTAGAGCACGTTTGGAGATGCTTACTCGCCAGTTTCCAGGTCTCAGTGTCAACTGGGGTTAACAGATCGTTGCTCCAAGCTGCCTGTATGCCCGCTACTACCTGACAATTATTACCTTGTATTGTTTGATAATATGTAGTTAGTGGTTTACTAGGTTGGGGTCTATATAATTCTTCCTTGAACGGGGAGGAGTGGGCCCAATTGTTTACCAGTTCCAAAGAGTCCCCAAGGTGGTGCTTAACTGTAAAATATGCAAAGAAATCACCTACAGGTACACACCCACCTGTCACAGATCGATGCAAAGTCCAGTAGCGTGCCCCCCACATACAGCTGATGTGTCGTAGTCAGCCCCCTATGCCTCCAGTCTAATAACCTCTGTACCAGTGGGACAATATTAGCTCCCCTGGCACACATTGCTATGATCAAGCCCAGTGTGAGGGGAGGGCCGGTAGTTATGCTTAATTTGATTATAGGCATCTACCCAGGCCTTCAGTGTAGCAGCTGTGAAGGGGTTAGCAACCTCTGGGATAGAGCTAGGCAACAGTGCCACCACAAGTAGATCACCCCTCAGTGAACCACTCAGAGTGTCCTCTTCTAAGTTACTATAATCCAACTGTAACCCCCCTGTTACCCGGGGTAATGGGGCTAGGATAAAGAACAGTGCAAGTTTGAGCAAAGTTATCAGTAGAGTGTGTAAATCAGATGCGCAGTGGCTTGACCCAATTACAGAATGTTGATGCATAGGAGTGCTGCCGCCACCATTACAGGGTGGGGTAGTAGTGTAAACACAGCAGCAGAGGAGCCATTTTGAAAGAGAAAGAACATTTTCAGTGATGTGGGACTTGAAATAACAGTGAGAGTTGTTTGTTTTTTTTCTGCAGTCATGGTTTCAGGACCAGCCCGTTACCCAGATCATGCCCGGGCTGTGATAGCAGTAGAAGTTAACAAGTTAAGGGACACTGAGAGATGTTACTACAGGGGATGACTGCCTCCTCATGTGGCGATTCCTGGATATCCAGTGCGAGTATGTGTGATGTGCTTAAATGCTTGATCGGACGTCTTCATGGTACCTCACTGTTCTGGGTTCCTAGAGAAATATGGCTTGTTTAAAGCGCCCAAGATTCGGTTGGCCCACATGGCCAAAAATTCAAGAATCTGCAGTTGGCGGCACACAGCACCAGGTGGAGCCTGTTGGAGAAGGCCCCTCGGAGTTTGGCACAAAGCTAGAGGGTGCAGATTTACAGACAGAACAATGTGCTGATGTTTCAGAGTCTGAGTCGCAGAGAGACATTTCAGGAAGAGCATCAGTAGACCCTTGGAGAGAGGGGCCTAGCTCAAGTCTCACAGGTGAAGACGAGATGAGGGAGGCTTTTGAATGGGAGGTTTCGACCTCCACGCCCAGCGAAGAGTGGACAGTCTTAGGAGCGAGGACGACTGCTTACTCCTGGGCACAGATTCTCAGTGAGGAGGAAGAAGAAGAGGGGGAACCTATGTGGCCTTGTGAAAAAGGAACTGGTACACAGCCTCAAGCTCTTGCCTCGGAGGAATGCATGGAAGAGAGTGGTGATTCCACTGCCCTGACTGTGCAAGAAGAAGCCAGGGATCCATTTTTTGTGTCATTAAGAATACGTAGCTGGCAGAACCAGGACTGGCCGCCCCCAAGCCAGGCCAGAGGTCTCAGGTTGACCAAAGCTAGTAAAGAGGAAAGACTGGTTCATAGGAAAGTGAATGAAATCTATGAGATGTCCTTTCCTCGGAGAGTCTGTGAGGAGATTGAAAAAAGCAGGAAATCCTGGATTTGGGAAGAAGCAATGAAATATGTGCATCCTGGTGCAAACAAGCATGTCAAGAACAGAATGTTTCAAGAAAAATACAGCCAGTGGAAAACAGGCAGGGCACTGTTTATTGACACTGTTTGAATAGTGGATGGAGAGGGACGTGAAACCTATCACAGTGTGAATTATGAGCGCCCAGACGGGGTAATAATTCAAGCACCTAACCCGTTGTGCTATTGGCCACAATGCAAAGACCTTCCTGCGAATGTGCCCATGCCTACCAAATGGAAAGCAGAGCAGTGGTAGCCAGTGCTGCCACTCCAGCTGTTGCCGATCTATGTTGTTCCACCAGTCTGGATGTCCAGGACTCAGGTGCCCCACATTCATCAGTTCTACAGTGTACTGGCTTTCCAGAATCCATCGACTGGCCTACCAGATGACTTCAGATCCAGAGAGGACACCAGCCCAGCTGTATCCTGATTCATCGCCTGGGTATCGGATGACTTCAGACCAGCTGTTTTCCTTTTTGTTCCTGTTCCAAGGTTCCATCTCCAGAGATGACATCAACCCAGCAGTTTCCAGATGTGCCCTCCTGTAGTTTCCCGGAAGATGTCTGCCCAGCTGTATCGGAAGAATGCTGCCAGGGAGAGTCTTCAGCTGAGGACCAGGTGTGGTACCATTTTCATTCTACAAGGGACTGGTAAGTCCAGACTTTTCTATTCTTGTGATGTTGCAGTACACACCCTACACTAGCAGACTCCAGATATTTGAACTGTCCTCAAAGACTCTCCCCTTCGGGACTTTGGCCTGCTAGAACTGTGATTCACCGGGCTCCGGCCCAGGAGAGACTCTTTAATGGACTTACCTTCGGGAACTGTGGTCACTAGATGGGACTTTTAGGGCACTCCATCCCCCAAATATGGTGTATTGTAAATAATGTCATTATTTTCTACTGTTTTCTAATGTTTATACTGTTTTTTCTACTTTTCTAAAAAAATCATTTTTGGGATTCTCCAGTGTTTTGATGGTAGGGTTTAGATAGACTGTGTATGCAGATTTTTGGAGTGTGTGTTGTCTTTCTTTTTCTTGCAGGTGTTCCTGAAGAAGATAGAAGAGAAGACAAGATGAGGAGGAGGGACTCAGCGGAGTTCCTCAGTAGTACTTTAGAATGTAGTGTTTAAAGTACTGTTACTGTTGTTGTTACTGTGTGTAACTTTTTCTTCCACAGGTATGGTTGTGGGGGAATGTGGGAGTAATGCATAGTGTATGGTATTAGCTCCTGGTGTGTGGCTGCATGGTGTCCAGGGTCGGGGAGGTCCCCTGTTTGTTTTGTTTTGGGAATTCTAAGTTAGAGGCAGACAGATTTTCCCTAGAGGGCTAGGGGGGATAGACAGGCTGTGGCCCTGACCTGCAGTAGGGTTTGCAGTACTGATCTATTAGGGCTATGCTCTGGACAATTCTACTGCAGCCACTAGGTACCCATAGTCAGCGGGTAGAGTAGAGGCTGATGCATCAGCCAAAGGCCTCTAGGCCCTTAGTGTTGTCTGCCTGTGCTGGCACATGGTAGGGGAGAAGGTAGCGCTACCTCCCTGTAGTCAACACATGGGGTGAGATGGCCTAAGCCGGGTGACTAATGACTGCGGACAGTCATTTTCCTGGCCCAGGGTGAGTGTAACCCCGTTACCCGGGGTTACTAGAATCCCAGTAAGACCTAGTGGTAGGCAGGGAAGGCAGCTTGTGAAACTCCAGTTAAATGCATTTCACACTGTCTCACTCTGTTCTCAGTCTCAGCTGAGACTGAGGGATGACATCATTTAGAACTGTCGCAGCTGCATAAGCCACACTGGAATGTTGCAGTTGGAGGTTAGAGTAGGACGTTGGGGAATTTGAAGTCAGTTATGTTGCAGTCAGTAGTAGAAGAGGTGCTCTGCTGTAAGCAGGCCCTCAGAGCTCTAAGCTCTGTCAAAGAGCTATTTTTTGTTGTATAGGTGTGTGTTCTCACCTGAAGAGGAACACAAGAAGAGCACATTGAAGTGGTGGAGACCGATTTCAGTGGTTCAGGGCCCCATCCCTGCGGGGATGGGGGGAAGGAATCAGCCTGCTTCCAGGGGCAACCACCCTGGTCCAGCTAGGGAAAAGAAGCTGCCTGATTTAAGTTCATGCTGAGGCACCAGAATCTCTGGACGAGAGTTCTTTGAGGAGAAAACGCCTGTGGGGCACCTGCAACCAAGAGGTGAGTTTGCTCTGCTAAAGGGCCATGTGTTTTCACTTGAATCAAGATGAAACTAAAGGGACTGTTACTGTGGGGTCAGGAAAAGACAGCCAAGTACAGTTTGGAAGATGTGGGGATTGGACTGCTTAACTCTGTGGGGGGTCTCGAGTAATGGACACAGCCTCTTATTAAGTATGTTCAAGTTCAGCACAAATGGGATGTAAAGACAGTAGACTGAATGTGAACACATTTAAAAAGAATCTACACAGCAAAGTGTTTTAAAGGATGAGGTGTTACAGTCCAGAGAAATGGCCAGGTATGAATTATGGAAGCAAGAGGTGGGAGACCACCCATCAGTAGTAACCAAATTCACCTCTACGGATTTGCTCTGGGACACCTGTTGCTTTCTCTCAGGTACTTGGCCAGTGCCTGAGGAAAGTACCCAGACATGGGATTGATGAGAAAGATTCCCTTATGGAGCAGAAGTGCTCATAGGTGGTTTAAGGAGCCACCAATAAATGTTTCCATGCTATATGGAAAGTGTCCAAGTGGCTGGCAAGGGAGCCGAGCCAGGGAAAACCCAGAGCAGCGTACAAGTTCGGGCTGTGTGCCCAGTGTGTTTCAGAGCCTGAGGGCTAAAGTGATGAGTATGTGTTCTGGTCTCCTTAAATCTGCATTACCAGGAGTGTAGCCCCTTGGGGGTCCATCTATGCTTTGTTTATTCTGTTGGATGTGAATAAAAGCCACACTTTAGAATCCCACTTCTGGTACTGGACATTACAGTTATTGGTTCCTTTGTCTGGAGTTACTTGGGTGCCCCTGTTGCAGAGTAGCCAAATCTAACTGATATGCGGAGTGACATATTCCTCCCGAACCCACCACGGTAGAGCTGTAAAGATAGAAACTGCATATATGGGGGTAAACAAAACTATTCTCTGCTTCTGAGTCTCCAACCGGCAGGAACACTCAATTGGGCGGCACAATAGTACCATTGAAAATTTGGGAGTCCAACCCCTCCCAGCCTCGATGGCAGCTGCAGGATGGTTCTCTTAATCCTAGCTGCCTTACTGCACCAAAGAAGTTTATGTAGGATAGCATTCAGGTGCTTAAAGTGTGCTTTCAGGACCTTGATGGGCAAGGATTGATAGAGGTATAGGCATTTCGGCAGAATTGTCATTTTTACCACTCTGCCCCGCACCAGTAGAGATAGTGGGAGGACTTGCTATCTATCACAGTCCTCACATAGTTTAGACAATAAAGGTTTACAGTTTAATGCGTATAGTATAGTGAACTAGTTTTAGCAGAAATCGATATGCTCGGATATTTTTTTTTAGTAACTAACTGGAGGCCCCCCTTAGGTTCACTCTCTCCAGCTCCCCTATAGGCAACAGTTCACTTTTTGTCCAATTTACTTAGTGACCTGCTAGCCTCTGTCCCCTTGGTCTGGAAAGTTGCCAGAACCTTTCCAGTGTTTAAGAAAGGAGATGTCAAAATCTTATTGAACTACCGTCCCATTTCACTCCTGCCCACGCTCAGTAAGTTGCTTGAAAAACTGAGTCATCGACAGGTCTCTGCACACCTCCTCAATTCCAACCTTCAATCTCCAGTACAACACGGCTTTAGGGCTGGGCACAGCACAACTACTGCTCTCACCTAGTTTACCAATGATGTCAAATGCAACATGGACAAGGGCTTGCTTACTGGAGTGGTGTTCATAGACCTCTCTAAAGCATTTGACATGGTGCATCACCCCCTTCTTCTGGCTAAGCTGCTTTCACTCGGTGCCTCTGACACTACCCTATCCTGGTTTGGCAGCTACAGTACTAGAAAATCGCTCTCAGGCTGTCTCTTTCTGTAAGGTTCTCTCCTCCCCTGCTCCTATCTCCTGTGGTGTTTCACAGGGATATATTTTTGGTTCTCTTCTCTTTTCCTTAACAATATCCCTACTCTGTCTACACACTGCAGTATTATCATGTACGCAGATGACTTGGTGCTTTACTTTGCCTCCAAGTCTATTGTTGACATCAATCTATATCGCTTATCTGCCTTTCAGGCCCTCCAAGCCTGGTTTTCCTCCAACTTCCAAATCCTGAATTTATCTAAAACCCAGACCATGCTGTTTGGGTCCACTAGAAAGGTGCCTGCTGGGTCCCCCAAGCTCTGGACCACTGCTGCTATGGGACCACTGTCGCTAACACTTTGTCCTTCAAATATCTTGGGGCTACTCTGGACCCGGTACTTGATTTTGCTGCTCACATCAATGAGGTATGCTGATCAGTCAATGCCAAGATTGGAGCGGCCTATAGAGTGCGTCACTCTCTCACCCTGGCTGTTAGGATCTCAGTAGTGAGAGAGGTTTTACTCCCACAACTGTTATATGCCCTCCCTGTACTCTCTCTCATGCCATTGCTGGGGTTCTTTGCCAATGGGACATATCTTATAACAATATAGTACAGTTACGCAAGAACTTACCGTAACAGTAGATCTTCGAGAGAGGCTCTTGCAGTAGGTATTTTCATATAGGACTGACGCACCAGGTGTCAGGACCCCACGGAAAAATTTCTAGCTAGCAGTCTCTGGCGGGGGACCGCCCCCACATCAGGTGACCGTCATGCATCATCCATATAAAGGGGCGGTCCCCCATGCCCGTCTTCCAGTTCTTTCCTGCCAAGGGCCCAAAAGAGGCAAGACGAGAGAGAAGCGGATATTTCTCTTCGTGGAAAAGGAGCTAAAAAAGCTTAGCAGGATGGAGGGCAGTAAGGCAATACCTACTGCAAGAGGCTGTCTTGAAGATCTACTGTTACGGTAAGTTCTTACGTAACTGTACTATCTTACTTCGAGAGGGCTCTTGCAGTAGGTATTTACATATAGGACTGAGTCCCAAGCAGTCTGGAACAAGGAAAAGTACTCGGGAGGAGGAAAACTATCCATGGTATGGAGCCTCCGGCTGAACGGGTCTTATGAAAGAAGACCTTGAAGCACAGCCAACCCGAAGCCTGCTCTACAGCAAGAGGCAATGTCCAAAGTGTAGTGTTTCATGAAGTTATGGACAGAAGTCCAAGTTGCGGCTGCGCAGATGTCTGCCACTGATACATTCTTGAAACAAGCTGCACAGGCAGCTACTCCTCTGGTGGAGTGACCTCTGACTTGACTCAGCAGGGTCTTGCTGTACTTGTCATAACAAAAAGTGATACAGTGAGCCAACCATTTAGATAGGCTTTGCTTGGAAATGGCATTGTCCTCTCTTTTGTGAGCAAAGAGACAAAAAACTGATCAGATTTCCTGAGATCCTTGGTCCGAGAGGTGTAGTATCTCAGTATTCTGTGAACATCCAAAGTGTGCAAGAGGTACTCCCCTTGATTGGAGTGTTGCATAGCGAAAGCGGGTAGCTCAATGGATTGATTCAGCGTAGATTCAGCCACCACCTTAGGGAGAAACTTAGGATTGGTGCGCAGAGCCACATGTTCCTTGTGAAAAACCAAATACGGGATTTTGCACATCAAGGCCTGAAGCTTGGAAATTCGTCGAGCTGAAGTAATGGCCACTAGGGAGAGAGTAGAGACTTCCAGTTGCGCAGAAGTTCTATCTCCGAAGGGGACATGGTAAGCAGAAATCGCTGCCATATGGATCTTTAAAGAGGAACGGCTGAGACCCAGATCGAAGAGATGACACATGTAGTCCAGGACTCTGTTAGCTGGGCAAGAGAAAGGGTCGAAGTCCTTTGACGTGGCCCAAATAGAAAATTGTTTCCACTTCATAGCATAGGTGGACCTGGTGGAAGGCTTTCTGGCTTCCACCAATATGTCTGCTACGAGTGGAGAAACCCCAAAGTGGGCTTTAGCTACATCTGCAGGAGCCTCGCATGCAAATGAAGGGATTTGAGACCTGGATGAACAAGAGTCCCCTGAACCTGGGTCAACAAGTGTTGCAACAGAGGAAGAGGAAGTGGAGGTTCCTCTGACAACTGTTGTAGAAGAGAGAACCAAACTTGCCTGGGCCAGAATGGAGCAATGAGGATCATTCGTACCCCCTCTGATTTGAGCTTGTTCAGGACCCTCGGAATTAAGGGAATAGGAGGGAAGGCATAGATGAATCTGTCCCTCCAATCGAGAGACAGAGCGTCCCGCCAAAAAATGCCATGCCCTGAAGCAATCGAGCAGAAGGCGGGAAGTTTTGCGTTTTGAGGAGATGCAAACAGGTCTACCTGTGGGATTCCCCATTGCAGAAAAATGTCGTCTATGACCTCTTGATCCAGTTCCCATTCATGGACCCTGGCCGAGGACCAACCGAGGTTGTCTGCCAGTGTGTTTCCACTCCCAGAACGTGAATGGCCATCAGGTGAAGATTGTGCTGGGTAGCCCAGACCCACACTCTCATTGCTTCCTTGCATAGATGGTAGGAATGAGTTCCTCCCTGCTTGTTGAGATACCAGACTACACACATGTTGTCTGTCTGAATGAGAAGATGACCGGGAAGTATGGAGGACTGCAAGGCCTGCAGGGCATAAAGGACAGCTCTGAGTTTAAGCACATTTATGTGCAGATTTTGTTCAAACCGGGACCAACTGCCCTGAGTCCAGTGAGACCCGAGATGGGCCCCCCAGCCCTCTCCTGAGGCATCTGTTGTCAACGTCTGGGAGGGGGGTTCGATATTGAAGTGAACTCCTCAGCAAAGGTTCTCTTGTACCATCCACCACTGCAAGTCCCTGATCATGGGATCAGAAACTAGTACCTCCTGGTCTAGACCATCCAGTGTTTGGCCCCATTGAGACTGAAGTGTCCATTGAGAAATCCTCATATGGAGCCGAGAGCGTGGGACTGTCAGAATAGCAGCAGCCATTAGCCCGAGGAGGTGAAGGACTGACCTGGCTCTGACCCTTTTGCGACTGGACAGGAGACGGGCCTGAGTCTGAAGGGTGTCCACCCTGTCCGGAGGCAAAAAGGCTTTGCCGACGGTCGTGTCCAGGATCGCCCCTATAAATTGGAGGTTTTGGCAAGGGACCAAATGGGACTTGGCCTGGTTGACGGTGATACCCAGGGTGGTAAAAACCTGCAGGGTAAGGGAAAGGGAGAGCAGGAGCTCCTCACTGGACTGGACCACCAGGAGCCAATCGTTCAGGTACGGGAATACCTGCACTCCCTGGGTACGCAGGTGGGCTGCCACCACAGACAGGCATTTGGTAAATACTCGGGGGGCCGAGGAAAGACCAAATGGGAGGGCCCTGAATTGGTAGTGGTCCCCCTGAAAACAAAATCGAAGGAATTTGTGGTGGGAAGGGCATATGGGGATATGTAGGTAAGCATCCTGTATGTCCAGAGCACACAGCCACAGTTCCTGCCAAAGAAGAGGCAGAAGAAAAAATGACTCACCTTAGTAATTGTGTTTCTTCTAATGGAGTCTTGCTGTATTCTGACATATGCAGTTAGCCCCAGCACTTGAACTGCTCTGGAGAGAAAAGAGTTAACTCTATGCAGGAAGCATAGAACGTTGAGCATGAGCTCGGTTCAAACCTCTGTCTGCAGCACTTCAAAGTGTAACTGTCAGATTCTTACGAGCTAATACTAAGTAACTACACTTCTTAACTCATTGTCTCCTAGCCGACACCTGTAGGCGTCAGTAAAATACACTGGTGTGTCCTGAGGACACCTACAGAAGTCAGCTACTGACTTTCTGTGTGCCCTGGCAACATCTGGAGAAGTCACTTATATATTTTAATATATAATGTAACAGAATATAATATATATTTGACTGTATAGCACCATTGGAAATGTAATTTTGTGCTGAACAACTTTGCCACTGATATTCTGTGTATATAGATACATACATAGATACATAGACAGTGTCGGCAGATAAGGGCCTGTGGCACACCCAGTCTGCCCATTTAAGTTTCTAAGTTCAGTTTATGTTTTCCAAGAAGTCTGTTGCCCCTTACCCCTGACCTCCAGAATTCCTTTATGGCTATCCCATGCATTCTTAAATCCCGTGATTGTTTCAGCCCCACCACTTCCTCTCTGGCAGGGTGTTCCACTTGTCCACCACCGTTCTGTGAAGAAATTCTTCCTCACGCTTCCTCTGAATCGTCCCTCCTCCAACTTCATCCCATGCCCTCTAGTCCTGGAACATCTTTTTCGGCTAAAATAGTGCATCCTGCACCCTGTTCCTCCCTGTAAGATACTTGTATGTCTCTATCATATCCCCTCTCTCCTCTCCTCCAGGGAGTACATGTTCAGTGCCTTCAACCTGTCCTCATAGGACTTGTGATGCAATCCATGCACCATCTTTGTTGCCCTCCTCTGAACCTTCTCTACCCTGTCTATGTCCTACGTAGGTAAGGTCTCCAGAACTGCACAGTGTACTCCAGGTGCGGCCTCACTAGTGTCTTGTATAGTGGAATTATGACCTCCCTTTTCCTGCTAGTGATGCCCCTGCCTATGCATCCCAGCATCCTATTTGCTTTACTTGCAGCCTTGTCACACTGTTTCCCTGCCTTGAGGTCATCAGAGATGATTACCCCAAGATCCCTTTCTGCTTGGTGCATGCTATATCCCTCACCCCCAACTGATATATTGTGCCAGGGTTTTTGTGCCCCATATGCATTATCTTGCACTTCCTTGCATTAATTCAACTGCCAAACCCTGACCATTCTTCAAGTTTCTGCAGGTCCCTTCTCATTCTGTCTACACCCTCTGGTGTGTCTACTCTGTTACAGAGCTTTGTGTCATCAGCGAACAGTGAAATTCTGCCTTCTAGGTCCTGCGCAATGTCACTGATGAAGATATTGAATAGTACCGTTCCCAGCATGTATACTTTAGGAGTTATTCGTATTTGTTGTGTTGTATGGTGTGTATGGCTTATGTTGTCTGCTTTAGTGAAAAAATAATTTTTTTTGCTGTTTCAACTAGCATAGAAAAAAAATGAAATGACATATTATTCTTTGAATACCACCACTGGAAAGGTAATTTTGTGCTGAATAACTTTGCCACTCATACTTTGTGTCTAGCACTTACAGTTCTTGAGCTATTAGGATTTGTTTGTGGCATGCTGACTATAGCTTGATTTTGCTTAGAAAGGCCCAGGATTTATTATTAACAGTTAGTTAACCCCACACTGTCACTGAGCAGGAGGAGGCTCCAGGACCTGAGCCTCAGCTTCCTTTATGGCCCTGTTGGGGTTCAGGCTTGGGCCGAGGGTGCCAAGCTTGAGTCTGCTGCTGCTGCTGATTTTGCTGTCCTCCCTGGAAGGAGGACTGCTGAACTGCAGGGGAAGAGTGTCGAAAAGGCTTCTTCTTTTTCTTCTGCTGGTTCTTGCCCAAAGAACTTTTAGCAGAAGTGGCGTCCAAGGTGGCATTGGACTGCTCTATGCACTGTAGGTGACCGGCCACTCCTGGGCCAAACAAGTCAGTCCCAAGGAAGGGCACATCAGCTAACTTGTGCTGAGTATCTGCGGGAAGGAGGACAGCCTCAGCCAAGCCCTGCGGTGACCATCGAGTGGGTACAAGAATCCCCAATGTCCAGGGCTGTCTGGAGCTGCTGTTTGGCAACAGCACGGCCCTGATCCCGGACCTGCTTAACCATGGTCTGCATGTCTGTGGGGAGGTGTGGGAGGACTTCATTTAATGACCCAAGAAGGGAATGAGAGAAGTGTGCCATGATGACGGCTGAACTTGCCTGACAAAGGCCCAAGGAGGAAGCCGCATAGACCTTCCGTGCTGAATGGTCCAAAAGCTTGGACTCTTTATCGGGGGGGCGGCCAGTGTTGGCAGACCTGCCAGTACGCCTGAACACAGAGGTGGTCACCAGGCTCTCGGCCAAAGGGTGCTCTGTGAACCCCGCTAAGGACCCCATGGGCACCGCGTACTTGCGGGCCATGAGGGCAGACGGTGCTGGACAAGAGGCAGGACGCTGCCATACTTCAAGAGCCGGACCAACAATGGCCTCGGCCACAGGAAAGGCCTCCGTCAGGGTATCACCTCTCTTGAGGATGTCCATGAGAGGGTACTCCGCCTTTTTTCAGATGGGTTCCAGGGGCATCCCTGTGGAATCAGAGATAAGGTGAAGGATCCCTTGGAAGGAGGAAGAACCTTGCTCCATCCCTGTGCCAACGGAATGACTCATCAGTCCCGGGATGAGAGTGAAGCCCGGTGACAACCGAGTCCAAAGAGTCGGGGTAAAGCGGCCTGCCGCCCAAATCCCCCCTGACTCGCCGAGGGCAGTCCAGGGTGACTGTGACCAACAGACGACGGGGAAGTCCAGTATCTGGTTGGTCCTCTTTGGAAGGAGCCCCTCCCACAGGCTGCTTAGGCAGCGGCTCCACCACTATCAGTGGAGAGACCGATACAGGCGAAACAGGCAGTCAAGCAGGCGGGGGAACCAAAGGCTTCGGTTCTGAGGGGGTTGGCTTTGGCCTAGGAGGTGAAAGCCAAGTAATGGCCGGGGTAGAAGTTGGAGCCAGCATGTGCCCGGACAATATCAGCTGTTGCCACATAAGGTCCTCATAGCGCCAACGGAGTTTCCGTCGGAGCCTCTCCTCATCCGAGGGGGACGAGGATGACCGGTGGCGTTGCCTCTTTTTGGAGCGCTTATGGCTCTTCCTCGGCCGTTCAGATGAGGGGGTTCTAGACCTAAACTGAGACCAGGCAGGCCAACTTGGTCGCTTGGAAGACACCAGCGGGACCGGTGAAACCCGGGGGTCTGGAACTAGGTCCTCAATGGGGACAACAGCGGGCTGGGTCTCCTCATCGGGGAACACAAGGACCAGAGTCCTCTCCAAAAAGTCATCGACTGGGGCTGGCGACAGCAGGTCGATTGGATCGAGAACAATCTCGACCTCATCGGCCACATCCTCGGTTGTCTGGCCAGATGTAAGATCCATGAAGCCTGCGGCTGAGGAAGCGATCTCGACCGAGGTCGAGACCGCGTGCTCCTGAGACTGAGACCTCTTTCGGTCCCAAGAGTGGCTTTGCCAAGATGAAGACATGCTCAGTTCCTGATCCCACTTTCGGGATCGGGAGGAGTGATTCTACAATGCTTATCGCCCTGGCTATTTCTTCAGTGGTTGGACGCTGCAGTTCTGGATCCGAACCAGACGACTTCCTTTTTCCTTTTTGATGGAACCGACCCCTCAGGATCGGATCTCCTTTTGCCCAAGGGAGTATCGCCCAGGTCAGTGGGCACTCCCTCAGGTTCGGTAGGAACCGAACCGGGCTGGCCATCCAGATTAGTGGACTTCTCAGCCTCCTTTTCCCTGAGCTTACCCAACCTCTTTTCTAGGGTGACCTTTGGGAAATTCTTACAGATTTGGCAGTCTGAATCAAGGTGGTCAAACCCCAGACAATAAACACAAGTGGTGTGAGGGTCTGCCTTACCGAAGGCATCCCCACACTCACCACAGTGTTGATACCCAGTGGGCCCGGTTCTTTTCTTGGGTTTCTCAGACATGGCCGGGGTACAACTTACCCTTTGATAGCTTAAAAGCCAGGTAAGACCCTCCTATCGGTTACCAACCATGTTATGGGTTGTGGAAAAAACGTATAAAAATACAGTTTTTTTGAAACCGATAGGAACCAGCACCTCACACTACAAAACAGAAAAAATAAATAACCTTAACACAATCGGTTCTTAACTGGACTGATCGACAGGTTTTACAATTTCCACACAGAAAATTAAACAAATTAAACCTATAGTCCACTACCTACAACACTTACTGTACTGCAGACAGGGATTTGAAACCAAAAATAAAAGAAAACGGTATTTAAACCGACGGATTTTTAAACCGAACCGACAAGCGAAGGAGCAATCTCTGGAGCGACTGTTCAGTTAGGTGGAGTAAAGAATCTGACGGTTACACTTTGAAGTGCTGCAGACAGAGGTTTGAACCAACCTCAAGCTCACTGTTCTATGCTTCTTGCATAGAGTTAACTCTTTCCCCTCCGGAGCAGTTCAAGTGCTGGGACTAACTGCATATGTCAGAATACAGCAAGACTTCATGTTGTATGATGGCCCTGCAGGGAGAGCATTCTGAAGCATTTGTACACCATGAACATGTTCAGGGAACTGAGGTCTAAAATAGACCTCACATCTCCCATCTTCTTTGGAACTAGAAAGAAATGGGAATAGTAACCCGTCCCACAAAGGTGGTTTGGAACTGGTTCTATCGCCGCCTTCGACAGAAGGGAGGTAATTTCTTCTAGGACCAGAGGAAGATGTTCTGGAGAGTAAGACGACCAGGGGGGAGGTCTTCGGGGTAGTTTCTGTAGAAATTCTATTGAGTGTCCGGCTGCAATCAACTGGAGCACCCAAGCATCTGATGTTATCCTCTCTCAACCTGGTAAATGGAAGGAGAATCTCCCTCCTACCGGTTCCTCTGGGACCTCCAGAGGCAGTGGGAGAAGCAAGGAGTCAGGAGGTCTGGGGCAGCGCAGCAGCCGAGCCTTTGCAGCTTTTTTGGTAGGGGGAGTCTTGGTTGCTGGAGGGGCCCGACACTTGTTGGCCCGTTTGCCCTATGATTTTGGTTTTTGTCAGTTACGTTTACGAAAAGGGTGCCACTGCCCCTGAGGGTGGTCTGTACAAAGAGTCCACGGACTTGAGCGCAGTGCCCTTCTCTTGCAGGTCGGTAATGATGTCTTTGACATCACTGCTGAACAGCACTGAACCCATAAAGGGCACATCCTGAATAGCGGATTGCACTTCAGGGACCAATCCTGACACACAGAGCCAGGCATGATGCTGAGGACTTACGGCAAAAGCTGAGCTCCGAACAGCTGTGTCCACTGAGTCGTAAGTGGCACGAAGCATGTGCCGACTGGCCGAACGAGCAGAATGGACAAGATCCGTCACTTCCTGTTTTGTCCGAGACTCAGGAAGGGAGTCTTAACTTTGTTTCCACCTGACTAAGGATGGTCTTCTGGTAATCCCCCATATCTGCTACATAATTCAGGGCCCTAATACCCAGGGTAGAAGACGCGTAGACCTTCCTCCCATATTGGTCCAGAAGCCGAGACTCCTTGTCAGGTGGAGACAAGCTGAGATGTTTAGGATTAGCGGAGTGGCCGTGAGTGGCACTAATCACGACCGAGTCCACTTTGGGGTGTAGATTCAAGAAATCTACTCCCTCCAGAACCTAGTATAGCTGGTCGGCCTTCCTCGGAGAAGGGGCTACTTGTGGAGGTTGTTTCCAAAGGGAGCAGAGGGACCTGGCAGAGGCCCAGCTGGCGGGCAAGGCAAAGGTGGCCCTGCAGGCGTCAGGCTTGGCGTGGGAGCGCCGTCTGGTAGGAGGACATCAGCTGGCATCGGGTAAGCCAGCGTTGGAGCGGGCGTCTGAGGGTCTGGCATCAGGGCGTCTGGCCCAGCAGGAGGGGGCCCTAATGGCAGCATGTCCAGGTTCTCCGTGATGACCGGGAAGGGAAGGTTGGAATCTCCAGGCTTCAGTAGAGGAGATGCACAGAACTTAGAGGGCAACTCCAACCATTGTGGGGAGCCTGGGGTGACAGACTGGTCAAAGGGGCCCGATGCAGGCTCCTTGGCTGGGCGGTCGTCGGAGGGGCCATCGTCCGGCTTGTCAGTCAGATCCGGGCGGGCATTAGAGGAGCCAGCGTCTGACTTATCGGATCCCTTGCTCAATGAAGGCCATGCTGGAGATGTGGTCTTGTTGGGTGAAACAGCGACTGTGTGCCCTTCCGAAGGAGCGAGTGGCTTACTAGCCTTGTCTGGGTGGATGTCAGTGGTACTGGCATCCGACTTAGTGGACCTACTCGAACCTGAGAGCCGCGTGGCAGTGGCCTTCCTGGGAGCGGAAGCCTCCTTTACCATGGAGGTACCCGAGAGGCCCAAGCACAAGCCCGATGGAAGGGGTGACACCTTCTTGGACACTGCCATTACGGTCATCGAGAAGCGGTCCCCCGGAGGGGATGTTACCTTCAGAACTGCGACTCCAGCCAGAGTCGCAGAGGTCGTGGAAGTCGAATCCCACTCCCGGTGCTTCTCCTCCTTCTTTTGTGGCCTTTGGGGAAGTGGAAGCCTGCCTCAACTTTTTCAACTCCTTCTCCAAGGATGCCATTTTTTTCTTTAAAATATGGGCCTCCAGGGACTGCTGCCTCCGTTTTTGGGTAGCGGAATTAAATTTCTGGCAGTGCTGGCACTTCTCCACAGGATGATCTGGGCCAAGGCAGAAGAGGCACAGGGAATAGGCGTCCTTATGCGGCAGCTGGGAACCGCATGAGTCACACTTATTTTTATGTGCTTCGGAAGGTGTCGGGGATGACATACACAGCGTAATGAGGGTGAAAATATTACAAAAAGTGGTCGAAAGGTTCAAAAACTGAACCAATGGATGACTGATGAGCGTTGAACTTTACCACGAGGAACTTTCACAAGTCGACGGCGGGAAAGAACTGGAAGGCGGACGTGGAGGACCGCCCCTTTATATTGATGTTGCATGACGTTGGTCACCTGACATGGGGACAGTTCCCCACCAGAGACTGCTAGCTAGAAATTTTTCCGTGGGGTCCTGACGCCTGGCGGGTCAGTCCTATATGTAAATATCTACTACAAGAGGCCTCTCGAAGTAAGATCTGTAGATTCGCCTTATCGGCTCCTCACCTAACCCATCACTGCCAGCTCTATTCTGCCTTGAACTGGCTGTCTCCCAAAGTCCTCTGTTCTTATGCTCTTGGGTGTTTTGTTGACTCCCTAACCAGAACCCCCTGCCCCGCCTCTCTGGATGACATGCTTACCCCGGTCTCTCACTCTCGCTCCCTTAGGTCCTCCACCTCTCCCTTGCTCACTGTTCAGCCCTGCTCCACTAAAATGGGTGAGCAAGCTTTTTCATATTTTGCACCTCGGTTCTGGAATTCACTCCCTCTCCATGTTAAGAACTCCTCATCTCACCTTACATTTAAGCATGCTCTGTTTTCTCACCTTTATGCTCTTGGAACCTGCGAATGCACTTAACTTCTGCTTGTTCTCTCAATTCTGTCCAATCAGCTGTGTACATGCCCATTGTTTATGTAAGCATTATGTGTACGAGTGTCTACCTGTCTTTTTCTCCCTTAGCTAGGCAATTTGACCTGTTTATTTTGCTATTATGCCATCACTGTGCTATTATGCAATTTGTATTCAACCACAACTTCTCTATTCCTGATGTTATCTCTGTGCTGTTATTGATTCTTGTAGTCTGCTTCTGCTGATGTATTTGTTGCTTTGACAGTTATCTTACTTTATGTATCTGATTGTTGTTCACTGCTGTATTTTTCAACTTGTACTATCCTTGGTCGTGCCTGAAAATAGGCATTTTTTTTGTCTAGTGCACTTACCCAGTTACCAAAAGCTAATAAATAAATAAACCTCCCATATTCCCACATCATCTGGTGTACCTCAGGCAAATCCTGATAAAAAAAGAAAAGATAGATAAAAACTTTATTTTTATACAGGAATTCTAGTCATTAGGATTATACAATCCTGTTCTCAAGACAGTCCTGTTATATTGCACTTAAGTTACTCTTAAACATATAACATAAAACATATCATAATACAAAAAGTACACTAAATGCAGTTTTCAATTATCTTATAAGAAAAACCCTATTTATCTAAATACTCTGTCTACTATAAACATAAAGTACATTTCATCTTTCAATAAGTACAATCTCAATTTCTAGAAAACAAAAAGGACACGGAATAATTTACAGTAACACCCTTACCAAACATGAATTATGTACAGCTATTACTAAGCCAATAACAAGGAATTAAGATTTAGTGGTAAGAACCACATATTTATCCATGAATCTTAACATGCTAACCAAAAATTATATACAGCTGCATCTTGTCTGATAAAGATTCAAAATTTCAGTTTTAAAGGTCACATGACTATCTAAAGATCTTATTGGAGGGGGCAGAATATTCCAGACTTTGGCTCCCTGGCATGAAAGAGTACCAGTACCATATTTGTTGTTGGTTTTAATGGGGCAAATTCTGTGTCTATACACAGTTCTTGTTAATTCATGCGTACCCTTACTATCTTTGGGAAAAAGAGTTTGCGTAATGTAATGATCAGGATAAGATGTTAAATATTTATGCATCAATGTTGACCAATTTTTTAAGCAACCTGTTTCTAAAGGCTGCCAATTTAATTTTATGAACATATTACAATAATGAGTTCTATATGTACACCGCAAAACATATCTAGCTATTCTATGTTGTACCCTATCTAATCTAATCAGCAAGTGCTTATTCACAGTTCTGTAAATTAAATCCCCATAAGTCAATGTTGGCATAATCAACTGCTCTACCACTTTTTTCCTATCCTTTATTGTAAACACTTGGTGGTTCGTCTTAAGGCTCCCAGTTTCTTACTCACCTTTTTTATTGTGGTAGTTATGTGAGTATTAAAAGTTATCAAAGAATCAAAGGTCACCCCCAAATAGAAATAGCTATCCACCTGGTCAAGGGGTTCATTTGTGTTTGTAAAAATATGAATCTGAGATTTACTTTTCTTGTTTGAAAAATAAATTAACTTCGTTTTTGTAACATTCATCAAAAGCCTCGACCTGGTGAACCACTCCCCCACTTCAGCAAAATCCATTTGGAGCTTTAACTGGAGATCTGACACAGAACTGCCAGTGACAACAATTGCTGTATCATCCACATACAGCCTCACGGCTGAGTGCCTCACCACCTGGGGCAAGTCACTGTTGAATAAAAGAAATAACAGGGGCCCCAAAATGGACTCCTGTGGAACCCCTCTATTTACATCTCAAGATGTAGATAATTTCTGTGAGACCTCCACCCGCTGAGTACGTCCTGTTAAATAGGATTTTATCAGTTATTGGGCCCATCAACTATGCCCACTCCTTTCAGTTTGTCCAGTAAGAGGGAGTGGTTCACCAGGTCGAAGGTCTTAGATAAGTCCACAAAGACAACAGCGGTCTCCAAGCCTGAAGTTAACGAAGTGCAAATCGTATTTTTAAACTCTGATAATGCCGTTGTTGTTGAGTGACCCTTTCTAAACCCTGATTGATAGGGTGTCAACAATTTGTATTTGTCCAAGTGTTCGGAAATCTGCCTATTTACACATTTTTCCAAACACTTGGACAAAATAGATAGTAAGGCTATAGGCTGATAATTATTTAATTCTGCAGTATCACCCCACCCGTAATGAATGGGGATGATCTTACTTTCTCTCCAAGATATAGGAAAATAATCAGACTCTAAGTTCCAATTAAAGATGTGAGTTATAGTTGGGGCAATATAGTCTGCTGCTAACTTAAGAAATCTGCCCTCAATTTCATCTGGCCCTGTTTACTTATGGGCATTTATGGATCTTAGTTCCCTACAGACTTCTGATTTTTTGAAAGCCTTGAATCTAAATGATGGCAAACTAAATGGCTTCTCTATTTGTATAGGCAATGTGTCCCCGGGCCTGGAACTATTCATCCCCATTGCAACCTGGTAGGTCTACAAAGAAGTTTTTTAAGGCCTCAGAGGTACTCCCAGATTCATCTATTAAATTAGCCCCAACCTGTAAGGTCAAATTATTTTGTATTCCAGACTTGCCAGGATTCATTAAGTGATTAACAGTATGCCAAAACTTACGCGGGTCAGAATTACAACTCATCTTATTTCTACAATAATGAGCCCTAGCCTTTTTTATAAGGTGTTTACATACATTTAGTTTAGTCTTAAACAATTCCCAATCAGAGATTAATTTAGATTTTCTAGCCTTCTTCCACAATCTATTTTTTACTGTAATATTTTTCAAGATATTATCATTAATCCATGGTAACTGAGGTTGCTTGTTACAGGATTTAGATTTAGGTGCATAGCAATCACAGATCGTGCGAAAGGTGGTAGAAAAGTATTCTACTGCTTGATCCAAATCTGCTACTAGCCTACATCTTTCCCACTTTTGATTTGCTGTACTTTGCAGAAATCTCTGTTCAGAGAAATTCTGCATACCCCTTTTCTTGTTATTATTCAGGTATTTTAATGAACACTGGACCTGCTGTTTAGATACCACAGCCCATATCGGATTGTGGTCTCCAAGGTGCGGTGGTAAAGTTCCTAGGGCCTCAGTTTCTATTTCAGAGGATGTAAACAACAGGTCCAATATGGTTCCTCCAGTCCTAGTGTTTGTATATAGTGTGGGTGTTTTGATATGCTGTATTAATCCCAAAGACGACGCCACCTCCTTTAATTTCCTACCTCTAGCCTTATGCCAGTCACAATTCATATCTCCAATTAGGATTAATGACCGATCCCCTATGCAACCACAAATCTTGTTTAATACTTCTTCAATAGATGTAAGATTTGATTTTGGAGGTGAATATACCACAGCAAAAACTAATTTAAGTCTATCCACATACACCATCAAATATTCAATGTTATTCTCCCTCCCCTTTAAGAGGAGTTCCACATGACCTACCACATTTTTAACATAAAACATTACACCCCCCTCCCCTTTTGTTTCTATCAGACCTAAAAAGCTGGTAGTTTGGTAAGGTTAGTTCGCTATCCCCGATCCTATTTGATAGCCAAGTCTCACTTAGTCCTAAAATGTTTGGGTCATGTTTTGCAACTAATAAGGCTGTGCTGGTTGTTGGAGAGACAAGAGCAGGTCGTCCACATACAACACTATTTCATGTTCCTTACCGTCCCCTACTAGCCCTCTGATTCCCCTATGCTCTCTGATGGCAGCCGTCAATGGCTCTAATGAGATCACATGGGGGGGGACAGTGGGCAGCCCTGTCTCGTTCCCTTATCTAAATTAAAGGCAGGGGTTACCAAGCCATTCACTGCTATTTGGGCCTGTGGGTTAGTACAGAGCACCTTCACCCAGGAGCTAAAGTCAGCCCAAATCCCACCCTTTTCAGGGTCTCATATAGATACCCCACTCCACACGGTCAAAAGCTTTTTTTGCATCCAATGCTAAGATCGCTGCCCCATGTTTTGTTGCATTCTTACCCCAACAGTGGATCACATTTAAAGTTCTGCAGATGTTGTGCTTGCCATGGCATCCCTTCACAAAACCAGACTGATCAGAGTGGATCAGGCTCGGGAGTACTGGGTCTAACCGGGATACCAAAATCTTCGCCAGGATCTTTTAATCAGCTGTAAGCAGGGAGATTGGCCTATAGGATGTACACCATGTAGGATCCTTGCCTGGTTCGGGCAACACTGTGATAATGGCTGACTGTGTGGAGGGGGCAGCTCACCCTTATCTAGACTCTCCTGTAACATGTCATATAAGGGGTCTGTTAGTACATTGATAGATTTTTAAAAAAAGTAAATAGGCAAGCCATCTGGGCCTGGGTCCTTACCCCCTTTCAGAGCCTTAATGGCAGTCTGTACCTCAAGTCTGGAAATTGGGGCATCCAGTTCTTTTGCCACCTCTCCGCCTAGTGCTGGTAAGGTTTTTTTTTTTTTTTAAATAAGGTCCATCTCCTGAGGTGTAGGTGCTACCTCTGAGGTATAGAGTGAGCTGTAAAAAGCACCAAATGATCCCTTAATTGCCACCGGGTCCTGAACCATTTGCCCAGACTCATCATGAATCTGACCAACCAGACGCTCCACCTCCTGCTGGCGTAGCTGCCAAGCCAAGCCAAGAATTTGCCCCTCCATCACCATCAAAGTAGGCTCCCGCTTGCGTCAACAGAGTAGCGCATTCCACATATGCATAACTTAGCATACTAAAGTGCCACTTTAGTTTATGGATTACGCTGTATAAGGATATGGTCAGCTTCTGTTTGTGAGCTTCTTCACAAGCCTCCATTTTAATGTGGAAGTGAGTAATCTCCTGCTCATTTAATTTTTTTGAGTGGGCTGAGAAGGCTATTGTCTGCCACCTTATAAAGGCCTATAAAGCCTCCCACCTGCTTTGATGGGATGTGTCTCCCTTTTTATTAAAAATCAGGAATTCCTGAATATTGCTAGTCATGGCCCTTATATATTGCTGATCATTAACAAGGAGAAGTTCTAACCTCCACTGCCTGGTCACAGGAGGTGAATCTGGGGGAGGGGGGCATTCCCACCGTAAGAGAATCATGATCTGACAGCAAGATGGGTGAATAGGTTACTGTATTGACCACTGGAAGGAGCAAGGGGCTAAGGAATATCCTGTCTAAGCATGCATAGGACTGGTGTGCATGAGAGTAGAAACTGTAGTCCCTACCAGTATGGTTAATGTGTCTCCACACATCCACCAGGTTAAATTCTGATTCCAACTCCCCTCAAAGCTTTCACATTTCTAGAGAATGGGATGGGGCTGGGTTAGAATGATCTAGACGGAGTCCTTAACACAATTATAATCACCCCCCACGATCCAGGGACCCGATCACCCCACCATATCCAGTGCCAGCTTTTGGAAGAACCCTGGATCTTCCATGTTCGGGGCATAGATTGATCCCAGTGAAAGGGTCCCTACTCCCATCACCTTGACCCTCACCAAGGCATATCTTCCAGCTGAGTCAATTATCTGCCCAAGTATATTAACCTGAGTTCCCCGTGGGAACCACACTGAGGTGCCTCTGGCCTTAGATGAAAAACATGAAGAAATCCATATTCCCCCCCCCAGGGAAGCACTAGTTTTCAGAGCCTCTCCTGGGGACATATGCATTTCCTGTATTAAAACAACCTGCCACTTAGACCTCTTAACCTCCATTAGAAAGCGTTTCCTTTTGACCACCGATTTTAACCCATTTACATTCTATGTTGCCACTTTAATCGTGTTAGCCATTATCTATAAGTTGATACAGACATTTAAGAACTCCATGCAGTAATAGTAACAAACCCACTACTCTATTCCTCAGAAGTCCTCCCAAGATTTCATGTCGGTTCCAGCCACTGATTGTCTGATTGCCATCCTTAGATTCATGCCGCAACATCTTAGTTTCACCCCTCTTTTAACCCAATCCCTATTCCCCCCCCCTTGAGTGAAATGCAAACACCGAGAGGCATCCTGAGATCTGTTGGAAGCGTTCATCATAAGTTGTCTCCTCCAGAGTCAGACCCCCCCGGCCACCTCTTTCAACCCCTGAATTAGTAACCCCCAGAAATCCAATACCTCTTCCCCACCCAATTGCCCCATTGCCCCCCTCCCCTTAGCCACGTCCACACTCTGTACCTCCACCTCCCAAGCACTCCTGTGCTCGAGGAATGTCCCCTTGCAAACAACTGGCGAACAGTAGAAGAGTTAATGTGTGTCCTATCATCTCTAAACCTAAACCATATAGGCACATTTTTAACTTTTACCCAAGTGATTGAGGCCCCCAACTAAACCAGACAAGTAACCCATGGGGGTAAACTTACTAGAAGACTGGGGACACTTAAGAAAGTGGCCCCAGTTACATCTTGTAGCCAACAGGGGCAAGGCTATAAAAAATTAAATGTTATCCATTACGAGCTGCAATCTAGAAACTGATAAACTGTGAGGACTTACTATCTAGCCCCACTATTAAAGCAAAGCCCACAGATAAACAGAACCAAAAATGAAGATCTTCACTGCATCGCCTAAGGAGAAAACACAATGGTGCAGTCAGTAATTTTAGAGAAAGAGCTCCTTAATGAGAATGACTCCTTTATTTTCCTATCGGTAAGGAGTTCCCATAACAAAAAAATCAATCCCAGTCAGAGGGCCTTTAGGCACCAAAGAATTCAGTAGAGCTGTGAGCATTGCCCTCTGTAAAACGAAAACATCAGGATAGTACGATCGCAACCCTAAAATATCCGTCCGGTTCCATGGGCCGAGATTTAACTGATTAACACCCTCTCCGCCGTTACCCAGCCATGTCCCCAGACATGATCAGGGAGGAAAATTAAATTCCATGCCTTTCCGAGAGGAAACTAGTTAGGCCAAACTTAAGGAGAACTAGGGGACTCAGATAAAGGGTGTTATCATAATTCTCGGCCAAGTGTCCCCATCCACTCATAAAGGTCAAATGGCTATTCGATTGTAAAATTATAAAAAAACATATATTTTTTTTTTTTTAGTTTAGTCTTTGGTAACCGGGCAAGGCCCACTAGGCACAAGTGCCTGTTTTCAGGGGTGACCTGGGAGCACTGGGCGGTTAAGTGACTTGCTCAGAGTCACACAGTATGCAAGTGGAGGTTGTAGCTCCATTCTGCGCATTGCAAACGGTACGATGAAAAGAAATCTGTTATGCTGGACACCATCTCGCGGGTTGAGGCTTAAATCAGAGCTTAAGGGGACTGATCCCCGATGACTCACGATCCCCGATGACTCGCGAGCCAACCTCTAGGCCGCATCAGCTTCTAAGCCCGGAGTTGTCAGGGTATACCCTCTCCCGCGATGGAGTTTCACTTATGTTAGAGGCATCATCTTCATCAGAAGGGGATCGTCCACCTCGCCTCTTGGTTTCCTCCTCGACCCACTTTTCTGAAGCTTTGGGGCAGGTGAAATACTTTGATGGATTTCCCGGCTTATTGATATGCAATGTGGGGTACATAAAGGCAAAGGTCCACCCCATTGAGAAGAGCTTAGACTTAACTTGATTGAATTTTTACCTTTAAGTTGTAGTTCTCTACTATAATCTTGAAAAACATGCACTCTGGAGTTGTTTATAGGGATAGGCCCCTTGGTCTTAGCACTCTTTAAGACAGCCTTTGTATCCACGTACCACAGATACTTAATGAGGCAATGTCGTGGTCTCTCTCCCGGTCCCGGTGCTGGGCCCACCCTGTGAGCATGCTCAACCTTGAAATCCATTGCTCCCTGGGGTAAATCCAAATGCTCCACCAGCCACTTATGGGTGCCCTTCTCAGGACTGCGCCCCTCAACCCCCTCAGGAAGTCCCACAATACAGAGATTTGAGCGCCGGGAACGACTTTCTTGATCATCGACCCTGGTCGCAAGTTCTTCCAGTGCTTTTTTCATATAATTTCATTCATTAGTGATCACCGACAGGGAGTCCTCCAGACTGCTCACCCGATGCTCCAGTTCAGATATCTGCGTCGTGTGAGATGCAGTGGTTTTGGAGAGACCTGTAACCACACTTTGAAGGTGGGTGATTTGTGCTGTAATGTTGGTAAATACTGCCTTCATCTCATGCTGCATTCGTGCCAAGGTGGCAGGGACCCCGGCTAGTGAACACTCTAGGTTGGACATGCTGTGCTCTGCCATCTTGGCCTCGGGGTCCTGCGATCTAGTGTGGGCCTCCGATCACTGTTAAGTTTCTTTTGGCAATTCCACTGACTCAAAATTTAATTTTGATTGCTTGTTTTTTGCTTGCCCAAGGCCATTTACCCCATGGTGTAGATCTGTACAAAATTAGCTTTTTGGTTTTGTTGTGAGGCGCTTCCGTGACAATTTCAAGGTTGTGCCATGAGAAGCTTGGCTAAAACACATCCGCCATGCTGTAGAGCTAGCCACGTCCCCTGTCCAGAGTCACCATCTTGAAATTTTGTTTTGACAAATGTCTGTTTAGATGTCTGAGATCCAGTATGGGTCATCACTCCCCAGTTTTCTTTGTTGTGAGGAAGTACCTTCAGTACAGGCCTTTTCCCCTTTGTACCAAGGGGACTGGCTTTAATGCCCTTTGTGACAGAAGGTTGGATACTTCCTCCCCCAACAGAGCTGTTTCTGATGGGGTAGAAGGTCTGAAAACCCTTGCCCTCAGCTTTGGTATGAACTTGAAGCTGAGAGCAAGACCCTGGCCCACTGCCTCCAGGACCCACTTGTCTGTGGTGATGGTCTGCCACTCCTGGAGATAGTGGGCCAGCCAGCCCCCTACCAGGGTTGGGAAAGCGACCCGAACAGACACCTCAGGGTGCCTGCTTGGCTTGAGCTGCTGGCTGTGTGCTGCAGCTAGTATGGCCACTGCCTCTTCTGCCCCTGCCTCTAAAATACCCCCTCTGCAGCTGATACTGGGGGAAAGCTTGAGGCTGAAAGAATGGCCTATAATGGGCCTTGCCCCTGCCACCTCTGGCTTGTTGCTTCTGGGGTGTGGATGACCCTTTCTTTGGCAACAGCACTTTCGTAAGCAGTCTTGTAATCATCCATTTTCTTCATGTAAGCCTCTGCTTGCTCTCCAAACAGAGATGTGGGCTCACATGGAAAATTCAAAGCCTTCGTTTGGGTAACCTGGGTCAGGTTAGTAGTCTTGAGCCAAGCAAACCTTCTGAGAGACACTGACATTGCCATCTGCCTGGCTGCAGTGTTTCTGGCATCAACTGCCATCCTAAAGTGGGCCTTAGAAGCTTATATGTCCCTTTTTGCAGCCTCTTCCAGGTCAGCTGCCATGGGAGCTGCAACAGCCTTTGCTATTTCCAGGACAGTATTCCAAAGTGTTTTCTGATACCTGCCGACACAGGCCATATAAGAGGCCTGTCTAATAGCCAGAGAGGACCCCAGGTAAGTTTTCTTAGCCATGGAATCTATTTTTCTAGAGTGCTTAGCAGGGGATGTGATGTCAGCTTTGTCACAAGCTGTAACCTGTACCACCCCCCCCTCATAGCTAGGGTTCCCAGAAAGGAATTCTGCTCCTCTTTTGGCTACCCAATACCTTTTGTCCAGTGTTTTGTCCACTGGTGGCACATAAGTGGGTGTCTGCAATATTTTGTTGACCTGTTTCTTCAGGGACTTATGGATGGGCAACAGTAGTCTCTTTGACACTGGGATGTCCATCATCTCCATACAGTCCTGTTCCTCCTCCTTCTCCTCCTCAGTGGACTCCTAAGTGGGGAGGTCCAGGGTTTAAGCAACTTGTTTCATGAAAGCAAAGTGAGATGTGTAATCCTCAGATCCCTTGTCAGTGGAATCAGGACGGTGAGGATCAGGAGAAATGTCAGGCTCAATGGGCTCTCTATAATCCACATCCTCCTCATCACAGAATTCACCACTGTGTTCCAGGGAACCAGGAAGGGAGGCTGAATCGGAGGTTTGAACCGATTTTTGTGCCTGCGGCCAGTTTTCAACCAGAACTGGAGTTCCAGGTTGCAGTGACTGAATGATCCTGATTGCGTTCGCAATCTCTTCAGTGGTTGGAACTGAAGACTTTCTCGGTTGCGGTTCCTGCGCTGTATGTTTTTCTTTCTTTTTTCTTTTACCCCTGGAAGCTGGTTCAGCAGCTGAATCCATGGTGGGTTTCTTTTTCGAGGAACTATCACCTCTGTCAGAGGGCTGTTCCTCTGGTTTCTTTTTAGGAGGAGTTGGTTTATCCGAAGCCAGATCAGCAGCCTTTTTGGACATTTTTCCTGCGGCCTTTTAAGTCACCTCTCAAGCGTGGACTGTGGAAAGTTTTTACAGATTTCACAATTTGCCTTCAGGTGGTCAAACCCTAGGCAGAATTCACAAATTAAATGAGGATCAGCCTTAGTGAACAGTTCCCCACACTTGGTGCAATGCTGAAAACCTGTAGGGCCCGTTCTTTTCTTGGTTTTCTGTGACATCTAAACCAGCCAAGAAAAACCTTTCTCTTGTTATTTTTCCAGTTAGCTTTAAACCATAAAAACCAAGAGTTACCCCAGTTAACCAATATCCAAATTCACACGACTTACCAGATAAGTCAAAATAAACTTAAATCTACTGAAGTACACTTCAGAAAAAGTAACAGATATCGGTTCCCTCCTGGTTGCGAGGAACCGAAAAAGAACCGAGAACTTACGCGATAAACACTAAATCTAGACTAAGTCTACCTGTGTATCAAGGACAGTGCTTCAAAAATTGAAAGAAATAAATGGTACTTTTGCAAAACCAATGAAAATAAAACTCTTCAAGTAAGTGAAGGAGAGCCCTCCAGAGACGTCTTACTGAGGTAAGTGGAGCAAAGAATCTGACTGTTGCAGGAAGTGCAACCAGGGACAGGGGGTTGAAAACTGAGCTCGAGCCTAGCATTCCACTATTTGCATAGGTTCTAAACTGTTTGGGTTTGAAATACCCCAAATCCAGCAATGAAGAAAAATCTACCAATGGCGTTCTCCTTCTCAACGACCATCGAAGATGTCTGCTCCCACAGCAGGTGCTGGTGTCTTCACAAAGACTTCCACGCTCTGCATGTGTTCCCGGTGTTGCTCCTCTGAATACTGACTCCCTCAACACTGTTTCCGATGTCTTCCCTGGCTGAACTAGGCCACACCAAGACTCCAGACGCAGATCCAGATCAGCACTCCTCGACAGCTCCCACCCTACTGACTCTGAAATTGCCCCATTAATGGAAGTCCTGCCCACTAACCACGGTAACCAATCAGAACACATGCAGAGTAAAAACAATGTGACTAATCATAGTAATGCACAGCAGCCAGCCAATCAGGTATTACAACCACCAGCTCATTCACAAAGTAAGTAAAAAGGCAGCAGTATACATAAAAAGCTTTACTCAAAAAAAAAAAAAACCCGAATTTAGCTTTTTTTTTTTTAAATGACTATTAACTGTTAAGGAAAAGACTGTAGCAGTGCTCACCCCAATTGCATAATTCACATACCTTATGACCTGCAGTGTAATACTCTGTTTACCAGAACTTGCAGAAATTGACCTCGCTGCCCACCACCCGTGGCTATGCTATGCCACTCATGGGTTCATCCGAGGTCAATTTCTGCTCATTCTGATGTAACCCCCCACAAATCTGAGGTTTTACCTAATGTCTTCCAGGGCTTCTTAAATGTCCACTGTCAGGCTAGTGTTCTGCCTCAGTGTGATCATTTTTTTTTATAATAATTTTGCTATCTAACAGCATCACAGAAATTTTAGGTCTCATAATATTCGATAACTTACAGAAAGAAAATAATAATCTCTTCCTTCAGACATTGTTTAAACAAACATTATATAGCTGTGATGCCAATAAACAAATCTAATTAAGGTAAAGTCCACCAATGAAGGGACTCCATAGTCACTAATTAAACATACTTAATATATGGATCTTCAATTTAATAGGTCTGTAAAGCATACAAAAAAATCTGGTAATACCCTCAAAGGTTGGGTGATAATACTATTGTCAATCACTTTGAATAGTATAGTTTTGTGGTGATAATTGTATCGTTGCAAGCTTCGGAAAAGATACCTTCTGCCCCCATGTCCTAAGCGTGCCTCCTCATTGGCCGCTTTTCCTGTATGGTGGGCGACCAGTTTAAAACATGATGGCCCTTTCTCTCTCGCTTACTGAGAGTGAACCTCGGTTGTCGCTTTTCTCGTTTTTATTTTCTTTTTCCTCAGCAAATGAAAATATCTGGTTGATCCTGCCGTTCCAGTCATGAAGAGCAGGTAGGATCTGAATTATTAAAAAAATGGGCAGGGGCGGGAACCATCACAAGCGAGCAGACAGCTCAACACACAGCATAGGACAGTGCGGCGGTCGACCAGTACAAAGTCAGTTTTCCACTGAAATGGCCGACCGCCCATTACAAACAAACATTGCATCCATATATTAAATATAATAACCAATAGTTTAGTGTGTCCATTACCAGGGACTACTGGCATCTTGAGGTTCTTGACACATTGAAACCCCTCGAGCTTTGCTCTCGAGGTTCATGTGTCCAGAACCTCTCGATGCTATTACTCCCTGGTAATAGAAACAAACCTATCGGTTATTCTCTATATATTAGATAACTAATATATTTCAGAGTATTTTCAGGGTATAATAACCACAAGCTTACAGGTTTTATCCCGAAAGCATCTTAACTATCCTGTTCCCCTTAGTGCAAACTTCGATATAAAATAATATTGAGAACATTATTATATAAACATTAGTCGGAGATCAACCCGTAATAGTAGACAGAGTCAATCGTTAATTTCACCCTCCAAGGAAGGCATCTCATCTTCTGAGTCAAGTTCAATTTGATTTTTTTCTTCACAGCTCAGGATTTTTTTTCCATGATATAGGTTCTTAATTGATCAGGCTCAAAAAATAAGCGTTTGTCTTCTCCACATGTGAGCAAACACTTTGCAGGATACAGTACTTTAAAATTAGCTCCAGTTTCACTCAGTTCTTCCTTATATTGCAAAAACTGTTTCCTACGTTTCAGTGTCTCTGGTGCAATGTCGGGGAAAATATGACAGGTAATTTCTTTAAAGTGCAAACCACCTTTTTTTCCGGCAGTCTTTAAAATCAAATCACGATCCGTGTCAAATGCAAGAGAGAAAATAATTGTGCTCCTCGGACCTGCAGTATATTGAAAAAGATTTGCCAGTGCCTGTGTTTGAATGAAAACAGCAGCTGAATTGGGTGAAAGAAGACCAAAACTTACATCTTGGTTTTCAGTCTGTGTCTGAAAAGCAGCTGAACGACTTCTGGTAGGAACCCTAAAAGCCCTAGTCACAAATGACAGGTTAGTTTTTGGTAGATTCAGAACAGAGACAAACAAATCTTGTAGAAGATCTCAAACAGATTTGTATCCTTTGTCATAGGAGTCGGGGACTCCCACCAATCTTAAGTTTTTGTAACATAACATATTCTGCATCGATTCGTTTTCCTCTGCAAAGCTAGTATAGCTTTTAAGTTTGTAGTTGGGCCGGCCCGGTGATGCTGAGGGGTGAGGCACTGGAAGCCACACCTCACGCTACGCTGGCGCCCCAAGTTCGGGAGCGAGCTCGGGTGCCAGGGGTCAGCAGGGGGTGGGTGAGGATTGAGTGCCCGCTGGGCTGCTCTCTTCCCCAGGGGGGGTAAGTCAGGGAGTCCCGGTGTGCCAGTGGCTCCTGGTGGAGACAGTGGGTGCTGCAGCACGCTGGGGCAGCATGTTAATGGCGTGGCCTGACACATGGCAGGGTTGCCGTGTGCCAATGCATTGGGGGCATGCCCACGCAAAGAGGGAGGGGACTCGAGCACCAGAACAAAGGAAAAACCTGGTCGGCAGGAGAAGGTGACAGCACCTGCCCCCATGCCCGCGGCCGGGTCCATCCTGCCTGGCCTCTCAGGTTCCTCCGCCAAGGTTCCCGCCCACCGCGACTGTCTATACAAGTGCGCCTATGAGGTGGCCCCACCCGGACGGGCTGCCGGGTACCGAGGTGGGAGAGTCGAGGAAGAGGAGAGTGAGGTACAGGCAGGAGGACTTCAGGCAGGGCAGGAACAGGCAGAATGCCAGAGAGAGGCCCCTGCTAACCATGACCGAGGGAAAATAAGCCGGGGGACGTTTGTAGTTGATAGGGCTTTCTTTGTTAACACTTTTTATTGAGCAGCTACTACTTCACTTTGAATTTGATTTTGTACTTTTTGGATTTTCTCCACATCATAGCTTATGGATTTAATTTCTTGCTCTAAGATGTCAGATCTATCAATCAACAAGTCTAGTTTTTTATCAAATAACGTCAAAAATGAAAATAAATTAGACATCGAAGCAGATGCTTCCTTTAAATTTTTAAATTCGACTTTTTCAGGCAAGGTTACTGTTAATGGTCCTTTTCCACCTGTTTCCCAGTGAAGACTTTGAACTGACCTGTATTAAGTAATTCTTGCCATTGCTGCACATTAGCTACCAGTAGAGATGGATCCGGTAAATCTCCACCGCCACATAGAATTACTGAAGCTTGCAGCCCAGGGTCCAAGAATTTAGACAACTCGTTTTACTCTGGGTCGACATTTGCAGATCCTCCTGAGGCTTGGGATGAGCTCCTACCTCGGGACATTGTCTGCTTCTCCCCAGAGAGAGGTAAGCTGGTAACAAAGCATTCCATCTGCCCTTTTCTTATTGCTGTTTCTACGTTTTAAGAGGAAGATGCAGTCTTCCTTTTCTGTTGCTCCATCGCCAAAAATGTCTTCATTTTTTTAGACATGCAGTCAGGATTTGTGCTCCTCATGCTCCGATGGTTAATAAGAGTTTGTGAAAAACGGCCACGGAGAGATCTCTTCAGCATGGCTACATACCCATCGTCATCTTGAAGTCCAATCTGGATAATCTGCCTCGGTGAGATCCTGTTTATTTGTGTGAGAGAGCCTCTGTGCCTGTCCCTTTAAGAGACTATCAAATCTGTGTTACAGTAAGTGAATGATCAGAGCTGGGTCCAAGTGATTTGGGGCTTGCGACAGGCCAGATACTGGTCTGTTTTGCTCCACTCTTGCACAAAGGGAGCCTATGTAGGAACTGTGCTCATTTACTGTTGTGTACTGTTATATTTCATGGGGAGATGTTTGTTTAACCTGCTTTCTTTGCAGCTTGTTTATCCGAATGGAAGCCACCATGTTAGATCCGGGACTTCCACTAATTGAACCACTAGAACCTGGGGACCTAAAATGGATCCGAACCCCAGTCTTCTGTGGGAAGGAAAATCTGTAGTTTTTTAGTTTTTAGGTTGGTGCAAATTTAACCTGGAGAGGGAGCCCTAACTGTGACTGACAGCTTCCTCAGCCAACCTGCATGCTGGATTGACAGGGAAATCCCATGTGTGCCATGAGACAGTGGATCACGTAGAGTTGGAGTCTGGTGTGTGAACAGCTCGAGTCTTCGAGCAGCTGCTCCCTGAAGGAGTGTAGGGGAATCGTCGGGAAGAGGCCCAACTTGCCTCCCTGCCACTTTTCTCCTGCATTGAACTGCCTATAGCAGAGGTTGGAACTCTTCCGATTGAAGTGAAACTGCGGCAGAAGAAAGAGAGAAGTGTTACCAGGGCTACTTGTGATTTGGACCAAAGACTTACTCCTGTGAAGCGATCGGCCCAGCCTGTGTGCAAGATGTGCTCAGATCGAAAGGTTTGCTCAGTTAAGCTACTTAATTGCAACTGGACTGCATCTGAACTGTCTAGTGAAACAGCTACTTATTTTGACTGTGCTGAATGTGTTACGTGGGTCAAGACCTGCTTGCCCACAGCCAAACCTGTTATGCCAGTTGGAGGCTTCACCAGCAAAAGATTACAAACTTTGCCAGACTGCTCATCCTGCCTGGGCCTTGCCAATCTGGTCCAGACCGCAACTCCTGCACCAGAGACTGTTTTAGAGAGAGACCGGCATCGGGGATCCAGCCCCTGCACAACAAAATGCAGGTTGCGGCCACCTGCATGAAAGGCCATGAAGAGGAGGTGCATTGTGTGGGCCCTGCTTCCCCATGCCCATCGGTAACCACGAGGTCTCCACATCACCTGCATTCCAGCAGAAAGGTGGTAGCATGAGTACAGTCAGGGTAGCTCCCTGCAACAAATATTTAAATTGTTTGTTGTACCATCTAATTGCTTCTATTTTCTGAGACATAATCATCTGTTTGTTTTGCATGTTAACAGCTCTTTCTTTCTACCAAGGGCCCCAACATCAGCTGCAATGCCGGCCACCCCCGAGCAACACCTCTGGCTAGCCAGACTTTCCATCCTGGGTACCCAGTGTTGTGTGACTGTCAGTTTGGGACAAAAAATGCATGCCGAAACTGAACCAAATCAGATTACAAATCATTTGACTAGATTCACACCCCTTCCTTGTTCACTGCCTCTAAATAAACCTGATTGTCTTTTTCACATTTAACCTGGCTAGTGTGCATATTATTAGTTGGGTCACAGTGTTAGAAGTGTACAACACTATTGCTAACCTTACTGTACAGGGGGTCTCCAGGGAAGCTGCTGCAAGTCCAACCCCGGTGGTAAGTGTGAAGGGTGTGTGCATACTATTACTCCTTTATATTGAAAGTGAATTTACTGCTGCTTTGGGTACTGGGCCACTAGGAGGATTGGTGGAGGGTTATAGCTTCCTAGAGGGCTATAGCGGAACTGGTAAACATCCCCAATACCATTACTTGGTTGGAGGCACCTTATTATTGAGTCCAGGTCCCTCAACCCGTGTTTAGCCATAATGGCAGGGGTTGTAGCCCTTGGAGTACCGCTGCCTAGGGGTTACACCTTGGAGGCACCACTGGGATTAGCACCCTCTAGTGGCCAAAAGTTAAAATCTCAGTCAATTGTGAATTTGGAGGGAAAGTCGAAATGGAGGCACTCACTACGCCCAAGTGGAAGATTTCTCCCCACAAGCTGGTCATGCACCACATGATGGAGTGGAGTGAGGCAGAAGGGTTCGACCCCCGCAATGCTTTATTCTAGACATCCCCATGGGGACTACTAACACTCTGCCCTTGATTGGGCACACTGTGGCCAGGATTCCTGAGCCAAACTGCCTCTGGTTCGGATGAACAGAAGCAGCCCACCCCTTCTGAAGCAGGACAAGGTCCCAACACCACAGCACCACTCTGCCCTTGATCAGGCACACTGCGGCCAGGATTCCTGAGCTGAACTTCATCTGGTTTGGCTGAACAGAAGCAGCCCACCCCTCCCAAAGCAGGACAAGGTCCCAGCGCCAATCTGCCCTTGATTGGGCACACTGCAACCAGGATTCCTGAGCAGAACCGCCTCTGGTTCGGATGAACAGAAACAGCCCACCCCTCCCAAAGCAGGACAAGGTCCTGGTGCCACTCTGCCCTTGGTCAGGCACACTGCGGCCAGGATTCCTGAGCTGAACCACCTCTGGTTCGGCTGAACAGAAGCAGCCTACCCCTCCCGAAGCAGGACAAGGTCCCGGCACCACTCTGCCCTTGGTCAGGCACACTGCAGCCAGGATTCCTGATCTGATCTGCCTCTGGTTCAGCTGAACAGAAACAGCCCACTCCTCCCGAAGCAGGACAAGGTCCTGGCGCCACTCTGCCCTTGATTGGGCACACTGCGGCCAGGATTTCTGAGCCAAACTGCCTCTGATTAGAGCTACAAAAAGTTGGACTGCCAAATTTTTAGGCTTTGTGACTGTTGTACTGTATTCAAAAAACAGAGCTTAGGAGGGAGTTTTTGGCCCTCCCCCATGGCTTATTTAATACATGTTAGCCCCTCCTTCTCCTCAACACCTCTGACACTATTGGTTGTGTTGATTTCCCACTCACAAATCAGCTACCCTGCAACTACTCTGTTGTTGGATTCTCTCCAGTACTTTTCTTTTCACTGTTGGTGTTGTGCCACACTAATACGTGTCTAAACTACTGCAGCCCAATATTAGTGCTACAGTCTTGCTCGGAATATTAAGGCCCCTGACTATTTCACACTCATACATGATGGCACCTCTAAAAATGGGGCTACTAGCTCTACTCATCACCTATGTAGTACTGGAGGGGGGCTTCACAAATACTAGACCCAAGACAAACCCTTTATCCCAGGATCAGATGATCAGGTTTCACCCCCACACTGGATTTAAATCAAGAGGTACACTGATTGAATCCTGCCTTAGACTTGACGTCAGAATCCCACCCAAAATATACAAACCACCTGTACCTCACAGAATCCTTATAGCTGCCTTACTTTGCAGCTGTACTGTTGGGGATGTACCTTACACTATGCCTCACAGAGCAAAAACAAACAGGCTAAAATGGATATACTGGGCTTGCATACTACGTAAGTTGCTACTAATATTGCTTCTGATCTCTGGGGATGTCCACCCTAACCCAGGGCCAGTTTCTGCCAGTCCACATAAGAGGGTAGGCCGCCTCAAGCTAGTCTCATTAAACATTCACAGTTTCCTTAGCAAACTACTGCAGTTCCAGGCCTGGGTGGAGCAACCTAAACCAGATATAATAGTCCTTTCTGAAACGTGGCTCTCACCCAAGATCAATGATACCATCATTGCCCTGGACAACTACACAGTGTTCCGGCAGGACAGATTGACTAAGCAGGGCAGAGGATGCTTAGTATACCTGAAAAGTGAGATAAATGCTCAAATACTGCCTTGTAGCTTTCACACCAAGGAGGCACAAATACTAAGCCTAAAGCTCACCCTGGGCAAACAAAACAAAGTGCTACTACTGTCCACTGTGTATATACCTTCGGCACCCATAAAACAGGTATCCAGCAAGTGCTAAGCAATCTGGAACAGGTAAGGCACAACTGGGAGCATATTATTGTTGGTGATTTCAACACCAATTGACTATCCCTAGACACCCTTGCAGTTTGTGATCAGGTATCCGGTCTCCACCTCCCTCAACTGGTCTTACAAGCTACCAGATTTAATTACAAAACTGGCACAAGTACACTAATTGACTGGCTCCTTACAAGCTGCCCAGAACACATCTCTGAGGTCACTGTCCTTCCAGACACCCTCAGTGATCACTCTCCAGTAATGTGCACATGGTTGAATAAGAACATTGCTAGTGCTTCCCGGGTCTCGAGAAATCGCTCCCTGAGACCTGGGCAACTGGACTACGTTCGACAATATCTGAAGCTTGTGGATTGATCACCACTAGATAGAGCTGAGGATGGCAACCAAACCCTCAATTTCTTCACCACAATGTTTAACAAGACCTGTGACATCTCTGCCTTCTATAAAACAAAAAAAACTAGAGGGGCTGTTAACCCATGGCTCAGAGGCTCCCTCCTTGTGCTCATGCGAGAAAGGGATAATCTCTAGCATAAGGCCAAAGCAACGTGCAAATTGGCAGATCTCATGGCTTGTAAGTCTGCCAGAAACAATTGTACAGAACTTATACGGCAGGCTAAGGCAACCTACTACAACAATCTTCTAAAAAGGAGTTGAGGCAACAGGAAGAAGTTCTGGGACTCAGTAAAATCACTCACAGGGAAATCCTCTAAAGCTGAACCAGGGCTTATAATCACTGACACTCAAAAGCCTGGTGACATAGCCAACGCTTTTAATCTGGCTTTCACTGATCTAAGCTCGATACTCCCCAGCAACTACCTGACCCCTCAACTCTTGATCATAACCCAACCACCCCCTCGACTCATATGGCCAAGAGCAACACACCCCTCTTCTACTTCAAACTGATTACCAGATCTGACACTACCAAATATGTTAAGCACGTACTAGGAAAGACAAGGATGGGGAGAGACCTTATTGACATGAAGCTGGTGGCACTTGCGCTAAACGAGCTGATGGATCCACTCACTAAAGTTTTCAATGCCTCACTAAGGTCAGGAGTGTTCTCTGACAGGTGGAAGGAGGTGTATGTCACCCCTGTCCTCAAAACAGGGGATGCCACCAATCTGTCTAACTACAGGCCCATCTCCATTCTTCCCCACTTGTCTAAAGCCCTTGAATGAATGGTCTCCGACCAGCTCAAGGACTTCCTTTTGAAATGCAACCTCCTTTGTGCCCAGCAACATGGGTTCCATAAAGACCATTCCACAATCACTGCTCTGGTTGACTACCTCCAAAATCTACATTGCCTTTGATGATGGACTGGCTGTGGGGTCCATCTTTATTGACCTCACAAAGGCATTTGATACAGTCAACCATCAGCTCCTCCTGCAATACCTACTCATTATAGGCCTGTCCACAGACACAGTTGCATGGTTCAGGAGCTACCTCTTGAGCCGGACTCAATGTGTCAAAATAAAAGACACTATCTGAGCCAAGAGAGGTGAGCCTTGGAGTCCCACAAGGCTCAATACTGGGGCCACTCCTCTTCAGCCTCTTCATTAACCCCCTGCCCGCAATCTGCCCAGTGCACATCGTGTTATAAGCTGCTGATGCGGTCATCTCCAAAAGTGGCAAAAACCTACCCTCTATCACCCACGAACTTGAAGCAAATTTTCACCAACTCAAGGCATAGTTCTCTAATAATAAACTAATGCTCAATTGTAAAAAAAAACTAAGAGCATGTTTTTTACGGTCCCACAGAACCAAAAGAAATTTGGGAAACTGCAGGTACAGAGTAGCAAGAGGACTATATTGGAGCAGGTAGACACATTCAGATATCTCAGGGTTCACTTAGATACTGCCCTTTCATTCACAACTCATGTTGACCATGTAGTCAAAACAGCCAAAGCAAAACTAGGTGTTCTATATCGATACCGACACTACTTGCCGTCTGAGGCCCTAAAGCTGGTCACAAGCAGCACAGTGCTATCTACCATCGACTATGACCTAGTAATTTACGGCGCTGGCACTGAAACAGCCCTCAAAGGGGTAAAAAAAACATTCTCAATAAAGCATATAGGCTGGTCCTGGGAGCAGACCATTTGACTCACACTTTTTTTTTTGTACACTTTATTTCTTATGCCTCCACCAAGGGAAACTCTCTCCAGCAACTTCCTTTGTCCAGTCTCTGCCAACCACTGTGAAGCTCACTCCTGTAACGCCTCTCCCCAACCCAGGTGAAACCCCTAGATCTGAACCCCCGTGGGGAAGGATCACCCTATCTGCCCAGGGTGCTCTATCTACAGTATAGAATACCGGATCGGGGAGCCACTGGTAGGAGCAAGGAGAGAGCAACCAGCATTGGGAGTGTGGCCCGGGAGGAAGCGCCTTCGCCTATCCCCTCAGGGAGGTGGCTTATCCTTGCTCACCCCATGGAGTTCGGATGCACAATGGTGGCTGAGCACAATGTGCCACCGCCTACCGAACTCCACCCCCTTGCTATGGTGGCATCGCTATGCACTATCCTGGCCACTGCCAGGTGCCGCTATGGAGTGGTGTGTCCCTACAGTCCTCCCCAGGGAAGAGAGAGCTGTCCTGCGGATGCTCGATCTCTTCCCTTGCTTGTTGACCCCCAGCTCCCCGGGCTCGTTCCCGAACCCGGGTCGCCGGCGTGTCACGAGGTGTGGCATCCAGCGCCTCAACCCTCAGCGCCACCAGGCTGGCCTGTTTGACTCACAGTTGTGATCTTTATAAGGCAACTGGTTGGCTACCCCTTCATCTCAGGGCCCAATACCAGGCCTGCCTTCTGGCTAAGAAAGCCTTGCTGAGGCAGGCATCTGAAACCACCTCTTGTCTATTCAAACTAAATAAACCAACTGTCAGTACATGAATAGCATCGAAGGGTGGGTTGGTGGTACCCCTGAAGTATACCTCAATTGCCTAGAGAGCTCTCTCTTATAGAGGACCCAAGTGGGTAAATGATCTCCCCCCCCCGACCTTCCTGAATGTAGCAAGCTCAGTTCCTTCAAAGCTGGATTCAGAGCCTTCCTAGCTCTCGCCTGTATTTGTGAGTGCCCCAACAAAAACTAACCATTAAACATACATACTCAGATTGTGCCCTGCCTACTATGACTCTAGCACTTGAATTGTCTCTAAACAACTCCTCTCACCCATCATTCCTATAACTACTATTTACTTATCCCCCCTCCACTCACCGCCATCACCACCCCATGCCCAGTCCTCTCCCCTCTACCCCACCCCCAACCCCCTGCTTACTATCTCCCTCACCCTATCCATCCCCACCTAAACCACTCCTCCCTTTCACTTCCTATCCCCTAGTCCGCACCATGGACCCTCCTATCTTAACGACAAAGCCCCATTAGGCTGCCACACCCTACACCCTGCTTACTAGCTCCCTCACCCTATCCACCCCCCACCTAACCACTCCCTCCCACTCTCATTTCCTACCCACCTCGACCCTTTCTCCCCCTAGTCCACACCATGGATCCTCCTGTCCTAATGACAAAGCTCCCTTAGGGTGCCACTCATGCTCTGCATCAACAAAAATCTCTTTCTGGTGGCCTTACCTCTCTCATGCACTAGCTACCCGAAATGCTTCTCTTGACCTGTGCAGATTTCTGAACGAACTGTTTTTCATGTATAACTGACGTTGAAGTTCTCACTTTAAATTTCATGACTAATCTGTAACCTAATTGGAAATTGACTGTTAAGAACATGACTTCCTTTTTTATGTATGCTATAAAACCCTCTTTGTTTGCTATATAGCCTTGTAATCATGACATTGTTGCACACAAATGTCTCTGTTTGTATACTGCTGTACTGTTAATCTCTGTTTCTGTACTTTGTTTTGACTTGGAGCCTTTGTAAACGAGCCCTTGACTCAAAGGTATTAATCTCAAAGTGAAATAAATAAATAAATACATAAATAATGCCACTATAGAGGAAACCATGGGACAGGTTAAGTGTCTGGGGAAGGTTGCAGTGCGGGGGGACTCAGACCTGTTTGAACAAACCCTAGTGGCTCTCATTTCATGTAGCCTCCCTACAGACCCTGAGACAGTACCCCCTGTTATTATGCCAGAGGGATCCCTGACAGGGGTGGAGGGTCATTCATCTACGCAGTGACCCATCTTCCCCTGGGAGTTCCCTGAAGGTGGAAGGATTTAGAGACAAGTTATTGAGACTTTTAGCTGCGAAGGAGCAGACTGTTAAGGACTTGCGGAAGGCTTTGGAAGACTCTGAGGAGGTCACCCCCATCCATTCTCCTCTGGCCTCCCTATCTTCCCCCAGGGTATCCACCATTATAGCGTCCCCCATTGTGATACCTTCTGTGCACCTGGACTCTTATCGTAGGCTCAAGCTGTTTTCAGGTGCCTTTCCTGTGGGAGAAGATGACTTAGAGACCTGGATGGACTATGCCACCCCCCTGGTCCAAGAGTGGCAGTGTTCTGAAGGGGAGAAACACAAAAGACTTATTGAAAGTTTAAGGGGCCCTGCACTGGAAGCCATCCAGTTCCTCCAGTCCACCGACACCGAGGCCTCTGCTGCTGAGTACTTATCTGCTTTAGAGGGGGTATTTGGCAGTACTGAATCAGGAGAGGATCTGATGTGGAAATTTAAGTGTGCTAAGCAGTGGGAAAATGAGAGACTGTCTGCTTTCATGACCCATGTAGAACGGGCCTTGCAAAGAGTGCATCATAAGGGGGGCATTTCAGCAAGTGAACTGAACCATGTCATATTGGAACACATCCTTAAGTCTGCCCGCTATTCGAGTGTGCTCATGCTGAAGTTAAAATTTCAAGACCGCAAAGCTGACCCACCTGAATACTGTTGGTTAATGAAGGAAATCTGGGAGGCAGAGAATGATGATGATGGTTGGAATCCATATTTGGGGGTTGCGTGAACTGCCCCAACTCCCAACAGACCTACTGAGGAAGAGGACCCTTTTGAGTCACAACAAGTCCGTGAATTATTAAAGGAATTGAAAGAACTGAAAGCCAGCTGGCAGGCTGCGGCTGAGCCTGCTAAAACTACTGGCCTTTGCCCCACCAAGACTGAACCTAGTTGTGAGATCCCACCTGTAGGTACTGAGACCAATGCCCTTGCTGCTGAACGTTGAGTTGACCCCACCCTGGTAGAAGAGATGAGGGGAACTGCGAGCTATGGTGAGGGACCTCATTTACGTCACACGACCATCTGCCCCTTGGAGGGGCCATGGGGGAGCTGAGTCTGAATCTAAGTCAAAGGAAGAGGGTAGGACTCCACCCCTCGACCACTACAAACCTCGTGAGGACATGACCCGTCCTGCTGACTTCAGAGCCAAGGTGTTTTGTTACCAGTGTGGAGAAGATGGACACACCCTTCGAGTTTGCAGTGCTCCAGAAGATCTATGGCAGGACACTACGAAGCTACTCAACCAGGTCCGGCACAGCAATATTTAGCCCCAACCAGCCCCATCATGAAAATCCTTTTCCTCTAAAACTGCTGTGGGCCAGTCCACCAAACCGGCATCCCCAGATTGGTTCGAGATGGTGGGTCCCTCAATGGAGACAACAGTAACTGTTAATAGCATTTCAACTCGAGCTGTGCTGGACAGTATCTCACAGGTCACTATTGTGTTCAAAGACTGGTACGACCAATACTTGTCTGATCTCCCACTCCTACCCCTTGAAGGACTTCATGTGTGGGGGTTGAGTAACAAATCCTACCCTTACCAGGCCAGCTAGCTCAGCTTTGTCAAGAGAAACAAGCAAAAAGGACTTGGCGGGCTTTACACATCCCTGCCATGATGCGCAGAGTGTATGACTTACAGATGCAAGCCAAAGAGGCTTAGAAGGATGAGCTGGTGAGAGTAGTGTGGAAGAAAGATCAGAGTCACTTGTATTGTCACCCAATGCTCAGTGTACCATAAGTGGCGAGATATGGATCAAGAAAGATGTTAAGTACAAGATTCTCATGCTGGATGCCCGGAGGAGAGGAAACTGCCTGAGGGACTATTGGTTAAGCTTAGCATCCTGCCTGCCCGAGCTCATGCCTATGCTCGGTGGGCAATGGTGCAAATCCAAAACATGTCGGACTGGGATATCAGAGTCAATTGAGGCTGCACCCTAGTCTGTGTATTGTGCAGATACCGCTGTGCTGCCTAGCAAGAAATGCAGAGGAGAGGATGACGAGGTAACTCCTGATTTGTTTGACTTTGGGGGAAACCCATTCTTGAAAAGTGGAGAGCAAAGGTCAACCGAAAACTGGCCCAGCGAAGCAAGGTATTTTCTTTGAAAGAATGAAATGTTGGATGCATCACTGGAGCAGAGCATTACATCAGACTTCATGATGAGAGGTCTTTCCATGACAGGTCTTGCCTATTGGCACCAGCACACGTCGACGATGTTGGACGCCATCTCCAGGAGATGCTAGCAGCTGGAATTATACAGGAATCTTGTAGTCCATATGTTTCTCCTATTGTGGTAGTCTGAGAAAAGAATGGCTTGGTGAGGATGTGTGTGGACTACTGGACTCTGAATTGAAGAACTATACCTGACCAATATACCATGCCACACATCCAGGATGCTCTTGACTGCCTTAATGGAAGCCAGTGGTTCTCTGTGCTAGACCTCTGGAATGAGTATTACCAGATTCACTGGCACCCAAAGACAGAGAAAAAACGGCTTTCATTTGTCCTCTGGGTTTTTATGAATTTCTACGCATGCTGGCCCAAGGCATATTAGGAGCACCCGCCACTTTTCACAGGTTAATGGAGTGAACTGGGGGCGACATGAATCTACTAGAATGCCTTGTTTACCTGGACAATGTCATTGTGTTTGGCATGACCCTAGAAGAGCATGAGACCCGCTTAAGGTTCTAGACCGGTTGGAGGACTTTGGTTTAAAACTATCCATCGACAAGTGCCAGTTTTTCCAGCAATCTATAAAATACGTCGGTCACATTGTGTCCTCTTAGGGAATTCAAACAGATCCAAACAAAGTAGAAGCTTTGACCACCTGGCCACAGCCAAACAATGTTAAAGAACTGCAAAGATTCTTGGGGTTCTGCGGAAATTATCGCCGATTTGTAAAAGATTATACCAAAGTCATACGCCCTTTGCTTAATTTGACTCAAGTGTATCCGCCAACAAACTGAAAATACAAAAAAAGTGCTGTCAAATAGGAAGAAAAGGTCTATTTCAAAACAAATTAACTTTTCAGAACAAGGTGGACTCAAAAGTGTGAGATTACCTTTTTATGTTTGCTTGCACGCTTGTGCAAGAAACATATTGCCACCATACGAATTTTCGTAGGTGTGCCACTCAGCTTTCAATGCCCTGCTCCCTTTTGCAGGCACTGTCTCACCGCACCAATACATGTGAGAGCTGTCTATGACAGCAGTTCAGATGCAGTGCCGTACAGCTGAAATTGAAAAACCGCTGCAATCAGCGGTGGTAACGTGTAGGCAATTTGCATACTGCTGTCGTCGGCAGTATGCAAATTGCTACTATCTACATCTGAACTGTCTGTCATGGAGCAGTTCTTCCCTCCACTGGAACACCTACTAGCACGCTGGGAGCCCACCCCAGCGTGCTCATGCACTTCCGCCACCCGCACACCGTATGGCCGACAAGGGTGCTCAATCTCCCATCGGCGCCACTGCCCCCCCAAAACTGACCTCCAGGTGCCAAGCTGGGAGCCCACCCCAGCGTGGCAACAGTCCGACGTCCATGTGGCCAACGGGGGTGCCCAATCTCCTGTCAGCTCCACTGGCCCCCCCAAACAACCTTCCAACTGCCACGCTGGAAGCCCACCTCAGCGTGGCAACAGTACGCCATCCGTATGGGCAACGGGAGTGCCCAATCCCCCGTCGGCTCCACTGGCCCCCCAAACAACTTTCCAGATGCCATGCTGGGAGCCCACCCCAGGGTAGCAAAAAAAAAAAAAAAGAAGACTGGACTCAAATTCTGAGTGGGTGAAAGTGTCTGAACAATCTGTTAAAGCTCTTTGCCAGAAGCTTGATAAAGTTGAACATCCCTCCTTTGAAACTGTTTTTTTTTCCAATTGTTTAACCAGGAGAGACACACTAAGCTGAAAGCTTGTTTACAGGTGCGACCTGGGAGCACAGGGAACTTAAGTGACTTGCTCAGGGTCACACAGTATGCAAGTGGGGGCTGTGGGATTCAAACACAGGTCTCCAGATTTGCAGCTCAGAGCCTTAAACCACTGCACTTTACTGCCTCCCTGATTGCCTGGTGGATTGTTTGGGCCCTCCTGACACTTGTGTTCCTGTGGCCTATTGCCATTTTGCAGCACTGGATCTCAGTACTCTGCCTCGATTTACTCCTGACAATATTCAGTGGGCTCAATCCCAAGATCCTATGATTAAGCCTGTGTTGGATGCCATTTATGTTGGAAAAAATGTGTCCAAGCATCGTTCCCAAGATCAAAGAACTGCTCTGCTGTTCAGAGAAGGGCCAAGGTTGAAGTTGCACAACCAACTGCTCTACAGAGAGACTACAAATGGAGAAGGTCAAGTTGCCAAACAACAGTTAGTATTGCCTACTGCTTTCAAACATATGGTTTTAGGTGCCCTCCATGATCAGATGGGACATCTGGGTAGTGACAAAACTTTAGATTTAGCCTGTGCCTGTTTCTACTAGCCTAAAATAGGAACTGACATTGAGATGCACATCAGAACTTGTAGTCGCTGCCTGCAGAAGAAAGCTCAGCCCCAGAGGGCTGCACCCTTAGTTAACATCTCCACCAGTGCACCCATGAAGCTTGTGTGTATTGATTTCTTGTGTTTAGAACCAGATCAAAACAATATCGGTAATGTGCTGGTAGTGACTGATCATTTTACTCGCTACGCCCAGGCCTATCCAACCAAGGTCCAAAAGGCATCCACCATAGCCAAAGTTTTAATAGAGAAGTTCTTTGTTCATTACGGTGCCCCCCAGAGAATTCACTCTGATCAGGGGAGCGACTTTGAAAGCCATCTGATTAAAGAGATGCTCTCCCTCTGAGGGGTGCGAAAGTCCAGAACTACCCCTTATCACCCTCAAGGGGATCCACAGTCTGAGCGATTCAATTGCACGTTACTAGACATGCTGGGCACACTTCATCCCAGAGATAAGCTGAGTTGGAGTCAGCAAATAAGCACGTTAGTTCATGCCTATAACTGCACTAGAAACAATGTAACTGGGTTCTCCCCCTACCACTTGATGTTTGGCCAAGAAGCAAGGTTACCAGTAGACATCTGCTTTGGGGTGTCCCCTGATGGAGTCAAGGCAGAGAACTACCTCCAGTATGTCCAGAAACTAAAAGCTCAGTTAAACCATGCCTACCAGTTAGCCCACACCATACCGGTCAAAAGAAATCTAGCAAACAAAGGCACGACAGATGTGTCAAGGCTCCAGAACTGCAACCTGGAGACTGAGTCTTACTAAGAAATTTAGGCTTACACAGAAAAGATAAGATGGCTGACAGGTGGCATCACACCCCATACATTGTTGTCAGCAAGCCGGAGGAACTGCCACTTTACAAAGTGCGTCCAGAGAATGACCCACGAGCTGTAAAGGCAATGCATAGAAATCATTTGTTACTAATTGGGAAAACCCTCATTAATTCTGCACCCCAAGATACTGCCCCTCCCGGGCCTGTAACCAGAGCTGCAGCCAAAAACAGACAATTACACTCTCTGCCTGTTGTTCAGAGTTCAAAGCCTGCCCCCAGCCATGCTCTCACTGAACCGGACTGCAAGTCTGAATCCGATGATAGTGAGTATGAGGCCCCTTATTATCTGTCTTATGAACTGAGCCAATTGTTTCAAGGAAACCCCCTGTGTAATATGGGAGATGAGGCTGGACCTTCAGGACTGCCTAATCCTCCGGCCTTCTTCACTACCCCTATGCCCCCTGAAAGCGAGGTGCAAAGTGTGACTTTTGATATAGTTGACTCCTTGTGTCTTGTGGAACTAACTGAGCCTCAAGAGGCAAATTCTGACCATGAGAGCACAACTGGTGACATATCAGACAGATCTGAACTGTTTGTAACTAATGATTACAACAGTATTATGGACAATGATGTTAATGAAGGTGATAATGTTAATGATACTTCATAATAATAATTTTAGCGCAATTCTAAAAATCTAAGCACTGTACATACTTAAAACATCGTAAAACAAACAGTTCAATTAAAACTTCTACAAAATAATTGAAATACTTCAATTAAATTATCCCAGAATCCATATAAAATACTAAGTGCTAAATGTCTGCTTAAACAAATGTGTTTTCAAGCCTGATTTAAAGCTATTGACAGTATTAGTAATGTGTTATGTGATTTAAATTTCATGGAATTTCCTCTCAATGACAAACCTGGAATTCAAAGCAAGTTAATAAAAGTGTTTCTGCTGAGTCAGAACTAACAAAGCAAGCAAATGAAAGTGTTCCTATTTCAGAACAGCCAGCCAGTGCAGAGGTACTCATTTCATCAGAAGCTGACTTACTGATGGACAATGAGCCGGGACTGATCAACCCAAATATTGAAAGGACTGAACCTGTGCCTGCCCCTCTCAGAAAATCTGGAAGCACCAAAAAGCCTGTAGTGTGCCTTAGTTATGACTCCCCAAGAAGGCCTGTAGACCTTTCAATGAATGTAGTTCACAAAGGGGTGTATATTTCTGAGAACTCTCTTCCAAAACCGGGTTACTCTGCAACCTCTAAGTTAATAGTTAAGCCCTCCAATCAGCATACTAATGCCCTTGTCCAGTGCAGCCCAAGTTTAGCTGATAGGGTCAGGCCTCAAGTCTTGTGGGTTAGTGTGCAAAAGGTAGTACAAACAAGGGTTGTATGAACAATGTGTTTAACTACATGAAACCGTTCATGAAAAGTAATGTGTTCTTATGAAGTACTCATTGCCAAATGCAAAAGGATAGTAATACTGTTGTTATAGCTAGTTTATTTTCACTGATGCATCAGAATTTATTTTATGGTATACCAATGAAACATGCATGTAGTTAAGTATAGTGTTTTCATATAGAATTGTATTATATGTAGACTTGATGCGGGGACCAAGTTTTTCCAGGCAGGGAAGAGTGTAACCGCCCACACATTTGGGGTTTACCTGATGTCTTCCTGAGCTTCTTAAATGGCCACTGTCAGGCTAGTGTTCTGCCTCAGTGTGATTCTGTTTATTTGTGTGAGAGTGGCATGCTGAGCCTCCGCACCTGTCTCTTTAAGATACTAGCTAATCTGTGTTAAGTGAATGATCCAAGCTGGGTCCAAGTGACTTAGGTCTTGTGACTGGCCAGACACCGCTCTGTTTTACTCCACTCTGCAGTCGAAACTTGCGCAGAGAGAGCCAATGTAGGAAAGAACAGTTGCGTAAGAACTTACTGTAACAGTAGATCTTCGAGAGAATCTCTTGCAGCAGCTAACACATATAGGACTGTAGCCAGCCAGCGACAGGACCCCATGCCAAACTTCTTTCCAGCAGTACCAATCAGAGACCGCTCCCCGACGTCCCACAAGGTATAAATTATGGCGGTCCTCAGCGTGCCCAGTTCTTGCACCGCCGGAGACACAGGCAGTCGAATCACCTGAAACCATTCAGGAAAACGATGGGCAACTTCTCGTCCAGCAGATAGGCAGTATGGTGCTAGACGCATGCAGCAGGAGACCTCCAGGGGGAAGGAGGGTGGGAAGTATACTTGCTGCAAGAGCTTCTTTTGAAGATCTACTGTTACGGTAAGTTCTTACGTAATTGTACTATCTTACTTCGAGAGATAGCTCTTGCAGTAGGTAACACATACAGGACTGACTCCCAAGCAGTATAAGCCGAAGACAACTCTTTAGGTGGTAGGAGAGGCAAAAGGAAGGAGGAGAGCCCTTAAGAGATCAGACCCTGCAGGACTGCCATACCGAAGCCAGCTCTGCGTCTTGAGGCAATGTCCAGACTGTAGTGTCTGATGAAGGTGTGGACTGTGTGCCATGTGGCTGCTGCACAAATAGCTGAAGCATGGAGACCTTTTTGAGGGCTGCGAAAGAGGCAGCAACGCCCCTCGTGGAATGACCCCTTACCGGACCTGATGGGGGTTTGTCATGCTTCTGGTAACAGAAAGTGATGCAATGCACCAGCCACTTAGAGAGTCTGTTTCAATACAGGGCTATCCAAAGACCGTAGAGCAAAGGATACAAACAACTGGTCAGATTTTCTGATCCCCCTGGTTCTGGATAAATAATTTCGCAATGTGCGATGAACATCCAAGGTATGGAGAAGTGCCTCTCCCCAACTGGAGTGGTTAGGGTAGTAGATGGGTAGTTGGACAACTTGGTTCAACATCATTTCTGAAACAACTTTTGCAAGAAACTTAGGATTGGTACGCAAAGCTACCATCTTTGTGGAACACTAAATAAGGCTCCTTACACATCAGGGCCTGGAGCTCGGAAATCCTTCGCGCAGAAGTAACAGCAACTAAAAACAAAATTTTCCCGGAAAGGAAACGTAGCTCGCAATCCACGGCAGGTTCAAATGGGGGAAGGGTCAGCTTCTCCAAAACAAACAGAAGATTCCAAAGAAGAACAGGATCCTGAATAGGGGGCTTTATGTGGAGTATTCCTCTGAGAAAGGTGTGGGTCACCTCCAACTGAGCCACCGTTCTGCCCTGAACGGGGTGTGATAGGCAGAAAGAGCAGCCAGGTGTACCTTTATGGAGGAGTAACTCAACCCTGATTTCGACAGGGATAACAGGTATTCTATCATGCTGTTAACCAGACAGGCTAGGGGATCCAGATGGCGTGCCGTGCGCCCAAAGACAGAACCTCTTCCACTTCATGGTAGATGTAGCTCTCATGGTGGGTTTTCTAGCCTCCATCAGGACTTCACGACCTTGTCCAAAACTCCGAAACAAAGTTTGATTAGGTCTTCAGGAGCCATGCGTGAAGATGCAAGGATCGCAAGTTCAGATGAACCAAGGTCTCGTTGTCCTGAGACAGTGAGTGAGTGAGTGCTCAGTGGAAGTGAGACTGGTAGTTCCACTGCCAATTGCAGCAATAGTGGTAACTCAAATTTGATGGGGTCACAGCGGGGCTATCAGGATCATTATTGCCCCCTCCATCTGCGCCTTGAGGAGAACTCTGAAGGAGCAGAAAAGGAGGAAAGGCATACAGGAACCTCCTCTTCCAGGGGAGGGACAACGCATCTTGCCAGAAAGCACCAGGCTCAGGATCTAGCGAGCAAAAACTGGGCAGTTTCATGTTGGTGGAAGAAGAGAAAAGGTCCAGTTCTGGTGTCCCCTATGCGGCGAATGGGTCGTCGACCACTGACTGGAGAATCGACCGTGCGATAGCCCTCGCCTGTTCTGCTGAGGTGTCTGCGAGTGTGTTTTGAACACCGGGGACATGGACCGCTGAGATAGTAATCTGGCAGGCTATGGCCCAATCCCTCACTCTCATAGCTTCCATGCAGAGGGGATACAAGTGTGTGCCTCCTTGCTTCTTGAGGTACAAAACCACTGACGTGTTGTCCATCTGAATGAGGAGGTGTCCTGGCTTGAGCACTGTGTCCAAGGCTTGGACAGCTTATAGAACGGCTCTCATCTCTAGTACATTGATATGGAGGGACTCCTCGGTTGAGGACCAGGATCCCTGGATCTTGTGAATGCCTAGGTGCGCACCCCATCCCGAGATTGAAGCATCTGTGGTAAGGACCTGGTTGGGAACTTCTCTCTGAAAGGGAGTCCCTTCCCGCAGGGCAGGTGACATCATCCACCAGCATAGTTCCGAGCGAACTGGTCCTGTGATGGAGACTGGCAGGTCCAGGTCGTCCTAACTCTGGTCCCATTGGACCCAAAGGGTCCACTGGATTGTCCTCATCTGAAGTCTCGCAAAAGGGACTGTGATGATGGATGCCACCATGTGACCCAGCAACCAGACCAGAAGCCTGGCAGGCATGATGGAGGCTGAATAAATCTGCCTGGCTAGAGCCCGAATGCGGTCTGCCCTGTCCTGCAGCAGAAAAGCCCCTCCTTTGACAGTGTCTAGAAGGGCCCCATGAATGGCAGGAGCTGTGAGAGGATCATGGATGACTTTGCTGAGTTGATGGTGATCCCCAGGCTCTGAAAGAGAGTGCAAGTATCCTGAATGGCACTCTGAAGGCGTTTCCTGGACTGGGTCAAGAGGAACCAATCATCCAAGTATGAAAATGGATAGTGTGCCCTCCTTCAAAGCACTGCGGCCACTGCCGCCAGGCACTTCGTGAACACCCTCAAAGCCGATGAGAGGCCGAAGGTCAACGCCCTTAACTGGAAATGCCTGCCCTGGAAAGCGAACCGTAGGTGTTTCCTGTGACATTTGGCTATCAGGATGTGGAGGTAGGTGTCCTGCATATCCAGAGATGCTAACCAGTCTCCCTGACAAACCATGGGGAGCAGGCTCTGAACAGTAGCCATCCTGAACCTTTTGTACTCGACCGACCGATTGAGGTCGCTGAGGTCGAGGGCGGGCCTCAAGTCTCCTGATTTCTTCGAGACCAGGAAGAAATGAGAATAGAACCCTATTCCCCTCTCACTCAGCCATGAAAATGAGACCTTTAAAACTGTCTCTGTTTCGGGCCAGTACATGGACTGCACGGTGTGGACAGCCTTACCTGTAACTTGTTGATAATCTTCTCCATATCCTCACTGAAGAGGACTGAGCCTCTGAAGGATGCGTCTAGGATGTTAGACTGGGCATCCTGAGTGAACCCAGACACACAGAGCCAGGAATGGTGCTGTAAACAAATGCCCGTGGCAGCTGCCCTTGCCACCGTGTCTGCAGAGTCATAGGCAGATTGCAGCACATGCATGCCTATGTCTGACCCGGTCTGTAATAGCTTGGTGAGTTCTGCCTTTTGGGGGCAGACAGGCACACCCTGCAAGATGTCTATTCTTTTTTTCCCAAAGGGGCATGCTCCTTGGGTGCCCTGTATAAATGGTGTGCCTTCTTAGGGATGGCCGTGGAAGATTGAGGGCATCTCCAGGTGGCCAGAGTGACATCCTCAAAGGTGTCGACCATGGGGGGAATGACTACTGGCTTAGGATCCTTCTGTCTGAGGTATTTGTCAAGCCTCATACACTCACGGTACAGATCCTCCGTGTCCCAGCCCATGTTAGCCCGAATGTGCCGCATGACCTCCATGAAAGACGGGTTGTCTGGACGTGACTTGGGTATATCCTTAGGCTCCCCAGAAGGTGGCTCCTTAAAGGACGAGATGGAAGAGTCAGACAGATGATATGAATCAGAGGAGACTAAAGGGGACCTGCGCCTCCTGCATTTGTGGGGATGCCTGCCCGAGGAACTGGAAGAACTGCGGCTCCTTGACCTGGATCTGTGGTCCTTTCTTTTGGCTACCCTCTTGCATGGCCTCTCGGGAGGAGGATAGGCCGATTTCCCCAATCCTCATCCACGTGGGATTGGGGGACCACATTTTCTGAGGGTGGGGGGGGCCTCTGTCCAGGTTTAGAGCTGGATCCGATGCCACTACCATAACCGGTAGAGGTTTCGGTGGGAGGATGTCAGGCTTAATAGTCTCCCACCAGTGGGAGAAAAAGATCCTTCACCTGGCTCAGGTTCAGTTTCGGGGAACCTGTAGCCGGTTCTGACGATGGACTGGGGATGCTGGTACCGACGTCGGTCTAGGCCAGCCTCGGTGTATGCACTGGAGGTGACAACAGGGTATTGGGACCGTCGTTGGGCACAAAAGCAACTCCGTGAGGAGGCATCCGGTGTGTCATCCACCCTGATGTCTGATGGGGGAGGGATGCCGGGGGTGATGGAGATCTAGCTGGTGGCAGCAGCGTTTGGAAGTCCTTGGGGCACCATACACAGACTGTCAGTGAGAGTCTGACATGGACTTAGAAGGTTTTTCAGAGTGGTGCCTATCCGACAGCAGAATAGGACATTTCTCCACCAATTCTGAGGCCTGTTTAGGTGGGAGGGAAGAGGACCTCCCTGCCATCTGGCTTGAGGACTTAGCCTTCTTCCGGGAGTCAGCACCACATACAGAGGCTGACCGGGAGGCAGGATGGACCTTACCTGGGTCAGACGGCCGGCCTGAAGTCAGAGTTGGAGGCTGAATCTTAATTGGCTGAAGTGTCACACCAGGGGACCCTTAAGGCTCTTTCCTTCAGGTCTAAACTGCCAGAGATGGCCGGGGCTTTGACTGCTGTGAGACGGAAGTCATGACCTGACGACTTGAATCTCGAGGCAATAAGAGATCTGGAGGATCGCAACCTGGAGTGGGACCTCTCCCTTTATTTTTCCTTCTCCTTGCGCTTCTCCTGTGACTTTTGGGAGCAATGTTTCTCGGAGCTCTTATGAGGATGGTGGGAAGATTCCCTTTCAGAGGAGAAGCCCCTCTGCATGGCTGCCAACTGCTGCTGTGCAAGAAAGGCCTGGAGGGACTTCTGACGATGGATCAGAGTACGGCTATTAAAGGCCTGGCAGTGGGAGCAGGACTGGGTGTCGTGGTCTGGGACTAGGCACAACAAGCAGGCCGCATGGCCGTCCTTGGCGGGGATCTGTTCCCCACAGGCACACTTGTTCGTGTGCCTCGGCGAGGGAGAAGGCATGTGGGAACAATCAATGAATAAAGCAAAAAAGGTGACTTGAATATTTCAAAAAAGTGAAAAAAGCGGTCGAACTGGCGTGAGTCAGGCCGTGAAGCCGATGAGCACACGTCGATGGTGGGAAAAGAACTGGGGCACGCTGCCTCTTATACCACGTAGAACATCGGGCGGGTTGACATCAGGGGCAGTCCCCGCTTGGTACTGCTGGAAAGAAGTTTACCATGGGGTCCTGTCGCTGGCTAGCTACAGTTCTATATGTGTTACCTGCTGTAAGAGCTATCTCTCGAAGAAAGATCTATGCTCATTTGCTGTTGTGTACTGTTATATTTGATGGGGAGATGTTTATTTAACCTGCTTTCTTTGCAGCTCGTTTATCCAAATGGAATCCACCATGTTAGGTCTGGGACTTCCAGTAATTGGACCAATAGAACATAGGGACCTAAAATGGATCCGAATCCCAGTGTTCTGTAGGAAGACAAATCTGTAGTTTTGTAGTTTTTAGGTTGGCACCAATTTAACCTGGAGGTGGAGCCCTAACTGTAACTGACAGCTTCCTCAGCCAACCTGTATTCTGGACTAGAGTTGCAGTTTGGTGTGTGAACAGCACGAGCCTTCGAGCAGCTGCTCCTTGAAGGAACGTAGGGAAATCATCGAGAAGAGGCCCAACTTGCCTTTCTGCCACTTTTCTCCTGCACTGAACTGCCTATAGCAGAGGTCAGAACTCTTCCGATTGAAGTGGAACTGTGGCAGAAGACAGAGAGAAGTATTACCAGTGCTACCTGTGATTTGGACGGAAGACTTGCTCCTGTGAAGCAATTGGCTTACCTTGTGTGCGAGACATGCTTGGATCGAAAGGTTTGCTCAGTTAAGCTGCTTAATTGCAACCGGACTACATCCGAACTGTCTAGTGAAACAGCTACTTATTTTGAATGTGTTACATGGGTTGAGACCTGCTTGTCCACGGCCAGACCTGTTATGCCAGCTGGAGGCTTCACCAGCAGAATACTACAAACTTTGCCAGGCTGCTCATCCTGCCTGGGCCTCGCCAATTCGGCCCAGGCTGCATCTCTTGCACCAGAGACTATTTTGGCGACAGACCAGCTTCGGGGATCCAGCCGCTGCGCAACAACATCACGCAGGTTGTGGCCACCTGGATGAAAGGCCGTGAAGAGGAGGTACGTTGTGTGGGCCCTGCTTCCCCTTGCCCATTGGTAACCACCATGAGGTCTCCATATCGCCTACATTCCAGCAGAAACCTGGTAGCGTGAGTACAATCAGGGTAGCTTCCTGTACCAAATATTTAAATCATCTGTTGTACCATCTAATTGCTTCTATTTGTTGGGGTTTGCAAGAAACTGAGCCATCCGGCTTGGATTACAAATAATCATGTTTTTTTTCCCCCATATACATTTTTTGCTTTTTCCGTTTTTCTCCTATTCCCCCCGGGGCCCTGGCACACGGCTGTATGTGCGCGTGGAGGTCCGCACGCACACCGGAAGCCAGCTCAGCCCCTTCCTCCCACCCTATGTGCCCCCCCCAACTGCCTGCATACCCCACCAGACCTCCACCCGGTGGGGACAAGACTACGGGAGGGGCGACAACCCACCCCTACCACCTCTGGGAGAGGAGAGCAGCCAGACGGCTCGCTCAATCCTGCTCCTCCCACCCACCCCCATTCCGGCACCCCGACAACCAGAGGTCGTTCCTGAATCTGGGTCACCAGCACAGTGCGAGGTAAGGTGTTCACAGCCTCAACCCTCAGCGCCACCGGGCCTGCCTCATCTGGTTGTTTTGCATGTTAACTGATCTTTCTTCCCACCAAGGGCCCAACATCAGCAGCAATGCTTCTGGCTGGACAGACTTTCCATCCTGGGTACTCAGTGTTGTGTGACTGTCAGTTTGGGACAAAAAGTACATGCCAAATCAGATTGCAAATCATTTGACTAGATTTACACCCTTTCCTTGTTCACTGCCCCTAAATAAACCTGATTGCCTTTTTCAAGTTTAAACTGGCTAGTGTGCATATTATTAGTTGGGTCACAATGTTAGAAGTGTACAACTCTATTGCTAACCTTACTCTACAGGGGGTCTCCAGGGAAGCTGCTGCAAGTCCAACCCTGGTGGTAAGTGTGAAGGGTGTGTGCATACTATTACTATTTCATACTGTGAATTTACTGCTGCATTGGGTACTGGGCCACTAGGAGGGTTGGTGGGGGGTTTAGCTTCCCAGAGGGCTACAGCAGAACTGGTAAGCATCCCCAATACCATTACTCTGGGTGGAGGCACCTTATTATTGAATCTAGGCCCCTCAACCTGTGTTTAGCCATACAGACAGGGGTAGTAGCCCTTGGAGTAGCGCCACCTAGGGGTTACACTGATATATAGAGTACTACACTACAGGTCATCAAGTATTTAAGAGTTTCTCTTATATTATTTATGATTTCTCAAGTTTTTTCTTTCTAAGATAGAATGTTGACTGATATTTGAAGCAGAATTTTATGCCATTCATGAATAATGTGATAACTGTTGTCGCTCCACAGATTTTTTCACCCTGACCTTCTTCTAAATCTTCCTCTATCCTGGAGGCTTTCTTGAGACACTGCTGATCGCTGGACTGGTGGCAAGATCTCAGCCTACCAAGACTCCTCTGACTTTTACGCTAAGTAATCCATTAGTTCATGGTTAACATGGCAATATGTCTCTAAATTAATTTAATGAATTCATTTACATAATGATACAAATGTATTTAACCATGAATGGGCAACCTGTTGTAAATAATGTTATTTTTATATTTCTGTTGCTTTACGTAAATATAGCTAAACTACTATCAGTTGCTTTGCTAATTGGGTTTCATGGTATTTAAATGTGTTGTTTCTCCTCACATCCATGTCCCCTGACGAAGGGATTGTTTTCCCAAAGCACCGGGGCACTGGAGAGGTCTGTGCACACTCACTTTACTGTTTACTAAAGCACTTAGCAATGGTGAATTACTCGTGAGTTGTGCTGTTTGTTTAGCTCTACTGGAGTACAGGCATTCTGGAATTTTGAGTATAAAGGTACTCAGCACTCTGCCAGTCCAATTGGTATTTCTTTTCATTTCTCTTGTCAGTACCAGCTATCAAAGTGGGGGCTGCTAGAATTTTTAAAGTGGCCTTCTTTGAAGACTTGAGTATGGGCAGGAAGAAAAAATTACTTACCATAGTAATCTTGTTTCTTCCTAGTGATACTCAGGTATTCATAACTTTCTGCAGTAAGCCTTCTAGGTAGGAATGCCCGGAGACAATAGAAATGAAAATTACGTACCTACCGTAATTCTTGATCTTCACCATTCATTATTGGTGGGTGTAAGCCGGAGGCGCGCACCCGCTATGGGAGGTTTTTTGGGAGAGGAGTTGGTGCCAACGGCGCCGTCCTCAAGAGCAATGCACTACATGGTATGAGGGGCGGTCATGGGCGCTGCAGACTCCTCCTCCTCCATCCCAGTTCTGTAAGCCGTAGAGGCGACATAAGGATAAGAAAAGGAGAGCAAGGCAAGAGAGCCGAGGGATAGGTGAAGGAAAAGATATAAACTGAAAAAGGAATAAGCCGACAGAGGACAAGAAAGGGGAGAACCTACCCTAAGGGACCGCAGGTCCTCACTCCTGGGGCGGCTCCGAGGGAGGAACAGATAAGGGGGAGAAAGAAGAAGGAGAAGAAGGAGAGAGAGGGGGATGTTGTGAGGAGGGAAAAATTCAGAGTTAATTGACCTAAAGGCTTATAAGCTCAGAACCAAAGGGCAAGGGAGCAAGGATCCCATCAAACAGAAACTGGCAAAGTTGCACAGCTTGATACACAAAAGGCAGACTTTCTACACCTCCCGCCATCCCCAACCCCTTACTCAAGCTGAGAGCTCACAGATTGCCAAGGCAGATAATCTGTTAGATAAGGGAAAGGACCCCCCAGCACCTTGTTGCGTGCTAATACTGATATATGTGTGTGTGTGGGGGGGGGACGGTATTTGAAGCCCTACAGAAGGCACCCCTATGAGAAGGCGGACAAAGACAGAGTAGAAAACTTGTTCTGACTCCTCAGGAGGCAGAGGCAAAAATCAGATCACCAGCTCAAGGCAACTGAAATGCTAGAACAGAGTCTGACTAGCACAGACTGGCGAAACAGGACAAGATCCAGAGCTACCAGTGAGGTCCTAGACTGAAGGAGGAGGACTGCTTAAGGAGTGGCTTTGTTAACTGGTGATTGAGCAACATAGCCTAAGAAGGGGCCAACTAGTCACCTTCAAGGACAATCACAAAGAGTTCCCTCAGGAGAAAGACAAAGTATACTTGTTCCCCTTCCTTTCTAGATTTAAGCTACCTGTTCTGAGAGAAGAAAGAAAGACCCAAATTTTTAGGGATTTAGGTTTTAAGGCCATGGGGAGAAGGGGAAGAGGAATGAGCAGGGAGGAGGGGATGCCCAAGAAGGAGGCCCATGAGAGGAAGGTGGGCGGGATTCGGTAATGAATGGTAAAGATACAAGAGAAGATCAAGAATTACGGTAGGTATGTAATTTTCATATCTCCCCCTGTCAATCTTCACCATTCATTACTGGTGGGTGAGTACCAAGCCCCCTCGAAGTGGGAACTAGAATAACCCTGAGGGAACAAGACCCTCAGCCTCCTGCTGGTGAGAAACAAGAGGAAGAGACCCTGACCTTACTAGACAGGAAGCCTAAGACTGAGGAGAGCTAGGAGGTGTCCCCTGAAGACGAGAAGACGAAAGAAGCCCCTGCAGAAGTCTCCTAGCCCTGGGAGGAAAGAGGCGGATCCTTCAGAAAGTGGAGCGAATCAACCTACGCCGGGTCAGGGGTGACAACCTTGTTAGTCGGAGCCATGCTGTCCGCCTAATGCAGATCGCTGTCCCTGCAAGCCACTTCATTGGCATCATAGGATGCCCTTGCTTGGTGCCTTGCTAGCTGCAGGCCTATAGCAGAGAGGGCAGTGGCCTGTCTAGATTGCTGCAAATCAGGCATTGATGCTAGAAGTTGAGAGAGCATCAACCACAAGTGCTTGTTATAGGAAGCATGGTGTGCCTGATGTGATGTAATGCACAGCATCGCACGAGAAGAAGAGAGCACTCTTCGCCCCCACCCGTCAAACTGTAGGGAATCTGAGTCCAGTGGTTGGTCGTGCACCAGGTGGCGGCACCCAGAATGAGTCTCTAGGGACACCAATCTCAAGGGTGGGTTGGGGAGAGAACCTAGGGACTCAGATGGGGCACAATACATCCTCCTGCAGTCTGCTGGGGCTGGGATAGGGTCGGCTGGAGATTGCCAGGTGCAGATAGACGCCTCCTGGGAGGGACGAAAAAATTACTTACCTTAGTAATTGTGTTTCTTCTAATGGAGTCTTGCTGTATTCTGACTTACTGCAGTTAGCCCCAGCACTTGAACTGCTCTGGAGAGGATACAGTTAAATTCTATGCAGAGCATAGAACGTTGAGCTCGAGCTCGGTTCAAACCTCTGTCTGCTGCACTTCAAAATGTAACCATCAGATTCTTACGAGCTAATACTAACTAAACCCACTATGGTGGAAATTGTGAAAATTTTTACTAGCCAAATGGCAACCAAATATTTTGGATCCCCCAAAAGACTCAAGTCGAGAAATCCAAAATGAAAAACCAGGTAGTGAACACTTATGACTATTAAAATAACCAAACATAACCCACTCCTCCTCTCTAAAAAGAAGGAGTGCCCAAATGCACCCCGGGTGCAACACTGCACCTGCCAGCCCACTTCCCAAAAAACAGGTTCTGAGAGGGGAGGCAGGGAGGGAGGTCAGAATACAGCAGACTCCATTAGAAGAAACACAATTACTAAGTGAGTAATTTTTTCTTCAAACAACATGAAGTCTTGCTGTATTCTGACTTATTGCAGACTACCAAATAGTACCTCCATGGAGGAGGGAATCGAACATACTTTGGGAATAGGCTCTGCAGTACTGCTGTACCAAACCGAGCATCACTCCTAGCCTGGATATCTAGAAAGTAATGCTTGGTGAATGTATGGACTGTTTTCCAAGTGGCTGCTTTACAAATCTCTAGCAAAGGAATATCCCTGGCAGCAGCCAGGGAAGCAGCTGTACCTCTAGTCGAATGAGCCCTCAGGGCTGAAAGTGGTAATTGACCCAGTTTTTCATAGCAGAATTGTATACAAGAGACAATCCGCCTGGCAATAGTTCTCTCAGTGGCAGGTTTGCCCTTTCCCATTTCCCCATAAGTGAGTAACAACTGTAGGGAATCAAACCTGTGTGCCTTAGTACGCTCAATATAGTAGCTAAGGGCTCTTTTAACATCTAAACTGTGTAGTCTTCTCTCTCCTGAAGAAGAATGGTCAGTGAAGAACATAGGAAGAGACATGGATTGGTTCAGATGAAAATTTGAAACCACTTTAGGTAAAAACATCCTATTGGTTCTAAGGACCACCTTATCTCTATGAAATGAAATGAAATGAAATGAGGCTCCACTGACAGGGCTTGTAATTCACTGATACGTCTGGTAGAGGTAATAGCTACCAGAAAGACAGTTTTCCAAGTCAAGTACTTGAGCTCTGCTGAAGACAAAGGCTCAAAGGGGGGTTGCATAAGCTGAGCAATGCAAACATTAAGGTCCCAAGCAGGCGTAGGATCCCTAAAGGGGGGGGATTGGTATGAAGCAACCCCTTGAAAAATTTACAGAAAACAGGATGGGATACCAGTGAGGAGGGCTTTCCCACTGACAGAAAAGCAGAAACAGCTGACAAGTGTACCTTGAGGGTAGCTGGTCTAAGGCCTAGGCCATTAAGATGAACCATGTAATCCAGAACTGTAGACAATTCAGCAGTGTCTGGGGATATGTGCTCCTTGGAACACCAAATACTAAATCTCTTCCATTTGGAGTTATAAGTTTTTCTGGTGGCAGGTTTTCGAGAGGCTTTGAGAATGTCCAGAACCCCTTGAGACAGATGCAAATCTGCATACTTTTAACTCTTCAAGAGCCATGCCTTGAGATTGAGAGACCGAAGGTTGGGATACCAAATCCTCCCGAGAGGAGGTTAGCAGATTGTGATTCCTGGGAAGAGACAGGGGAAGATGGACTGCTAGGGACAGAAACCGGGGGTACCAAGGCTGCCTCGCCCAATCTGGAGCAATCAGGATCACTTTGCAGGATTGTGACCTTATCTTGACCAGGACCTTAAACAGCAGAGGAAAAGGAGGGAAGGCATATAGAAATTTTCCTTCCCAATCTAGAATCAGAGCATCCAGAGGGACTGAGCCCAAGACTGGGGGTCTGCAACAAAAAAGAGGAAGTTGGTGATTGTCTGGAGCGGCAAAGAGATCTATCTCTGGAGTGCCCCACCTTGAAAAAATCACTTTCAACACTAGGGGATCCAGGGACCATTCGTGATGGCCCTGGGAAATCCTGATCAATGCATCTGCTAGCACATTGTCCTTTCCTGGAAGGTGGACTGCTACCAGAGAGGTCTGTAGAGAATAAGCCACGGACCATAACTTCATGGCTTCTGTGCACAAGGCCATAGACCGAGTGCCTCCCTGCTTGTGGATATACCACATGGTGGTGGTGTTGTCTGTCCTGACCTGAACCACCTTGTTCTGTACTGATTGAGAGAAGGCTTGCAGGGCCAGATAAACCACCCTGAGCTCCAGAAGGTTTATGTGGAGAAGAGACTCCTGAGTGGACCACACTCCCTGGGCTGTGAGAGTCCCCAGGTGGGCTACCCACCTCAGGAGAGATGCATCTGTGGTTAGAACCACAGAATGAGACTGAGTGATGAATGGGACTCCTTGCCTGAGGTTGTCCTAATCCTGCCATCTTTGAAGGGCCTGGACAGGGTCTGAGTTACTGGAACAAGTTTGGTTACAGAATCTTTTTTCTGAGACCAAAAAGACCTGAGATGAAACTGAATGTCTCTCAGCTGAAACCTAGCCCCCTGGACCACTGCTGTGGAAGCTGCCATGTGGCCCAGAAGCTGAAGGAAGTGCCTTGCTGGTCGAGAAACCAGAAGGTGGAAAGGAGGAAGCCAGCTCTATGATGGCCCTTACTCTTTCCAGGGGAAGAAAAGCTCTTGCTTTGACAGTATCCAGTTCTACCCCTATGAAAGTCAGAAGCTGTACTGGCTCAAGAACTGATTTGGGAAGATTGAGAGGAAATCCCAGAGAAGTGAGCACTTGCTGGGTCACTTGCAGATCTGACTTGACTTGGTCTGGAGACTGACCCACAATGAGCCAGTCATCCAGGTATGGGAATATGGAGATATTTTTTCTCCTCAGAAAGGCCACTACTACTGCTAGGATTTTGTAAACACCCTTGGAGCTGATGTTAGGCCGAAGAGCATTGCTTTGAACTGATAATGGCTTGAAAGCAGTTTGAACCTGAGGTACTTTCTGTGGGAGCACCTGATGGGAATGTGAAAGTAGACATCCTTTAGCTCCAGGGAGGCTCACCAGTCCCCTGGCCTTAGAGAAGGAAGGATTATTCCCAGAGTCACCATTTTGAATTTTGGTTTTAAAAGATGTTTGTTCAGGTATCTTAAGTCTAGGATGGGTCGCCACTCCCATCTTTTTCGGGGCAAGGAAGTACCTGGAGTACAGATCTTTTCCCCTGTGTATTGTAGGAACTCTCTCTACGGCTCTTAAGGCCAGCAGAGAAGAAACCTCTGCCTCTAGGGCAATGGTTTCAGAGATGCCTGCACGTGGAAAGGATCTGGCTCTCAGCTTTGGGAACTTTTGGAAGCTGAGAACCAGTCCGTGGCTTACTACCTCCAAGACCCACTTGTCTGAGGTAACAGACTTCCAGTCCTGGAAGTAGTAAGCCAGCCTGCCTCCTACAGGAATTGGGGAGTCGACCCAGGCTGACACATCAGGGTGTCTGCTTGGCAGGATCCTTAGGCTGAGGAGTGGATGCAGCCCTGCTCATCCCCCTTCTGCCTCTCCCTCTGAAGAACGCCCTCTGAGAAAAAGGAGAGGAGGCTTGTGCTTGGTAAAAAGGCCTATGAAAAGGCCTGCCCCTGCCCCAGCTTGCTGCCTTTGAGGAGTTGCCTGCCTTTCCTTGGCTTGTGCACTCCTGTAGGTGGTCCAATAGTCATCCATCTTTTTCATGTAATTCTCTGTCTGCTCCCCAAAGAATTACCCACCACAGAGAAATCCATGACCTTAGCCTGGGTGTCCTGTGAAAGGCTAGTACATCTGAACCAAGCCATTCTCTGAAGAGCCACAGATGTAGCTATGACTCGTGATGACACATCATTGGAGTCCAGAGCAGCATGAAATTGGATCTTTGATGCCTCAATCCCATCAGCAGCCACTTCCTCCAGCTCCCCTGGCCAGCTTGGGGGGGGGAGGCCTGCTTAGCCAGTGCCAGTACAGTGTCCCACCTGGACTTCTGGTACCTGGCTGTATAGGCCATGTAATTAGCCTGCCTAAGTCCCAGGGAGGATGCCATGTACTGTTCCTTTGCCATGGCATCCAGCTTCCTGGAGTCTTTATCCGGGGTGTATGATGCGAAGGGTATGTTAGCCTTATCACAGACTGCAGCCTGCACAAATCCAACATGGCTGCATTGCTGGTACAAGTACTCCGTACCTGAGCCTGACAACACGTACCTCTTGCCCATCCTTCTGTCAACAGGCGGTAAAGAATTAGGGAGTTTTCAACAATGTTTGTGTCTGTTTCCCAAAAGACCTATGAAGGGGAACAGACAATCTCTTGGACTCTGGGATGTCCATCATTTCAATGTAATCAGACTCCTCTTGTTCCTCTACAGCTTCTTCCAAGGGGAGCTGGAGGGTTTCTGCCACTTTTCTGTAAAACAAAGTGGGAAGGGGACTCAGAAAGCCTGGGAGGGGGGAAACACCAGAAGGTCTGTCTGGGGAGATGTCCAGTTCAATGGGCTCATCCAGACCTTCCATTCCATCATCATCACCTTCATAATCATCGTCCCCCTCCAAATCCAGTTCATAAAAATCTTTAGGGGCATAATCCTGAACCGGAGGAACTGACTGAACCGAATGCCTGCCAGAAGGCACCGGTTCGGTCGGAACCGTACGAAGCGATTCAACAATCCTAATTGCTCGAGCGATCTCCTCGGCGGTCGGAACATGCGACTCTAGATCCAAACCGGACGATTTGTCTTTTCTTTTTTGATGGAACTGATCCCTCAGAATCGGCTCTCCTTTTGCCTGAAGGAGTATCGCCCTGGTCAGAGGGCACTCCTTCTGGTTCGGTCAAAACCGAACCGGGCTAGCCATCTGGGTCAGCGGACTTCTCGGCCTCCTTATTCCCTAAGCCTGCCCAATCTCTTGTCTAGGGCGATTTAGGGAAATTTCTACATATTTGGCAGTCTGAATCAAGGTGGTCAAACCGCAGACAATAAACGCAGGTGGTGTGGGGATCAGCCTTAGCAAAGACTTCCCCCACACACACACTGCAGTGTTGAAACCCAGTGGGCCCGGTTTTTCTTTTGGGTTTCTCAGACGTAGCCATCCTAAAGCTCAAACTTACTCTTTACTCGGCAAAAGCCAGGTAAGACCCCTTTATCAGTTTCTAACCGTGTTACGGGTATTTGAAAAAAACGCAAGAAACACATTTTTTTTAAAACCGATAAGGACCAGTAACCACACACTAAATGTGAGGAAAAAAATACAAAGAATAACACACAAGATAACCGGTTCAGCCGAACTGGTTAAAAGTTCAAATTTACAATTTCTACAAGTATCCTACGGCTAGTCCACTACCTAAGTACTTACTGTACCACAGACAGAGATCTGAACCGAATTATAAATGAAAGGATCGGTAAAACCGATGACTTTCACCGACTGATGAACTGTGAGTAAAGGAGAAATCTCCGGAGCGACTGTTCAGTTAGGTGAAGTAAAGAATCTGACAGTTACACTTTGAAGTGCAGCAGACAGAGGTTTGTACCTAGCTCAAGCTCAACACTGTATGCTCTGCATAGAATTTAACTCTATCCTCTCCGGAGCAGTTCAAGTGCTGGGCCTAACTGCAGTAAGTCAGAATACAGCAAGACTTAATGTTGTTTGAATAGGCCAGGATGGCACAACCAGATGCTGGGCACTGAATTCACCGAAGAATTCACATGTCTCCTGCTCAGTATTGTCATGTCTAACATAGGAGATACGGAGATTCCCCAACCATCCTCGAAAGGAAGGGCTGCTAATCAGTGAAATCAGCATCGGAAGAAAGGTGAACAGAGGGTTCCTCTCCCTCCGAGGAGGGAGCCAAGGAGGATGGGGAACTGGAATGTCCAGAAGACTCCTGGGGCAGAGGGGAGAGGCGAAAAACCTGCTCGTGCATGTATCTAACATATGATGGGAAGGTCGCTGCAGTGCCTCTGAACGTCTCCCAGGATAACGGCCCCGTAAGACCGACATGCCCTGGAAGAGAGGGGGGTGGCTGCAGAGAAATGGGAGAGGGGCACCTATAAGGAGGAAACTGTCCTCTGCTAGTGCTCTGAAATCCTGGGAACAGAGCCTGAGCTGGCAGTGTCCCTGAAATCAAACTAGGTCGCAAGATGGAACCCTGGGAATGTGAACTCTGGAAGAGCCCAAAAGGGGAATCTCCTGTGACGCACCTGGGGCTGCATGGGTCCAGAAGGGCAACCCACGGTGACGCCACCGGAAGGGTCCCCTGAGACCAAAAGGGAGAGACGGGACTTGGCATTACTCCTCCTCCCCCCCGCACCCCGAGGGGCGGTGGATGGGTGCCGATGCCCCTCACCCTGACCTCTCAATGCCTCAGACTCCGAGGATGCCCTCCTCCTCGACCCCAGCGATGGGGTCCGTCGATCCTGAGGCCTCGCGAGGGGGGCCCCTGAAGACAGGACTTTCAATCCACCCCAAGAAGGCGCAGCAGCACCAGGATCAGCAGCTGCCACAGCCTCCTCTGAGGGGACAGTCCTTTCCCCGGCCACCAAGCCGCCCTCCACCATAGACTCCAGGCCACCCCCAGCCTGGGAGTCCTCAGAGGAAGACTGCTGTGGAGACTCAGGAATGGGAGCGCTGGGCCGCCTGACACTGCATCCCACCGAGAACTCTGATTCTGAAGAATCGGGGTACGAGACCGGGTCCACGTCCGCATCGCCTGCCTCCGAAGAGGAGTCAACCAGAAGGATCTTGATGCCTGTGACCCCAAGAGTCCTCTGGGAGATGGCGCCGTGAACAGCACCAGTATCGCTCGTGACGCTGGCTGCTCCCAGCACTCCACTCGCAGCTCCGACACCTGGCCTCGACCCGCCAACGGTCTCGGTCGAATCTCCAGTGCCGTGGACAGCACTGGAATCCAACACGGCACCACCAGTGGAGTCGACCGGAATAATAGCACCATGAGCAGTGCCGAGAACCAAACTAGCGTTGCGGCCCCGATCACCGGCACCGCGAACAGCGCCGGGATCTGAGACGGCGCTGGAGGGTGGCGTTGAGGGTCCTCCAGTGCCAGACCCAACAACCATGGGCCACACCACTGGGGGAGCCTGCACCTCCGAGGAGGTGACTGCCGAGGCGGTGTCTCCGACGCGATCCCAGGAGGGGCCGCGACGTTCCCCCGACACCGCAGAAGAGGCCTCCTCCTCGGCAAGACTTGAAGATGAGGAGGCCTCCTCCTCCTCCTCCTCACCAGACCATATAGGCCTGAGAGGGGATCCTTAGGAGGGATCTAGAAACCTGGCCTGGGAAGCCAGAGAACGATGCCATCCTCCGAAAGATGGTGGAGCCTTGCCGACTTTAAACGTGCGCACTTCGGGAACATGGCAGTCCATCGAGAAGCAGGAGTCGCATCTATCCATGTCATGGTTAGGTCCCAGGCACCAAAGGCACACAACATGCCAGTTCATCGTGGAAAAATGCCGGCCACAGGAGCACCAACGCATGGGGGCGTGGCACGCTTTAGACTTTTGCTTGGCTCCAGAACTGGACATAATGCGAAACAATTACCAAAACACAGAAAAGCTCCCGGAGACGTCAAAAATAAAATAAAACAATCTTACCAGGTTCGACGGCGTCGGGAAACCGAACCGGGATGAAGGATTTTAGGGAAGCGTCGAAAACACGACACAGGCCTAGTACTACGCAGCAATGTACACTAGCAACTCTCACAGCAGGTGCAGCCTCGATGGCGGGAGAAACAGAACTGGGATGGAGGAGGCGCCTAATGGATGCCCCTTGCACAGCAAGTAGTGCGTCGCTCTCGAGGGCGGTGTTGTCGGTGCCGACTCCTCTCCAAAAACAAACAAAAAACACCTCCTGTAGCGGGTTTGCGCCTCCGGCTTACACTCACCAGTAATGAATGGTGAAGATTGACAAGGGAAGATCACATGCAAATGATGTAACTCTTTGCACATGACAACCTTTCAAATGCTACCCTATACTAACTGCCAGTGTTCTAAACTCCTCAGACTTCCTAGAAGCCTGGAAAGGTAGGCCCTTGGAACCATAATACTGGAAGTATTAATTTAAGATGATAAAGAATTTAACACCCATAAACTCCTTAATAAAAAAACTCTCCAACTGGAGGAAGAACACAACAAGGACCCCTAAAATGTCAGAATCACCTGAAAAGAGGGGAAAACACATGTGAACCCTGTTTGCCAGAATTGTACTCAAAAATGGTATATATCTGGTAGCACAGCATGCAGGAGTGTAGAGGCTAAAGGTTCTGGAAGGGGAGGCAGGGTGGGAAGTTATGAATACCAGAGTATCACTGGAAAGAAACAAGATTACTATGGTAATTTTTTCTTCTAACCCCAGTAATACTTGGGTATTCATAACTTTCTGCAGACTACAAAGCAGTACCACTGGAGGTGGGCACAGAACTTTATTTTGGAAACAGACTTGTGGAGGACTGCTGTACCAAACCTAGCATCACCCCTGGATTGAATATCCAAGTTGCACTGCTTTGTAAAGGTGTGTACTGTTTTCCAGGTAGCTGCTTTACAGATATCAACCAGTGGAACATCTCTGGCAGCTGCTCCTCTCATGGAGTGGGCCCTCAATCCTGTTGGGGGCTCTCTACCAGCTTTAGTGTAACAGAATTGGACACACTGAACTATCCATCGAGAAACTGACCTTTTCGACACTGGGTTACCTTTTTTCAATATCCCCATAAGTCAGGAACAGCTGCTTTCTGTCCTGCCTATGGTCCTTAGTGGCTGTCATAGCTCTCTTGACATCCAGACTGTGAAGTCTTCTTTCACCAGAAGTGGAGTGCTCAGTGAAAAAGACAGATATGGTAATGGATTGGTTAAGGTGGAAATCAGAAACCACCTTAGGGAAGAATTTTCTGTTTGTCCTCAGGACTACATTATCCCTATGAAAAGAAATGTAGTCCTGTTCAATGCAGAGAGCCTGAAGCTCACTGATTCATCTTGCAGAGGTCACTGCCTCTAGGAAAACTGTTTTCCATGTGACATATTTTAGGTGAGCTGAAGACATGGGCTCAAATGGAGGCCCCATGAGCTTAGCTATGCACAAATTGAGCTCCTATGCTGGCACCGGTTCCCTGTGAGGGGGATGCAAATAGGCCAGACCCTTAAAGAACCTCCTAAAGATAGGTTCTGAGGCCATTGTTACCTTTGCTCCAGTAGAAATGTAAGCAGATACTGTGGCCGGGTGAACCTTCAAGGTACTCTGCTGCAGTCCCAGGGAATGTAAATGAGAGAGATAGTTGAGAACAGCTGATACCCCAGCCTGTACTGGCACCAATTCCCTAGTCGAACACCAGATAGAAAACATTTTCCATTTTGAAGAATAGGTTTTCTTAGTGGAGGATTTCCTGTACCCTCTCAGAATGTCTAGCACTGCTTCAGAGAGGTGTAAATTTGCATATTCTAGGTCCTCAAGAGCCAAGCTTTGAGATTGAGAGACCTGAGGTTCGGGTACAGTAGGGTTCCCTGGTTGGAGGTTAACAGGTTGTGCCTCCGAGGGAGGTGTATTGGTTTGGCTATAGACATGGAGAGCAAAAGAGAGTACCATGGCTACCTGGACCAGTCTGGAGCGATCAAGATTAGAGATGCCGAATGGGACCTGAGCTTGAGCAGTACCCTGAATACCAGGGGAAAGGGAGGAAACGCATACAGGTACTTCCCTAACCAATCCAGAGCCAGGGCATCCAGAGGCAGTGTACCCGGTCTGGTGGCCTGCAGCAATACTGTGGCAGGTGGTGGTTCTGGTGGGATGCGAACAAGTCTATCTCTGGAGTGCACCACCTCCTGAAGATCATTTGCACCACTTGCCTGTTCAGAGCCCATTCGTGATGGGCCTGGTTGATTCAACTCAAGGCGTCTGCCAGGATATTGTATTTTACTGGCAGATGGATTGCCTGCAGGGATACTCCCAATGAGTAAGCCAAGGTCCAGATTTTCATGGCTTCTGTGCAGAGGAGGCCTGACTTGGTGCCTCCCTGTTTATGTAGTACATTGTGGTGGTGGTGTCTGTTCTGACTTGCACCACCTTCCCTTGCACCAATGCTGAAAAAGCTTTTAGTGCCAGAAACACAGCTCGGAATTCCAGCAAGTTTATGTGCTGGAGGGACGTTACAGCTGATCAAATACCCTGGGTTGTGTGATCCCCTAAATGAGCACCCCAGCCCAGGAGAGATGCATCTGTTGTGAGAACAACTGATGGAGACTCGCTGAAAGGGAACTCCTCCTCTTAGGTTGGGTTCCCCCTTCCACCACTGAAGTGCTTGTAACAAAGACCTTGTTACTGGGTTGGGCTTTGAAAGAAGAATAATAATCAGCATTTATATAGCGCTTTTCATACAGTGTATCCCAAAGTGCTTTACAAGCAATGCTAGACTGGTAGTGAAGTGACTGACTGTGTGGTGGCGGCCATATTGCACATCATCACCCACACAGCCTGGATAATTGCATGAACCGGTTTACGGGAAGGGGAACGTTGGCCAGGACACCGGGAATGTCCCCTACCCTTTGCGAAGAGTGCCCTGGGTTCTTTTACTTCCACCTGGACAGCCACCAGGACAACACCAGGATAGGTAGAAGGGACCTCAGTTTAATGTCTCATCCGAAGGACGGCACACCCCAGCAGTACAGCACCCCCCAATACTGCTCTCGGATGCCAGCGATTTATAGGTGCAAGTCCAATCCCGGTGTGGGATGAGAACCCACGACCTTCTGGTCCAGAGGCGGATGTGCTACCAACTGAGCCATGCTGACATCCTCTTCTCTGGCTCCAGTGTGCCCTTAGGTGGAACTGGATGTCCCTCATTTGGAACCTGGAGCCCAAGACTGTGCCTGTGGCTGAAGCCATATGATCCAGTAGCTGTAGAAACTGCCTTGCAGTTTTGTGCTTGTGCAGGCTGAATGAGTTCACAATCAGCTGGAGATTTCTGACTCTGTCAAGAGGCAGACAGGCCCTGCCTTGCAGGGTATTGATCTCTGCCTCTATGAATTGCAGGACTTGTGCAAGAATAAATACTTTTTTTTTTGTGATTGATCAGGAACCCAAAGACTCCAGGAGCCCTTGGGTGATGTGTAGATATTGTTTGACTTGGTCTGGTGATTTCCCTACCACCAGCCAGTCGTCTAAGTATGGGAACACTGTGACCCCCTGCCTTCGAAGGTGTGCCACAACTGCTGACAGGCACTTTGTGAACACCCTTGGGGCCAAAGAAAGGCCAAAAGGCAGGGTTGAAAACTGTTAATAGCCGGATGGGAGTCTGAACCAGAGATATTTTCTGCTTGATAAGTATATATTGTTTCTAGGCTCCCTGCACTTTAGTAAATGTACCAGTATATGCTGAGTGATCTTCCCACAATGAGGGCACTTCATAATCACCTGTGCCTGTCTCTGTTTATCTTATGCTTCCTAGGGTTAAGCCTTGTCAGCCAGATGTCTCCTAGGACAGACTGTGGCTCCTATACTACGTCATCCTGCTTGAACATATGCCACCTTGTTGACCAGCTTGCGTGTAATTTACAATTTCCCTCTTTGCAGCTAGCCCAACATCCATCATGGCATGAAGGAACTATTATAGAGGTGTCCCGCAGGGGCACACCCCTCTCCACCTTTATTCACCAACCTTCCTGGCTGCTCCCTGCCAAGGCACTTTTATATGCAGCCTTAGGTCAGCATGGAGCCAGTCTTAGGGCTCCGCCAGTCTATTCCCATGAACATTACATAAGCAAAAGTACTAATTAGTCTAAACTTATTGCATATTTATGCAGAAAGCGTCTGCTATTACTCCTGCTGTGTTCAGGCAATGTTGAGCTCAATCCAAGCCCCCCTGTGGTTTTAGCAGCTCCTGCTGACCTTCACAGCCTGAAGGGGCTAAGTTTCTTGCATGTCAATGTGTGCAGTTTATTAAAAAAAATAATATCAGTACAGACCTGGGTTTGTCGTACAGCTCCGGACGTGCTGGTAGTCACAGAATCTTGGCTTAGACCAGTAACCAGCAGTTCGGAAGTAAACATTCCCTCCTACTCTTTATTCAGAGCTGACAGGCAGACCAGAGGTCGTGGTGTAGCCATATACATCAAGGATACATTTGCTGTCTCCATTGTTGACTCCACCTTGGTCAAAAATGAATTCTAAAGTCTTTCCTTAAAAACTGACATTGCAAACGGTGCCTCAGTTTGTGTAATAGGCTGCTATAGGCCTCAGTCTGCTGGTCTACTACTGCTGAAACATCTTAGGAACATCATGGGTTCAGTCGCTTCAGAGCATATCATACTAGGGGACTTCAACTGAGATTGGTTTACCAACGCCTCCACTCCTCTAAAAACGTTCTGCGACTCCCTTGGACTGTCCCAGCTGATTAACGAGGCTACTCGTCCTAATAAAAATAACCTTATTAAAAGTTCCTTGTTAGATGTTATCTTGGTTAGCAAACCTCACCTATTTTCTCATGATGGTGTCGTCTTCTTGGATATTAGTGACCACTGCTTCATTGCATGTATAAGGTCTACTCACAAAATTACAGAGATTCCCAAGTTCACTATCAAAAGATGTACTCGTAACTTTGATTCTTGGGGGTATAGTTCAAATCAGAGCTAAGGGACTCCCTGCGCTGGCAGGACTTTTATTTAGCTAAGTCCTTGACTGCAGCTTATGACTTTTTCTCAGAAATTGTGTTAGGGGCCATAAACAAATATGCTCCCTTGGTGAAAGTCCATACCAGGGGAAAAAACTGCCGTTGGTTCACGGAGGATTTGAAGGGTGCCCTGAGGAGCAAGGATATGCTCTGGAAAACTGCCAGGAAATCCAATCTCCTTAATGACTGGATTCTATTCAGAAGGGCAAGGAACCATAGCACCAAGTTGATTATAGAAGCAAAAGCACATTTTTACTGTACACAGCTAGAGCTAGCTTCCAGTTGTTCCTCTAAATTTTGGAATACAATCAAAGTGATTGAAGGCCGTTCTTCTGGAAATCACCTTCCTGCTAACATCGCAGTTGGTGATTCTGTAGTCTCCGATAGGCCTTCTATCCTTGACTCATTTAACAATTATTTTGCTACTGCTGGTCTAGCCTTTGACTATTCCCCTGCCTGCTCTCTCCGTCAACAACTTGCTGAGGATATTCAAGATAAACCTATCTGCAGCCCATAATTCTCACTCCATCCCATAACCCTGAAAGAAGTTGAAGACCTCCTCCTTCAGTTAGACTCCAAAAAAAGTGCTGGAGCCGACCTTATGGACCCCCTACTTCTTAAAGGTCAGTTACCATGTCCTAGCAGTCCCAATTACACATCTCTTTAATCCATCTCTGTCTCAAGGTGAACTTCTGCCCATTTGGAAGACTGCTCTTGTGGTCCCGTTGTTTAAATCAGGTGATCCCAGGGATCTTAATAATTACAGGCCAATCTCATTACTTCCAATCCTGTCTAAGTTACTAGAGAAAATAGTGAGTGTCCAGCTACGAAACTATCTGGAATTGGAAAACCTGCTCAATCCCCTACAGTCTGGCTTCAGAGCACAGCACAGCACAATATCTGCTCTTGCTAAAGTGACCAATGACTGGCAAATAGAGTTGGATAATAGGAACTTTATCTGTGTGGTGTTCTTGGACCTAAGTAAGGCATTTGACACTGTGGACCATAGCCTGCTTCTTTCATCCCTTTGGAATATGGGCCTAGACGCCCTTTCCTTAAAGTGGTTCACAAACTACCTCTCTGCCCGATTTCAGCAAGTAAAGGCTGAGGGAGAAGTCTCTCTTTTAAAACCCTTGCTGAGGGGCCTACCTCAAGGTTCCATTCTGGGACCCTTGTTTTTCGCTATCTATATTAACAACATTGACGCTACCATCAATGAAGCTAAAATACATTTATTTGCAGATGACACAGTGATTTATGTCAGCAACCCTTCCCCTGATGCTGCACAGAAAACCCTTCAAAGTGAATTCAACCTGCTGCAGCTACAGCTACTAAACCAGAAGTTACTTCTTAATGACAAAAAAACTAAAGCATTGCTCCTTTCACCTCTTTCTCATGCATCTAATCCTGTGACTGATGGAACACTTCCACTTATCACCACCATCCTTGGGAAGCAGTTGGACTATGTAACAAAATTCAAATACTTGGGAGTTTGGTTAGACAATAAACTCTCATTCGCTGATCATGTTGATGAGTTGTTAAAGAAACTTAGGCAGAGACTTGGTCTTTTCTTTAGGATAAACAACCTACTTACTAGAGATGCCAAGCTGAAGTTGGTTCAAACCACCTTTCTTTCTTTACTATGCAGACTTCTTATATGGCCAGGGTACTGCTGGTGCTCTAGCAAAACTAGACACACTCTATCACCATGCCTTAAGATTCGTTACAGGTTTACCATAGTCTACCCATCACTGCTCCCTGTACACGGCAGTAGGATGGACATCCCTTAGCTGTAGACAAAAGAGGAATGCTGCATTCTGGACTTATAAAGCGACTATAGGAATGTTGCCTCAGTACATCTCTGTCTGCCTCCCGATATGTACTCTCGGCAAGTATGCCCTGAGAAGCACTTCCTTCATTGCTCTGTATGTATATAAGGCAAAATTACATTTCGGCAGAGCAGCCATAAGCTATGTACTACCTCAGATGTGGAATAAGTTGCAAAGGACCCTGAAGCTAACCCATCCGATCTCCCTTTCTATCTTCAAATCTCTTTACTGAAGTCATAACAAGGAGCAATGCACTTGTTTTACTTGATGCCAATAATCCTATAACCCTAGCCAGATGAGTCTTGCCTCCACAGTTATACTGTGTCTGATATTTATATTTTGGGGCTCCCCCTTTGCCTTCCCCTATCTGCTGCCCCTGCTCTCACCTCTTTAGTTAGCTGCCATCCTCCTAACCCCCCTGTCTCTCTCCTCCTCCCTTGGAATCTTTTTGTTAGCTGAACCTAGATTCCCTGCTACTGCAGTGGTTCACATATCAACAATGTTTTTTCCTTTTCTTCATTCAACTCTTCTATGTCCCTGTCCCGGACCGTACCCTTATTCTGTTGTTATTACCTCCTCACAAATACCATCTAGAGTAGCCTTTAACCTCCCCTACCCTGGACCTTTACTTATAGTGTATATTGGGCACTTTTAATCTGCTGTACCCATCGACTCTTATATCTATTCATGTATATTTTCATATATACTTGTATGATGTGTTACCAGTTTAGTTTCCTGACCCAGATTCCAACTGTCTTTTATTACTGTATATGCCCTTGTTATTATCACTGTATATATTTTTATTTATATTGTATTTTATTCCTGCCTGTATATTGTTCATTGTATTTGTCTGATCTGTCTTATCCTGTATACCCCAGGTCCACCTCGAAAATAAGTTATGCTCAACGATGATCGCCTGGTTAAATAAAGATTCTGATTGATTGACTCCCTTATGGGGATGCGGAAATAGGCATCTTTTAAGTCCAGTGATGCCAACCAGTCCCCTTTTTGGAGTGTTGGCAGTATCAATGCCAAAGTTACCATTTTGAACTTTGTTTTTTTTCAAATGCTTGTTTAGAGCTCTGAGGTCCCATACAGGTCACCACTCCCCATTTTTCTTTGTGGTGAGAAAGTACCTGGAGTAAAAACCCCTTCCTCCGAGGTGGGTTGGGACAGGTTCTACTGCCCCTAGCAGCAGGAGGTTTCGAACCTCTGCATCCAACAGTTTTCTTTCTGCTAAGTAGGGTGAACTGAAAACCCTGTTTTTTTTTGAGGAGGAAGGGATTTGAAGTTCAGGGACAGACCCTGACTCACTACCTCCAGGACCCACTTGTCTGTGATGATGCTTAGCCAAGCCTGGAGGAAGTGAGACAGTCTGCTTCCGACGGGGAGGGAGGAGGCAGCCTGTGCAGGCATGTCAGGGTGTTTGTTTTGCTTGGGGCTGAGGCTGGGCCTGTGACCCTCGCCTAGAGCCCCTCCTACCCATGCCCCTGAAGTACCCTTGTTGTGGGTAACTGCTGGTACTGGGGTGTGGCCACTGGTTGGAAAAAGGGCCTGGTGTGGAAGGACCTGCCCCAGCCCCCCCTTCCATAAGGCCTGGTGGATGGTGAAACCTTCTCTTTATTAGAGTTGCTTCCATATGTGGCCTTGTACTCATCCACCTTTTTCATATAGGCCACTGTTGACTCCATGAATAGAGCATTTCCTTCTAGAGGGAAATCAAGAGCCTTTGACTGGGTGTCTTGAGTGAGATTTGTGGCCCTTAGCCAGGCAAATCTCCTCTGGGCAACTGTGTTTGCCATCCATCTGGCTGCAGTGTCATTTGTATCAGCAGCAATTTGGAACTGGTATTTAGCCACCTCTAGCCCAAATCTAGCAGTTTCTGCTAGGTCGTCAGACAGGGGTGAGAGGGCTTTCTAAGCCATGGTCAAAACCGACTGCCACAAGGACTTCTGGTACAGGGCAGCGTAGGCCTGAAAATTTGCCTTTTGTATGGCTAAAAAAGCTGACAAATACCCCTTCTTTGTCATACTGTCTATATTCCTAGAGTCCTTGTCTGGTGGATGTGAAGCCAGAGGGACCCTAGCCTTATCACAGGCAGCTGCCTGTACAACCCCTTGATAGTCTGGATAAGAAAAGAGGAACTCTGCCCCTTCCCTCTCCATCTGATATTTTTTATCCATCCTCTTGTCAAGAGCGGGGAATGGAATTATGGGTTTGAAGTAGTTTCAGAGCATCTTTTTTGAAAAACGTATTGACAGGAAGGAGGAGAGCTCTCGTGGAGGTTAGCCCCATTATTTCTAAGTACTACACCTCCTCTTCATCCTCAATCTCCTCCCTTGTGGTGATGTCCAGTGCATCAACCATCTTCCTCACAAAGGTAAAGTGTGAGGAGTAATCTTTGGATGTTCTGGGAAGAGAGCCAGATTCCTGCTCAGAGGATACCTCAGGTTCAATGGGTTCCCCTTCCTCCTCACATTCACTATATTCTTCCTCTTCTGTGAAGAAAGATCTGCCTGTGCTGCCAGCTTGTACCACAGAGGTCTGAACAGGTGGCTGCTGATCAGTAGGCACTAGTCCTTGTAATGCTTAAATCACCTTGAAAGCCTGGGCAAGTTCTTGGGCAGAAGGCATAATGAAGGCAAGCACAGAAGTCCTTTTTTGTAGATAGAAATTCTGTGTGCTTTAACTCTTTTGTTTTCTTAGAGGGAACCAGGGAGTCAGCTGGTTCAGTAGCCTTCTTGGTGTTCTTGTCACCCATCTCAGGGGTAGAGGCAGCAGCAGAAGTGGTTTCAACAACATTAGCAAGGGGTATCGGCTGGTCAGAGCCAGAGGGACCCCTAGGTGGAGGAAGTTTCTTTTTCAGCTGTTCCATGCATTTTTCAACAGTTTTTTTCAGGGAATGTTTTGCAAGAAAAAATTACTCACCTTAGTAATGTTGTTTCTTCTAATGGAGTCTTGCTATATTATAGACATTAGCAGTTTGTTCCAGCTCTAGAACTGCCCTGGAGTGAAATGGTTAAAACCATTCCAAAATAGAATTTTGGCACGAGAGCAGCTCTATCTGTGTCATTTCAAACTTGAACTGTCAGATCTTTACGAGCCAAACTCACCAAGGTCTGTGTGGAAGCTGTAACCTACACTAGCCAAATGGCTACCTAAATAATAACAACCACTGATGGTCCCAACACCCAAGACTCAAGTCAGGGGACCAGAAATACTAACACCATTCTAATAATAAGAAAATGGAACATAAGTATAATAAAACACACACTGCAGTACACATACACACCCCAAAGTCCCAAAGGGGACAAAATGCTAACAGGACATAAGTAGTGCCCACACTAAGTTGCCCGCACCCACCAAGTAGAGGTTCTGAGAGGGGCAGGTTGGGGGAGGTCTATAATATAGCAAGACTCCATTAGAAGAAACAACATTACTAAGGTGAGTAATTTTTTCTTCAAACAACATGAAGTCTTGCTATATTATAGACATTACCAGAATACACAGCGGTACCTCCATGGAGGAGGGGCAGAACCTACTTAGGGAATAGGCTCTGAAGAACAGCTGTGCCAAACCGAGCATCTCTCCTGGCCTGGACATCCAGGGAGTAATGCTTGGTAAAAGTGTGTACCGTTTTCCAAGTAGCAGCCTGGCAAATCTCTAATAAAGGGATATCTCTGGCAGCAGCTAGAGACGCAGCTGTACCCTGGTAGAAAGGCCCTCAAACCGGTGGGGGCTCTGCCCACTCTGATAACAAAATTGGATACAAGAGACAATCCACCTGGCTATTGATCTCTTAGTGGCAGGTTTGCCTTTCCCAACTTCACCATAGGTAAGGGAAAAGTTGGAAGGATTCAACCTGTGACCTTTGTATGCTCTATATAATAACAGAGCTCTCTTAACATCCAGGCTGTGCAACCTCCTCTCACCCGAAGAGGAGTGATCAGTGAAAAATACTGGAAGGGAGATAGATTGATTAAGATGGAAATCTGAAACCACCTTAGGCAAAACTTCCTATTAGTCCTAAGGACTACCTTATCCCTGTGGAAAGAAATAAAGTCAGTCTCCACTGACAAGGCTTGGAATTCACTTATCGTCTGGCAGAAGTGATAGCCACTAGAAAAACAGTTTCCCAAGTTAGGTACTTAAGCTCTGCAGAAGACAGAGGTTCAAGAGGGTTGCATTAACTGGGCAATGCAAACATTAAGGTCCCAAGCAGGGGCGGTTCCCGAAAGGGAGGATTAGTATGGAGTAATCCTTAAAAACTTGGAAAACACAGGATGAGAGGAAAGAGGGATGACTTTCCTGCTGACACAAAAGCAGACACAGCTGCCAAATGAACTCTCAGGGTAGCTGGTCTGATACCAAGGAATTAAGATGTACCATGTAATCTAACAAAATGGGCAATTCAGCAGATTCTGGGAAATATTTTCCCAGCACACCAAATGGAAAACCTTTCCATTTAGAACTATAAGTAGCCCTAGTGGAAGGCTTTCTGGAAGCCTTTGGGATCTCAAGAACACCCTGAGAGAGGTGTAAATCAGCAAACTCTAACTCCTCAAGAGCCAGGCCTTGAGGTTGAGGATTGAGGTCCGATACAAACCCTTCCCTGGGCACAAGTCAACAGATTGTGATTCCTGGGAGGCACAGGGGAAGATGGACTGTCAGAGACAGAAGGAGTGGGTACCAGGGCTGCCTGGCCCATCCGGGCAATCAGAATCACCCTGCAAGGCTGAGATCTGATTTGACTAGTACTTTGAATAGGAGAGGAAAGGGGGAAAGCATGGAGGAACTTCCTCCCAATCCAGAAGAAGGGCATCCAGGGAACTGAGCCCAGCACTGGAGGCCTGCAACAGAACAGAGGAAGTTTGTGATTGTCTGGGGCTGCAAAAGATCTATCTGAGGATGCCCCACCTGGCAAAAACTATCCCCAGCACTTGAGGATCCAGGGACCATTCGTGATGGCCCTGGGAAATCCTGCTGAGGGCATCCGCTGGGACATTGTCCTTCCCTGGAAGATGAACTGCATGAGGGAAGTGTTCAGGAATAGCCAGACCACAATCTCATTGCTTCGGTGCACAAGGCCGAAGATCGAGTGCCCCCTGTTTGTTGATGATACCACATTGTTGTGGTGTTGTCTGTTCTGACTTGTATCACCTTGTCGTGGACAGATGCAGAAAAAGCTTGAAGAGCTAAAAAGACAGCTCTGAGTTCCAGCAAATTGATGTGGAGCAGAGATTCCTGGGGGGACCAGACTCCCTGAGTGGAAAGGTTACCCATGTGGGCTCCCAACCCAGAAGGAAGCATCTGTAGTGAGAGTCAAGTCGTGAGAAGGGGAAATGAAGGGACCCCGCTCTTAAATTGCTCTGATCCTGCCACCACTGGAGAACTAGGATCAAGGTTCGAGTCACTGGGACCAACTTGGAAAGGGTCTCTTCTCTGAGACCAAGGTTCTCAAGTGAAGCTGAATGTCTCTCATCTGAAATCTGGCTCCCTGCACAACAGCTGTGGATGCAGCCATGTGCCCCAGGAGCTGCAGAAAGTGTCTTGCTGGTCGAGAGACCTGTAGAGTGAAGGAAGAGGCCAGAGCCACTAAATTCCTTACCCTTTCTGGGGGAAGAAAGGCTCTGGCTAGCTTTGTGTCCAATTCTGCCCCTATAAAGGTGAGTACCTGGACTGGTTCCAGAACCGACTTTGGTAGGTTTAGCAGAAAACCCAGGAGGTGAGAAGCTGTTGGGTGACCTGCAGGTGAGATTTTACCTGTTCTGGGGACTGGCCTACAATGAGCCAGTCCTAGATAGGGAAAACAGCAATCCTCTGCCCTCCTAAGTGGGCCACTGCCACTGCTAGACACTTTGTGAATACCCTTGGAGCAGAGGTAAGGTCAAGGGCATTGCTCTGAACTGGTAATGACCTGAGGGCAGTTCGAATCTGAGGTACTTTCGATGGGAGCTTCTGATTAGGACATGGAAATAGGCATCCTTGAGGTCCAGGAGGCTAGCCAGTCCCTGGCCTTAGGGAAGAGTAAAATAATTGCCAGAGTTACCATTTTGAACTTTGGTTTCAAAAGATGCTTGTTCAGATATCTGAGATCTAAAATGGGCCGCCATTCTCCTGTCTTTTTTGGGGTAAGGAAGTATCTGGAATACAGACCCCTGCCCTGATGCAGGGGAGGAACCCTTTCTACTGCTCTGACAGCAAACAGGGATGAGACCTCTGTTTCCAGAGCGAGGGTCTCTGAAGCACTTGCAGGTAGAAAAAGTCTGCTTCTCAACTTGGGAAACTTTTTGAAGCTGAGAACCAGACCCTGGCTTACTACTTCCAGAACCCACTTGTCTGAGGTTAAAGAAGCCCAATTCTGACTGAAGTAAGCCAGCCTGCCCCCCACTGGTACAGGAGAATGCGGCCCTGGGCACCCCATCAGGGTGCCTGTTTCGCAGGAGCTTTAGGCTGGGGGGTGGGAGCAGGTCTGCCCACCCCTCGTCTGCCCCTGCCTCTGAAGAAGCCCCTCTGAGCAGAGGCAGAGGAGGCCTGAGTTTGGTAGAAAGGCCTGTGAAAAGGCCTACCCCTACCCCTGGGGGCATGCCTTTGAGGAGTGGCTTGCCGCTCCTTAGCCTGGGCACTCTTGTAAGTAGTCCTATATTCATCCATCTTCTTCATGTAATTCTCTGTCTGCTCTCCAAACAGAGAATTTCCCACCACAGGAAAATCCATAGCCTTAGTCTGGGTATCCTGTGACAAACTAGTACACCTGAGCCAGGCCAACCTACTGAAAAGCTACAGATGTGGCCATGACCCTAGAGGAAACATCATTAACATCCACAGCAGCATGAAACTGAACCTTAGAGGCTTCAATGCCATCAGCAGCCACCTGTTCTAGTTCACTAGCCAGCTGGCCATGGGCCTGTTTGGCTAATTGCATAACAGTATCCCATCTAGATTTCTGATACCTAGCTACATAAGCCATATAATTTGCTTGCCTGAGTCCCAGAGAGGCTGCCATATACTGTTTTTTTTTTTTTTGCCATGGCATCAATCTTCTTGGAATCCTTGTCAGGAGGATGTGAAGCCAAGGGAATATTAGCTTTATCACAGGCAGCAGCCTGAACTACCCCAACATGACTGCATTGCTGAGAAAGGAATTCTGTATCAGGGCCTGACAATGTATACCTTCTGTCCACACAGACAAAACCTTCATTTACTTACGGTTACCACAGATAGAGCTTGAACTGAACGGTTTTGCGGTTAAAATAAAACTATTCTCAGTTAAATCCAACTGAGAAAACACTTTTTAAACCGAGAAATGAACCAAGCAAAAGGAGAAATCTCCGGAGCGACTGTTCACTGAGGCGGAGTAAAGAATCTGACAGTTCAAGTTTGAAATGACACAGATAGAGCTGCTCTCGTGCCAAAATTCTATTTTGGAATGGTTTTAACCATTTCACTCCGGGGCAGTTCTAGAGCTGGAACAAACTGCTAATGTCTATAATATAGCAAGACTTCATGTTGTTTGAAATATCATATTCCTCCTTAAGATGCTCATATTCAAGGCAGGCCACACACAAATTGTTTATCTGCCTTGGCAAAGACTTCCCCACATTGTGAACAATTTTTAAAACCAGGTTCACCAGTTTTCTTCTTAGGTTTGTCTGACATTTTTTATCGGTACCGATAAAAAAAAAAAAGTAGTAAACCGCAAAGTTAGTCATGAAATTTACATAAAACTTAGCAGTTGTGGTTGGTTCCAGAACCGAACTGAAGAAACAAAAAGAACTAGGATTAGTGGTTCAGTAACCGAAAAAAGCAGTGACAAAAAACAAAGTTTTAAAGCTAAAACTTATAAAACTAACGTGTTTTTTTTAGTCAGAAAAGCCAGACTAAAGTAAAAAGGAACCCGGTTCCCTCCTGGTTACACGGAACCGAGAGGAACCGGAAAAAAAATAACTAAATAACGCTAAAACTAAGCTAAATAACAATAAACAATAAGTAATAAATAATAATAAACAATAATAATAAGTTAAATAACAATACTAAACAAGTTAAATAACAATAAACAATAAGTAATAAACAATGATAATAATAAACAATAAGTAATAAGTAATAAACAATAAGTCGGCAGCTGAAGAGAAAAGGAAGGGGCATCGGATTCAGCTTCCCAGTGGCTGCAGTCAGCAGTGGGCCAGGGTTAGTGGAGCTGCGTGAGGAGAGCATCGGAGAGGATTCCCGGCGGCTGCAGTCGGCAGTGGACCAGGGTTGAAGGAGCTGCTGGACCAATCAGGAGAGAGGGCACCAATTTTAAAAGGCACCTGGGCTGCAGAAGTCTGACTCTGCCACCTCACCCACAAAGGAACTGTATTTGTGGGCTGTGTGGAGCGGAGGTTGCTGGCTGCATCGGGGGTTGCTGCTGGAGGGTCCGGTTCTGCATCGGAAGCCGATTACAGGAGGAGAGCATCGGGACTACGTTGGCAGCTGAAGAGAGAAGGAAGGAGCATCGGATTTGGCTTCCCGGCAGCTGCAGTTGGCAATGGGCCAGGGTTAGTGGAGCTGCGTGAGGAGGGCATCGGAGAGGATTCCCGGCAGCTGAAGTCAGCCAGGGTTGAAGGAGCTGCTGGACCAATTGGGAGAGAGGGCACCAATTTTAAAAGGCGCCTGGGCTGCAGAAGTCTGACTCTGCCATCTCACCCACAAAGGAACTGTAATTTGTGCCCCACACCACCCATGCCAGCCCCGACCTCTATTAAATGGTCTGTGGGTGCGGATCCTTGGGGGATGGCATAGTGTGATTGACAGTGATTGTGTAATGGGGGATGGCATAGTGTGATTGACAGTGATTGTGTAATAAGTAGCCTGGATTTGCTGTAGGATCAAGAGGGAAGGGCAATAGATTAACATATTGTGTTGATGGGTATGTCTTGTAGGATTGAGGGGGAAGGACATTAGTTTAACATTGTGTGGCTGGGTATTTTTTGGGGGTTCATATTGTTTGCATCTAAAATGAGGGGGGGCATTAGAGTGGGCATTTTTGGAAGGGTGATTGGGTGTACGGGGTGTGGGGCAGACATACTACTGAACTAGGCATGCAGGTTCGGTGGGTGTCCAGTGTGTTTTAAACTGGAGGGTTTTAGGGATGAGATCAGAAGGCAGCTGGAAGGAGGGGGAGGGAGGGATGAGGGATGGGGAGATAGGGTGGGGTACGGATCAAGTGTGAGTAGATGTGGTCAATGTCCGATTGGCATAAATCAGGGGGCTAGTGGACAAGGCAGAAAGAATTTCTGTCAGAGGTTGGGGGATCAAATGGCTTCTCTGGAGGAGTGGGGGGACGTCGTCAATTTGGTATACCTCAGGTGACTAGTGGATATGGAAAAAAGGATTTATCCCACAGGACGGGTGGATCATATAGTTATGCTGGGGGTGTAGGGGGTGGAATAAGCAACATACAGGTAGCATGCTGTAGGGAGGGGGCAGCTCAGAAGGAGCGGAAGAGGGCGGGTGAGTTAGGAGTGAGCAAAATGGGGGACAGCATCAAGCTTACAAACCGTTTCACCATACTGTACCTAGGTGATGAAGTGGAGGATGATGCTGAAAAGGGGGAGCAAGTGGATAAAGTTTGGTCAGTAAGCAGAGGGGGAAGGGTGACAGAGTAGGGAGCTTGAACAAAAGGAAAGGATGAACGAGGGAAGGACATGAGCATGTGTTGGAGGGAAATGTGATAGATGGGGGGGCACTGAGCGAGGTTGGGTGGAAGGAGGTAATATTGGGGATACGCTGGTGACAAGGTTGGGAAATTTAATCATTGAGGAGGGGGCGGTAGGGAGTTCCCTAGATAGGTCAGACTCCAGAAATTTATCACAAGGTGAGGTGGAGATTAGGGAATTGAGAAATATAGCAGATGGGATGGGAGATGCAGGTCCAAAGGAGGTGGGGGAAGCAGTGGGAGGTTATTCGAGTGGGGGATTGGGTTTTCAGATCAAAAGGAGGATGGATCTTGGGGCGAGCTCTGGATACCCAGGAGATTGGGGGCGGGAGTAAACTGGCAATTGCAGGTAAGCGGGTATGGTAGGACTAGCAATGGGGTGGCCCCTCTGGATAATGGGGGGAAGGAAAAAGCAGGGGGTTATTGACAGAAGGAGGAGCCTTGATGGTACTAAACGGGCTAATAAAGACCCTCAGATTGATGGGAGAGGTTGGAGTAAGCAAGGATATGATGATAGAAGGAGAAGGAGTATGGAAGGACTAAAGAGGGCAAATAAAGTGGGGGGTGAAGTGAAGGTGATATTGCTGGGGGATTCCATGATCAGGGGTATTCAACGGGAAGGGGAGAGGAAGAATAAAAGCAGCCTTGTCAAGGCTAAATGTATGCCAGGTCTATCCGTACACAAGGCCAAATTCAACCTTTACTCATTGGCATTGGATTGTGGGGGCTCCCCAGACTTCCTAGCACATTTGGGGACAAACGATTTAGAATGGAATAGTGAGCTAGAAATACAGGCTAGATTCTGGGAGCTGACAAGGGTTTGTCACTCTATAGGAAGTGAAATTTCTTTCTCTGAGATTCTGCCGGTGCCTAGGGCATCTGGTTGAGACTAAACTAAAACTTAAAGAGGTGAATAAGTGGCTTAGGGGCTGATGCAGGGCAGAGGGGTATGGGCTGATAGGGGATTGGGGGATATGTGGGAGGATAAGGGGCTATATACCAGGGATAGGCTGCACCTTAATATGGAGGGAAGGGAAATCTTGAAATTAAAACTTGCTGGATTTATAGCGAGAGAATTGGGGTTTAAACTTGTAAAGGGGCTAATATATTAATAAAGGGACCCCAGGGGGGCTGATTGAGGGTCTGGGTCTGGGGTACGAGAGGAGTGGGAGAGACTATGTTAAGAATTCTAGGAAAACTGGGCAGAGAAGGGATTGCACAGGGCTGAGGGGACTGGAGAGAGGGGAGAAGTTGGGGTGGAGGACAGTCCTGATCAATGCCAGGAGTATGAGCAATAAAATGCATGAACTTCAAGCTATGTTGGCTGAGGGAACAGCAGATATGGTAGCAATTACAGAGAAATGGGCCAATCAGAGAAATGAGTGGGACCTAAACTTAGAGGGCTAGAAGATATTCAGGAAAGATAGGGGAATGGGAGGGGGGGTTGCCCTGATAGTCAGAAATGACATTATGGTTAGTGAACTGGAGGAGGCTGGAGGGGGTGAGGAGGTGATCTGGGTAACACTGCAAATGACGGGAGGGAAGAAATTGAAGATAGGGGTTGTATATAGGCCCCCTGCAATAGAAGAGGCTATGGAGGATCAGTTGGTTGAGAACATCAAGGCTCACTGTGACATTGCAAAGGGAAGGGTGGTAGTCATGGGTGATCTTAATATGCCAAGGGTGGACTGGGACACCATGACATCCTCTGTAACCAGGGAACAGAGACTGATGGATGTCTTTCAGGATGCCTTTTTGGTTCAGCAGGTGGGGGAACCTACTAGAGAAGGGCGGATATTGGACGTTGTCCTAGCGGATAGTGAACAAATTAGGGGCCTGGAGGTGTGCAGTCCACTGGCGGGTGGAGACTATGCCACAGTTTGGTTCCTGCTGTATCTGGGGGGGAGGAAAACTGCACTCATACATTAGTGGTTGATTTCAGGGGAGCAGACTTCGTGGGTATGGGTAGGATTCTAAGGGAGAGGCTGGACATGGTTAGACTGGATATGGATGCTGGAAGATTATGGGAGACCATTAAGGAAGGGGTACAAGAGGCTACTAGGTCCTGTACTAAAATAAGGCGCAAGCATGGTAGAACCAACAAACCATGTTGGTGAACCAGGGAGGCGCAGGAGGCGGTGAGGGATAAAAAGGCTGCCTACGTACGTTTCAAACATTCTAGGGGGGATTAGGAGTGAGGGGAGTATGTACTATTGGCCAGGAGGGTCACCAGAGTGGTGAGGGGTGCTAAGGCAGGGATGGAGAAAAACCTGGCTAGGGATATCCGAGGTGGGGGATTTATAGATACATAAGAGAGAAGAGAAGAGAAAAGAGAGGACACAGATCAATAGGATTAAGATTGTGGGGGGATGGGCCCAGGAAGCAGGGGAACAGGCAGAGGTGCTAAATGAGTACTTTGCTTCAGTATTTGCAGAGGGAGATACGAGATCCCTACAGCCTGATGGGAGAGATGAGGAGCTAGTAAAAGAGAGAGGTCAGTCTGAGTCCATAGGATGGCATGAGATTGGGGCACAGGCTAGACCAGACCAAAAAAGAGTAGGAAGGTTACATGAGGGAGTGGTTTGGGGGGCGGCGGGGAGAAATCACAGAGGATAGGGTGAGAGAGGCACTTCAAAATCTGAAAACGGATAAGGCGCCGGGACCAGATGGAATACATCCGAGGGTTATGAAGGAATTGGCAGATGTGCTGGCAGCCCCATTGGCTGCACTCTTTAACATCTCTCTGCGGATGGGATGGGTGCCACAGGACTGGAGGGTGGCTTATGTGGTACCTATACATAAAGGGGGGGTCTAGGGAGGAGATGGGGAATTATAGGCCGGTCAGTCTGACGTCTGTAGTGGGCAAAGTAATGGAGGGCTTTATCAAGGAGAGGCTTGGGGGGCAGTTGGAAAGGTTAGAACACCAGGATAATAAACAGTATGGCTTTGTCCCAGGGAGATCATGTCAGATCAACCTTGTAGAGTTTTGTGATTGGGTGATGGAGGCCCTGGATAGACATAGGCCAGTGGATGTCCTATACCTAGATTTCAGCAAAGCGTTTGATTCAGTACCTCATAGTGGACTGTTAGCAAAAATGGGGGAGATGGGGTGGGAGGACAGCTGCTACACTGGGTTGAAAATTGGCTTTTGGGGCGTTTACAGAGGGCAATGGTGGGTGGGATATTATCCTCCCCTAGGAAGGTAATCAGTGGAGTCCCTCAAGGTTCAGTATTGGGGCCACTCTTGTTCAATGCCTATATCTCGGATATAGGAAGGGGGGTTAGAAAAAGGTTGAGTCTTTTTGTGGATGATTCAAAATTGGGAGCACTGGTGGATAGTGAGGAAGCAATGGAGATAGTCCAGGGAGATCTGGATACCCTGGAGGGGTGGTCAAGGAGGTGGGGACTGAAATTTAATGCCGGGAAATGTAAGGTTCTTCATTTGGGGGTCAACAACCCGGGCCATGTATATACCCTGGGATGGGTCATACTGCATGCCACATTGGGAGAAAGGGATTTAGGGGTGGCGATAGATGTTAAAATGAATAACTCTGAAAATTGTAGAAGAATTACAGCCAAGGCAAACAGGATATTGGGTTGCATAGCCAGGGGAATTATGTCCAGAAGCAGAGAGGTGATTCGCTCTCTATATAATGCTTTGGTCAGGCCGCAGCTGGATTACTGTGTGCAGTTCTGGAGACCTCATCTGAAGAAGGACATAGCGCTGCTGGAAAGGGTCCAGAGGAGAGCGACAAGTATGATTCAGGGTATGGAGGAGAGGCCTTATGAGAGACTGGAAGAGCTCGGGCTTTACTCACTAGAGGAGAGGAGGGACAGGGGAGACATGATAGAGGTTTTCAAGTATGTAAAGGGAATAATTTGGAGTGGAACCAGGGAGTTGTTTAGGCTGAAGAAGGGGGGAGTGACCAGGGGACATGAGTGGAAGTTGGAGGTGGAAATTACAAGGGGGAACGTAGGAAGCATTTTTTCACTGAGAGGGTGGTAGAGCCGTGGAATGCGCTTCCAGGGAGGCTGGTTGAGGAGGGCACAGTGGCAGGCTTCACGAAGGAGTGGGACAAGTACAAGGGGAAACTGAATCTACAGAAGTCACTCTTGGGGGTTGGGGGGTGGTGAGACAGGCAGCCATTAGGTTGCTGGCTTTCGAGCAGACAAGACAGACCATTTGGCTTATTCTGATGGCTTTTTAGTATGTTAGTATGCAAGCATAAGGCAGCAAATGAAATAAAAAGATACTTATAGTATTTTATAATATTTCTTCAGGTCAGAAGGGAAAGTAGAAGAGCGACACTCTGAGCAACTAGACTTTTCAGGCGGAGAGTGAAATCTGAGGAGTTTAGAACACTGGTAGTTTGTATAGGGCAGCATTTGAAAAGTTGTCACGTGCAAAGAGTTCCATCATTTGCATGTGTTCTATTCTCTCTGGGCAGTCCCACCTAGAAGGCTTACTGCAGAAAGTTATGAATACCTGAGTACTACTGGGGTTAGAACACCCCTCTTTGTGGGAGTTAGACCCACCACGTCCAATTATTCCACCTCATCCTCGTCTTCTGCACTCTCCCAAGGAGACAGATTGAGGGTGCTTGCCATTTGCCTCATAAAGGAATAGTGTGAGGAGAACTTCTCTGTATCAGCCTCCTCTGCCACAGGCCTTGCAATAGGTTGTGGAGCCTGGGGAGGGGGTCTTTCACGGCCATAAAAGCTCCCATAATTTGGAAAACCTGGAAGAATTGCCATGCCTTAGCCATGTCCTCAGCCAAGGGCATCATGTTTCTGTCCACTGGCGTCACCCTTGCATGTCCAGCTGCAGGGGCAGTGACATGTTTTTCTTTCTGCTTTTTCTTGGCAGGCACCAGTTCCAGTGCCTGCTCGGTAGATCTTTTTATTTTAGTAGACTCAAGGGTCCCCCTGTCTGACACCCTGATCTCTGAGTCCCCCTCAGCAGCGTGCCCTTCTACTTCTGTTGAGGATCCTGACTCTTCACAGAGCCAGGCTGTGAAGAGTAGGCTGACTGTGAGGCTATAATTTCCTCAAGTTTTTTGGCTGTCTTTTTTAATGTTTTGGGGCAAAACCTGCCGCAAAGCTCACAGCTGGGAAAATTATGATCAGGACCCAAACAGGAAAACACAACTTGTGGCAGTCTGCCTTCACCAGTAAATTAAAGCACCCAGTACAATTTGTAAAACCTGTGGGTGCTGGTCTTTTTTTTTTTTTTTTAGTTTTTGTTGACCGGGTAAGTGCACTAGACAAATCCTGCCTATTTTCAGGCACGACCCGGGGGAGGATCTTGTCAGACATGACACTCACAGTCCAGAAGAAAAAATAGGTGCAGTTCCTAAGGTTAGCGGTTTGGTTCCCACCTAAAAACAGGAACTGTAACTTTCTTTTCCTCTTTTTAAAAAGGAAAAAAAAAAAAAAAAAAGATGCCAAATGTTAGTATAGAAAACAGGTAAAAATTATTGGTTTGGTTCCAACAAGGAACCGGGAGATGAAAAATGAAAATCATCAGGTGGTGACCAAGAGAATCGTACCACTTAAAACAAAAACAAATAAAGGCAAATACAAGAGGAAAAGGTTTAAAGCGGGACTTAAAATTGCGGTTCCTCAAATTGGGAACCGCATTTAAACCAATGATTCTCAGTTCCCTGGATCTGCAAAGGAACTGAAAAAACACTCACAACCTAATAAAAAATACACTAAACTACTGCTGATTATCAATAACTAACTAAAAAGAAAAACAAAGACTGAAGTAAACAAATTAAATAGACGAGACACGCTGGCACTTTGAAGAGTGACTTCGGGGCGACGCTTCCTATCAGGTGGAGAAATAAATCTGCCATTAGAGGGCAGAGGAGTGCGATCGCAGCAGAGTTTTGAATTTCATTCTGAAGTTTTCTAATTAACATAAAATTCTAGGCTCCAAAGCAGTTCAGTCAAGTGGACAGACTGCACTTGTCAAGCAATAGTGAAGGATTCCTTGGTTTAGAAACAGGCCTTGTGCCTAGTGGTCCTTACCTGGTTACGAAAGAATTAAAAAAAAATTTTTTTTTGCTACCTCCCGTCTCCTGGTCAGCCTCTCCTTCGGGCCGCCTATGCTCCTCACTTGGCACCCTGCCCTGATACAGCCATTGCCACCCCACATCGCAGCCCCCCCCCCGGGTAACCTGGCGTAACCCTTTGCTGGATGGGTACCCCTCCTCTGAGGGGGGAAGGCGCCGGTGCGGGAGGCCAGCACACTTCTTATTGGCCTGGGTGCTGCTGAGGTGGTCTCTAGGCTGCCCAGGGTCCCGTGGCAGCGGGAGGTGGTGACCATCATCCAGTCGGCCACAGAGCTCTATTTCCCCATTTTCTCCCCAGGGGCATGGCGTGCCACCAACGTCAGGCGACGTCGAATTTCTCCACGCCTCTCTTGGTTAGCGGGACCCAGCACATTGTTGTACCCCCGGCCTCTGTGAGGAGTCAGCAAGCGCCGGATCGGCCTCTCCCCTAACAGAAGGCGAGCAGTGGTCGGACACTCAAGCCTTCTCTCCCCGGCCATCCTTCCAGTGTACAGAGTCCATTCTCAAACCGGGTCGCCGATGTCGCAAGCGGAAATCTAACTGCTGTGTCGATGGGCTGGCAAAAACCAAAAAAAATAATAATAACTGAATGTTGAACACATGGACAGCAATGGTGTCAAATCACAATTCTTTATTTGCTGTAAAACATTACAACATGTGCAACATACTGGATGACTTGTGTGAGAACCTGAACCTGATCCTCCACTACCAAGAGTTGACATGCAGGATCCTTCAATGTAGTGTAACACAAAAAAAAATAAAAAAAAATAAATAAGGTATCTCTTCCTTTAAACTGCTGTTCACATGGACACATCATATTCTCCAGTGGAATAAAGCCCCTGAACTTTAGCTAGCCCCCACAATCACAAATCTCTGAGATACGATAAAGGCATATCCTGGTTTCCCAAACCAAGCAATATATAGTAGTCATGTAAGAACTTATCTAACAGTAGATCTTCGAGAAAAGCTCTTGCAGCAGGCCACACTGGTAGCACTAAGCCACCAGCCACCAGAACCACACGGAAAACTTCTAACTAGCAGTCTATCACGGGGGACTGCCCACCGCCGATGTCAGTCAGCTAACGTCAGCTTATATAGGTGGGCGGTCCCCCACATCTCCCTCAGTTCTCCCTCTGGAGACCCCGTATGGGCAGCTAAAAGAGAACTGAGGAGGTTTTCTAAGAGCCAAAAGAAAGACAGAAGAAGTGTGAGAGAAAAGGAGTAGCAAAGAGAAGGAGAGAAGGAAAGCAGGGCCTGCTGCAAGAGCTTCTCTCGAAGATCTACTGTTACGGTAAGTTCTTATGTAACTGTACTATCTTACTTCGAGGAAGGCTCTTGCAGCAGGCCATACTGGTAGGACTGAGTCCCAAGCAGTACTGAATAGCACTAGGGTGGAACCACTGGGAGGAGGAAAGTTCAGCAGCCAAGAGCTCCTGACAGAAGGCCCTGAAGAACTGCCAGGTAGAAACTGGCCCTGCGCCTAGAGGCGATGTCCAGACTGTAATGCTTGGTGAAGGTGTGGACAGAACTCCAGGTGGCAAATGCACAGATGTCCGCAGCAGACACATTTCAGAAGCAAGCCATGGAGGCAGCCATATCCCTGGTGGAATGGCCTTTGACCACCCCCGGAAGGGGTTTGTTGTACTTGCAGGAGCAATAAGCAATGCAATTGGCTAACCACTTAGACAGACACTGTTTGGAAACAGAGGTGCCCTGTCTCTTGGGGGTGAACAAAACAAACAACTGTTCAGATTTTCTAACAGGTTTTGTGCGGTTGGTATAGTATCGCAAAATCCTATGTACATCCAAAGTATTGAGTAAAGCCTCCCCCTGATTGGAATTACTCAGGAAAATAAAGTGGAAGGTGGATGGATTGATTTAAAGTAAACTTCCGATGCCACATCAGGTAAAAACCTAGGACTAGTACGCAAAGACACCCTGTCTTTGTGAAAAACCAAATAAGGCTCTGTACACATCAGAGCCTGAAGCTCGGAAATCCTTCAAGTAGAAGTAACAGCAACTAAAAAGAGTGCTTTCCATGACAGAAAGCGCAGTTCACAACAGCTCGCAACTTGCGGTCGGTTCAAAGGGAGTTTCTCCAACATGAAGTTGAGAGACTAGGTCCCAAATGGGAGGTTTTAGATGCAGGATGCCCCACAACACCTCTAGCTGGGTGACAGCTTTACCCTCAATAGGTGCATGATATGCAGAGATGGCGGAAAGGTGCACCTTAAGAGAGGAGTACCCCAAGCCTGAATCCGAAAGGGAGAGAAGGTACTCTAACACTTGATTCACTGGGCAGGTGTAGTGGTCTAAATGGCGGGCAGTGGCCCAAATGGAGATGCACTTCCATTTTATAGCATAAGTGACCCTGGTGGAGGGTTTCCTGGCCGCCACCAGGATGTCTGTGACCCCAAAGTGGGCAACAGCTAGGTTCGCAGGAGCCATGCATGCAGATGCAGGGTTTTCAGGTCTGAATGGACCAGGATGCTCTGGTCCTGCGAAAGCAAGCCTGTGCACAGAGGCAAAGGCACTGGAGGTTCTACTGCCAGCTGTTGTAGCAAGGGGAACCAAATCTGAAGAGGTCAGAAGGAAGTTATGAGGATCATCTCCACTCCTTCCTACTGGAGCTTGAGCAGAACCCTCTGCAAGAGTGGGAAGGGAGGAAAGGCATACAGAAACCTCCTCTTTCAAGAGAGGAACAATGTGTCTCACCAGACAACTTCAGGTCCGGGACTGAGCAAGCAAAAAGCTGCAGTTTTGCGTTGAGTGCGGATGCAAAGAGGTTCAACTGATCTTCGACTACTGAGGTTAGCAGTTCCCACTTATGAGCCTGCGACCTGGAGCGGCTCAGACTGTCAGCCAAGACATTTTGAATATCTGGAACATGCGCAGCCAAGAGCTCCAGACTGTGCTCGATGGCCCGGAACCAAACTCTCATCGCTTCCCAACACAGGGGGTAAGAATGGGTCCCCCCGCTTGTTGAAGTTATACACAATATACACGTTGTCCCTCTGCATCAACAGCAGAACAGGGAAGAGATGAGTATGAAAGGCCTGCAGGGCGTAAAGAACCACCTGCATCTCCAGGACGCTAATGTGAAGACCCTGCTCCACCTCCGTCCAGGTACCCTGGGTCTGATGATCGGCCAGATGGGCATCCCATCCCAGGCCAGATGCGTCTGTTGTGAGAACCTGTCAGGGGGTCGCAAGCTGAAAGAAGACACCCCGAAGGAGGTTGTCTGGGTCCAGCCACCATGACAGAGTCCTCCGGACCAGGTTGGAGACCAGGACCAATTGGTCCAGGTCATCGGTGCACTGGTCCCACTGGACCCTCAAAGTCCACTGAGGAACCCACATATATAGACAGGCCAGGGGAACTGTGGCAACTGCCACCACCATGTGGCCCAGAAGGCATAGGAAGACCCTGGCCGGGACCTGCTGACTGGAGGAAACCAGATGGGCCTTCTCCATCAGTCACTTCGCCCTGTCCTCGGTTAAAAAGGCTTTGCCTGACTGGTGTCCTGGACTGCCCCATGTACTGGAGGCACTGGCAAAAAGAGAGGCAGGACTTTGGCAGTTTTACAGTAATCCCCAAGGTCTGGAAGAGATGGAAGATGGATTCCAAGGTCTGACCTAAGCATTCCCTGGAGGGGGCTGCAAGCAGCCAGTCGTCCAGGCAGAGGAACACACAGAAGCCCTGCCTCCTCAAAGTGGCTGCCACCACTGCCAGGCATTTGGTAAGTACCTGGGTGGCCAAGAAAAGGCCAAAAGGGAGAAGGAAGGGCCCGAAATTGATAACTGGCTCCCAGAAAGTGGAAGCGAAGGAAGTGATGATGGGCAGGGAAGACTAGGATGTGCAAGTAGGCATCTTGCATGTCCACAGAATAGAGTCAGTCCCCCTGGTGCAAAAGGGGTAATAGCCCCTGGAGGGTGACCATTTTAAAGCACTTGCAATCAATGTACAGATTCACATGGCTCAGGTCCAGGATGGGCTGAAGATTCTTGGTCTTTTTGGGGACGAGGAAGAAGTGGGAGTAAAACCACCTTCCCCATTTAGCCTGAGGGACGGGCTCTATGGCTCTTTTTTGAAGAAGAGCATGAATTTCCTCCAAAACCAGCGACAGGTTTGCAGGAGGGTATGTGGAGTGAACAGGAGAGTCTTCTGGTGGCCACTACAGGAACTCCAGGGTGTGACCGTGCTCTATGATGGAACACCCAGTTGTCTGTAGTCACCCCCTGCCACCCTTCTAGGTGAAATGAGAACCGACCCCCAACTGCCTCCCTTAGATCCTCGACCGGGGGGTGACTAAGGAGTCAGTAGGTGGGGGTGGGTGCAGGCAAGGGGGCCTCGGGGGCCCTGAAGGCTCTCGCGGCAGTAGCAGCAGGGGCCGCTGGGGCCTTATGATTGTGTTGACCCTTGGCAGGCGGGTTCCAAGATTGCTTGCAGAAAGACCTGAGAAAGGGCTGATGTTGGCCCACTCTAGGTTGGGTGTGACAGAGCCAATGGACCAACCTGAGGGCCTGCTCTGACTCCTGCAGGGTAGATATGACGTCCTGGACATCACCCCACAAAAAGGATTGACCCCTGGAAGGGGGCATCCAAGATGCTGGCATGCACCTCTGAGACAATGCCAGACACCTGGAGCCAAGAATGGCGCTGGAGACAAACATCAGTAGTTGCCCTGTGCCCAGAGGCATCCACCACATCATAAGTAGCCTGAAAGACATGACTGCCAACGTTCAAGCCAGATTTCATGAGCCGGGTGAGCTGCATCCTAGTGGGGTCCTCCGGTAGGTTTTGCACCAGATCTCTGGCTTGGTCACAAAGAATGTTTTGATATTAGACCATTTGGGCTATATAATTTATGGTCTGAGTGGCCAGGGTGGTAGAGGCAACAACCTGTTTGAGAGGTGGTCAATCAAGCTGCTTAGACCTCTCGGTCTTAGGGAAGGGTACTAAGATGTTTAGGCTTCTTAGTACGGTTATGCGCTGCATGAATGACCACAGAATCCACCTTGGGGTGAGTCCCCAGAAAGGGCTTGCTTGCTGGGGCATGGTAATGGCGGTCTGCTTTTTTGGGTAGAAGAGGGGTGGCTGAAGGGTGGTTCCAGGCTGCCCTGGTGACATCCTCATAGGACTCAATCAGGCAGCACCACCACGGGAAAGGCATCACGTTGCCAGGGATGTTGTGCCAAATGATGCCTCTCTGGGTTCTGCTCCTCTGTCTCCCAGTCCATAATGGACTGGATGTGGCACATGACATGCATAAAGGATTGATCATCCGGGGGAGACTTTGGCACCTCTTTAGGCTGGTCATCCCTGTCAGAAAAGTCGCCAGTAGAGGAGGAAGGCCCCAAAGAATCTGAGTCATCCTCAGTAGTGTCCAAATCTGGGACCAATGATGGATGCCTACATTCGTCCCATCTAGAACGCAAACCAACATCAGGTTGAGCCTCTGAAGACCCCCAACGTGCAGGGTTCACTCAGATCTGCCATGTCTGGATTCCGGGGCTGAGAGTCCTGGGGAGGGTGGAGGGGAGATGCCGGTGGCTGCCCTTGAGGAGTGGGTTTCTGCCTTTGCATGAAAGACCACCATGCCAAAAAGAGAGCACTGTAATCCACTTAGGGTGCAATATTATACACTGGCAGGAAAGGCAAAGAGGGGTATGATGGCTGAGAAGCCAGTGAAGGATACCAAGGTGAAGGGCTGCCCGGCGCCGGTTGGGGTCCAGTGTTGGTCTAACAGGTGTCAGCTGTGGCACAGCGTGTGGCAGAGGTAAAGATGGAGTAGGGCCCACAGGCTCAGACTGTGGCAGCACTGGCGATTGCCTGGCAGATGATGGCCTAGAGAGCACGGGGGAAGGATCCCCTGACGCTGGCCCAGCTGGGGAAGCTGGTGCCTGAGGGGATGGAGACCCCTGTATCAGAGATGACACTGGTGAGGAAGAGATGGAGATTGCCTGCTGTGGGAGTTGCCTAGAAGGACTAACGTGGGTCCCAGGAGTGGGAATTGATGAAAGCAGCACGTGGGGGGGGGAGAGGAGTGACGGTGGTAGAACTGACACCCTAAGTACTAACACTAGCCTAGCCGCCTGGCTGAGTGCCCATTGAAGATATGGGCCCGAGCGCCAAGGGCTGGGGGAAGGAGAGGAAGTTCCCTACCCCGAACAGCCACCGTCCAAGACAGAGATAAGGGAAGATGGCAGAGCTACCAGGACCCTGGAGGAAGACAGAGCTGGTGGGGCTTATGAGGTCGACCCCCTACTAGAGTACAAACTACCCACGCGCAGTTGAAGGCCTAAGAGGTGACCATGAACAGGAAGCTGACTGGTCCCAGTATTCATCCCAGTGCTTATATGCTTCCCGGACTTCTTATGAGAAGAAGAGGAGGCCCCAGAGGACTGTACCGGCAAGGCTGAGGAGCTCCTGGCTTGCAGCTCCTTTTCCATCGCGACCAACTTCTGCTTTACAAGATGGCTCTGCTGCACTCTTCAGCAACATCTTTGAGTGGCCTGTTTGAATTTCTGGCAATGCTGGCAGGCTTCGGTGTCGTGGCTGGAGCTTAGGCAGAAGAGACATGCACAGTGGCTGTCCTTTCCAGTGATTTGTTTGCCATAGGCAGACTTCGTGGAGCGGTCAGAAGACAAGGCTGGTGGAGAAGACAAACTCACCGAAGAAAACACAGAAATTTCAATGTTTGAGTGAAGGAGAACTACAAATAACCAAAAAAATAAAACAGTGCAGCAAGCGTGGGTAATGACGGTCGACTAGCTATGGTTTGACGTGTGTGGGTCGATGGCGGGAAAAAAACTAAGGTAGGTGTGGGGACTGCCCACCTATATAGGCTAGGCTGATGTCAGCTGACTGATGCAAGCGGTGGGCGATCCCCTGTAATAAGACTGCTAGCTAGAAGTTTTCTGTGTGGTCCTGGCATGTGGCAGCTTAGTCCTACTGGTGTGTCCTGCTGCAAGAGCCTTCCTCGAAGTAAGATCAGACATTATGTTCCCAAGACACCAATTCTCAGCTGGCTTGCATACAGATGAGTCTTTAAGCCCTCCTCCCAAAGCATAAGATATAAAAGTACCTCCAAAATGTGGGGAAGATGGAGGGGGAGAAAAATTCCTAACGCTAAGCACCATCTGCCATGTCACTGGAGAGGCCTGAATAGACTAGAGTGCTCTGCCTTGTACAGCTCGATCACAGCTTCATGTAGACAGTCTGTAATCTGCAAGAAGATGGTGCCCTAGTTTTCATTTTCCATCTTTCTGGAACCACTGGTAGCTTTCCTACTTTAGTTAAGCACTCTGCACAGAATGTTTTCTACATATTAAGAAGAGCCCTTGTCCATGGCAGTAACAGCAGTATACTGTATGTTCCTATTACTGTCCAATCAGTCTGAGAAGAAATTAAAGTAATTTAATTTTCCTACCACATAAAGGTACTTTCAGAAGTCTTTTCTAACAACACTGGAGCAAATCATTGATACACGAGACTGTAGATTCTCCTTCTCATTATGGCTCATTTCATTTTAGCAATTCCAGTGTTAGAACAACAGCTTGCCTTTTCATACAATGAACCGACTATGCAGCATGTGACAAGGATTTTTTCCATGTCACTCTATGATGTTACTGTGGATCACCGAACAGAGATGGGCCACATGATGAGAGAGAAGCTTGGGGATACAGTTCCCTCATAAACATCTTCAACAGCCAACAGTAACCAGAAGGGATCTTTTGATTAAATAAGCCAAACTTTTTAATTCTGTCCCACTGGCAATGGAGCCCTTCTAATACCCCCAATGCAGAACACTACTAAGTGTTATCATGAGATGTTCAGAGACCCTTCTTGGGGTAACTCAGAAATGCAACTATTGTAGTCCCTGAAAAGTAAGGGTCACATAACTAAAACTGTTTTTGAGTGACAAAGAAAAAAAGAAGAAATCTTTGAAAAATGACAAAGTCTTGGATTTACTCTTAATAATTATTTTCTTCTGCTCGTCAGGCTGGCTGACTGAAGACATTACATAAATAGTGAACACTGGTAGATTCCCAGGCCCTGCAAAACACAGCCTAGGATCCATATTGGTTTGGTAAATGCTGTCCTCCATTTATGGCACCATAAATTACTTATGGTTTTTGAGTCCCTCAAATACCCAACAAGTTCTCAAGAGAGAAAAAAGATGAAGTCTGGTTTGTATGCTCTTTCCTTCTCTCGGGTGGCTTTTTCCCAATGTCTACAGTGATGTTGGTGTAGAGGAGGAATTGATTTCTGGATATGAGCTTGTACTTCAGGGTGTTCATGCCATCCTCTTTCCAAGTCCTTCTCGTCCCCCACAGCATGTCATACCTAGGGGTATAAAAAAATAAATGGAATATGAGCACCTAAAAATAATTCTTGTTTTGATTGTGGATACATGTTAGTAGTACAGCCTTAGGACTTCAATGAAAATGCTGTATTACTGACTGAAACTAGATCTATCAAGTACTATATAAATACAGCTGCAACTTTTATTTATTTATTTGTACAATCAGATTTACAACCTCTGAGCCAGAGACTCGTTTACAAAGGCACCTTGTCACAGAGAGCACAAAACAGTGACACAGGTTACAGAATGTGGACAGAGTTACATAAACTTTTGTACAATCTACTGTATATAAATCTAATAGTTACATAGTTACATTTGAATCAGTATAGGACACCTCAGATACACAGATGTTTAGCAGGGGGAGGGATAGGGGAGCCAGAGGGGAGGAGAGTGTGTGTGTGGAGGCAGTCCAGAGGACTTTGTCGAGAACTGAGTGTACTGGGGGAGCATGCGAACATCGGTTAGTGACAATTACAGCAGCAGGTGTTAAAAAGGTGGTTCCGAAGAGCAATTTTAAATGGGGCGATTTTGGGAGTGTTTGTGACGATGACAGGTAGAGAGTTGAACCAGGAGGGGGCCCTGTAGCAGAAGGATCTCTGAGCTAGGGAGGTCCTACTTCTGGGTACCATTAGGGTGGTCTTGTCAGAGCTGTGGGTGGAGACTGTGGGGAGGCCTGTTGAAGGGAGGTAGACACCTGGGGAGCCCGAGCAGAATTTTCTTGGCTAGTAGGCAGGTCTGGTAGTGGAGTCTTTCTTCAAGTTGAGGAGACTGGCAGTGGTGTAGAAATGGCAGGTATGGGTGAGCCTAGGGGAACTGGTCAGGAGCCTACATGCCTTGTTGAGTGAGAGCTGGATCTTACTGAGTGCAGTATTATTGGCGTCTGCGTATATAGGCAGGCCATAGTACACTAGAGACAGGACAGAGGATGTGATGGCTAGCCGGAGAGCATCGGGTGGGAGGCAGTCCTTGTGGCAGTAAAGGAGGCCAATCCGGGTATTAATGGCAGTCGAGAGGGCAGTAATGTGGGCGTGGAAGGTGAAGGCAGTGTTGAAGGTAATCCCTAGGTATCTGTAGGTGGATACTTGCTCAAGGGGGTGCTGAGTGCTGGGGAGGATAAGGAGGGGGGCATTTTTTGCTTTGTTCTGGTGGTGGGAGAAGAGCATTGACTTAGTCTTTTTTAGGTTAACAAGTCTATGTTCCTTGAACCACTTTTCTGCCTGGTTGAAGGTGTGTTGGAGAGAGTCCTGGAGGGAGGCAGATTTACAGTGTGAGGTGTAGAGAATGGCACTGTCCGAGTATAGAAGAATTTTGCCAGAGCAGGCACTGGGCAGGGTATTTAGGTAGAGACTGAAGAGTAGGGGACCCAGGATGGAGCCATGGGGAACCCCGGAGCGGACAGGACTGGTGTTGGACCGAGTCAGAACAAAAGAGTAAACAGGGAGGACAGAAGGCACTCTGGGTCACCTTAGAGACTGGAAATGGCACCACAATCTGCACAGGGGTTGTATACAGACCCCCATCTCAGGGGAAGGGAATGGACAAAGATATGATAGAAGGCATCCTTAGGATGGCAGAGAAAGGGGAGATACTGTTGGTGGGGGACCTGAATATGCCAGATGTTAACTGCAGCACCTTTGCTGCAGCCACATCCAAGAGCAGGACCATTCTCGATGCCCAACAGGTGGCACGCCTCAGACAGCTAGTTTTGGAACCCACTCGTGAGGGAGCAATCTTAGACCTCGTACTCGCAAATGGGGACAGTGAGAGGATCTCAGATATAGAAGTGGGTAGCCATCTGGGAAAAAGTGACCACCAAACAGTGTGGTTCCCGATAAAATCAGCTACAGAGTCAAGCCATACAAAAGTGAGGGTACTGGACTTCAGGAGGGCTCACTTTGGCAAGATGGGAGAGTGCCTTAGAAAAGCACTAGCAAACAGGCTAGGAGGAGGGGTGGAGCCACAAAGGGAAAAATTAAAACTGCCATCACAGAGGCAACAAGCCTTTCTGTGAAGCAAATAAACAAGTTAAAAACTAAAGAAAAAGCCACTATGGTTATCAAAAGAGGTAACGGGGAAGGTTAGGGAGAAAAAGATAGCATTTAGGAAGTATAAGGAAACACAGAAGGAGCAGGGCAGAGAACTGTACCAGTTAAGGCAGAAGGAAGCAGGGAGGGAAGTCAGAATAGCAAAGGCCCAAACTGAGGAAAAGATAGCCAACTCGATTAAGAAGGGGGATAAAACCTTTTATAGGTACATCAGGGAGCGTAGAAAGACAAAGGGAGGGATAGTGAGGCTGAACAGAATGGACGGTGGGTGGGCAGAGGGACAGTGAAAAAGCAGGGATACTGAACGAATACTTCTGCTCAGTATTCACAAAAGAAGAGGAGGAGGGGGAGGTGCCAAATCCAATTAACAGAAGCACTCTGGTAGGGGGGGGTCGATCCCAGTCCTTTCACAGAAGAAAGGGTTTTGAAAGAACTCCTAAAACTGAAGGTGGACAAAGCAATGGGGCCTAATGGAATTTACCCCAGAATTCTAAAGGAATTAAGGGGAGAACTAGTGACACCACTGACTACCCTTTTTAACAAATTATGGGAGGATGGTGTGGTACCTGAGGACTGGAGGAAGGTGGATGATTCCCCTTCACAAAAGGGGGAGCAAGACAGAGGCAGAAAATTACAGACCTGTCAGTTTGATCTCTGTGGTAGGGAAAATGATGGAATCACTTCTGAAGGAAAGAATTGAGTACCTAGAAGCCAGTGAGGCACAGGACCCAAGGCAGCATGGGTTCACAGCGGGGAGGTCATGTCAGACGAATCTAATTGATTTCTTTGACTGGGTGACCAAAGTAGTAGACCAAGGAGGGGGCTGTGGACATGGCCTACCTAGACTTTAGCAAGGCATTTGACACAGTCCCACATAAAAGATTAATAATCAAATTAACCAGCTTGGGAGTGCAGCCCAGGGTGGTAGCCTGGGTAAAGCATTGGCTGGACAACAGGACACAGAAGGTTATTGTAAATGGAGTCCACTCTGAAGAAGGAGGGGTTACTAATGGGGTACCGCAGGGTTCAGTACTGGGTAAAGTCCTTTTTTTTTTTGTACATTATTTTTACCCCACCTGACACTCCAGAGTCCACCTCTCCTTCAAGCCTCCTAGCGCTCCACTAACCCCGGCGATCCTCTTCAGGAGCTCCCCCCATCCACATATTGCAGCCGACCCCCGGGTTTGTCCCTGCATTTTGCATTGTTGGATGGGTCCCTCCTTCGAGGGGGAAGGCACTGGAGGAGAGGGAAACCCAGCACACTATTGCTTCATGGCCCCGGGGGTGCCGCTGTGGAGTAGGAGACTCCTGGAGGTCCCAGTGGCGTGGAGTGCGGAAGCCGTCATCCAGCATGCTCTGAAGCTGTTTTCTGGTTTTCTTGAATCCCTCCTGCGCCGATGCTTGTTGTGCCCCTGGTCTTCACCAGGGGCTGCTACAGAGCGAGGCTATCCCCTAATCCACCCCAGGAGTGGAGAGGAGAGCAGTCCCCCGGACGCTCGATCCTCTCCTTCCCCTGCCAGCCCCCGGCGACCAGAGTCCATTCCCGAACCTGGGTCACCGGCATGGTTCGAGGTGTGGCGTCCATTGCCTCAACCCCCAGTCCTTTTTAATGTATTTATAAGTGACATTGCAGAGGGACTGGAAGGAAAAGTATGCCTCTTTGCAGATGACACAAAGATCTGCAACAGGGTTGATACACAAGGAGGAGTGGAAAGGATGAGAAGGGACTGGCAAGGTTGGAGGAATGGTCAGAAGTATGGCAGCTTGAATTCAGTGCAAAGAAGTTCAAATAATGCACCTGGGAAACAAAACCTAGGGAAAATTAACAATGGGAAGGGGGTAGTACAACAACAAAAATGGAAAGGGATCGGGAGGGGGTAATTACATCAGATGACCTTAAGGTTGGCAAGCAATGTGAGAAGGCAGTAGGGAGGGCTGGGGATACTGGGCTGTATAGGGAGAGGCATCACCAGCAGAAAACAGGAAGTTGTTATCCCTCTGTACAGACAGTTGGTGAGACCCCATCTGGAGTACTGCGTCCAGTTCTGGAGACCCCAGGATGGAGGCAGTCCAGAGGAGGGCAACTAAAATGGTGCAGGGTCTGCAAGAGAAGCCATACGAGAAGAGACTAAATGAGCTTAATATGTATACCCTTGAGGAAAGGAGGGAAAGGGGTGACATTTTTATTTATTTATTTAGTTTTTGTTGGCCGGGTGAGTGCACTAGACAAATCCTGCCTATTTTCAGGCACGACCCGGGGAAGGGGGAATATAGATGAATGCCAACTGACCCTGAACCAGATTAAGCTGTTGGTGGTATTTTTAGTGAAGTACCTCAAGGGAATCAACAAAGTCCAAGAGGGTAGCATCTTTCAGAAAAAGAGATGTGCAAGAACAAGGGGATACAATTTGAAGACAGAGGGGGGACGGCTCAGGAGCAATGTGAGGAAGTATTTTTTCACAGGGAGGGTGGTGGAAGCATGGAACAGCCTTCCGGAGGAGGTTGCGGGGTCTAAAATTGTGGGATAATTTAAGAATGCATGGGACAAACATAAGGTAATTCTTGTGAGGGGAAGAAAGAAATAGAATGTTGGTTAATTAGGATCTGCAGCTTATCCTGTAGGTAAGGAAATGGGCAGACTAGGTGGGCCACGCGGTCCTTATCTGCTGTCAAAGTCTGTTTCTATGTTTCCCATTGATTTTTACGCACTGGGATTGAGCTGAGAGGTAGCTAGAGCACCAGGCAAGGGGACCAGTGGAGAAACCGATTTGGTAAAGGGAGTAAAGTTAGAGGGAATGGCAGACAGTGTCAAAGGCCTTGGAGAGGTCAATGAACACTGCTCCAGCAAGGTTGCCAGAGTCAAGGGAGGAGTGCAAGAAGTTGGAGAATTCTAGGATGGCCGTGGCAGTGCTATGGCCTGCGCGGAAACCATGCTGCTCGGGGCATAGGACGGCATATTTAGTTAGATATTCGGTGAGCTGTGTGGCCACCACTTTTTCTATAGCTTTGGAGAGTGGGGGAAGACTGGAAATTGTCCGATAGTTGCTGGGGGAGGACCTGTCACCACTTTTATGAATGGGTGTGACGACAGCCATTTTCCAAACACTGGGGAATTGACCCAGGTAAAGGGATCGGTATAGTAAGTCCGTTGGGGGGACTAGGACATCATCTGGGACTAGTTTTAGGATCCTGGTATCCAGAGAGTCATTGCTTGGGCTATTGCTGCCCAGTGCTTTTAGTAGGAACGGCCTGGCTTCTAGAGCAGATATTTTGTGTAGATGGAACAGAGGGCGTTGCAGGACAGGGGGCTGAGATTCGGGAACGGGGTCAAAAAAACTACCGGGAAGGACAGAGCTAAGATCTGTGAAGGTGGTATTGAGGCAGTTTGCAATGTTTAGGGGGTACGTGGTAACAGAGCCGTCAATAGAGAGCTGGGATTGGGGAGAGCGTGATTTCCCATTCAGCTCTTTATTATTATCCCAGAAGGCTGGGCTGACCCCCAGAAGGAGGTACGGGTGGCCTGGTAGTAGTCTGCCTTGGCCTTGCGGATACCCCAAGTGCACTTATTGCACGTGGTATTGTAGGCTTGTCTATCTGCCGCCCTGACAGTCTCCGTGGCTATGTGCCAGAAGTTATCTGCTCCTGAGTTTTGGAGCAGGGAGGGTGACCATGCGCTTTTGTTTTGGTGCGTAGTCACAGTGGCGGCATAGAGATCACAGGCCTTGTTAAAAGCCTGTGTGAAGAGGTCGAGCGCAGAGTCAATGCTGGGAGCTAGGTTGATAGGGGACCAGTCCATCTGGGCAAGAAAATGCTTAGGTTTTTTCAGGCCACCAGGGCGGAGGCGCCTGCGGAGAGTGGATTGAGCCACTGGTTTGGGGGTGGAGGAGGACCAGAGGATTAGGATAGGGAAGTGGTCACCTAAAGAACCGGGGAGGATTTTTATGTCCTAGATTTTGTGGGGGCGGTTGGAGACTATGACATCCAGGAGGGTGCTGGTTCCACTAGAGGGGTTGAGTCTAGTGGGCTGAGAGACTAATTGGGTCAAGTCAAGGGCGCCAAAGGAATCCCTTGCTTGGGAGGCAGAGGGACCAAGCCAACTGATGTTCAGATCCCCTACTAGGACTTGTTCTGCTTTGTGTGGCAGAATTGAGAGATATTCTGTGAGTGACGAGATTGGCAGATTTTAGTTCCTTGGGGGAACACAGGAGACCGTGATGTAGAGCAGGCCCCTGGAGGGATCAGGGATGATTTTGAGAGTGAGGGCCTGGGCTCCATTTTCGAGCTTGGGAGCAGGGAGCACATGACCGACAACAGTGTCACGCATGAAAACAGCACAGCCACCCCCACGTTTGCCTACTTGATCCTCCCAGTAGAGGGTGTACCCAGGGAGTGAGACAAAGGAGTCAGGGTTGGATTTGGAAAGCCAGGTCTCCACAAGGGCAATGATGTCAGGCTGGTGTAGAATGACCCAGCACTGGAGCGCAGTAGACTATTTCAGCAAGCTGCAGATATTCAGGGAGGCATTTTGGAGTCCTGAGGACAATATCTTGGGTGGACTGGTGGGAGTAGGGCCTGGGTTGGGGTGGACATTTCCGGAGAGTAGCAGAGTAATAATTCTAACTGGGGGCAGTAGCCGTTGTCTTTGGGCCAGGATGAAAAAATTACTCACCTTAGTAATTGTGTTTCTTTTAATGGAGTCTTGCTGTATTCTGACAATTTGCAGTTAGCTCCAGCTCTTGAACTGTCCCGGAGAGTGAAGGGTTAAATTCTAAGCCAGGCATAGAACGTTGGGCTCAAGCTCGGTTGAAAACTCTGTCTGTGTCCTTCTGAAACCAAACCGTCAGATTCTTATGAGCTAAAACTCACCGACTAAATGTGGAAATTGTAACAACTCCTAGTAGCCAACTGGCAACAAAGACTTTGGATTCCCCAAAAGACTCAAGTCAGGAAACCCAAAGAACCAAAAACCAGGTAATAAGAACTAAAAACTCTTAATTAAACAAATACAAAGCACCCAACACAACAGGAGTGGGGTAAAGACACCCCTGGGGTGCACACTGCACCTGCCCATCCACTCTCTCAAAAACAGGTTCTGAGAGGGAGGCAGGAGGGAGGATAGAATACAGCAAGACTCCATTAGAAGAAACACAATTACTAAGGTGAGTAATTTTTCTTCAAAACATTAAGTCTTGCTGTATTCTGACAATCTCAGATACTACTAAGCAGTACCTCCAAGGAGGAGGGACAGAACCTACTTTGGGAATAGGCTCTGAAGTACTGCTGTGCCAAACCTAGCATCACTCCTAGCCTGGATATCCAGAGAGTAATGCCTGGTGAAGGTATGAACTATTTATCAGGTGGCTGCTTGACAGATTTCTAACAAGGGGATATCCCTAGCTGCAGCCAGAGATGCAGCTGTACCTCTAGTGTAATGAGCCCTCAGGCCTGAAGGTGCAGCTTTTCCCAGTTTTTCATAGCAGAACTGAATACAGGACACAATCCACCTGGCAATGGTTCTTTTGGTGGCAGGTTTTCCCTTACCTACTTCCTCATAAGTGAGGAACAACTGGAGGGAGTCAAACCTGTGACCCTTTGTACGTTCTATGTAGTAACTAAGGGCCCTTTTAACATCTAAACTGTGTAGCCTCCGTTCCCCTGAGGAGGTGTGATCAGTGAAGTACACAGGAAGAGACATAGATTGGTTTTAAGTGGAAATCAGAAACCACTTTAGGTAGGAACCTTCTATTGGTTCTAAGGGCCACCTTATCTCTATGGAAAGAGATGAAGTCAGGCTTCACTGACAGGGCTTGCAATTCACTGATACATCTGGCAGAAGTAACAGCAACCAAAAACACAGTTTTCCAAGTCAAGTACTTGAGCTGTGCTGAGGACATAGGCTCGAAAGGGAGTTGCATCAGCTGAGCAATACAAATATTCAAATCCCAGGCAGGAGCAGGATCCCAAAAAGGGGGACTGGTATGAAGCAATCCTTTGAAAAATTTACAAAATACAGGGTGAGATGACAGAGAGGAAGATTTCCCCACAGACAGGAAAGCAGAAACAGCTGACAAATGAACTTTGAGAATAGCTGGTTTGAGGCCTAGGCCATTAAGGTAAACCATGCAATCCAGAATCAGACAAGTCAGCAGTGTCTGGGGAAACGTGCTTCTTGGAACACCAAATACTGAACCTTTTCCATTTGGAGTTGTAGGTTTTTCTTGTGGCAGGCTTTCAAGAAGCCTTGAGGATCTCCAGAACCCCTTGGGACAGATGTAAATCTGCATAATCTAAGTCTTCAAGAGCCATGCCTTGAGATTGAGTGACTGGAGATTGGGGTAACAAATCCTCCCCTGAGAGGAGGTTAGCGGATTGTAATTCCTGGGAAGAGACAGGGGAAGATGGACTGCTAAGGACAGCAACAGGCTGCCTGGCCCAGTCTGGAGCAATCAGAATCACTTTGCATGGTTGTGACCTTACCTTGACTAGAACCTTGAACAATAGAAGAAAAGGAGGGAAGGCATAAAGAAACTTCCCTTCCCAGTTCAAAATCAGAGCATCCAGAGGGACTGAACCCAAGACTGGGGGTCTGCAACAAAACAGAGGAAGTTGGTGATTGTCTGGGGCTGCAATGAGATCTATCTTCGGAGTGCCCCACCTTGAGAAGATCACCTTCAACATCAAAGGATCCAGAGACCATTCGTGATGGCCCTGGGAAATCCTGCTCAATACATCCACTATCAAATGGGCAGGAAGGAGGGGTGGAAGAACAATGGGGAATAATAAAAACTGCCATCACAGAGGTAACGAGCCTTTATGTGAAGCAAATAAACAAAACAAGATGATGTAAGAAACCACTATGGTTCTCAAAGGAAGTGGCAGTGAAGGTTCAAGAGAAAAAGAAAGCATTCAGGAAGTACAAGGAATCGCAGAAGGAGCAGGACAGAGAACTGTATCAGTTAAAGCAAAAGGGAGGCTGGGAAGGCAGTCAGAACAGCAAAGGCCCAAACTGAGGAAAGATAGCCAACTCAGTTAAGAAGGGGATAAACCTTTATAGGTACATCAGGGAGCGAAGGAAGACCAAGGAGGGACAGTGAGGCTTAATAAAGGGGAGGAGGGTGGGCAGAGGGAGACTGTGAAAAGGCAGAGATACTTACAAATATTTTGCTCAGTATTTACGTAAGGAAGAGGGGAGGTACATAAAACAAACAGTAGTAACACTCTGGATACAGAAGTTGATACCGCCCATTTACAGAAGAAAGGGTTCTGAAAGAACTCTTAAAACTGAAGGTGGACAAAGCAATGGGGCCTGATGGGATTCATCCTAGAATTCTAAAGAACTAAGGGTAGAACTAGTGACACCAGTGACTACCCTTTTAACAAATCATGGGAGGATGGGTGGTACCGAGGACTGGAGAAGGGCAGATGGATTCCCTTCACAAAAGTGGGAGCAAGGCAGAAGCAGGAAACTATAGACCTGTTAGTTTAACCTCAGTGATAGGGAAATGATGGAATCACTTAAAGGAAAGAACTGTCAAGTATCTAGAGGCCAGAGGGCACAGGACCCTAGGCAGCATGGATTCACAGCGGAAGGTCATGCTAGACGAATCTGATAGATTTCTTTGACTGGGTGACCAAAGTAGTAGATCAGGGAGGGCTGTGGACATGGCCTACCTAGACTTTAGCAAGGCATTTGACACAGTCCCACACAAAAGATTAATATACAGGTTAGCCAGCCTGGGAGTGGGTCCCAAGATGACAGCCTGGGTAAAGAATTGGCTGGAGAATAGGACACAGAGAGTAATAGTAAATGGAGTCCACTCAGAAGAAAGGAGGTTACTGGTGGGGTACCGCAGGGTTCAGTATAGGACCGTCTCTTCAATGTCTTTATGTTTGGCTACTGCAGAAGGACTGGAAGGAAAAGTATGTCTCTTGCAGATGACACTAAGATCTTGCAACAGAGTTGATGCACAGGGTGGGGTGGAAAGGATGAGAAGGGACTTGGCAAGGTTAGAGGAATGGTCAAATGTATGGCAGCTTAGATTCAATGCTAAGAAGTGTAAGGTAATGCACCTGGGAAACAAAACCCAGGGAAGAGTACACAATGGGGGTGAGATACTAACAACAACAAAAATGGAAAGGGACCTGGGGTAGTCATATCAGATGACCTAAAGATGGGCAAGCAATGTAGAGAGGGCAGCAAGGAGGGTTGGGGGATACTGGGATGCATAGGGAGAGGCATCACCAGTAGAAAACAGGAAGTTATTATCTCTCTGTACAGACAGCTGGAGACCCCATCTGGAGTACTGTGTGTGCAGTTCTGGAGACCCAATGTCCACAAAGACATAGACAGGATGGAAGCTGTCCAGAGGAGGGACTAAAATGGCAGGGTCTGCACCGAAGACATATGAAGAGAGACTTAAGGAGCTAATATGTATAGCCTCGAGGAAAGGAGGGAGAGGGGGGACATGATAGAAACTTTCAAGTACCTCAAGGGAATCAACAAAGTCCAAGAGGGTAGCATCTTCAAAAAAAAGAGGTGTGCAAGAACAAGAGGGGACAATTTGAAGATAGAGTGGGGCGGCTCAGAGGTAATTTAAGGAAGTATTTTTTCACAGAGAGGGTTGTGGATGCATGGAACGGCCTTCCGGAGGAGGTTGTGGAGTCAAAATCTGTGGTGGAATCTAGCATGCATGGGATAGCCATAAGGCAATTCTGGGGGTGGGGGTAGGAAGAAGTAGGCTGCTGGTTAACTAGGATCTGCAGCTTATCCAGTAGGTAGGGAAATGGGCAGACTGGGTGGGCCAAGCGGTCCTTATCTGCAGTCAAATTCTATGTTTCTATGTTTCTATCACATTGTCCTTTCCTGGGAGGTGGACCGCTACTAGAGAGGAATGCAGGGAATAAGCCAGGGACCATACTTTCACGGCCTCCGTGCACAAGGCCGTGGACTGAGTGCCTCCTTGCTTGTTGATGTACCACATGGTGGTAGTGTTGTCCGTCCTGACCTGAACCACGTTGTTCTGTACTGACTGAGAGAAAGCTTGTAGGGCAAGAAGTACTGCCCTGAGCTCCAGAAGGTTGATGTGAAGAAGGGATTCCTGAGGGGACCACAGTCCCTGGGCAGTGAGAGGCCTCCAGATAGGCTCCCCACCCCAAAAGGCAAGCATCTGTGGTAAGAACCACAGAGTGAGTCTGAGAGACAAATGGAACACCTTGCCTCAGACTGTCCAGGTCCTGCCACCACTGAAGGGCCTGAATTAAGGTCTGAGTAATAGGTACTAGCTTGGTAAGAGGATCTTTCCTTTGGGACCAAAAGGTTCTCAGATGGAACTGAATGTCCCTCATCTGAAACCTGGCCCCTTGGACCACTGCTGTGGAAGCTGCATGTGGCCCAGAAGCTGCAGAAAATGCCTTGATGGTCGAGAAATCAGAGGTAGAAAGGAAGAGGCCAGCTGAGAGATGGCTTTTGCCCTTTCCAAAGGAAGGAAGGCTCTTGCCTTGAAGGTGTCCAGCTCTGCTCCTATAAAAGTGAGGAGTTGTACTGGCTCTAGAACTGACTTGGGAAGATTGAGAAGGAACCACAGGGAAGTGAGAACTTTCTGGGTAACCTGCAGATCTGACTTGACTTGGTCTGAAGACTGGCCCACCAGAAGCCAATCGTCCAGATATGGAAAAATAGAGATCCTTTTCCTTCTTAAAAAGGCCACCACTACTGCTAGGCACTTTGTAAACATCCTTGGAGCTGAGGTTAGACCGAAGGGCATTGCTCTGAACTGATAATGGCCTAAGGGCACTTCGAACCTGAGGTACCTTCTGTGGGAGCACCTGATGGGAATGTGAAAAAAACAGGCATCCTTGAGGTCCAGGGAGGCTAGCCAATCTCTTGGCCTCAGAGAAGGAAGAACTGTTCCCAGAGACACCATCTTGAATTTTGGCTTTACTAGGTGCTTGTTTAGGTATCTTAGATCTAAGATGGGTCGCCACTCCCCTGTCTTTTTCGGGGTAAGGAAGTACCTGGAGTACAGACCTTTGCCCCTGTATGGAGTAGGAACTCTCTCTATGGCCTTTAAAGCCAGTAGAGACAAAACCTCTGCCTCTGAAGCAGGGGTTTCTGAAGTATTTGCAGGTGGAAAGGATCTGGGTCTCAGTTTCGGAAGACTTTTGAAACTGAGAACTAGCCCCTGGCTTACAACCTCCAGGATCCACTTGTCTGAGGTAACAGACATCCAGTCCTAGACAAAGTAAGCCAGCCTGCCTCCTACTGGAATGGGGGAGTCGACCCGGACTGACACATCAGGGTGTCTGCTTGGCAGACGCCTTAGGCTGAGGGGTGGATGCAGCCCTGCATATCCCCCTTCTGCCTCTCCCTCTGAAGAACCCCCTCTGAGAAAAGGAAGGAGGCGGCCTGCGCCTGGTAGAAAGGCCTGTGAAAAGCCCTGCCCCTAGCTTGTTGCCTCTGAGGAGTTGCCTGCCTCTCCTTGGCCTGGGCACTCCTGTAAGTGGTCCTGTACTCATCCATTTTCTTCATGTAATTCTCTGTCTGCTCCCCAAACAGAGAATTACCCACTACAGGGAAGTCCATGGCCTTAGCCTGGGTGTCCTGCAAAAGGCCAGTACATCTGAGCCAGGCCATTCTCCGAAGAGCCACAGATGTAGCCATGACTCTTGATGACACATCATTGGAGTCCACAGCAGCATGAAATTGCACCTTTGATGCCTCAATCCCATCAGCAGCCACCCCCTCCAGCTCCTTGGCTAGCTGGGGGGAGGCCTGTTTAGCCAGTGCCAGTACAGTGTCCCACCTGGACTTCTGGTACCTGGCTGTACAGGCCATATAATTAGTCTGCCTGAGTCCCAAAGATGATGCCAAGTACTGTTTCTTTGCCATGGCATCTATCTTCCTGGAATCTTTGTCTGAGGGTGTGTGAAGCCAAGGGGATGTTTGCCTTGTCACAGGCAGCAGCCTGCACTACCCCAACATGGCTGCATTGTTGGTAAAGAAATTTCATATCCGAGCATGACAAGGTGTACCTCTTGTCCATTCTCCTGTCAACAGGAGGTACAGAGTTAGGAGACCTAAGAATTTTGTGTGTCTGTTTTTCAAATGACCTATGAAGGGGAACAGACAGTCTCTTAGACTCTGGGATGTCCATCATCTCTACAAAGTCAGGCTCCTCTTGATCCTCTACAGCCTCCTCAATAGGAAGCTGGAGGGTTTTAGCCACTTTTCTATAGAACAGAAAGTGGGAAGGGGACTCAGAAAGTCTAGGAGGGGAAACATCAGAAGGTCTGTCTGGGGAGATGTCCGGTTCCACAGGCACACCCAGACTTTCACCGTCATAATCATCCTCTTCAAAATCCCCTTCCTCGTCAAACTCTGGTTTGTAAAAATCTTCAGGGGAATAATCCTGACCCGGGGGAACCGACCTAACCGAACCTCTGCCAGAAGGTGCCGGATCGGTCGGAACCGGACGAAGCGATTCCACAATCCGAATCGCTCTGGCTATTTCTTCGGCGGTCGGAACATGCAGCTCTGGATCCGAACTGGCCGATTTATCCTTTCGTTTTCTTTTTGTAGGAACCGATCCCTCAGGATTGGCTCTCCTCTTGCCCGAAGAAGTATCGCCCTGGTCAGAGGGCAATCCTTCTGGTTCGGTAGGAACCAAACCGGGCTGGCCTTCTGGGTCAGCGGATTTCTCAGCCTCCTTATCCCTAAATCTACCTAACCTTTTCTCCAGGGTAGACTTAGGGACATTCTTACAAATTTGGCAGTCTGAATCAAGGTGATCAAACCCCAGACAGTAAACACAGGTGGTGTGGGGATCGGCCTTAGCAAAGACCTCCCCACACACACTGCAGTGTTGAAACCCAGTGGGTCCGTTTTTTTTCTTGGGTTTCTCAGATATGGCCAACCTAACCAGCTTACCCTTTATATGGCAACTGCCAGGCAAGACTCCCCTATCGGTTTCACACTGTGTCACGAGTGATGGAAAAAAACGCTAAAATTACGTTTTTTTAAAACCAATATGGACCGGTAACCAACACAAACCTTTTCTTTTTCAAGATCTTACTACAAGATCAGTTCAGCCAAACCGATCGGAAAAATTTAACAATTTCCACACAACAGCTACTAATCTAGGTACTTACGGTACCACAGACAGCGTCTCGAACTGAAAAACAGAACGAAAATCGGACTAAAACCAAAACTTTAACTGCGATAGAACCGAGCAGGAGGAGAAATCTCTGGAGCGACTGTTCAGTGAGGCGGAGTAAAGAATCTGACGGTTTGGTTTCAAAGGGACACAGACAGAGTTTTCAACTGAATTCGAGCCCAACGTTCTATGCCTGTCATAGAATTTAACCCTTCACTCTCCAGGGCAGTTCAAGAGCTGGAGCTAACTGCAAATTGTCAGAATACAGCAAGACTTCATGTTGTTTGAAAAGATGGAAATCCAGGTGTTTGGGGGGCTGGAGTAGGCTGGGTCTGATGCTGGGTGGAGGGGTGACACAGTGACTCCTAGTGGTCACAGGGGGAATGGAAAGTTGGGCTGGGAGGTGGACAGCAGGGGAGCAAGGTGTATAGTAGCAGCGTAGTAGACCAGGCTAAAGAATAGGGGAATGGAGTGGTGATAGGGATTAATCAGGGATGAGAGTGAAGGGAGCGGAGTGGCAGGGGTGGATAGAAGGGCTCAAGGGTTAGAAGAGGAAGTGGAATTCAAAGTGAATACCATGGAATGTACATGTAAAACACTGCCTTTATTTGAAAATTCAGTAACCTACTATAGGGGCATAGCCAGGATTTGGGGGGCTTCAAATATTTCTGGAGGGGTCTGGGGGCATGTTCCCCCAGAACATTTTGAAAATTTAGGAGTTAAATGGTGCAGTTTAGTGTGTTTTTAGGCAATAACTGTTGACAACACTTATTGCCTAAAAATGCACTAAACTGCACCATTTAACCCCAAAATGTTCATAGAAACACAGACTTTGACGGTAGATAAGGACTGCTTGGCCCGCCCAGTTTGCCCATTTCCCTACCTACTGGATAAGCTGCAGATCCTAGTTAACCAACAGCCTACTTCTTCCTACCCCCCACTAGAATTGCCTTATGTCTGTCCCATGCATTTTTGAATTCCCCCACTGTTTTTGACTCCACAACCTCCTCAGGAAGGCTATTCCATGCATCCACCACCCTCTCCATGAAAAAATACTTCCTCACATTGCTCCTGAGCCATCCTCCCCATTATCTTCAAATTGTGTCCCCTTGTTCTTGCACATCTCTTTTCCTGAAAGATGCTACCCTCTTGGACTTTGTTGATTCCCTTGAGGTACTTAAATGTTTACAAAATCAGCTATAAAAGCTGTTTTAACAATATCTGAGGAAACTAAGAGCTGAACATGAATCTAAGGATGTCAGAAGAAAAAATTACTCACCTTAGTAATGTTGTTTCTTCTAATGGAGTCTTGCTATATTATGACAGATGCAGTTTGTCCCACCGTTAGAACTGCTCCGGAGGTGAAAGAGTTAACTTCCATGCAGTGCATGGAACTTAGAGCGCGAGCTCGGTTAGAGAAGCTCTGTTAGGGTGGTTTCAAACCGAAACTGTCAGATCTTTACGAGCAAAACTCACTAAGGCTCTGTGTGGAAGCTGTAACTCACTAGCCAACTGGCTACTAAAATATTCACACATTTTCCTGGTCCCAACACCAAGACTCAAGTCAGGGGACCAGAAACAATAAGATAAAATAAATAAATAAAACACAACACCCAAACATAAAAGGGGCATCAATGAGTGCCAACAGTGAACTGTCCACCCCATACCCGAAGTAGAAGTTCTGAGAGGGGCAGGCTGGAGGAGGTCATAATATAACAAGACTCCATTAGAAGAAACAACATTACTAAGGTGAGTAATTTTTTCTTCAAACAACATGAAGTCTTGCTATATTATGACAGATGCAGACTACACAGCAGTACCTCCATGGAGGAGGGACAGAACCTACTTAGGGAATAGGCTCTGAAGCACGGCTGTGCCAAACCGAGCATCCCTCCTGGCCTGAATATCCAGGGAGTAATGCTTGGTGAAAGTGTGTACTGTTTTCCAAGTAGCTGCGTGACATATCCCCAAGATAGGAATGTCTCTAGCAGCAGCTAGAGATGCAGCTGTACCTCTGGTAGAGTGAGCCCTCAGGCCTGAGGGGGGAACCTTATCCAGTTTTTGATAGCAAAATTGGATACAAGAGACAATCCACCTGGCAATGGATCTCTTAGTGGCAGATCTCCCTTTCCCAACCTCACCATAAGTGAGAAATAGTTGGAGGGAGTCAAACCTGTGACCCTTGGTACGCTCTATGTAGTAACTTAGGGCCCTCTTAGCATCTAAGCTGTGCAGCCTCCTCTCACCAGAGGAGGAATGGTCAGTGAAGAACACTGGAAGTGAAATAGATTGGTTAAGGTGGAAATCCGAAACCACCTTAGGCAAAAACTTCCTGTTAGTCCCGAGGACTACCTTATCCCTGTGAAAGGCAACAAAGTCAGTCTCCACTGATAAAGCCTGTAACTCACTTATGCACCTGGCAGAAGTGATGGCTACTAGAAATACGGTTTTCCAAGTCAAATACTTAAGCTCTGCCGAAGACAGAGGCTCAAAGGGGGGTTGCATCAGCTGAGCAATGCAAACATTAAGATCCCAAGCAGGGGCAGGGTCCCTGAATGGAGGACTGGTATGAAGCAATCCCTTAAAAAACTTGGAAAATACAGGGTGAGCAGAAAGAGAAGAGGGCTTCCCTGCTGAAATGAAAGCAGAGACAGCTGCCAAATGCACTTTTAGGGTAGCTGGTCTCAGTCCCAAAGAATTAAGATGGACCATATAATCCAATACAGTGGGTAAATCAGCAGATTCCAGGGAAATATGCTTCCCAGAACACCATATAGAAAACCTTTTCCACTTGGAGTTACAGGTAGCCCTGGTGGAAGGCTTCCTAGAAGCTTTCGAGAACACTTTGAGAAAGTTGTAGATCAGCAAACTCTAACTGCTCAAGAGCCAGGCCTTGAGGTTGAGGGATTTGAGATTCGGATACCAAACTCTCCCTGAGCACAGGTTAACAGATTGTGGTTCCTGGGAGACACAGGGAAGATGGACTGCTAAGGACAGAAGGAGTGGGTACCAGGCTGCCTGGCCCAGTCTGGAGCAATCAGGATCATCTTGCAGGGCTGAGACCTGATTTTGACTAGCACCTTGAACAGGAGAGGAAGGGGGAAGGCAGAGAAACCTTCCCAATCGAGGAGAAAGGCATCCAGGGGACTGAGCCCAACACTGGGGCCTGCAAACAAAAAGTGGAAGTTGATGATTGTCTGGGGCTGCAAAAGATCTATCTGAGAGTGCCCCATCTGGCAAAAACTATCCCAGTACTAGGGGATCCAGTGACCATTCGTGATGGCCTTGGGAAATCCTGCTGAGAGCATCTGCCAGGACATTGTCCTTGCCTGGGAGGTGAACTGCTATGAGGGAAGTGTTCAGGAAATAAGCCAGAGACCACAACTTCATTGCCTCGGTGCACAAGGCCGAAGACCGAGTGCCCCCTTGTTTGTTGATGTACCACATTGTAGTGGTGTTGTCTGTTATGACCTGTACCACCTTGTTCTGAACAAATGCAGAAAAAACCTGAAGTGCTAGAAAAACAGCTCTGAGTTCCAACAGATTGATGTGGAGCAGAGATTCCTGAGGGGACCATAACCCCTGGGTGGAGAGGTCGCCGATGCGAGCTCCCCATCCCAAGAGGGACACATCTGTAGTAAGGGTCAAGGAATGGGACAGAGGAATGAAAGGCACCACTTGTCTCAGATTGCTCTGATCCTGCCACCACTGAAGGGCCTGGATCAGGGTTCGAGTCACTGGGATTAACTTGGATGGGGATCTCTTCTTTGAGACCAGAAAGCTCTCAAATGGAACTGAATGTCCCTCATCTGAAATCTTGCTCCTTGCACTACAGCTGTGGATGCAGCCATGTGTCCTAGGAGCTGCAGGAAATGCCTTGCTGGTCGAGAGACCTGCAGAATGAAGGATGAGGCCAGGGCCACCAAGGTCCTTACCCTTTCCAGGGGAAGGAAGGCTCTGGCCTGCTTTGTGTCCAGTTCTGCGCCTATAAAGGTGAGTACCTGGACAGGTTCCAGAACTGACTTTGGAAGATTGAGAAGAAAGCCCAGAGAGGTAAGCAGCTGCTGGGTAACTAGCAGGTGTGATTTGACCTGGTCTGGAGACTGACCCACAATGAGCCAGTCGTCCAGGTAGGGAAAAATGGCAATCTTTTGCCTTCTTAGATGAGCAACTGCTACTGCCAGACATTTTGTGAACACCCTTGGGGCAGAGGTAAGGTCAAGGGCATTGCTCTGAACTGATAATGGCCTGAGGGCAGTTCTGAATCTGAGGTACTTTCATGGGAGCTTCTGATAAGAACATGGAAGTAGGCATCCTTGAGGTCCAGGGAAGCTAGCCAGTCCCCTGGCCTTAGGGAGGGTAAAATCATTCCCAGAGTCACCATTTTGAATTTTGGTTTTAAAAGGTGCTTGTTCAGATATCTTAGATCCAGGATAGGCCGCCACTCTCCTGCCTTTTTTGGGGTAAGGAAGTACCTGGAGTACAGACCCTTGCCCTGGTGTAGAGGAGAAACCCTTTCTACAGCTCTGAGAGCCAGGAGGGTTGAGACTTCTGTTTCCAAAGCAAGAGTCTCTAAATGGTTTGCAGGTGGAAAAGATCTGGCTCTCATCTTTGGGAATTTTTTGAAGCTGAGAACCAGACCCTGGCTCACTACTTCCAGGACCCACCTGTCTGATGTTAAAGACCCCAGTCCTGGACGGGCAGCCAGCCTGCCCCCACAGGTAATGGATAGCCGACCCTGGGCATCCCATCAGGGTGCCTGTTTGGCAGGGGCTTTAGGCTGAGGGGTGGGAGCAGGCCTGCTCGTACCCCGTCTGCCTCTCCCTCTGAAGAACCCCCTCTGAGCATAGGCCGAAGAGGAGGCCTGGGTCTGGTAAAAAGGCCTGTGAAAAGGCCTGCCCCTACCCCATGTTTTGTTTGTTACAAGAACATTTTTTGTCAATTTCTGTCCAAATGTGGCCCATGTTATAAGCGCAATAACCCATTCCAGGGTGTGCAGTTATTGGGGATTAATCAACACCCCAGGTGCTGTGAGGATACTTGGCCTGCAGCCTCGTGCCTCACAGCGCACCTGGGGTGTTGATTAATCCCCAATAACCACACACCTTATCGTGGGTTGCTTACTTATTATCTTGCTCCTGTGGCAAATTCTACTTTGGCAGAACTAAGAGATCATTTTGTTTTAGAATTAATGAACATATTCTAGCCATTAAAAATGACATTAGTTATGCTATGGCAGTGCACATTAATTCGCAAAGTGACAGGTCCTCACACAAGGTTACTGCTACAGGAATTGACTGTATCCATATTAACATCAGTGGAGGAAATCTACTGAATGAACTGAACTGTAGAGAACAAGAATGGATTTATAGGCTGGGTGCATTAAAATTACCAGGCCTAAATGGTAAATCTGAAGTAACACAATTTCTGTTAATAAAGAGCTAAAAAAGAGACATAAAAAAGTTTTTTTTTAAAAAAGATGTAAAATTATTTTTTTTAAATGACTATGTAACATTTTCATGTCTCTAATACTCTTCCCTCTATTTTGTTTGCTAAAATCTTTGTCCCCCCATATTCTCTATAACAACAATAAAAACAGGTTACTCACCTGTAACAGTAGTTCTAGGAGTGGTATATGTTGTTCATCCACACTTATTGGCATTTTTCTTTCCCCTTTAAATCTTGCTGGAAGTCTTCAAGCTGGCTCCTCCCACCCACCCGGGTGGTATATTTATTTATTTAGAGTATCGGATTACAACCTTTGAGTCATGGATTCATTTCCAAAGGCTCCTCGTCATGGTACACAACATAGAAGGAGGTAGACATTTATACAAAATTACAGTTGAGCGGGTAAGCGATAACAACAGGGTTAACAATGTGTGACAAGTAGTAGGCAGTATACAAATTACAGTGAGTGTAGGAGACAAGGCAAACAGCAAGGAATGTGAAGTTGCTAATCCTATACAGTTGGGTAGCTAAACAAGTCCTGTCAGGAGCTAGTGAACGTCAGTGAACCGTCTATACAGAATATGGCGCAGCATATGCGCTAGCAGGAGGTGCGAGCAGTTGGTTACCAACATTGTCAATAGTTCACAGTAACAGTATAAATGCATATTATCCCATTATCACGATGCCCATAAGCAGGTACCAGTTCTAGTGGGAGCAATGACAGTGACGGGCGGAGATTATGTGTTTTTTGAGGGTTGTTTTGAAGGGGCCTAGCCTGGGGATAGAGGTGATGGCCTGGGGGACAGCACTGTACCAGGACGGTGCTCTGTAGGAAAAGGACCATTGTGCTAGGGTGGTGTTGACCCTGGGAACAGTCCACATTAATGTATCCACCGCACGGGTGTTTGTAGAGGTATGTGCCATGCAGAGGGAGGCTGAGACACCAGTGGGAGTGAGGCCTAGCTGGATTTTCTTAGCAAGGAGACATGTTTGGTAATGCACACTTTCGTCCAGGGTGAGGATTTTTGTTAGGTCATACAGGGTGCAGCTATGGGTACGTCTATCCACTCCAGCGAGGAGACTACAGGCTTTATTAATGGACTGATGTATTTTATCTAGTGCCATGCGGTCAGCGGCCGAGTAGATGGCTAGTCCACAGTCTACGAGGGAGAGAATAGAGGAGGTAATTGCAATATTTAGGGCCTCTGGAGGTAGGCAGGCTTTATGTCGAAACAGCAGTCCTGTGCATAAATTTATGGCAGAGGAGAGATTAGTAATATGCGGGTGGAAAGATAGGTTAGGATCAAAGGTAATGCCCAGGTATTTATATGTGTAGACCTGTTCAAGTGGGAGGAGGAGGGCTTTGGCGAAGATTGTTAGCTGGGCCTTGTGTACCTTGCTCTGCCGGTGTGTAAAGAGCATATATTTAGTCTTTTTTACATTGACCACAAGTCTGTGGTCAATGAACCAGTTTTCAACTTGATTGAAGGCAAGTTGTAGGGAAGACTGCAGGATAGTGGGATCCGAGTGGGCGGCATACATTACTGCATCATCTGCGTATAGCAGAAGGTTGCATGGACAGGATTTAGGCAGGGAATTCAGGAAGATGCTGAACAGCAGTGGGCCAAGGATGGAGCCTTGGGGTACCCCTGAGCAGTCTGGCAGAGTGGGTGAGAGGGTGTTGTGTATCTTCACACATTGGGACCTATCTGTAAGGTAACTTGTGACCCAAGCAACGGGTCCGGGGGACAGGCCGGAGCGGCAAAGAGTATTTAGGAGCAGGGTGTGGGAGACTGTGTCGAACGCTTTTGACAGGTCGATGAAGACCGCTCCTGTAAGCGGCTTTTTATCTAGAGCACTGTGCAGTGAGTTGGAGAACTCTGTGAGGGCAGTGGTTGTGCTGTGCCCAGCTCCAAAACCATGTTGTTCCCTACATAGGATGTTGTGCATAGTTAAGTAGTCTGTGAGTTGAGTGGCAACAATTTTTTACAGTGCTTTCGAGAGGGGAGGGAGTATAGAGATAGGCCTGTAGTTGTTTGGTAATGTGGGGTCCTCACTCTTTAGTGTAGGTGTGATGGTGGCCACCTTCCAGTCACTTGGGAATTGCCCTTGACATAGGGAGAGGTTAAGGAGGTCAGTCAGGGGGGAGAGCAGCGAGTCAAGTACCATATTAAGGATTTTCATGTCAAATGAGTCTTTGCAATAGTTTGAGCCCCCTAGGGCTTTTTTAAGTTAAGAACTTGCTTCATTCATAGAAACAACGCTGAGGTAGAAGGACGGGGTAGGCATTGCTGGGTTCTGGAGTTTTAGGGGTGGGGTCGAAGAAGTTGGAAGGCAAAACTGCGCTTAGATCCGAGAAGGCTGCATTTAGACTGTTGGCGATGGTGAGTGGATGTGAGGTAATACAATTGTTTACATTTAATTGGGGGGGGGGGATCCTGGACTCTTCATTCAGTTCCTTTAGGTTGTCCCAGAATAGCCTAGCATTCCCCCAGGATGAGGCCAGGGTGGACTTGTAATAGCTGGATTTTGCCATTCTAACAGCCCAGGTACACTTGTTGCGGGCCGTTTTATAGGCCAGTCTGTCAGCATCCACACCAGAGGCAATCTCGTTTTTTTAGTTGCTGGAGCAGTGCTGGCGTTACCCAGGGAGCATTTCTTTTTTTGGTTTGAACCTTAGAGAGTGGGGAAAAAGTATCACAGGCAGCGTTGAATTTGAGGGTGAATTAGTCAAGGGCTACATCTATAGTAGGGGCGCGTTTGATGGGAGACCAATCACACTGGGTAAGATATTTCCTTAGTTTGGTGAGTCCACCAGGTAGGAGATGTCGTTGGATGAAACCGCAAAGTTGGGGTGGCTGCCGCTGACAAGACCAGGTGAAGAGGATTGGTGAGTGATCGCTTAATGAGTCTGGGAGTACTTTTAGGTTTGTGATTCTATTGGGTCGATTGGTGAGTAGGAGGTCGATTAGGGTGCTGGAATGATTTCTGGGATTGACCCTGGTTGGTTGGTTAACTAATTGGGTTAGGTCTAGTGCTGAGAGGGTGTCTTTTATAGCAGCAGTCGAGCTGGATAACCAATTTACATTAAAGTCCCCGACAACAATATGCTCAGTTTTGGGTGGGTAGCTGGAGGTATAGTCAGCTAGGGCTTGAGAAGCTGAGGCTTGGTTTCGTGGTGGGATGTACACCACCGTAATGGTTATAGGGGCTCTGGTGGGGTCTGGAGTAAGATTTATTGTCAGAGTCTGTGCCCCGTGGGTCAGTGAGGGAGTTGGTTGGCTTTGGCATATCAGAGAGTCTCCGACGTAAAAGGCACACCCCCCTCCCTGTTTGCCACATCTATCGGCTCTATACATGGCGAGGCCTGGGAGTGCTATGGAGGAGTCTGGGACTTTCTCTGGCAGCCAGGTCTCAGTGAGTGCTAGCACATCTGGCTGATGTTGCTGAGCCCAGCATTGTAGCTGAGCTAGTTTTTTGGGTAGCCTGCAGATATTCATTGCGGCTATAGTTATATAACCTCGGCTCCACCCCATGACTCCAGATCTTAGCCCGCTGGAAGCCAGGTTGTGTGCGTCCGCAGCCGGGGAGGTCGGGTGGGCCCGTGTGGATGAACAACATATACCACTCCTAGAACTACTGTTACAGGTGAGTAACCTGTTCTTCTAGGATCGTGGATATGTTGTTCATCCACACTTATTAGCAGACTCCTAGCAGTTCTCCGGGAGGAGGGAGGCAAGGCGCAAACCCCCTACTTAGGGAACAGAGATTGGATAACTGAGATCCCAAAACCAGCATCCCGCCGTTACTCAAGGTCGATGTGGTAGTGGGTAATGAAGGTGTTTGCTGACTTCCAGGTAGCAGCATGACTGATTTCCTGGATAGGGATGTCCCTGGAAGTAGCCACCGATGCAGCAGTATGGTGGGTAGAATAAGCTCTTATCCCTCTGGGAGGCTCCATGCCCGCCAACTCATAGCATAGACCTATGCATGATGTAATCCATTTTGCTATGGTCCGTTTGGCTGCAGGTCTGCCAGAAGCGGCTTCAGCATAGGTGACAAACAGTTGGCGAACCTCTCCATGAATTTCCACTGTCCTCTCCCTGTAATAGGAGAGAACACGTCTCAGGTCCAAAGTATGGAGCCTGTACTCGGCCTCAGAGGTGTAATTAGGGTAGTATACCGGCAGAGTCAAAACCTGGTTAAGGTGAAATTCTGACACCACCTTCGGAAGGAATTTCAGGTGGGGACGCAGGACAACTTTGTCCCTGTGAAAGACCAGATAAGGGGACTCCAACGAAAGTGCCTGGAGCTCCCTTGTCCTTCTGGCAGACATGATAGCCACCAGGAAGGCCATCTTCCACGACAAGTGTGACAGCTCACACTTGTGCATTGGTTCGAATGGCTTGCCCATGAGCTTTGCCAATACCAGCAGTAGATCCCACGGAGGTGGAGGTTCACGCACCAGAGAGAATATGTGATCCAGGCCTTTGAAAAAGCGCCTGACCACATGTCTTCTGCGGCAATGTCGGCTAACCAGCCCGTGCCTGGTAAGCAGAAATGGCTGCCAGGTGCATCCTAAGGGTCGATGACCATAGATCCCCTTTGGAGAGAGACCAAAGGTAGTCGAGAATGTTAGCCACAGAACAGGATAAGGGGTACAGACCCTTAACCTGACACCAAATGGAAAATCTTTTCCATTTGAAGGCGTAACATTTCCTGGTCGATTTCTTTCTAGATGCCTCCGCCATGATGTAGACATCTTTGGAAAGACCCAAAGCCTGGAACTCTAGCCGCTCAGGTACTAGGCTGTGAGGTGCAGGGATTGAAGGTCTGGATGGAAGACCTTCCCCTGGTTCAGAGATATCAGGTCCGGGCGTGTACAAAGCCGCTCCGGGGGCCAGCAGCTGAGGCTGAGGAGATCTAGATACCAGAACTGGCATGGCCAGTCTGGGGCTACCAGAATCACCTTTGCCTTGTCCTTCCTCACCTTGAGTAACACCTTGTGGATCAAGGGAAATGGAGGGAAGGCATAGAGGAGGCCTGGGGTCCACAGCCTCGAGAAGGCATCCCCCTGCAGCAAGCCCTGCTGAGGGGGGCGGGCATGAAACAGCCTCAGCTTGGTGTTTTCCTTGGAGGCAAATAGGTCCACCATCGGTTTGCCCCACGGGAGAACAGGCTGTAAGCTACCTCTGGATGGAGAGACCACTCGTGGGATGTCTGGCCTATGCGGCTGAGAGCATCCGCCAGCTGGTTCGAGACTCCTGCCACATGGATGGCTAGGAGATCCGCCTCCAGCTGGCTCACGAGGGTCCAGATGTAGAGCGCCCCCTTGCACAGCAGATGGGAGTGCATGCCGCCCTGTTTGTTGAGGTAGTACATGGTCGTGGTATTGTCCGTCTGGACTTGAACCACTTGACCTCGGAGCTGAGGAGCGAAAGCCGACAGTGCCAGTCTGACTGCTCTGAGCTCCAACAGGTTGATGTGGCATTGGGACTCCTTGGGGGTCCAGAGTCCATGGGCCCTGCTGTCCCCCATGTGGGCTCCCCAGCCCATGAGAGGCGCATCAGGGCGGACAAACGGGATCCCTTCCTGCAATCGGTTTGGGGCGGTCCACCATTGGAGAGTGTCCCACATCTTCTGGGTTAAAGTGATCAGCTGGTCAAAATGACCATGGCGCTGAGTCCACTGGGCGTCCAGCTCCCACTGGAGGGGGTGCATGTGCAACCAGGCCCAACGGACCACCGAGGTACACACCGCCATGTAACCCAGAAGGCGCAGAAAGTCCCAGGCAGGGCGCAAGTGCCCAACCAGAAATGATTAGACAAAGGAGAGAGAACCTCCGCCCTGTCCGCCGGAAGCCGAGCTCTGGCTTGACAAGAGTCGAGCTCTGCACCGATGAAACTCATCACCTGAGAAGGCACTAGTTCCGACTTGGCCTCGTTGATCAGGAGGCCAAGTTGGGAGAAGGTTTGGAGGGCCAGATCCCTGGACCTCTCCACCTCCTGTTGGGTGGAACCTGCAAGAAGCCAATCTTCGAGGTAGGGGAAAATTCGGACCCCCCCGACGCCGGAAATGGGCCGCCACCACTGCAATGCATTTGATGAAGACCCGTAGGGCCGATGACAGGCCGAATGGCATGGCTCGGAACTCATACAGGATCCCCTCGACCCTGAAGCAGAGGAACTACTGATGGGATGGACAGATTGGGATGTGAAAGAATGCGTCCTGCAGATCCAGTGAACAGAACCACATGTTTCGCACCAAGGATGGTATGATCTGGGACAGAGTGACCATCTGAAAGGTGCGTGACCTGAGATATTGATTCAGATCATGGAGATCTAGAATGGGATGCCAACCCCCCGCCCGCTTGGGCACCAGGAAGTACCTGGAGAGAAAACCTGGGTCTGCAGATGGATCCACCACGAGAGCTACTGCCTCTCTGAGGAGGAGCTGAGCGATGTCGTCTCAAAGAGCCGCCTGGGTGGGCCCTGACCTTAGACCTGCTTGACCATGGTCTGCTTGTCTGTGGGGAGATGTGGGAGGACTTCATCCAATGACCCGAGAAGAGCATGGGAGAAGTGTGCCATGATGACGGCCGAACTTGCCTGTCGAAGGCCCAAGGAGGACGCTGCATAGACCTTCCGCCCCGAGCGATCCAAATACTTGGACTCCTTGTTGGGAGGTTGGTCAGTGTCAGCAGAACTACCAGTACGCCTGAACACAGAGGCAGTCACCAGGCTCTTGGCCAAAGAGTGCTCTGTGAACCCCGCAAGGGACCCCATGGGCACTGCATACTTGTGGGCCATGCGGGCAGACAGTGCTGGACATGAGGCAGGGCGCTGCCAAAGTTCAAATGCCGGACCAACAATGGCCTCGGTCACAGGAAAGACCTCCGCTGGGGTATCCCCTCTCTTGAGGATGTCCATGAGAGGGTACTCCGCCTTTTTCTGGATGGGTTCCAGGGGCATCCCTGTGGAATCAGAGATGAGATGAAGGATCCCTGGAAGGAGGAAGGGTCTTCCTCCATCCCTGTGCCAACGGATGACTCATCATCCCCAGGATGAGAGTGAAGCCCGGTGACACCAGAGTCCGAAGATTCGGGGTACAGCGGCCTGCCGCCCAAATCACCCTCGGCCCACTGAGGGCGGTCCAGGGAGACTGTGACCAACAGACGTTGGGGAAGCCCGGTATCTGGTTGGTCCTCTTTGGAAGGAGCCCCTCCCATAGGCTGCTTAGGCGGCGGCTCCACCAGTATCGGTGGAGAGACCAGAATAAGCTGAACTGGAGGATGGGCCGGCCCCGCAGGCGGGTGGAACCGAAGGCTTCGGTTCTGAGGGGCTCGGCTTCGGCCTAGGAGGTGAGAGCCAAGTAATGGCCATGGTAGGCAGAGGAGCCAGCTTCTGCTTGGACAAAATCAGCTGTTGCCACATAAGGTCCTCGTAGTGCCGACGGAGTTTCCGTCTGAGCCTCCAAGGAGGACAAGGATGACCTGTGGCATTGCCTCTTTTTGGAGCGCTTGTGGCTCTTCCTTGGTCAATCGACCGAGGGGGTTCTAGACCACGACCGAGATTGGGCAGGCTGACTTGGTCGTTCGGGAGACACCGGAGGGATCGGTGAAACCCGAGGGTCTGTAACTGGGACCTTGATGGGGACACCAGTGGGCTGGGTCTCCTCATCAGGGAACACAAGGACTGAAGTCCTCTCCAAAGAGTCTTTGGCCATGGCTGGTGACAGAGGGTTGACTGGATCGAGTACAATCTCAACCTCATCGGCTACATCCTCAGTCATCTGGCCAGATGGAAGGTCTGTGAAGCCTGCGGCCAAGGAAGCGATCTCGACCGAGGTTGAGACCGCATGCTCCTGGGACTGAGACCTCTCTCGGTCCCAAGAGTGCCTTCTCCGAGACGAAGATGTGCCAGGTTCCTTGTCTCTCTTATGAGATCGGGAGGAGTGCGAGCCCGCGGGCACCTCACCCCGGGTGGGGAGAGACTGGCACAACTCCTTCAAGGAACCTGTGAAGGTGGAGCCCACGTTGAGTGGAACGAAAAAGCTCCAATTAGCCGAAGCGCGGGTGGCTTCTTCTTCGAACGCCTTCATGCGTTCCAGCTGCTCGGCAGAAGCGCGGCCGTGGAAACCCCACTTAGCCTCCTTGGACTTCACCGGAGGATTCCTTTTCACCGGTCTCCCCAACTTCAAACGTGCCAGGCGGTTGTCCAGGACATTGGGATGGAAGGCTAAGAAATAGCTGCAGGATGAGGTGTCATGGCCGACATCTAGGCAGTAGACGCACGTGAGATGGGGATCGGTGCGTGACATCTTCTGGGCGCAAGGACATCGGCGAAATCCTGAAGATTTCTCTTCCATGATCGAGGACGCAAAAGTGCGATCGCTAACTCGAACGAGTTTTAATTTTGGTAAAACCGAAGTTTTGAAAGCCAGGGCCTATGAAATGCATGAGCATGAGGGAGGCAACCTGCATCTTACAGCGGGAAGGAAGATCTGGCGTCATGGGGCAGAACCGAGGTATATATACTACCCAGGTGGGTGGGGGGAGCAAGCTTGAAGACTTCTGGCAAGATTTAAAGGGGAAAGGGACATGCCAAAAAGTGTGGATGAACAACATATCCACGATCCTAGAACAATGATGTTGTATAAGACCATGACTTGACACGTTTCTGTATATATGTATTTTTTAGATACTACATGTGTCTACAGTAATGGAACGGATCATGATCACATACCCTATGAAGAATTTATTACGAACAATGGAAGAAAACATTTAAGAATTTTATTAAATGTTTATATATAAAAAAACATTGTTCTTTAAGTATGTATGTGATTGCATTATATAGCAGTTTGGTAGATTGTAATTATAAGTAATGTCCACTAGATGGCAATGTGTACTTTGTTTACAAAATCATGAATGAATGAAATACCATAGTAAATGACATCATTAATTGATTCATGCATTATGTATTGTGATTAGTTTAAAACATTTTTTGAATTTTGGTGGACATATAAATAATTGACTGTTATGTGAATGGAAATCTCTGATGAAGCACTGAAGGGTGATAAGACGTTCGTTGGCAGCTACTATCTTGGGGCTGTAGCTGCAATAAATATGCTTTTGCACTAAAGTTAGCAGCGTTTGTGGTATCTTTTGAAAGGGTAAGTGCACTGATCTTCAGCATTTAAGTGAGCACTTTATTGTCGGGCTGCACCACCATCCCAGTGCCTTTCTTCAGCTTGGTATCATTAACCAATACTGCTGCTTTAAATTTCAAAGCCCAATTTCACCACTGGTTAAAAACCCAATTTCTCCAAAGTCATAAGGGCTGCAAAGTCCCGTATTTGTCAAAAATATTGTAAGGGAGTCAGCACGGTGGCACTGAAGGTTGAGGTGTTGGATGCCATACCTCGCACCATGCCGGTGAACTGCGTTCAGGAACAAGCGCGAGCTGCCAGGGGAAGGCAGGGAGAAGGATTGAGTGTCCGGAGGACAGCTCTTCTTCTCCGAGGAGGGGGGGTTTCGGCAGTCGGCACGAGCCTGGCCCCTAGCGGCGGCTGGGGACTGGCGCACCGACGCTGCAAGACGACGGTTGGAGCGACGCAGACGCTTGATGGCGACGCGCATTTAGCTGCAGGCATGGTGCTGTCGCAGGCCATTGCACGCCATTGTCCAGGCAAGAAGGAAAACCAGGCAAATGTACCACAGAGGATGAAGGGAACTTGCAGGCCTCGCACCCGGCCAGCCATGGCACAGGAAAGTACAGTTATGTAAGAACTTACCGTAACAGTAGATCTTCGAGAGAGGCTCTTGCAGTAGGTAATTACATATAGGACTGACGTCGGCAGGTGGCAGGACCCCACGGAAAAATTTCTAGCTAGCAGTCCCTGGTGGGGACCGTCCCCACGTCAGGTTACCGGCGTCAGATGACGTCGGTATAAAGGGGCGGTCCCAGACGCCCGCCTTCCAGTTCTTTTTCTGCCAGGCCTGGAAGGCCCAGACGAGAGAGAAGCAGATATTTCCCTCAATGGAAAAGGAGCTGAAAAAGCCTAGGGGGATGGAGGGCGGGAAGGTATTACCTACTGCAAGAGCCTCTCTCGAGAGCTACTGTTACGGTAAGTTCTTACATAACTGTACTATCTTACTTCGAGAGGGCTCTTGCAGTAGGTAATTACATATAGGACAGAATCCCAAGCAGTCTGGAACAAATGAAAAGACACCGGGAGGAGGAACTACTCCAAGAAGTAGCAAACGACCTTGCAAACCTCAAGATAGGAGGCCTTGCAAGACAGCTAACCCGAAGCCGGCTCTACGGCGAGAGTCAATGTCCAAACTGTAACGTTTAGTAAATGTATGGACGGAAGTCCAGGTGGTGGCAGCACAGATGACTGCCGTGGACACATTCTTGAAACAAGCCGCAGAGGCAGCTACTCCTCGAGTGGAGTGACCTCTGACTTGACCCAGTAGGGTCTTGTTGTACTTGTCATAACAGAAAGTGATGCAATGAGCCAACCACTTTGATAGGCATTGCTTGGAGACAGCATTGCCTTCCCTTTTGTGAGCAAAAGAGACGAACAGCTGATCAGTCTTTCTGAGATCCTTCGTCCTATCGGTGTAGTATCTCAGAATCCTGTGGACATCCATGGTATGGAGCAAGTATTCTACTTGGTTGGAGTACTGCGTGAAAAAGGCGGGTAATTCAATAGACTGATTTAAGGTAGACTCCGCTACCACTTTTGGGAGAAACTTAGGATTCATGCAAAGAGCTACTCTTTCTTTGTGAAAGATCAGATAAGGGATTTTGTACATAAGGGCCTGGAGCTCAGAAATTCTGCGAGCAGAAGTAATGGCCACCAAGAAAAGCGTCTTCCACGATAAGAACTTCAAGTCTGCGGAAGCCGCAGGCTCAAAAGGAGGAAGGGTAAGTTTCTCGAGAACAAAGTTCAAGTCCCAGGGGGGAGCCGGAGTCCGAACAGGAGGTCTGAGATGAAGGACCCCTCTGAGAAAAGTCTTGGATACCTCCAATTGGGCAAATGCCTTATCAACGAAAGGGACATGGTAGGCTGAAATAGCCGCCATGTGGACTTTCAAAGAGGAGTGACTGAGACCCAGGTCAAAAAAGATGACGCAGATAATCAAGCAGAACAGCCACAGGACAGGAGAAAGGCTCCACGTTCATGGAGGCAGCCCAAATGGAAAATCTTTTCCATTTCATGGCGTAGGTGGACCTAGTAGAGGGTTTTCTAGCCTCCACCAGAATCTTGGCCACCTTAGGGGAGACGCCAAAGCGAGATTGGGCTAGGTCTGCAGGAGCCATGCATGAAGTTGAAGAGACTTGAGTCCTGGATGGACCAGGGTCCCCTGATCCTGGGTCAGCAATCCTCGAGATAAAGGAAGAGGAAGAGGAGGAACCTCTGAGTATTGTTGTAGAAGAGAGAACCAGATTTTCCTGGGCCAGAAAGGAGCGATCAGAATCATTCTCGCTCCTTCCAATGCCAGTTTCTGCAACACACGAGGGACCAGAGGAATTGGGGGGAAAAGCATAGACGAATCTGTCCTTCCAGTTTTGAGACACAGCGTCGCTCCAGAAAGCGCCGCGCTCTGGAGCGAGCGAGCAAAAGGTTGGAGGCTTTGCATTTTGGGAGAAGGCGAACAGGTCTATCCGTGGAGTCCCCCAAATCTGGAAGATGCTTTTGAGAACTTTTTGATCCAGTTCCCAATCGTGTGGCAGAGCCGAAGAACGACTTAGCTTGTCTGCAGGATGTTGTCGACTCTTGGAACATGGATCACCATGAGGTGAAGGTTGTGAAGCGCTGCCCATTCCCAAACTCTCATCGCTTCCCTGCACAGCGGGTAGGACCGAGTCCCTCCCTGCTTGTTGATGTACCACACCAATCACATGTTGTCTGTTTGGACGGCTAGGTGACCGGGAAGAATGTATTGGTGAAGGGCCTGGAGAGCATACAGCACTGCTCGAAGCTCGAGCACATTGATGTGGAGAGCTAACTCCAATCTGGACCGTAAGCCCAGGGTTCGGTGAGGACCCAGGTGGGCTCCCCAGCCTTCACCTGATGCGTCCGTGGTCAGAGTCTGGGCGGGGGGAGGAAGAAAGAAGGGGACCCCCCGGAAAAGGTTCTCTCAAACCATCCACCATTGCAAGTCTCATCATCGGCGAGGAGATCAGCACTAGATGATCTAGGTCGTCTACAAGTTGATCCCACTGAGAGCGGAGAGTCCACTGAGAGATCCTCATGTGGAGGCGCACGCGGAACCGTCGGGATGGCAGCCGCCATAAGCCCCAGGAGACGGAGCACCGACCTCGCCGGAACCCTCCTGCATTCGAAAGAAGGGAAATCTGGGACTGAGGGAGGCCCCTGTCCAGAGGCAGAAGAAGGCACATTGTCGTATTGAGGATTGCCCGATGAACTGGAGTCTCTGGAAGGGTCCAGATGAGACTTGGAATGGTTGATGGTGATACCCAGACCAGAGAAACCTGCTGGGTGAGGGAGAGAAATGCAGGAGTTCCCTGGACAGGGCCACCAGGAGCCAGTCGTCACGTGAGGAAAAACCTGAACTCCCAAAGTACGCAGGTGGGCCGCTACCACCGCCAGGCATTTGGTAAAAACTCGGGGAGCCGAGGAAAGACCAAAAGGGAGCACCCGGAATTGGTAGTGGTCCCCCTGGAACGCAAACCTGAGGTACTTTCGGTGTGAAGGGTGAATGGGGATGTGCAGGTACGCATCCTGCATATCCAGTGCACAAAGCCATTGGCCCGGCTGAAGGAGGGGCAAGAGGGTTTGAAGGGAGAGCATCCCGAACCTCTTGTATTCCACATAGAAGTTCAGGGAGCTGAGATCGAGAATGGGTCTGAGATCCCCCGTCTTCTTTGGTACAAGAAAGAAATGGGAATAGTAACCCGTCCCGTGAAGGTGAGGGGGGACGAGCTCTATGGCCTGCTTCGTGAGGAGAGCAGATATTTCTTCCCTGACCAAAGGAAGATGGTCTCTTGAGTAAGAGGAGTTCAGAGGGGGGTGACATGGAGGTTTCTGTAGAAACTCTATATAGTGCCCCTCTGCTATGATCTGAAGCACCCAAGAATCTGATGTTATCCTCTCCCAACCCGGAAGGCGGAGGGAGAATCTCCCTCCTACCGGTTCCTCCAGGGAGTCCGGAGGCGCTGGGAGAGGGAAGGAGTCAGGTGGTGAGGCAGCCAGCAGCTGGGGCACCCCGCTGCTTTTGGGCGGCGGGGCCTGGCAGCTATGGGGGCCTGACGCTTATGGCCCGCCTTCCCCTGGGGTTTCGCTGAGGCCGGCCAAGCCTGTGAAAGGGACGGCAGTGTGGAGGATAGGGACAGTACATTGAATCAACAGATTTGAGGGCCGTCCCCTTCTCCTGCAAGTCAGTGATGATGTCCTTGACATCACCACCGAAAAGCACAGAACCCCTGAAAGGTGCTTCTTGAATTGCTGACTGCACCTCCGGGACCAGACCTGACACATGGAGCCATGTGTGACGCCGAAGACTTACGGCGAACGCAGAGCTCCATCCTGCAGTGTCCACTGCATCATAGGTCGTTCTCAGAATGTGACGACTGGCCGAACGAGCAGAACGGACAAGGTCGGCTAACTCCTGCTTGACTTGGGAGTCAGGCAAGGAGTCGATCTTGGATTCCGCCTGGGTAAGGACAGCCTTCTGGTAATCCCCCATATGTGCTACATAGTTTAGGGCCCTGATCCCCAGTGTGGAAGAAGCATAGATCTTCCTTCCATACTGATCCAGAAGGCGAGATTCCTTATCCGGGGGAGACTAGCTCAAATGTTTTGGGTGTGCAGACCGGCCGTGAGCGGCGCTAATCACAACTGAGTCTGCACGGGGGTGACAGTCTAAAAAGTCTACACCCTCCGGAGCCTGGTATAGCCTGTTGGACTTCCGAGGAAGTGGGGCTAGAGCAGACGGTTGTTTCTAAATGGTGGAAACAAGGTGGGCATGAGGCTCGATCCAGGGTGGCACTAGACTAGGGGCCGTAAGGGGCAAGTCTAGATGTTCGGCGAGTTTAACCCGCTGAGGATCTGGTTCTAAGGAACGCCACTGATGGACTTCCTGGATCTTCCTGAGCAACTCCGTGAAGGAAGGATCCTCCGGAGGAGACTTCGGAGGAGTCCTTGGCCGGGGCTTGGACGGAGAGCGAGGCTCATCGTCTTTCTCGGAGCATCTGTCGGAGGAATCCGAGGAGTCCAAGAGAGAAGAAGAAGAGGAATTTGAAGCAGAGTAAGACTCCCTAGCTCGTCTGGGGGAGGAACGGGTTCCTTAGGGGGGATCCCTGGACGCGTGTCCTGCCCTCTGCCTCTCTGGATCCCAAGGGGAGAGCTCGAACTGAGACGGAGAGGGAGGTGCCGCCTGGGGCGACGGGAGCCGGGTGGAACCGTCGCCGTAAGACGGCTCTCGACTTCCTTGGTGAGCTGAGCCTTGGCCTCAGCCCACCAGTAGGCCGGAGTCTCCTGAAGATCCACCGGCGGCCTAGGGGGCGGTGGAGGAGGAGGAGGACGGGGATAGTTATACGGATGATATCCATAAGGTGAGTATCCGTAACCCGGCTGCGGGAATACCGGAGCTGGGTATTGCGGCGTCGATGGAGATGACGCCGGGTACTGCGGCGCAGGATACTGTGGACCTGGGTAAACCGGCGTTGGATAAGACGGCGGATACCCAGGTACTGGAGGAGCTGCCGGAGCAGATGGCCCAGTAGGGAACTCCACAGGCGGATCAACCGTGATAGGCCCATGGGGTGGAGGGCCCAAGGAGAGGAATATCCCACGCCGCGGGCCGGGTGTCAGGCCAAGGCCGGGCGGAGCCGGAGTCAGAGCCGACGTCTGGGGCTGTGTCAGATCCGGTTCTGTGGGGAGGGGATCTGACGGCGGAAAGCATCCCGAGCATCGCCTGGGACGGAGGAGAAAAGTCCTCGGGTCAGGCAGGGGAACTCGACTTCGGACGGCAGCGAAGGCTGCGGGAGCCTGGAACCACAGGACGGAGCAGGGTTCGTCAGAAGCTCAGGCCCGGCGCGACGCCGGAGGAGCCGATGTGCGACGCTTAGGGGCCAGAGGAGCCGGGCGTCCGACTTCGGGGTCCTCGCCGGAGGCGGGCCAAGGGTGGAAGAGGCCCAGTCCGAGGGGACATTGCCATGCGCCTCGCCCCGGCGGGTCGGGCGCCTTAGCAGCCTTCTCCCGCGGACGCCGGAGGAGCTGATGTCCGCTGCAGGGAGGTGCCCGCGATCAGTAGGCCGCAAGCCTGCAGCAGTACTGGGGGCAGAAGCTCCTTTGCCCGAGGCACCCGTGGGCTCGAACGCGAACCTGATGGGTGGTCGACGCCTCCAAAGCCTTGGAGGTTGCTCTGCATCCCCGAGGGGACGTTACCTTAGCCGTGGAAGAGGAAGCCTTCTCCGTGCCTTTTGGTCCCGCTTGTGTCCTTCAGGGAGGTCAACGCCTGCCGAAGCTTCTTCAACTCCTTCTCCATCGCGGACATCTTCTTTTTAAGGAGATGGGCTTCCAAAGACTGCTGGTGTCGTCTGCGGGTGGCCGCGTTGAAATGCAGGCAATGCAGGCACTTGTCGACCACGTGGTCGGGGCCTAAACAAAAAAGGCAGAGGGAGTGACCGTCTTTGTGAGGCAGTTGGGCGCCGCATGAGTCGCACTTATTTTTTGAAGGGGACGACAAAAAACGACGTTCACCTGACTAATGAAATACAAAATACTGATATTTTCGGTAAAACCGATGAAGCAATAGGGCTGAGCTTTACGAACTTCATCGCGAGGCGCTGCACGAGCTGACGGAGGGAAAGAACTGGAAGGCGGGCATCTGGGACCGCCCCTTTATATCGACGTCATCTGACGCCGGTCACCTGACATGGGGGCGGTCCCCGCCAGGGACTGCTAGCTAGAAATTTTTCCGTGGGGTGCAGCCGCCTGCCGACGTCAGTCCTATATGTAATCATTTACCGCAAGAGCCCTCTGGCAAGATCACTTGATCTGGTCTCGGAGGGGAGGGCCCCGACCCCACTGGGGGTGCCTGGGGTCACTACTGTACTGGCTGGTGGACGCCGGGGTGACGGGGCTAGGGCTCTCCCAGATTGTGAGGGCTGTGGGGTAGGAGTATAAACAATCTAAAAAAAGATATATCTATATTGTGAGGGAAAAAGGTGTGCGTATGGCAATGGACATCAACAGCATGGGTCTTATCCATACCCCCCTAAATGACACTCCCAGCTAAGCTTTCCACACTAGCAGCTGATCGCAGTGTTTTCAACTAAACTTCACTCAGCTGTTTATACCACCCCCCCAAAAAAAGCAGAGCTGCGAAACATAAATACTGAACATGCTTGATACATAATAACATCGAACTCTGTTAGATTAACTCCATTCTACAAGTCCGACACCACTTGTACTGCTGCTGTCTGAAGACTGGCTGGAATTACTAGTGCTAAGGACAAAGTGCAGTGGGCACGTTCCGTGATAGCTACTGTACAGATGGCAGAGGCTGGCACTGCCGATAAAACACACTCAGACGTCTCTACACACAGAGGACTATAATATCCAATATGAATTAGTTTATAAACCAGAAGGAATGTGCATCGGCTTGCCTGGGAATTTGTTCAAGCCAAAAGTCAGCAAACTTTTTTAGGCTGACCCAGGAAACCCCCAAGCTGACAAATGATACTCATACTGTTCACCCAGGTTCAGTTGACAGTTTTTAAAATAAAAAACTAGTGCAGATACAAATTAAATAATTCCTGTGTTATCTGGTAACTCCTTGCTTGTTTTTTGCAACTTTTTTGCTTTGCTAGCCTTATTCCGTTATCTCTCTCACTTTGCAGATGCTTGCCCCTCTCCTGAGCTGGTAACTGTTGATTAATTGCTAAAGAAAAGCCTATCACTTTGACTTCCCAATTTTTTTTGTTCTCTCTCTCCCACTCCCTTCTTCACAGCTGTAAGCTGCTCAGCTGAACGAGTGTTGCCACTGCCACTTTTGTGTCGCGTGGCTCACGCCAGGCCCAGAAAAAGAGCCCGAATGCCACCCGAAGCTTTGCCACCTCAAAGCCTCCTCGAACATGTTGGCGGGCATGAAAAAATTACTCACCATAGTAATGTTTCTTCTAATGGAGTCTTGCTGTATTCAGACATAATGCAGTTAGCCCCAGTACTTGAACTGCCCCAGAGAGGAAAGAGTTAACTCTATGTAGAACCATAGAACGTTGAGCTCAAGTTCGGTTTTCAAACCTCTGTCTGTGGTACTTCCCAGTGTAACCGTCAGATTCTTACGAGCAAACTAACTAATATACTATAGCATGGAAATTGTTCAAAATATAGCCAAAGGGCAAAAGATACCTTTTGGGCCCAAAAGACTCAAGTTGAGAACCCAAGAAGGAAAGGTAGTGACAATATTTAAGTTAAAAAAAAACAGAAAAATAAGAATATCTACCCCACCCAATAGGGAGGATACAAGGTACATCCCTGAGATGCAACACTGTACTCACAGCCCACTTCCCAAAACCAGGTTCTGAGAAGGGAGGCGGGGCGGGTCTGAATACAGCAAGACTCACTAGAAGAAACAACACTATTATGGTGAGTAATTTTTTCTTCAAACAACATGAAGTCTTGCTGTATTTAGACATAATGCAGACTACCAAGCAGTTCCTATGGAGGAGGGAATGCAGAACCTGCTTTGGGAAGAGGCTCTGCAGTACTGCTGTACCAAACCTAGCATCACTCCTAGCCTGGATGTCCAGGAGTAATGCTTGGTGAATGTATGTACTGTTTTCCAGGTGGCTGCTTTACAGATCTCTAACAAAGGTATATCTCTGTCTGCAGCTAGAGAAGCAGCTGTACCCCTACTCGAGTGAGCCCTCAGGCCTGAAGGGGGCGTCCTACCCAACTTGTCATAACAAAATTGTACACGAGAAACAATCCACCTGGCAATAGTTCTTTTAGTGGCAGGCTTACCTTTCCCCACTTCACCATAAGTGAGAAACAATTGAAGACAGTCATTTCTATGTGCCTTAGTATGCTCAATGTAGTAGCTAAGGTTCCTTTTAACATCCAGACTGTGTAACCTTCTTTCACCTGAAGAAGAATGGTCAGTAAAAAACACAGGGAGAGATATAGACTGGTTCAGATGAAAATCTGATACCACTTTGGGCAAGAACCTCCTACTGGTTCTTGGGACCACTTTGTCCCTATGGAAGGAGATGAAGTCAGGTTCAACTGACAGAGCCTGTAACTCACTAATCCGCCTGGCAGAAGTAGTAGCTACCAGGAACACAGTTTTCCAGGTCAAGTACTTCAATTCGTCCGAAGCCAGAGGTTCAAAGGGTGGCAGCATTAGCTGAGCTATGCAGACATTAAGATCCCAAGGCGGAGTGGGCTCCCTAAAGGGAGGGTTAATGTGAACCAGACCTTTGAAAAACTTTCTGAAAACAGGATGAGATGCCAGGGAAGAGCCCTTCCCTGCTGAGAGGAATGCAGAGACAACTGCTAGATGAAAGTTCAGAGTGGCAGGCCTAAGGCCTAAACCATTGAGATGAACTAGATAGTCTAAGGTTGTGGAAATGTCTGCAGAATCGGGCAGGATGCCTTCTGAGAGCACCAAATACTGAACCTTTTCCATTTGGAGTTGTAAGTTTTTCTAGTGGAAGGTTTCTTGGAGACCTTCAGAATATCCAGAACTCCCTGAGAAAGACGTAGTGCTGCATATTCTAACTCTTCAAGAGCCAGGCCTTGAGACTGAGAGACTGGAGATTGGGGTACCAGATCTGCCCCTGGGAGGAGGAGGAGGACAGGCGATTGTATGTCCCGGGCAGAGACAGGGGACATGAAACTGACAAGGACAGCAGTAGAGGATACCAAGGCTGTCTGGCCCAATCTGGAGCCACCAGTATCACTGTGCAGGGTTGAGTCCTGATCTTGATCACAGCTCTGAACAGCAGAGGGAAGGCATAGAGAAACCTGCCCTTCCACTCCAAAAAGAGAGCATCCTGAGGAACCGTCCTCAGGACTTGAGGTCTACAACAAAATAGAGGAAGTTGATGATTGTCCGGTGCTGAAAAGAGATCTATCTCTGGAGTGCCCCACCTGGAGAAGATGACCTTCAGGATGTCAGGATCCAGGGACCATTCGTGGTGTCCCTGTGAAATTCTGCTCAGAGCATCTGCTAGTACGTTGTCCTTTCCTGGAAGGTGAACTGCTATCAGAGAAGTCTGAAGAGAATAGGCCAGAGACCACAGCTTCATGGCTTCTGTGCACAAGGCCGAGGACAGAGTGCCTCCCTGCTTGCTGATGTACCACATTGTGTTGGTCTTGTCCATTCTGACTTGGACCACCTTGCCCTTGACTGAATCCGAGAAGCTCTGCAGGGATAGGAAAACTGCCCTGAGTTCCAGGAGATTGATATGAAGGAGAGACTCCTGTGGAGACCAGAGCCCTTGAGCTGTCAGGGCTCCCAGGTGGGCTCCCCACCCTAGGAGAGAAGCATCCATAGTTAGAACTACTGATGGGACTTGAGGGAGAAATGGAACCCCTTGTCTGAGGTTGTCCTGGTCCAGCCACCACTGGAGAGCTTGGACCAGAGTCTGAGTCACTGGAATCAGTTTGGTAAGTGAATCCTTCTTTTGAGACCAAAAATACCTCAGAGGAAACTGAATGTCCCTCATCTGGAACCTTGCTCCCTGCACCACTGCCGTGGAAGCTGTCATGTGGCCCAGGAGCTGAAGGAACTGTCTTGCTGGGCGGGAGACCTGAGATCGAAAGGAGGAAGTGAGATCCACTAGGGCCTTCACCCTTGCCAGGGGAAGGAAGGCTTTTGCTTGTACAGTGTCCAACTCTATGCCTATAAAGGTGAGAAGTTGAACTGGTTCCAGGACAGACTTTGGAAGATTGAGAAGAAACCCCAGGGAGCTGAGTAGGTCCTGTGTAGTCTGAAGAGCTGACTTGACCTGTAAAGGTGACTGACCCACTAAGAGCCAGTCATCCAGATAACGGAAGATGGTGATACCCTGTCTTCTGAGGTAAGCCACCACTACTGCAAGGCACTTTGTGAACACCCTTGGAGCTGATGTTAGGCTGAATGGCATGGCTCTGAATTGGTAATGGCCGGAAGGCAACTCGAACCTGAGGTATTTTCTGTGGGAGCACCTGATAGGATTATGGGAGTAGGCATCCTTGAGGTCCAGAGATACTAGCCAATCCCCTGGCCTTAGAGAGGGAAGGATTATTCCCAGAGTTACCATTTTTAATTTGGGCTTTGAAATGTGCTTGTTCAAATACCTTAGGTCTAGGATGAGTCGCCACTCCCCTGTTTTCTTTGGGGTAAGTAAGTACCTGGAATACAGTCCTTTTCCCTTCTGCTGAGTAGGAACTTTCTCTATAGCTCTGAGAGCTAGAAGAGAGGAAACCTCTGCCTCTAGGGCAAGGGTCTGAGACTGATGCAGGTGGAAAAGACTTAGCCCTCTTTTTTGGAAATGTTTTGAAGCTGAGGGCCAGTCCCTGGCTTACTACTTCCAGGACCCACTTGTCTGAGGTCACAGACTTCCAGGCCTGGAAGTAGTAAGCCAGTCTGCCTCCTACTGGAAATGGGGAGTCGACCCGGGCTGACACATCAGGGTGTCTGCTTGGCAGGAACCTTAGACTGAGAGGAGGAGGGAGCAGCCCTGCTCATCCCCCTCCTACCCTCCCTCTGAAGAACTCCCTCTGTGGGAAGGGAGAGGAGGCCTGGGCTTGTTAAAAAGGCCTTTGAAAGGGCCTGCCCCTAGACTGCTGCTTGTGCGGAGTGGCCTGCCTTTCCTTGGCCTGTGCACTCCTGTACGTAGTCCTGTATTCATCCATTTTCTTCATGTAAGCCTCTGTCTGCTCCCCAAACAGAGAGTTACCTACTACAGGAAAATCCATGGCCTTAGTCTGGGTATCATGTGAAAGGCTAGTACATCTGAGCCAAGCATGTCTTCTGAGAGACACAGATGTAGCCATGACTCTAGATGCCACATCTTTGAAGTCCATAGCAGCATGAAATTGCATTTTGGATGCCTTAATTCCATCAGCAGCCACCTCCGGAACCGTATTCCATCTGGATTTCTGGTACCTGGCTGTATAGGCCATATAAGTAGCCTGCCTGAGTCCCAAAGAGGATGCCAAATACTGTTTTTTGGCCATGGCATCCACTTTCCTGGAGTCCTTATCTGGGGGGTGTGAAGCCAAAGGAATGTTAGCCCTGTCACAGGCTGCAGTCTGCACTACCCCAACATGGCTGCAATGACTATAAAGGAACTCCGCAGCTGAGCCTGATAACGAATACCTCCTGTCCATTCTCTTATCCACAGGAGGTATTGAATTAGGAGTTTGTAAAATTTTGTGTGTCTGCTTCCCCAAGGATTTATGAAGAGGGACAGACAGCTTTTTGGACTCCGAGATGTCCATCATTTCCACAAAATCAGGCACTTCATCCTCCTCTGCAGCTTCAACCAAGGGAAGCTGCAGGGTTTCTGCCACCTTTTTGTAGAACAAAAAATGTGAAGGGGACTCAGAGAGCCGAGGAGGAGAGACACCTGAGGGCCTGTCTGGGGAGATGTCCGGTTCAATGGTCACATCCAGACCCCCCAATCGTCATCATCATCACCATCATCACCGGGACAGTCTTCGTCTCCCTCCCACTCCACATAATAAGCATCTCGGACGGAACTGGTGTAAGCAATTGAACAATACTAATCACTTTGGCTATTTCGTCCGCGGTTGGAGAATGAGATACAGGATCCGAACCAGCAGACTTGCGCTTTTTCTTTGACGGAACCAGTCCCTCGGGGTCGGCTCTCATTTTGCCCGAGGAGGTATCGCCTAGGTCAGTAGACACCTCCTCGGGTTTGGCCACATCCGAACTGGGCTCGCCATCCGGATCTACAGACTTCTCGGCCTCCCTTTCCTTCAGCCTACTCAGTCTTTTATCTAGAGTGGATTTAGGAAAGTTTTTACAGATTTGGCAGTCTGACTTAAGGTGGTCAAACCCCAGACAATAAACACAGATGAGGTGGGGGTCAGCCTTAGCAAAGGCCTCTCCACACTCAGTACAGTGTTGAAACCATAGCTGTCCTGAGGAGGATCTATGCTTCACCTAAGGCGTGTGTTAAAACATCCGGACACCACTCGGAATTTTTTCCTCTATACAGGGGTACACATCAAGGCTGCCCCTTGTCCCCGGAATTTTTTGCCATATTTATTGAGCCCCTAGCCCAAGCAATTAGAGGATCTATAGAGATTTCGGGGGTGAGTATAGATGAGACAGAACACCGTGTAGCTCTTTACGTGGACGATGTCCTGCTCTTCCTCACTAAACCCGAACAATCAATATCCTCCATTTTCTCCCTTTTGGAAGAATTTGGTATGCATTCAGGTTATAAGTTGAATACTAATAAAACAGAAGTTCTCACCTTTCATTTTACCCCCTCTCATACATTTAAGGCGAAATATCCTTTTCGCTGGGGCCTCACCAAGATGAAATATCTGGGGGATTTATCTCTCCCATCAGGAAGAGGAGGCTCTGAATAATAACTACCACCCTTTTACATCTCAGCTGAGACATGATTTGGAGAGATAGGGTTTACTCCCACTAAATATGTTGCAGCGCACTGAAGTAGTCTGAATGGAGCTCTTTATTTGTTCCAGAATGTACCCTCTAAACTACCGAACAGTTTGTTTAAAGTTTGGAATAAGGCTCTGATGCGGTTCTTATGGTCGGGCAGACATCCGAGAATCAAGATGGGGATTCTTCATCTCCCTAGGGTAGAAGGGGGTCTAGCTTTTCCCAATCTAAAGTTTTACTGCTGGGCCACTCATCTTTCTTTTATATTACAGCGTTTGATCGGGGTGACCCCGGCCCTGTGGAGGGAGATCGAGGAGGGTATACTCCCGGACCGGGAATTCCAGAAGGTGATTTTATATAAAAGCATCTCCTTGATTGGCCGACACACCTGGGACCCGTGGGTTACATACCAGATTCAGGTCTGGCTAGTGATGAGGAGGTCCCTCGGGATTGTCCCTTACCTGGTTACCCTTTGTCCATTAGATGTACTGGAGGATTTTACCCCTGCCCTCTTTGACCAGACCTTCCGGAACTGGAGGTATGCCCATCTCCAACATCTCCCGCAGCTGCAGATAGGCCCTAACTTTAAGGAATTCCAGGCTATTAGTCAGGAATTTCAGTTAAGACAATCAGATTTTTTTCGATACTTGCAACTGCGGCATTACTTTGAGTCTTTGCTCCCCAATGTCCGATCCCCGAGTGATTCAAGTCTGCCAGCAAATAATAAATGCACAGGGAATACCACATATAGTCTCAGTATTGTATAGGTCCTTGCTGGAGACAGCGGGGGAGAACATCTGAGGTAATGGAAAATGGACTGAAGAACTGGCCTCAGATTGTCCCCCAACAGTGGAGGGCACTCTGGGCTATGGTATCAAAAATTACATGCTCCTACTCTTAGAGGCTATTCGCATGGCAACTGCTGATAAGATATTTCTGAACCCCGGAAATAACCTCACACTATGGGGCCTCCCGCTCTGCGACATGCTGGCATCTGTGTGGGGAGACTGTAGCTCACCACTCTCACATTTTTTGGCTTTGCCCCGGATTGCAGCCCTTCTTGCTGGCCCTATTTGGGGAACTGGAGGACCTTTTCAGGATTGGACTTCCCTATGATGGTCATTTTTTTCTTTTGCACTGTTTCCCACCAGCGCTGAGGGATTTCCATAGTCGCTATCTTCTAAACATTCTTCTCCATGCAGCGAAGAAAGCTATTACTAAAAGTTGGCTCAAGGTTGAGCCACCTACTTTTTCGGGCTGGAGGGAGATAGTGCATGATCTATACAGATCCGAAAAAATAACCCATAATCTAAACAATCAGGCAGAACTCTTCTCCTTGAAATGGAGAAGATGGATCATCTATATTATGACAAAGGACCCTTATTTTGTACCTTGAGAGGGTACCTTTCTCGCTTGACTGCTCAATCCATGGTGGGGGGTCTGTGATCCCAGCTCAGACTTAATTAGGTATACTTATAACTGGGATTTAAGCTGCGGAGAAGGGCCTACTGGTGACCCTGAGGAGGCTTGGGGGGGGATCTTGGAAATGAAAATGAAGATGAAATTGAAACACAATTACCCAGGGATGGGAAACAGAGATTTTTAGGGATGGAAGATGCTGAAGTGGGATAGTTTTATTCTGATAATCGTGGGACATCTCTGTATATGGATTGATAACCTTGCAAGGTGAATATAATACCCTCTTTAATATGCTCTCTAATATGTACCCTTTTAGTCTGAATAATGGAATTACTGTCAATGGTTGTAAAAACTGTCGTATCTTCTCTAATAAAAATGATATTTACAAAAAAAGTACAGTGTTGAAACCCAGTGGGACTGGTTTTCTTCTTGGGTTTCTCAGACATGGACAATCTAACAAATTACCCTATTGCAGCTTTCAAGCCAGGTAATATAATAACCGATCGGTTACAAACCATGTCACGGGCTTTTTAAAAGTACCACAAAAGGTCCGGTTCGTTTGACACCAATCAGGACCGGAACACCACACTAATCCCACAAAAAATAAAATTAAAATTAACAAAGTCAGTTCCAAACCGGACCGACCATGAGGAAACCAAAGAAAAGGACAATTTCCACTTTTTCACCAAAATAAAACACAGTCACTACCTATCTACACACTACCTGTACCGTAGACAGAGGCTGGAAATCCGAAAATAACAAAAAAATATGTGATTTAAACCGAACGCTTTACTTTTACCGAACCGAGCAGAGGAAATCTCCAGAGCGACTTCACTGTTAGGTGGAGTAAAGAATCTGACGGTTACACTGGGAAGTACCACAGACAGAGGTTTGAAAACTGAGCTCGGGCCCAACGTTCTATGCTTCTGCAAAGAGTTAACTCTTTCCTCTCCGGGGCAGTTCAAGTGCTGGGGCTAACTGCATTGTCTCTGAATACAGCAAGACTTCATGTTGTTTGAAGCACGCTACGTGGATGACACGCACACCACAATGCAAGCTCAGCCCGAATGTTCCTGTCAGTGGCTGCCCTGGTGGCATAGTGGGAGTCAGAGTCTGGAGTGAGGAGTCAGTGTAAATGCGCGTGCGCTGACTCCAGAACTGTATTACTGTCTGTGAATTTTTAAAAATCAAGGCAAGCGGAGCGGTGTTTCACACACCCAGGAACCTCCCCCTGGCTACGCCTATCTATTATGAACCAATTAATACTGTATCGGAAAAAATGGCACACAACTAATGCAATTTTGTGATTTAATTTACTGATAAGCAAATACACTGAATGAGCTCTAAAGCTCATTTCCAGGAGCAACCCAGAGCAAGACTACCAGGAAACAAATTACAAGCAAAGTGAAATTACTTAATACAGTTACATACAGATAGACTAAAAAGGTGTTGTTGAAAACATCTCTTAAAAGACAAGACAGGAACCACAGTTTGAACACCCTCAGGAACAAAGATCCAAGTCTTAACAACTTGAGACCAAAAAGCTCATCGATCCAAAGCAGATTTTATACAGGGGCAAGTAACAGTATAAATTTCTGAGGACCATAGTTTATAAGTTGGACCATGTTCAGATAAGAGATCAAACACCCTGGGGAGAGATGGTTATTCATTTTGCTGGCAAATATCCCACTAAAGTATAGGATTTTAGATGGATTGGTAGGCAAAGCAAGGCAATTTTATTTATATGTGCCCAATCCCAGGGGCTCTGGCTGCCTCATAATAAAAGCAACAAAAGCATTCAATATAGAATAAAAATTAAAAACCTGAATAATTAGGAGATTTTAATATAAAAATACTAAAACGCATGCAGCATTGGACCCCAAAATCAAAGAAAATACATGAATTTTCAAAACAGATTTAAAAAGGTCTAGTGAAGGGGTCCCTCTGACCTCCAGGGGGGAAAAAGGTTCCACAAAATTGGGGCAGTCACACTGAACGTCCTATCTGCCAAAGACTTAAGTCTTGACTGCAGAACCAAGAGCAGACCTGCCTCCATGGACTGAAGCAGGTGGCCAGGAGCATACAAAATCAGGAGGCCTTTCAGGCAGCTCAGACCCAGACCATACAGGGCCTTTTATGTTAACAAGTAAACCTTGAAGTTCATGCACCACTGCACCAGCAGCCAATGTAGAGCTTAGAAAACTGTGTGATATGCTCAAACTGAGTGGCTCCAGCAACAAGGTGGGCTGGAACATTCTGAACCAGATGCAAGCGACACATCAACTTCACAGATAACTGTAGGTAAAGAGCACTACAGTAATCCAATCTAATTGTAACGAGGGCGTGCACCAATGTCACCAGACTGGCTGGTTATCAGATCAAATCAAATCAACTTTATTTTTATAGCGCCTTTCAAAGCCAAGGTGCTGTACATGAAACCAAATACAGCAAATATAAATAAAATTAAAAACAAGAACAGTAAAAACAGATTATCCATATTTAGGGATGGCTAAATTAAATAAGTTTTTAACTCAGTTTTAAACCTATCGACGGGCAGGCGTTCTCATAACCGAAAGGGCTTGGTCTGGGAAAGGTTTCATGGATGGTAAAAGCCACTGCAGGCCACAGCTGACACATGGGGCCTGATATTCAATAGACTGCCCAGGCGCAAATCCAAGTTTGCCAACACAAACCGGGTTTTGCATGGATTGGTAACATTGGGAAGCCCGGTTAACATAGGCAAACAGGGCTTGTGCCTCAGCAGTAATCAGAGGATGGCGCAATGTAAATGAAATGGCGGGGACCTGAATACTAGTGTAGTCTGATATTCAGAGTATGTGTGCTGCGCAAGGCTGTTTTGCTTGGTTCCCTTGTGCAGCGCACATATCGACGATCGAAACCTCAACTTATTCTCGCGAAACCCTAGCGGTTGGCAGAGGAAGTGCGGAGGACCCATCCCAGCCCCCCACACACAGTAGGCCCAGGTGTTTAGTGGTTCCCCCGCCAATTGCCATCCTGATGTAAAAGTAAACATGCCCTAGTGCCCCCCCACCACCGATCGCCATCCCAATGTAAAAGTAAAAGTGCTGTGGTGCTAGTGCCCCCACCCCCGGCGATTGCCGTCTGATATTAAAACAAAGCAATCCCTGGTGTCTTGCGGTCCCTCTCCCCACCCGCAGACATGCCCGATGTCTTACTATGTATTCCCTGGTGTCCAGTGGTCCTGCCCCTCACCCGATCACCCCCCAACACACAGACACTGTCATCCTGGTGTCCTGTGTATCCCCACCCCCATCCTGATCCCTCGTCTACTACACATTTACCATTCCCTGGTGGTCTAGCGGTCCCCCTCCCTATCCCAGATCTCTCCTTGCAGTAACATGCATGCTTCCCTGGTGATCTAGCAGTCCCCCTCCCTATCCCCTATATGCTCGTAAAATACAATATATATCTTTCCATGGTGTTTAGTGGAACCCCCTCCGGTAGGTAGTGCCCCACCATTGCCCTCCTCAGCACGCAGGGAAAGAAAACCCTCCCCAAAGCCATGGTAGCCATTCTAGATCTTTGTAGAGGTGACAATGATGGTTAAAACCCCAGCATCTAAAACAGTATTTATTTGTAGGGCCATTCTTCCTATTCTGATCAAAGTCAGGAAGTGCTCTGCAGCTGTCTCACTGAAACGCATTGGAGTGCTGGGACATGACTTTTAATGGCTGTCAATAAGATAGTGTTGTGTTTTCTGTGGCTTCTCACCGCTGTCTGTAACAGGTTGCTAATTTATTTTGTTGGCTGCAAGGAGAAGAATGCATGAGAACCTGTTGACCAAGTAGAGCTACTCTTGTGGACATGCAGCTGATCTAGGTGATACACTGAAGAAGTCCTTGGGTTCTTTAGCCTATCCCTCCCCCCGATGACAAGAATGATAATGAATTAGTTCAGAGAGGTAAAATATCTTCTGTGCAACTTCATAAATGGAAAGCTACCCTTTATTTTTTCTGACAAAACAAATGAAATCACCAAAATAAAACACAGAGGGTTTTTGCTACCAAGTTATTAAAATGCAAACGGACAGAGAATAGTATAGCTGTGGCACCATTTGATACTTGTTGGAACTAGTAAGCACCTCTACCACCATCTCTGTACAATGAGAAAAAAAAAAAAACAGTCGAGTTTCCAGTCAGTCAGAGTAGCATGCACATGGACTTGGAAAACTAAAGTGGGGGGAAGAGATCAAATGGATCTTCTCCAACCAGTAGGCTTAAGGAGGATCTGAACTATACAGTCTTCCTTTAATCATTTTCTGCTAAAGAATATTGTTCTTTTTTAAGTCCCCCAAAACTCTTTCATACATGTTATTTTTTTCTTATTGGTAACTTTATTATTTGGTAACCATGTAAGGCCCACTAGGCATAATGCCTGTTTTCAGGGGTGATCAGGGATCAGTGGGGAGCTTAAGTGACTTTATCAGTCACTCAGTATGTACGTGGAGGCTGTGGTAATTAAACCCAGGTCTGCTTGATGTACCAAGCTCATTCACAGCTCATTACTCTAAGCTATACTGCTTTGGTATTTGAATTTTGAACAGTTATTAGAACTGGACCCTTTGGTCTTTCCCCTACAGGACACTGACATGACATTTGGTATATGAACAGTATCTCATTGAATGGACTATCAAATATTTGTATTTGGACTTAAGTTGTGATCAATCACGTGCTGTAATATCACCACTCTATCTTTAAAGAATTATTCTCTTCTCAGACAGACTAGTGTAACGTGATGACAGAATTTTATGAATTTGTAGTGGTTTTGCATTATTATATCTTTGGTGGATGCAGGCTGATATCTTTATAATTATGCTGAATGCCTTTGCCAGATCCATTTTGTTGTTGCAGAAAAGTACCGACCAATGGAAATTGTAGTATAGGCTATTTAAAGACACATCAGAGCTGACTTAGTTAGCAACGTGCCCCCTAACAAAGAGGCAGTGTGCCTCAAAGTGCTGGGGAATATGGCTACTGGCACTTGTTTTGTATCTGAATTGTAAATAAACCCTTTGTAGCATCCACCAAGTTCAAGGTGTGCTGGTTCTTTTTGTAGCAATTGTATCTGTTTACCTTTTCTCAGCAGCACCCATCACTGCTCGAGTGTGCCACTTGTGTAGCCCATTCTCTTTTCTATTTTCCTTACAAAATTGTTGGCAAAAAAGGACCGCTAGGCCCACCCAGGTTGCTCAAGGTTTCCCTGCCTGCTGTACTTCCGCAGACCCTAACTGATCTCCGGGGACCCTCCCCCTCCCTGTTTCTGTTATATGCCCATTTCTATCACATGTATGCTTCAAGTCTTCCAATATTCTTACCTCCAAAACTTCAAATGGCACTCAGCTCCATGCTTCTACTCCCCTTTCTGTGAAGAAGTATATCCTCACATTTTTCCTTTAATTTTCCCCATCTAATTTAATTTCATTTGCCTTAGTCTTGGAGCTCGTCATCTTTTGGAAGAGCTCCCTCCCTGTACTCTGTTTACCCCTATGAGGCACTTGAAGGTCTCGATCATGTCAACCCTCGCTCTCCTGTCCTCCAGACTGTACATATTGAGAATCCTCAGTCTCTCCTCCTAGGGCTTGCCTTGTAATCCCCGTACCATCCTGGTTGCCCTTCTCTAGACCGCTTCTGCCCTGGCTATGTCTTTTCTGAGATCTGCCTACCAGCCCTTAACCTGCATCATAGTTACCATGATCTGTTTCTTCTGTTCCCCACAGGGTCTCCCTCTCCTGTTCCCCAGCACAATTTCCCTCCCTCTCTCAAATGCGGAGCAGAGGCCCAGATCCCAGCTTACCGAGCAGCCCATGACAATCCAAACTGGCTGAAGAAATTCACAGGGGCCCAGGACAGGAGGCAGAAGAGAGAGACCACGCTGCACAGTATTTTCACACACGGTCCCCTGCCCTCCCAGCGACCCCCACCTGTAAGTGTCCAGCCAATACTGAAGGGCATCTCTTCTCTTGCAACTCCAATTAGTACAGGGCAGCCATGGGAATGTTCCATGCTGGACAAGTACACTGTGCATCCAGCATTAAGTATGGTGACCTGAACAGCAGAGCCATGTCTTGTCACTTGAGTGCATAAAATCCAAGCCCCCCCCCAACCCGGCCAGACAGACTGTTTGGCGCGGGGTTAGGGCCCACGAGGAAAGGATCCTGTACTCTGCATACTCTCTGTATTTATCAAACAGTTCCCAGAACTGGTCCTTACAGTCAAATGGACAGAAAAACAAGCTGGGGGGGCGCAAAACTAAACAAAGGTCTAATGTTCCTGGTCAATAAGGGAGATTACATCCAGTATAACAGCAAAATTATTGTCCTCCTCTGCAAAACGGCAAAGCATACTAAATCCACCACATCCCCTGGTAGAATCAGCGGTCCCACAACGATAAACTGAACAGCAGTTCCTGTGGTTCACTATGCCTCAATCCCGGCTTTCATACACTTTTCTTGTCCCATTCAGTTATGAATGCATGGACCTTTTCCATCTCCCAGAACATGAGAGTGGCTCCGTCCTGTCGGATCCTGATGACAGCTGGCTAGGCAAAGGAAAAATCAATGTCCCGCTCCCTGTCGTCGAGGCACAGGTCAGGAAGTATAGGAAAAACCAGGAGTAGTTTCAAAATTTGCAAATAGCATTTTATTATTATCAACAATAGACTAAAAATAACAAAAAAAAATGTTCAGAATAGCTATTTACAAAGGCAGTACAACCGGAGAAAACAAAAGTACTTCATCTGAAAGTTTCTTTTTAGTTTCCAGGCAGTCTTTCTAGCAAAAATATTGTTGCTCTTTTTATAACAAGTCTTTGCCTGAAATTAACTTCTTCATCCTGAGCTTGTTAAGGAGACATCCTGTTTCCCACAAAATGTATCCAAGTTCTTGTCAGTTTCTTTGCAGAGCAGGCTTGCATACAGAATAGTATCCCAAGTTGGCCTCCTGCTGACAGCTCTGCAAAAGAGTTTGCAAACAAGCCTGAGAGGAGCTCACACTGCATCTCAGGTTAACCCCCTAAATTCCAAATAGCTTTTTGCAATCATTTCAACAGTATAACTATATGCATTTTCAAACCAAGGGATCCCAGTTTCACATGAAGATTCACATATAGTTTTATAACGTCAGATATGCAAAGGGTCAGAAAAGACAGAAACATCAAGGGAAGACAGAGGGATAGCGAGAGACGGAGAATTGCAAGACCGTTACAGTGTTCAGTTCCGAGGTCTCATACATCTGGTTGTGCAACCAGACAGACAAGAGACAGAAAAGGAGAGGATAGAATAGATCCCCGAGTTTAACTCCCTCTGCATAACAAACTGGACAGGGCCTTATTCAGCCCTGTCACATACCCCCCTCTTTAAGAGAGAATCTATTTTTAAAAACAGATCTCCAAAACTTTATTTTAATTCTCTGCTAACATTAACTTATAACCTTTACAATTCAGTGCATATGCAGTATCCCTTTTTTCAAAACAACCAGCACAGCAAACATTTAAGTTTAAACACACTCATTTTTTTCAACATTCAGAATGCTCAATTCCTGATCCATATCTTGACAGAAAATCAGCATTGACATTCTGTTTTCCAGATTTGTGCATCACTTTAAATTTAAATGGCTGTAGTGCCAGGTACCACCGTGTGATTATGGAATTTTTATCCTTCATTTGGTTAAGCCAACAGAGAGCATTGTGAATTGTTATAAGTACAAAGTCAGCTCCTAGCAAATAAAACTTAAGGGCCTCCATGGCCCACTTTCCTGCAAGGCATTCCTTTTCAGTGGTGGCGTACCTCTTCTCTCTGTCGTGCAACTTCCTACTGATACATAGAATGGGATGTTCCTTCCCATCTATATGCTGAGTCAAGACTGCACCCAGGCCTACCTCTGATGCATCTGTCTGTAACAAAAACGGTTTCTCAAAGTCTGGGCTTCTTATAACAGGGGCTGAATATAATGCAGCCTTGATAGCCCAAAAAGCTTCATCACACTCTGGGGTCCATTTCACATTATTTGGGCACTGTGTCTTTGTGAGCTCAGTGAGGGGAGTAGCTAGCTTGGCAAAGTTGCGAACAAATCTCTGATAATAGCCAGCCAGCCCTAAAATATTACCAAATGTGTTTCTTTGTTTTAGGGATAGGATTGTTAGCTACAGCTTCTATCTTAGAAATCTCTGGCTTTACTTCTCCATTTCCCCAAATATATCCCAAATATCTGTTTTTTTGCATGCCCAATGCACATTTGGTGGGATTAATGATCGGACCTGCCTTTTTGATAGATTGAATAACTGCTCATAGGTGTTGCAGGTGGCTTTATCAGTCTGGACTGTACACCGCCACATCATCCAAATACGCAGCACAACAACCAGTACGAAGGGATAAAATTACATCCATGTACCGCTGAAAGGTAGCGGGTGCGCCATGTAAACCAAATGGCATGGTGGTGAACTGATAGAATCCAAAACGAGTGGCAAAAACAGAATTGTCTCTGGATTCTTTAGCTAGAGGGATTTGCCAGTAACCATTGGTGAGATCGAGGGTACTGATGTACTTGGCACTGCCCAGTCAGTCAACCAAATCATCTATCCTGGGAATAGGATAACTGTCAAATTCTGACAACTGATTATGTTTCTTAAACTCTAGGCAGACTCTGACACCCCCTTCTTTTTTATTTACAGTCATCATTGGTGATGACCAAGCACTTCATGACTCTTCTATGATACCCAATTCTTTCATTTTTTATATTTCCTTAACCACGTCTGCTCTTAACCGCTCTGGTAATCTGTATGTCTCTTGTCTGATAGGACGTGCATTCTTTGTCACTATTATGCACTCAACCCCTTTTGCTTGGCCTGGCACTGTGGTAAAAGTACTGTGAAATGTCTTTACCAAGTTACGAATTTCTGTGGTTTGTTCGGAGGTTAAGGAAACACAGGTTATTAACCTGTAACAGTAGTTCTAGGAGTGGTATATGATGTTCATCCACACTGTCTGGCAGATGCCTTTCCCTTTAATTCCTGCCGGAACGTCTTCAAGCTAGCTCCTCCCACTCACCAGGGTGGTAAAACCCTTGGATCCGCCCCTAGAAGCCAAATCATAGCCCGCTGGAAGCAAGGTTGTGTGCCTGAGCCTGGGGAGGTCAGGTGGGTTCGTGTGGATGAACATCATATACCACTCCTAGAAAGATCAGTTACACAAAGACTTTTGTCGTTATGGCAGCTCTTCTAGGAATGTCTCTTGCAGTAAGTCATTACTTCTGGGAGTTCCCGATAGGTGGCGCTCTAGCACGGCAGTCTCTTCTAGCAGTATCCACATCAGGGACCACCCACATAACCTCACTTCCTGGGCTTTGCATATAAAAGTGGGTGGTCCCTGGTAGTCTCCGTTCCCGGCCGGTTTCAGCTCGTGGCGAGGACTGAAAACTGAGTACCAAAGCCTCCGACACTACATCGTTTTCCCTGTTACAGAATGGCAGGGGGCCAGAGGGAGGAAAGCTACTTACTGCAAGAGACATTCCTAGAAGATCTACTGTTATGACAAAAGTCTTTGTGCAACTGATCTATCTTCCACTGAATGGTCTCTTGCAGTAACTCATTACTTCTGGGAGATTCTGAAGCAGTTATGTGGCAATGGGTGGCCAGATATGGCATTCTGCCTTACATATAGTGTGGTCTTAGGACCGATATGAGTTGAGAGTAGTATATCAGCATAGAAAGAGAATTTTGTATTTTATCTGTAAGTACTCCATTACAGTATTTGTTACAGAGTTATGACTGAAAGACGAGCCAGACTGGCTATTACTGGGCATCGTCAGATGAGTTAAGCAGATGTAAACCTGATCAGGGTACAGCATATCAGATACTGTAACAAATTAGAAGAAATTCAGTCATATAATGGAGTAATTGGTAGGCTTCAGTGGCATGCACTGGAAAAGACAGTATATGTCAAAGCCTATTGGGTTTTGAGTTTTTAACAGTAACCCGAATAATACAATGTTATTATTTTATAGTGCTACAATGTAGCAGGGTAGTATAGTGTTTTGCCACGTCTGGCAAGGCATTAGGAAAATGTATCCATTTTTGGAATAAATAGGCTACATAAGTAGCAAATGAAGGTGTTATGAAATGAAACAATGTATCTATTTCATAATGAAATCCAGTGGCTCTTAGAGTCAGTAGTATTGTTGTAGTCAATATTGTACCCATTTTAGGGTAAAGACATGGAATGCAACAGAGTGATGTAGTCAGTTCCATCGTGCCTTAGTAGTCTCATTTGCAAGGGGGTCCCAAGTATGCCAGGGCCAGCCGCTTTTTTTTTAGGTGTAAACCTGAAATGTTAGTATGGTGGGCCCTTTATTGATGCTGTCTGGTGAACAGAAGTCTAAGTAATGATCTGGATAATTGCAATTATGAGCCATTAGATCTCATCTTTGAGATTCCAAACATGTTAATCTGGGAAAAATCACAAGTTTTTTTTTTTTTTTGTCCAAGTAGCGCGAATCAAAAAATTGAGAACTCTTGTAGAGTTTATAAAGTTTATAATATATATGTACTCACCATTGTTTCTGTGGCCTTTATCTATGGCCACGTGAAGACTGCATATAGCAGTAAAAGGTTGGTAAGAATATTATGATCTATATTATAATACGATTAGGATATACTGATTGTTGCTCAGCATGTGAGTAGTAGTAGGCTCGGTTCGTGGGAGGGACATGAGGGTCCGGTGCACAACAGGCTGAGGGGCATCCTGATGAAATGGCTGTAATGGCCTGTAACATTGATACCTTAAAAGTGGCTAGATGTATAAAGCCTTATGGGAAAGACCTCAGTAAAATTTCGAATCAAAGCCCCCAGAAAAAAGTCTCCGAGGCCTAGAAGAGAAGACTGGGGCGTAGTCTGAAGTTTTTAATGAGAGGGAGAGGCATCCGGCCGTCCTAAAGGGCGGTCATGGGTTGGGTTACATGTGTTCCTTGTCATTTGTTCTTTGCCTCTGAGGTTTTCTTTTTTTTTTTTGGTTATAGTAATTTCCAGTTTTATATGAATAATTATACTGAGGGCATGGTTTGTGGTACAAATATGGTACTGTTTTTAGTTGTCTGCCTGAGACTTGTAGGTTATCCAGTATTGTTTGTGCCACTGGGCAAAAGAGATGGTCGCCAGAAAAAAGGGGCATTAGCCACTTCTTGATGAATATCAGGTGCTAGCCCTGAGAGTCGGAGCCATGCCTGATGGCGTATAAGAATACTGACTGCAGAGGCTCTAGCTGAAGTGTCGGCAATGTCATATCCTAATCTTAATAAATGTCGAGAGAGGGAAGTGTAGTAGTAGGCACTGTTCATGGGAGGGACACAAGGGTCCGGCACACAACAGGCCGAGAGGCATCCCGATGAAGTGACCATAATGGTCTGTAACAGTAATACCTCTATTAAATATGTATATATGAACATGATAAACATATTACCTTCTGCCCTGAGGTGTGCCTCTATAATACTGGCGAGGTTATCCGCAAGGCATAGGCGATAGTATGATGCCTTCTTAGCCAGTTCTGGGTCCCGAGTAGCAGATGCCAAAGAATCAGATATGCTGATTGTAGAAAAACATGAAGTTGATGTCGATGAAATAAGCCCCTTTGAATAGTAGGGGTATGCCATATATTTTATTAATAAATAGTCTCATAGTTGTATACATTGGCGTCATCGACTGGTGTTTTTTTTTGATCCGTAAATGAATGTGAAAAAGCCCTGTATCCTTGTTGATAGAGGAGGCAGCCAAGAGACATCCATTGAAGAGGTACACCCTGTTGATGAGAATATGCAACCATGTTAATGTTCAGTTGATGGAAAATGTCTCCCATTAATAATATATATATATATCTATTGTAAGGCATGGTCTGTGGACGGTGGAATGTTGGCCACCGATGATGGGATCATCCCCGTCGATGGTGTAGAAGGAATACCATGCCCTGTAGACGGTGGAATGAAAGCCGTCTATGACGATTAGTAGAAATCATGCTCCATCGATGGTGGGTCATCAGCCGTCGATGATGAAAGAAGGGGAGCATGTCCCGTCGATGGTGGAATGTCTCTCATCAACAACAGATGAAGACAATGTGCCTCGTTGAAAGGGGGTTGTTACACCTGTCGATGAGAGAGACTTATTCTTATATGAAGCCACCACTGATGATAGTCTTGGAGGAGGCCTCCGTTGATGGGGAATGGACCTCCCGTCGACGAGAAGTATGTAGGAGGCCTCCGTCGATGGGGCATGAGTGGTCCGTCAATGAGAATCATGTAGGAGGCCTCTGTCGACGGTGGATGAATATTCTGTCGAAGAGGAATCATGAAGGAGGCCTCCTTTGACGGTGGATGAATTGTTCATCGACGGGGATCATGCAGGAGGCCTCAGTCGATAGGGAATGTACCTCCCATTGACAAGAAGTATGTAGGAGGTCTCCATCGACGGGGCATGAGTGGTCCGTCAATGAGAATCATGTAGGTGGCTTCCGTTGATGCTGGATAAATATTCCGTCGATGAGATATCATGAAGGAGGCCTCTGTCGACGGTAGATGAAGTGTCCTTCGACGGGAATCATGCAGGAGGCCTCCGTCGATGGGGAATGAACCTCCCGTCGACAAGTATGTAGGAGGCCTCCGTCGACAGGGACTATGCATCCATCGATGGGAACATAGTGTGAGCCTCTGTAGAGTGTTGTTGGAGGCCTCCGTCGATGGGGATTATGCATCCGTCGACGGAAATATAGTGTATGCCTCTGTAGTCTGTTCTGTGATGAAGATGATGTAGAAATGCCTGCTGTCGATGGGGTATTTGTCTCCCGTCGACAAAGAAAGTCTTCTTGATAATATATGTTTAGCATATATGACTGTTGAAAGGCGGTCAGGCAGGACTTATGGTGAAGGAATACCTTCTGTTCTGATGCTTCTTGAAAAGGACTCAGTGTTGTTGGAATCCGTTAATAGAGCTCCTTGAGTCATCCATCCTTAAAACTCTTGTTTGAGTATAGGAATATGATGCCGTGTATGAAGCCCAGGCACCCCAAGCTATGGGTTCAATCCACGTCGTAGACTGCTGGCAGAAGAGTAAGCTGCTGTCAGAGCTGAAGCCGGTGGGAAAATGAACGGAGACTACCAGAGACCACCCACTTTTATAGGCACAGCCCAAGAAATAAGGTCATGTGGGTGGTCCCTGATGTGGATACTGCTAGAAGAGACTGCCGTGCTAGAGTGCCACCTATCGGGAACTCCCAGAAGTAATGAGTTACTGCAAGAGACCATTCCGTGGAAGATTTACTGTTACAGGTGAGTAACCTGTATTTTTAGGGATGTGGCTATGATGCTCTATCAACACTGTCTGGCAGACTCCTAGCAGTTCTCTGGGAGGAGGGAGGCAAGGTGCACAGCCCCTACTTAGGGAACAGAGACTGGAGAACTGAGGCCCCAAAACCAGCATCCCGGCGTGACTCTAGGTCAGTGTGGTAATCGGAAATGAAGGTGTTTGCTGACTTCCAGGTAGCAGCCCTGCAGATTTCCTGGATAGGGATGTCCCTAGAAGCAGCCACTAATGCAGTGGTATAGCAGGTGGAATGAGCCCTATAGCCCTACGGGAGGCTCCTTACCTGCCAACCTATAGCAGAGATCAATGCAGGAAGTGACCCACCTGCCAATCATCCGCTTGGCTGCAGGTCTGCCAGGTGAATCTTCAGCATAGGTGACAAACAGCTGGCGAACCTCTCCCCGAGCGTCAGCCGTATGCTCTTTATAGTAGGCGAGCATTCATCTCAGGTCCAAAGTATGGAGCCTGTACTCAGCCTCTGAGGTGTAACTGGCAGAGTCAACACCTGGTTAAGGTGAAACTCCAACACCACCTTTGGAAGGAATTTCGGGTGGGGGTGCAGGACAACCTTGTCCCTTTGAAAGACCAGATAAGGAGACTCCACCGAAAGTGCCTGGAGCTCCCCAATCCTTCTGGCTGACGTGATAGCCACCAAGAAGGTGATCTTTCACAACAGGTGGGAGATGTCACACCTGTGCATTGGTTCGAATGGCTTGCCCATGAGCTTTGCCAAAAGCAGCAGTAAATCCCACGGAGGTGGTAGTTCACGCACTGGAGGGGATATGTGATTTAAGCCCCTGAAAAAGCACCAGATCACCTTCTCCTGTGCCTCCGGCTGCTGACCGGCTCACGCCCGGTAAGCAGAGATGGCTGCCAGGTGCACCTTAAGGGTCATCGACTGAAGTCCCTTTTGGGAGAGGGACCAAAGGTAGTCCAAAATGCTAGCCACTGGACAGGTCGAAGGGTCCAACCCTTTGCCCCGACACCAAATGGAGAATCTCTTCCATTTGAAGGCATAACATTTTCTGGTCAATTCCTTACGGGATGGCTCAACAACCGTGAGGACCTCGCCGGAGAGACCCAAAGCCTGGAACTCTAGCTGCTCAGGAACCAGGCTGTCAGGTGCAGGGATTGAAGGTCTGGGTGGAATACCTTCGCCTGACTGATGGACAGCAGGTTTGGGTGTGCTGGAAGAAGCCTCGGGAGCCTGTTGCTGAGACTGAGGAGATCGAGTACCAAACTGGCGGGCTAGTCCGTGTAGCCACCAGGATCACCTCTGCCTTGTCCCTCTTCATTTTGAGAAGCACTTTATGAATCAAGGGAAGTGGAGGGAAGGCACAGAAGAGGCCTGGGGTCCACAGCCTCAAGAAGGCATCCCCCTGCTGCAAGCCCTGCTGAGGGGGGGTGGGCACAAAACAGCCTCAGCTTTGTGTTCTCCTTGGAGGAGAACAGGTCCACCTGAAGGGTGCCTCACTGGGAGAACAGATCGTGCACTACCTCCACATGGAGAGCCCACTCATGAGATGCCTTGCCCACTCGGCTGAGGGCATCCGCCAGCTGATTTGAGGTTCCTGCCACATGGATGGTGAGGAAATCTGCCTCCAGGCTGTGCACGAGGGTCCAGATGCAGAGAGCTTCCTTGTATAGAGGCAAGGAATGCACCCCGCCCTGCCTGTTGAGATAGTACATGGTCGTGGTATTGTCCGTCTGGACCTGGACCACTTGACCCCGGATAAATGGAGCGAATGTGGTCAGGGCTAGCCGAACCGCTCGGAGCTCCAGCAGGTTGATGTGGCATTGGGACTCCTGAGGAGACCAGAACCCGTGGACTCTATGCTCCCTCAAGTGGGCACCCCAGCCTGTCAGAGAGGTGTTGGTTGTCAGGCTGACCGTCGGCTCGGGGCAGACAAATGGGATCCCTTCCTGCAGATGTGCTGGGACGAGCCACCACTGGAGGGTGTCCCACATTCTCTGAGTCACAGTGACCAGCTGGTCGAAGTGACCTTTGAGCTGAGACCACCAGCTGGCCAGCTCCCATTGGAGAGAGCATATATGGCCAGCGGGCCCATCGGACCACGCTGGTGCAGGACGCCATGTAACCCAGAAGGCACAGGAAGTCCCAGGCAGGGTGCAACTGCCCAACCAGAACTGATTGGGCAAAGGAGGAAAGGACCTCCACCCTGTCCGCAGGGAGCTGGGTTCTGGCTCGGCAAGAGTCGAGCTCTGCCCTGATTAAATGAATCAACTGCGAGGGCACGAGTTCCAACTTGGCCTTGCTGATAAGGAAGCCAAGCTGGAAGCAAGTCTGGAGGGCCAGGTCTCTGGACCGCTCCACCTCCTGCCTGAAGGGACCTGCTATGAGCCAGTCATCCAGGTAGGGGTACACCTGGTCCACTCGGCGCCTCAGGTAGGCTGCCACCACTGCAATGCATTTGGTGAAGACCCTGGGGGCCGAGGAGAGGCAAAAGGGCATGGCTCGGAACTCGTATAGGATTCCCTCTGTCTGAAAATGGAGGAACCTTTGATGGGATGGATGGATCGGGACGTAAAAGAACGTATCCTGAAGATCCAGGGAGCAAAACCACGTGCCTTGCTCCAGAGATGGTATGATCTGTGCCAGAGTTACTATCCTGAAGGTGCGAGACCTGAGAAACTTGTTCAGGTTGTGCAAGTCTAGAATGGGGCAGCAGCCCCCATCCATTTTGGTACCAGGAAATACCTGGAGACAAACCCTGGGAGTTCTGGAGGATCTGCAGCTCTGACCATTACCTCCTTCTGGAGGAGCTGGGCAATGTCGTCTTGAAGAGACGACTGAGTGACTGCGGAAACCAAGTCCTCCCATGGGGCGCGGGCTCGGCTTGGAGGGTACTGCTCAAATTCCAGAGGCAGACCCTGGCCAACCACTTCCAGAACCCACCTGTCCGTGGTGACAGCAGACCAGGCAAAAAGAAAATGGAGGAGCCAGCCCCCCATGGGAGGACCCAGGGGAGGCGTGATGGGTATGAGAGTGGCGACCCCCATCCTGTCACTGAGTAGGCTTGGAGGAGGAGGAGCCGGCCGAGGGGCCGCCAGGTCCCTTCCCTCCTGGCTTTCTAACCGATGAGGCCACCGACATGGCCTCAGGTCATCAAGATTGACCCTGTTGGTCCTGATGTTGCTGGGCTGGTTTGGCCGCAGGAGTGGAGGACCGAAAGGACTTGTGCTTCTGATGCTTAGGGCCCTTGTCCTTCTGGGCAGATGTCACAGAGTCTAGGGTGGCACTGGACTTTTCAGTGCGCTGGAGATGACCCTCCACACTGGGCCCGAACAGGTCAGTGCCCAAAAATGGGACATCTGCCAGCTTGTGTTAGGTATCCGCCGTGAAGGTCGAGATCCTCAACCAAGCCCTATGGCGCATGGCTACTGCGGCTGCAACTGAGCGGCTACAATAGTCACCAATATCCAGAGCTGTCTGGAGTTGCTACTTTGCCACTGCCCTCCCCTGGTGTCGGACCTGCTTTACCGTAGTCTGGATGGTCCGCTGGGAGGTAAGGAATCACCTCATCCAGGGAGCCCAAAAGGGCATGAGAGAAGGGCTGAGCTAGCCTGGCGACGGACGAGCAAAGAGGCAGCATGGACTTTTTTAGCCGAATGGTCCAGCTTCTTGGACTCTTTATCCAGTGGTCTAGCGATGTCCCCTGTATTGCCCGAGCGCCGGTTAAAACGGAGTCTGCCACCAATCCCATGGCTGAGGGATGCTCTGAAAATCCCGAAAGGGAACCAGTTGGTACCGCATACTTGTGGGCCATCCAGGCCAAAGGTGCAGGGCAAGAGGTGGGACACCACCAAAGCTCCAGGGCCGGACTGACAATGGCCTTGGCTAACGGGAAGGCCTCCGTGGGAGAATCCCCTTTGTCCAGAATCTCTGTGAGGGGATACCAAGCGGCATTTTTGGACAGGCTCAAGCTCCATCCCCATGCACTCGGAGATGAGTCGAAGAATGCCCATGAACGAGGAAGGACTTTTGTCGATGGAGATGCCTCTCAATGACTCAGTGTCAATGGGACGTGAGTGGAGGGAGGAATCTTCAGACTTTGAGGAGTCTGCATAAAGTGGATGGCTACTAGTGTCACCCTCAACCCACCTAGGGCAGTCGGGAGTGAGGGTGACTGACAGCCGATGAGGAAGTCCCTTGGCCAGCTGAGACTCCTTAGTCGGAGCCCCGGTCGTCCGCTGCTTAGGTGGCGGCTCCACCATTATGGGCAGAGGGGCCTGCTTTGGCTGCGCTGATGTGGTCTGCACCTGCTCCGCTGGTGGAAAACCGGTGGTGACCAACCCGGATGGCTGAGTCAACGTCGGCCGTTTGGGTGACACCCACTTAATGGCCGGGGTAGAAACCGGTGTCGGCTTCAGTCCGGTCATGACCAGCTGCTGCCACATTAAATCTTCGTAGCGTCGACGCAATTTGCGCTGAAGCCTCTCCTCATCCAAGGAGGATGAAGAAGAATAGCGGCGGCGCCACTTTCCGGGACGCCGGGAGCAAGATCACCGATGATGGCAAGACCTGCCTGACTCAGAAGAGGAAGTCCGAGACCTTGATCTTAACAGTCGATGGTGCTGACAGCGAGCTTCAGAGGGAGCCGGGGAACCCCGCGGCTCCTCCTGGCCAGGGTCTGGGACCGGCGGGTTCGACTCAGTAGGCTGGGCCAACCTGTCAAGAGGTCACCGGAAGGACCGGAGTCCTAAACAGAGAATTACTGACCTCTTCTGTCAACAGAGTCAAGAAAAATCTCAGTCGCGTTGTCGACCGGCGTCTCAGCCAACTGGTCTGACGGGGTCACCGTGAAACCAGCGGCCATGGCTGCGGTTTTGACTGAAGTTGAAACCGACGTCTCCTGAGAATGGGAATGTTCCCGATCCCAGAAGTGTCAACGTTGAATCTTCTCCCTAGCTTTCTTCGACTCCTTCTTGCGAGAGTGTGAACCATGCGATCCCGAAGGACCCTCTCCTTAGTTGAGATGGACTGGCACAGCTCCTTGAAGGAAGCCGAGTAAGTGGAGCCCAACTGGAGTGGAACAAAGGCCGAAGCGGAAGAGGACTGAGCTGTGGCCTGGTCCGCCTCTCCCTTGAAGGTCTGTTCAAGCTGTCTGGCAGACCCCGCAGCCGTGGAGACCACCCAACAGGCGTCCTTGGACGTGACTGGCGGGTAATGCTTCTTCAGTTGCCCCAGCTGTGGTCGGGCAGCACTGTCGTCTAGCACAGTTGGGTTAAAGGACCGACAAATTTCGCAGGCCTGCGGATCATGATCATGGCCTAGGCAGTACACGCATGTGGTGTGGGGGTTGGTCCGTGACATCTTCTGTCTGCAGGGGCACCGGCAAAACCCAGGAGTGGTCTTGTCTTCCATCGCAGGAGCGATTGAAAAAAAAGCTGAAGTCATAACTCGTACGAGTTTTACAGTAAGTTTAGAAAGTAAATCCGAAGATTCGAGCACCAGGGCCTACTACACGTGGGAGCGGTAAGGCGGGAACCTGAACCTTCCAAGCAGAAAGGAAGATCTGGTGTGTAGGAGTGGAACCAAGGGTTTTACCATCCGAGTGGGTGGGAGGAGCCTGCTAGAAGATGTTTCAGCAGGAATTAAAGGGAAAGGCATCTGCCAGACAGTGTGGATAGAACATCATATCCACATCCCTAGAAACATTCACCTTTACAGCATCAGCAGTCACAATTTGTTCCATTCTGTCATAAGCTGTATTAATATCTTTATCAGGTTCTGGTAAAACTAACAAAGCAGCCTTTGGTGATTTTTCATCCCATTTCTTCAGGAGGTTAGCGTGGTATATCTTGGCAGGATTCTTCCTATCAAGGGACTCAGTTTCATAGTTAACTATGCCAGTATGTATAAGCACCTTATAAGGCCCTTGCCACTTCATTAATTGTTTATTTTCTGTAGTGGGTAATAGCAGCAAAACCTTTTCACCTGGGTTCAAAACTTTTAAAGTACTAAGGGATGGTCCCAGCTCATTGGTTCCTTATAATATGTGCACTTATTTATACGTTAAACAAATACAATTGTAGATTTCCTGGTCTGGTGCTGATATGTTACATAGGCAGTGGAGTAGGAGGTGCCTGTTTTTTGACCTTTTTACCTGGCTCAAAAACGTTTTCTTTTCCTCATGATCATAATATGCCTTCTGCTGGTTTTGGGCTTTTCCTGATTACTATGGACAATTTCAATATATTTTGCCAGTTTCTTTCTCAGAGTGCACATATAAGATGTAATAGATTTTTTCTGAATGGGGTTATCTTCCCATGTTTCTTTCATTACATTTAGTGGCCCTCCAGGTTGTTTACCATATAGCATTTCAAATGGTGAAAAAAAGCAGGTAAGGTAAGTACTGACCCACTCTTTCCCTTACCCTTTTACAAACCTTTTTAACATGTGTGTTAGGGTTTGATTAAAATGCTCAACAAGACCATCTGTCTGAGGGTGATAAGGGGAGGTTCTTATAGTGTTGATACCTAGAAATCGGTACAGCTCCTTCAGCAGTGCAGCACCAAAATTTGTACCCTAATCAGTAATAGTCTCTTTAGGGTATGCCCACCCTGCTGAAAATGTTGGCAAGCTCTGCTGCCACTTTTGGAGCAGTGACAATAAGCATTGTAACTGCCTCTGGGTATCGAGTAGTACAGTCACATACAACCAAAATTAATCGATTACCCTTTTTACTTTTGTCTAAGGGGCCAAACACATCCATTGCAATTCTCTCAAAAGGCACATCTATCAAGGGTAGGGGCATCTAGTCTTTTTAAGTCACTGGGTCTACTTTCTGACACTTAGCATAGGAACTGCAATAGGTAGCAACATCTTCATGAATTTCAGGCCAGTAAAATCTGTACAGCAATCTGGCAAGGGTGCAATCCCTCCCTGAGTGACCAGGCATAGAACTATCATGTGCTATCTGAACAACTCAGATCTATACTTTTGTGGTATAACCAATTGTTCTAGCTGTTCCTGTGTCTGAGGTTTAACCCAAGCTCTGTACAGTAACCCATTACATTTTTTAAACACTGGTTCACCCTGTTTTGGTTTCACCCCCAGATTCTTAAAATAACCCCGTAGAGAAACATTGTTTGCTTGCTCTGAAACAAAATCGCAATCAGTTATCAGTTTAGTTTCAGCATTTTCATATATTGACCCCTTACGTCCATCAGTCTTTTGTTGCCACTGTTTCTTCAGGCATCTTCTTTCTTTCCTGGACTTCCGCATCTTGGAGCTATGCTCAAACAAGTCCAAATCAAAATCACCAAAAGGAAAATAGTCCCCACCATCTGAGATTTTCTTTGCCTGTCCTCTTGTAATCACAGCTGTTGAAACTGCAGGTTTTACTTCCTCTGTGATTAACTCACTAAATCCTGGAAAGTCATTTCCAGTAATAACAGGTACAGGTAACTTAGGTACTACTCTTTCATTTAGTGCGACCCAGTATTAATATTCAGTCAATCGGGTGATGGGATAGTATCGAGTGTCCCCGTGGATGCAGATGGCACCAGTACCTGGTCCTTTGGCACAGTTCTTTTCAAGAACGTCAACATTCACCAGGGTTTGTCTGCTTCCTGAATCTATAAGTCCTTTCACAGTCTTATCTCCCACCCTGACATCTCGAGTCTTAAGTAATTACCCCAGTTTACAAAGGACAAATCTGCTCCAGTGTTATCCTCCTTCCTACAGCAGTTTCTTGCAATATGGCCTAACTTATTACTGTTATAGCAAGTAAAGTCCTTGGGTGCAGATTTGTTACCCCCACCAGAATTCTTATCAGACTTGGAGTTAAATCGGGAAAAAGAGGGTCTTACCAGTGCTTGTCTGTTACCTTGCTGCTGTGGTGTCTGTCTGGCCATCTGGTAGTCTTCAGCCAAAGAAATGGACTTTTCCCCACCTTCTGGTCAGTGTTCTTTTACCTAAAGCTGCATGTCTGTAGATGAACTGCTCTACTGCAAGTGTGTTGATGATCTGTGGGACTGTTTGCCCTCTGGTTGGTGCCATTTAATAAGGAGTTCTCTTGCATCAGGTGAAGGCTTCTAGAGGATTATTGACTGAATTGTGCTTCAGAGACTGGAATCTTGGCTGCTACCTCTAACAGCTCTGCACTTAGCAACTTAAGGCATTGCACTTACCAACTGACTGCATGCTATTAATTGTTTTTCTCTCCATGAAATCATGTTATCCTCTAGCTTTATGTTGTTACCTAACTCTGAACAGTTCTCCTTGAACCTTTGTAGTTCTCATTTGTGCTACTGTACCACTTGTTCTGTTTGTATCTCTTCTTGACATGGAACCTTTGTAAAAGAGCTTTGGCTCAAAGGTGTTAATCAGAATTCTGAAATAAATAAATAAAATATTGCTGTAGGCAAGTTGGGCTTTACCTGTCGGGTAAGGTACCAGCCTGACTGCCCACTGCTGCTTTGGCCATTGGCAGGCTGTGGGAACCCTTTCAAAAGTTGTCAGGTATGCTTCAATATCATCCGAGGGACACAACTTTGTAAGTGTAATGTCTTTTACGTTGTTTGTGTCTTGTTGCTCTGCTGGACCTGTGCCAGATCCTCCAGCTTTGATAGTTTGCAAGGCATCCAGCCATCGCTGCTCCTGTCACTGCATCTCTTCTCTCTTTCTCCAGCTCTTTTTGTCGTATAGCCCACCATTTGAAAAAGGCAGTCAGGCTTTCAGGTACTGTCACTGCCTGTTCTTCCTTTTCCAGCTCTGGTGCTAGCTGTACAGTCTCAGCTTGGACTTCTGTCTCTGCTAGTTTGGTTGCCATTCTTCTGGTAAGCACTCCTGGGCTTGCTGCTGCAGAATCCATACCTTTTTTCTATGCTTCCCTGGTACTAGGTCTAGTACCCATGCACAAAACTCCTGGCTTAGAGTATGCACAGCATAAATTCCACTGTGTAGACCATCTGCCACTGAGACACAGGTCAGGAAGCATAGGAGAAAACAGAAGTTTCAAAATTCACAACTAGCGTTTTATTATTATGAACAACAATAGAATAAAAATATAAAAAAATGTTTGGGATAGCTATATACAAAGACAGTACAAAGACAAAACAAAAGTTCTTCATCTGAGGGTTTCTTATCAGTTTCCAAGAAGTCCCTTTAGCAAAAATATATTCTTGCTCTTTTTATAACAAATCTTTGCCTGACAATTAACTTCTTCATCCTGAGTTTGTTAAAGAGACATCCTGTTTCTCACAAATGTATCGGAGTTCTTGTCAGTTCTTTGCAGAGCAGGCTTGCAAACAAAACAGTGGCCCAAGCTGGCCTCCTACTGACAGCTCTGCAAAAGAGTTTGCAAACAAGCCTGAGAGGAGCTCAAACTGCATCTTAGGCTAACCCCTTAAATTCCAAATAGCATTTTGCAATCATTTTAACAGTATAGCTATATACATTTTCAAACCAAGGGATCCCAGTTTCACATAAAGATTAGCATATGTTTTTATAACCACAGATATGCAAGGGGGAAGAAAAGACAGAAACAGCAAGGGAAGGCAGAGAGAAAGCGAGAGGAGGAGAATCACAAGACTGTCAGAGTGATCAGTTCCTAGGTCTCACGAGAACCTTTGGTTGTGCAACCAGAGAGACAAACAGACAAGAGACAGAAAAGGAGAGGATAAAATAAATGCTTGCGTTTAACTCTCTCTGCATAACAAATGGGACAGGGTCTTATTTAACCCTGTCACATTCCCACAGCATATTCATTACTGGGTTGAACTGTTTGAACTGTTTTTGTAGCCTGGAGGAAAAATCTTGATACAGAGAAAGCAGCGCCTCGTTGTATTTAACTCCTTGATTTTATGGTAGGGCACCATTGGGGCCTGGTGGTCTCCAAAATGATGCAGGTGGAATATGATCTGACACAGCAGTTGGCCTACTGGGGGTTGTGGTGCCAAAGCCCTATGCACCTGCTCTATTTTAAGCCTTCCATTTCTAATGTTTAGGCCCAGCAGCTTCAGGAAGGTAAATGCACAAAATTCCAGGACACTAGCTCCTTCCTTGCCCTCCAGGAGCCCTCGTACCTGCAAACTGCTCCGATGATTATAATTTTCCTGATAGTTGAGAACCTCTTGAAGTTCCTCCAGTTCCTGCACCAACAATGCCATTTTTTCCAGTATGAGTCATGTTGAATCCTCCAGGTTGGAGACCCTTTGCATGACTTCCCCTAAGCACTAGGATTGTAAGGCACATTGTGCTGAAATTATGGTGTTTTTCTCTAATTTGCTTAATTTCGGGATAAGACCCTCCAGGATCTGGTCTGTGACAAGGTGTCTGAGTGTGTCCAGCTCCGTGGCTGAGACCGTAATCGGTTCTAGACTGAAAGCAAAAACTTCAGGCTGGGCCCCTTTTTTGGCTGATTTTGTAGCTTGTCACAGCGGTTTAGCTGAGGGAGTGATCAAACATTCCTCCACTGCAGCGCTGAGATACACTGTGCTGACTTGGGCTCTCTTTGCACATAATTTCTACAAGATTTTAAATGTCAAAATTCTTAGTGGGATGGAGCGCCTGGGAAATGCGTCTTGCTGCCCAGCCGCTCATAAGCATCCCGCAGCTCTTTTTTTTTATTCGCTCTCCTCCCTCCCTGGCCGACCACTCCTACAGGTCTCCTAGGTCCCCCCGTCTGCTGCTCTCTCCCCGACACCTACTCATCATCGTGACCCCCCAGGTAACTCCAGCGATCCCTCGCTGGACGGGTCCCTCCACCGAGAGGGAAGGCACCGTGGGGCATTCACACACTCTTCAATTGGCTCCAGGCATACTGACGGGGTCAAGGTCGGGCCTGGCGGCAGTGGGGGCCAGAGACTGGTCATTCCAGCCGACCAGAGAGCAGTTTTCTGGTTTTCTCCCCAGGGAGTGGCATGCCACAGATGTCAGGGCATACATCGATGTCTGCCACTCCCCCAATCATCCAGACCCTGACGTCTTGCTATGCTCCTGGCCTCCGCCAGAGGCCAGCAGGCGCCAAGTTGGATCCCCCCCCGGAGAAGGCAAGCCGTCTCTGAGACGCTCCATCTTTCTCCCCCAGCCAGCCCTCCAGTGACCCGAGTCCATTCCCGAACCTGGGTCGCTAGCGTCACAGGCGGAAATCCAACCACTGTGCCAACGGGCCGGCATCCTGCAGCTCTTTGATTTAAACTCGGTTTTGCCTGTAACTGTGGTAAAAACCACTATCAAAGTAGCTAAAAAAAGAAAAAAAGTCATTTAATAAAATTTTTAAAACAGAATTAGTGTCAGTTTCAGCGATTCCCAAATACTAGATAAGAACCGTGCTGAACCGCAATTTCTTTACTTCCTGGAACCCAATCAGGAGCAGAAGAGGGTATGACAGGGTTTAATAAGACTGTGTCCTATTTGCTATGCAGAAAGACTTAAAAGCAAGGATCTGTTCTATCCTCTCCTTTTCTGTCTCTTGTCTGTCTGATTGCGCAATCAAATTTTCTCAGGACACCTAGGAATTGATCACTCTGATGATCTCACACGTTCACTTGCTGTTTCCGTCTTTTCTTCCTCCTTGCTTATCTGTGGTTGTAAAAATATATGTTCATCTGTATGTGAAACTGGGATCCCTTGTTTTGAAACTGTATATAGTTATATTGATTGGCGGCACGGTATGGCCCTAACTACAGCCACCGACCACTACCTGCCTCATCGCAGCTCTCCCTGACCAGTCTCCTGGAGCTTTGGCTTGGCCACGCTTTCAAGGTACGACCGCTAGCCCTTGAACTACAGGTGCCTTTACTCCTGCTTTCCGATGGGTTCGGCGGTCCCGGTAGCAGCTTCTGATTGGCCCGCCTGGCTGCCTGGCCTTTCTCTCATTGGAGCGCCTTTCCTAACATTCTCTGGGCCTCCTTGGACTGAATTCTTTCTCAATTTTACAGTTCTAAACTTTAAGATCTGCTATATTTTGTCCCACCCCCACCAACCCCTCCCAGGCTTCCTTTAAATACGCTCCAGCCACTCCCTCTCCTCGGTCTTTCCATCCTATTGGTTTAACTGTTCACTGCATCTCTTGCATTTGGCAGATTAACCTTGGCCACACTGACTCAGTGCCACCAGCTCTCCTCACCCACCCCCTTCTCAAGTCTGCTCGCTACCTCTACCCGGTATCCTTATCTTCTACATCCACTTAACATGCCCTTAAACATTTTATAATGCTGCTTCTTCTCCTGCTTCTCATCCCCCTAATCCACTCCTGCACCTGCACCACCTCCCCATACCATCATTGCCACCCTATGTTGGGCTATATCCCAGGGAGTACACTAGTTCACATCCCAGCACACCCATGTAAGACACCTGGATTAATAACCGGGTTAAACCTCCCCCCCAATGAATACCCCCCTTCTCCTGCAGCTTCTCAAGCCCTGCAGTAACACCCCCCTAAAAAACCACCAGAAGGAGACAGCATAGGGCTGCTAAGCTCCTTGCCTGCTATCTGGCCAGGATCGTGCTTCTCCTCCTTCTACTTGCTGGGAACATCTACCCAAACCCCGGCCCTCCCACAACGTCCTACCCCTGGATCAACAAACAAGGCTCCCTTAAGCTGGCCACCATTAACATTTGTAGCTTGCTACCCAAGCTCGACACCCTCCAAGTCTGGGTGATCCAGCAGAGACCTGACATTATAGCTCTAACCAAAACCTGGTTATCACCGAAGGTCCCTGATACTGCTGTATCCCTCCCCGGCTATCTCCTATTCAGACTTGACTGGGGGGCTGTGCAATTTACCTGAGAGACGCACTTCAAGGTCAAGTCCTCCTGCAGTCTCCCTCTACCAACAGCTCCCAACTCCTCGTGGTAAAAAATAATCCTTGGCTGTCAGGGTAGATCCCTCACAGTGGTATCTGTGTATATTCCACCGCATGAACAAATAACAGGCTTCAAACTGGTCACTGATTTCCTTGAGAACAACCCCCATCGGGGTGAGACTATTGTTATGGGCGATCTCAACATTAACTGGCTGGCGTCAGATGCCGATCAGTATAAGCATGCCATTGTAGCATTAGATATAACCCAAGTGGTCACTACCCCCACTAGGATCAACTATAAGACTGGCAGTAGCACCATGCTTGATCTGGTCCTCACAACCCATCCTAACAGAATCACTCACACGGAAGTATTACTGGACACACTAAGTGATAACTCTCCTGTCATCTGCCTTTGGTCAAACAAAGCATCTAGATCAAAACCCACTTTCCTATACAAGCGATCACTGAAAAAAAGTAAGCTTCCTCAGTTCCTTGCAGCCCTGTTAATGACTGACTGGGCTCCCCTTAACTCCATGAACAGCACTGACTTTGCCCTAAATTACTTCATTTGCCCCCCTAAAAAAAGGAACTCAAGATCTTCTGTTAACCCCTGGATTACCTCCGAGCTAATCACCATGATGCAAAGCCGAGATAATCTCTGGCACGAGCTGTGGCCTCAGGACATCAGCCTGACTGGCAGCGCTATAAAACCACCAGGAACCAGTGTACCCTAGCAATACATAGTGCCAAACAAGCCTACTACAAAAGCATGAGCTTCCAAACTCATGGGGTAACAGCAAGGGCTAACATCAAGAACCTTACAGAAAAACCCATCAAATCCTCCCTGACCATGCTTGAGGTCAACAGTATCACTATCCAAGACCCCCAAAAAATAACAGACACGTTCAATACTGCTTTCACTGACCTCAGCAATATCCTTCTCCCTAATTTCTTTGATGACCCCGCCCTGTCCTACCCCAATGACAGATTCCACCTCCCCAGTTATACCCTTCCCTTCTACTTTAAGAGGATATCCAGTGCTGAAGCTAGGAACTACCTTCAAAAAGTCCTAAGCAAACATGGTTTCAGTAGCGGCTCCCTGGATCTTAAACTTCTCTCCCTCTCCCTCGATGTCATCTTACCCCCCCACCCTTGCTGCTTGCTAAACTCCTGAATCTTTCACTCTCCCTTGGACAGTTCTCCCAGCTCTGGAAGTCAGTCATCATCACTCCCATGCATAAAAGTGGCAATAGATCCCATCACGGAAATTACTGCCCCATCTCTATCCTCCCTCTACTCTCCAAGGCACTTGAACGAATTGTTACAGACCAGTTGTCAGAGCACCTCCACAAATATAACCTGCAATGTCCACAGCAGCACAGCTTTAGAAAAGCCCACAGTACTGCCACTGCCCTGCTTGAATTCACTACCCATATACATAAAGGCCCTAGACGCAGGCAGTCTACTGGGTGTGGTGTACATTGATCTGACCAAGGCATTTGACACCGTGAATCACTGGCTCCTGGGGCACTCCCTTCTCTACCCTTGGCCTATCAAATGATACTACCAAATGGTCTGAAAGCTACCTTTTGGATAGAAACCAAAGGGTCAAAATTGTAGACTCTCTTTCACATAGCCTCCCTGTTCGCTCTGGTGTCCCCCAAGGCTCCATCCTTGGCCCACTACTTTTTAGCCTCTTTATCAATAATCTTCCTGTAGCATCCAATAATAATATGATACTCTACGCGTATGATGCTGTCCTCTTTTCCTCCCATGCTGACCCTGTCCCTCTCTCCCAAGACCTGCAGATGAACTTCAGCCTAGCTGAATCCTGGTTTAAACAGCACAAACTGTTGATGAACTACAAAAAAACAAAGTCTATGCTGTTTTGCAGCTCTCAAGAAAATTTAAAACTATTAACCTCGCTATCCTTAATGAGATCCAACAACCGATCGATCAAGTACATGAATTTAAATACTTAGGTATTACCATTAACAGCACGATGTCCTTCAACTAACATGTCCACCATGTCTCGAAATCTATAAACTCTAGAATAGGGGTCCTCAACCGCCTTCATCGTTGTCTGACAAATGAAGCCATGCATGCAGCTATAACCAGTCTGTCTTGTCCATCATTGACTATGAGCTAATTTTCTATGGAGCCGTCACAGATACCGCCCTTAAGCGAATCAGGACGGGCCTCAACAAGTGCTGCAGACTTATCACTGGTGCAGAGATGCGTACACATACCTGTACTCTCTACAAACGCTCCGACTGGATCAATCTACATGGTAGACTGGCTTATCAGTCATGCCTCATGGCAAAAAAAAATCTGCCTTAACCTTACACCACCATCTACACATGATTTAATGTTACCTGCTGCCAATTCACGCTTCACATGCAATACCCTCAAATCACCTTATATCGTCCCATTCTGTGATACCTCTCAAGCTCAAAATGCCTTCTGCACCAGGGCCCCATTGCTACTGAACAGCATTCCTCCAGAAATCACTGCTTCATCAGCACCTCATTGATCTAAGCAATTGCGACTACTCCACCTAGGCTTGCGTTTCACCATCTCCCTCCTACCCCCTCCCTCTCCTGCTACTTTATTCATATCCTCCGTCACCTCACCCCACTCCCTCTCCCTCTGCTCTCTCCCTCCTCCTTATCCCCTATCATGCCCCTCCCTTTGTTCCCTACCCTTCCTTCCTTCCTCTCCCCTGCCATCTTCTACCTCCCCACCTCTGTACCCCTTGGCCCTCTCCTCTCCCTCCTTCCAGCCCACCTAGCACTTTTCCGACCTCATGCACTTGTGACAAAGTCAACCCCTTGACTGCCTTCTCTCTTCACCCCCTCACATGCTCATCGCCCCACAGTCACTTAAGTCTAGTTCTCTTGTACCTGCTTCTTGCATTGCTGTTTCTTATTGCCTGCACTACTTATATGATTCCATGTTACTGTTCTATTTTGTAAACTCACTTTTTGTATTGTACCCCCCACTGTTTGTTTTTACTCTCCTGCTGACATGGAACCTTTGTAAACGAACCTCTGATTCAAAGGTATTTATAATCCTAGTACTCAATAAATAAAAATAAATATTGTTGAAATGATTGCGAAATGATTGCAAAATGCTATTTTGAAATCAGGGGGTTAACACTGAGATGCAGTTTGACCTCCACAAATTCTTTTGCAGAGTTGTCAACAGGAGATTAGTTCTGGGACACCATATTCTATTTTGTTGCTCCTGCAAAGAAACTGACAAAGTTCTGCTACATTTTGGTAGAAACAGGATGCCTCTTAGCTAGCATAAGATGAAGAAATTAATTGGCAGGCAAAGACTTCTTATAAAAAGGGAGCAAAAGTTTTTTTGGAGAGAGAAAGACTGCAACTTAGAATTAGAGATACCTTCAAAGGAAGGACTTTGCTCTGTTTGAATTGCCTATGTTAAAATCCATTCTGCTCAGATTTCTTTAAATTTTTATTCTATTGTTATTGAGAATAATAAAACGCTACTTGTGAGTTTTATAGCTGCTCCTGGTTTTGAGAATAATAAAACGCTACTTGCGAATTTTATAACTGCTCCTGGTTTTCCTATGCTTCCTGACCTATGCCTTGACGACAGAGGGAACCTGAGATAAATGTGATTTACACACAAAAATAATAAAAGTATGCCAAGTAACACATGGTATTGCAAAACAAACTTAGAATTACAAACACTTAAAAAAACTTTATGAAACAATAATCTTGGCCTCGAGGGCTGGAACAGAACTCCAGGGCATCTGCTCTCTTCAGCAGAGAAAAGAAATCTGACAAATACTTAGCTCAAAACCTTTTTCTTTTACCCCATGGTCATAATACACCTTCTGCTGTTTGGGGGGCTTCTTCCTGATTACTGTGAGCAATTTCAATGTATCTTGCCAATTTCTTTCTCAGTGCACACGTATAAGATGTAATAGATTCTTTCTGAGTGGGGTTATCTTCCATGTTTCTTTTACTAAATCTAGTGGCCCTCTAGGTTGTCTACCATACTGTATTTCAAAGCATGAGAAACCTGTTGATGCATTTACACATAGAGAATAATGCCTGATGTGCAGGTGATAACCATGGTGTAATCACCTTGAGTGGTTGCTAGGGCATCAGTAAACCTTGAGAGCACAGCTCAAGAGGTTTACCATAACTATTTAGAGGTGATTACACCATGGTTATCACCTGTACATTAGGTATTGTCATTTATAGTGTATGTGACTCGGCATGAGAAGTTACACCCTCCCCCCGAACACAAGTAATTTAGCCTTGCCTTATTAATGAATCTTCAATATGGCCACATGATTGTGTAGGAAAACAATTTATTAGAATACATGGACTGAACAACAGCCGGTCGAAATAGCACCAGAGCTAAAATCTTTATCAGACATAGTGATCGCTAGACTCAGTAACAGTAAACTGTGACAATTGGAATGTTATTTGAATACTGTACTGAGACTAACAATCGCATTCTGGGTGTGTAGAATACTAAATAACACTGGCATTCAGTTTTGTAAACCCACTGCTATGACATAGAGAGATGTTTATAAGGTTCTGACATCACAACAGTGGGATTACAAGGTTGTAAACAGCTTACTTTCAGTGGGTAATAAGGGCTACACATACATTATAAGCCTTTTTAACATGCATTTTAGGGTTTGACTAAAATGCTCAACAAGACTATCTGAGGTTAATAAGGGGAGCTTCTTATGGCAGTGATACCTAGTAGTCAGTACAGCGCCTTCAAAAATGCAGCACTACTGCCCTGATCAGTAACAATCTCTCCAGATATGCTCACCCTGCTAAAAATTTTGGCAAGCTCTTCTGCCACTTTTGGGGCTATGACAGTACTCACTGGAATTGCCTCTGGGTATGGAGTAGCATAGTAATATAGTACCATGAAAAACTGATTACACATTTTACTTTTGTTTAAGGGGCCTACCACATCCATTGCAAGTTTCTCAAAAAGCATATCTATCAAGAGCAGGGGCACCTTGTCTTTTTATGTTCACAATGCACACAGGTGTAAGTGAACGTATTGCAGTAGTACTGCTTTTTTTATGGAAGTGACACTGTTTGTCCAATGCAGAGCAGTGTTTTAGCGGTGATTCAGTGTCACACCAATCTTCAGTGAGGCTTAGTATGACAGAGTTTTGACTTGCTGGGTGGAGACAGCACAAACTTGAAAAGGAATAGCCAATCCAATCAGGGATCAGCTATTCTCATTGATTTGCGCCGCCCAGCAAGCAAAGCTGATCTGCCAAAGCCAGCCTGGACCACGTGGAATGTCTGCCAGCTGTAAGATTAAACTGCGCTGCTCCTGCACATGTGTGGTTAAATATCCATGTGTTTTTCCTGTCTCCCACCACCCAATCCCCCAGTGTCGCCACCTGGTATGCGAAACCCCCACCAGATCCCCCACAGCGCATGCGCGGTCAAATCTCTATTGTGTGTGTGTGTTTGTTTTTTTAATTTGTTTTTTTTTTCTGTCTCCCGCTCACCCGGCCCCGCCTCTCAGCGCCCTCCTACCCACGCAAACATAACAGGGACACTGCCCAATCCCCCAGTGCTGCGATCAAAACCATGCCTTTTTTTTAACCCTGTGAAAAGAAAACCATCCATCAATGTATTTTGCAGCTGTTACTGTCCCCTTACCCGACCCTCCCACTCAGCACGCACCACCCCACCCACCCCAAGCCCTTACTTACCCACTGGGAGTCCAACGCCTTCATCTTCTGTGGACCGCAGACACATTTTCACTCTTCAAAGCCGGACTGCAAACTGAATAAACAGGTATGCGGTTTAATACATTTCTAATGGGGTTTGAACTTAGTGGCATAACTTGGCAATTTTTGAATATTTTGGGCCCAAATTTTCAACATGCCTTTTTGGGACCCCATCTCATGAACAATTGCACTAACATTAGGCAAATCTGTCCCGAAAGGTGAATTTGTGGTCCCTGTGCGAAATCACCTTTCAGGCTGGAGTTGAAAAATTTCTCTGCCCTTGTTCATGAGGTGGGGTCATAAGAAAAAATTACTTATCACAGTAATGTTGTTTCTTCTAAAGGAGTTCTAATGTATTCTGACATATGCAGAAAGATATTCCTGTTGTACTGCCCCGGAGATGAAATGGTTAAAGCCTACATTCTAAGTAGGCACGCGCTCTGTTTCAAACCACCGTCCACTGGTACATTCTATTCAACCATCAGATTCTTATGAGCAACTAAAAGAAAGGCTCTAAACTATCTGACTGATTGAGACTCAATATGAATATGTATATTAAATAGAGAATAATGGATGGGGAAGGGGTGCTATGAGAATTTAATGCACACCCGAGTTGTGGGATGGTACATAAACCCCGAGGGTGAAGCCCGAGTGGTTTATCAAAGCATCCCACAATGACGGTGTGCATAAAATTCTCATAGTGTGCCGGCCCGGTGGCACAGAGGGCTGAGGCGTTGAACGCCACACCTCGCTCCACGCCGCGACCCGGGTTCGAGCGACTCGGGTAGCCGTGGTCGGCCGGGGAGTCAGGCTTGAGCGTCCGACGCAGCTCGCCTACTCTGGGAGGGATTCGCCACATTCCGGCCCTTGTGCGACTCTGAGCGGAGGCTCGAGGAAGCGATCTCTTTTCAGGGATTGGTCGAAGGCCACCAATAGCAGAGCAGATGTCACGACGCCATGACGTCAGGGGATTGCATCTGCTAAGGGAAGGGAGGAAACAGGAAAAATGGAGCCTGCCTTGTCCGGGAGGAAGAGGGGTCCTGGGACGTGCCCACGATTTGCCCACGCCCACTCAGCAAGTCCACGGGGATGGCCCTACCTCGTCCCGCCGGGGTAAACCGCGGCTCCATGGGGGCCCGTGGATTGTGTGAGCTGGGTCGCGGGTAGTGGGATGTCTGCGGGACAACGCCGAAGGGTTGGAAGAGGCAGAAGAGGAGGATAAAATACAATTTCAAAAAAAAAATTCTCATAGTACCCCCTTCCCCAATCTTTTATTTTTGAAAACACACTGGGCTGCAATTTCTTTCTACTTACAGTCTGGTCTGATCGCGCTTTGAAGGCAGGGCTCCCCTCCAGCTAAACACTTACACATGCGACCGGACAAATGGCAGGATCAACCGGGTATTAAAAAAAAACATGCGGTGGCACACTGAAAACATTGCAGGAACAATCAGATACAACTTTTAAAAGCTGTGAAAGGTAGGATCAACCAGATATTTAACAGATGGGTCATGCTGTGGTGGCTCTGTGTTAAGCGAGAAACAAAGCCGTTATGTTTTCTGAACTCTTACACCCGCCCACAAGGAAGTCAAGGGCCAATGAGGGAGTGGCATACTTTGATTTAAATGGCTCGTGAATGCTGTAACAACCAACCAGTTGTTACGGGAAATATCAACTGGTTCATTCCATAGGAAAAATTGCTCACCAGTTATTATACCATAGGAAACCCCACCAACCCTAGTGAAGGCTAAAAGACTCAAGTCACAGATGCCCAACAGATAACCAACTTAAAGAGTTAACAGCAAAATGCAACAGCTGGAGTGCAGAGATTCCAGGTTCTGACAGGGGAGGCAGGGTGGGAGGTCATAATATATTAGGACTCCTTTAGAAGAAACAACATTACTATGGTAAGTAATTTTTTCTTCAAACTACAAGAAGTCCTAATGTATTCTGACATATGCAGACTATGAAGCAGTTCCCTTGGAGGAGGGCATAGAACCTACTTAGGAAACAGGCTCTGCAATACTGCTGTTTCAAACCTGGCATCACTTCTGGCTTGCACACCCAGACTGTAATGCTTGGTAAATGTGTGTACAGTTTTCCAGGTAGCTGCTTTACAGATCTCCAATAGGGGAATGTCCCTTGCAGCTGCTATAGTAGCAACTGTACCCCTGGTGGAATGAGCTCTCAGGCCCACAGGGAGTTCTTTCCCCAGCTTTCCATAACAAAACTGGATGCATGACACTATCCATCTCACAATGGTCCTCTTAGTGGCAGGCTTACCCCTACCCACTTCTCCATAGGTGAGAAACAACTGATTGTTTCCACATCTATGGCCTGTGGTATGATCCAAGTAGTAGCTGATGGTATGCCACCCTTATGGAGACACCAACACAGCAAAATACACACCTGTTGGCAAAATCAACCCTTTGCCGACAGCTCACTGTGTCGGTGTGCCTGAGACAGGGTAATGTTTTCTCCCAGTCCTGCACCCCCACCTCGAATCAACTCCGACTGGAGTTGAGACTCCTAAAGACTGGGGGTGGGGAAGCAAAGCCCCCAAGATGGGTGGTTCGGGGTGAAGCCCCCGATAAAAAACAGGACTGGAGACACACAGGAATCATGAAGACTGCAACTTGCAGTTGATATGATTCCTGTCGGCAAGATGCCGGTCTACATAAAGGATGTTGAACCGGCATGGTAGAACCATAGCTGATAGCCCTTTTCACATCTAGACTTTGCAGCCTACATTCCCCTGAACTAGAGTGTTCAGTGAAGAAGACAGGCAAGTTCATAGACTGGTTAAGGTAGAAATCAGAAACCACTTTGGGGAGGAATTTTCTGTTTGTTCGGAGAACCACCTTGCCATTATGGAATGACATATAATTTGGTTCCACTGATAAGGCCTGCAGCTCACTGATCTGTCTTGCTGAGGTGATGGCCACTAGAAACACAGTCCTCCATGTGACATACTTCAGTTCTGCTGAGAACATGGGCTCAAAGGGGGGTTGTATCAGCTGTGATATGCAAATGTTCAGGTCCCAAGAACGGGTAGGTTTCCTATGAGAGGGATGCATATGCAGCAGCCCCTTGAAAAACTTTTTGAATATAGGGTCAAAAGCTAGAGAAGGGCCCTTCCCTGCTGCCAAATGTACCCTCAGGGTGGAGGGTCACAGGCACAAGGAGTGTAACTGGGCCAAGTAGTCTAGCAGGACTAGAATGCCCACACTTTGTGGGTCAATCTCTGTATGAGAACACCATATGGTGAACTTCTTCCATTTGGAGGTATAGGTTTTACTGGTAGATGGTTTTCTGGAAACGCTCAGAATGTCCAGAACACCCTCAGAGAGTTGCAAGCCAGCATACTCTAACTCCTTAAGAACCAAGCCTTCAGTCTGAGAGACCCCAGGCTGAAACATAGAAACATAGAATCTGATGGTAGATAAGGACTGCTTGGCCCACCTAGTCTGCCCATTTCCCTACCTAATGGATAAGCTGCAGATTCTAGTTAGCCAACAGCCTACTTCCTCCTACCCCCCCATTAGAATTGCCTTATGTTTGTCCTATGCATTTTTGAATTCCCCCACTGTTTTTGACTCTACCACCTCCTCAGGAAGGCTGTTCCATGCATCTACAACCTTCTCTGTGAAGAAATACTTCCTCATATTACCTCTGAGCCATCCCCCCTCTATCTTCAAACTGTGCCCCATTGTTCTTGCACATCTCTTTTTCTGAAAGATGCTACCCTCTTGAACTTTGTTGATTCCCTTGAGGTATTTGAAAATTTCTATCATGCCCTCCTCTTCCTCGAGGCCATACATCTTAAGCTCCTTAAGTCTTTCTTCATATGTCTTCTGGTGCAGACCCGGCACCATTTTGGTTGCCCTCCTCTGGACAGCCTCCATCCTCTGTCTTTGCGGAGATGGGGTCTCCAGAACTGTACACAGTACTCCAGATGTGGTCTTACCAACTGTCTGTACAGAGGGACAACTTCTTCCTGTTTTCTACTGGCGATGCCTCACCTAATGCAACCCGGTATCCCCCCAGCCCTCCTTACTGCTTTCTCACATTGCTTGCCCACCTTTTGATCATCTGATACGACTTCCCCCAGGTCCCTTTCCATTTTTGTTGTCAGTATCTCACTCCCCATTGCGCACTTTTCCCCTGGGTTTTTGTTTCCCAGGTGCATTACTTTGCACTTCTTTGCACTGAATCGAAGCTGCCATACATTTGACCATTCCTCCAACCTTGCCAAGTCCCTTTTCATTCTTTCCACCCCACCTTGCGTATCAACCCTGTTGCAGATCTTTGTGTCATCTGCAAAAAGACATAATTTTCCTTCCAGTCCCTCTGCAATGTCATTTATATAGGCATTAAAAAGGACCGGCCCCAGTACTGAACCCTGCGGTATCCCACTAGTAACTCCCTTTCTTCACTGTGGACTCAATTTACTATTATCCTCTGTGTCCTGTTGTCCAGCCAGTGGTTTACCTGGCTACCACCCTGGGACCCACTCCCAGACTGGCTAATTTGTTTATTAATCTTTTGTACGGGATTGTGTCAAATGCCTTGCTAAAGTCTAGGTAGATCAAGTCACAACCACATTCTCACTCAACTCAAATGCCAAACAGAAAAATCCATGTATTTCTATTTGTGTATCTTCTTTATTGTTCCAGTATTGGTTTCACTGTTGCTCTCTTAACAATTTTTCTGTAACGTTTCAAAACCAAAATTGTTCCTTCTTCAGACTATGAGCTTGACTTTTTAACTAAATATCTCCATTCTACAAGAAAAGGGAGAAATATACATAATGAGTACTATATTTTCATATCATATTGATACATAAAATCAGCTCCTTTACTGAATTCGTAAATAAGGTGGAACAAACCTTATAAATCATGAAAAATGGGTAAAAGGACTTCTTTCTGAAATAACTCAATACAATGGGGGTGGAGGTAAGTGTGCTGCCACCTGACTTTCAGCAGAATCTAAAAGAGATTAAAACTCTAAGTATTTATTTTAGTTCACCAAGAAAATAGATTCAAAAATCATATTGTAATGAATTACCTTGATAAAAATATTCAAAATACCTGGACAAATCCAAAATTGTGATTCTTATCTGTGTATATAGTACTTCTTTTTCAAATGGGATGTTTAAGAACCTGCAGCAAACAAAACTCAGTGCAGCTCTAAACTGGCTCTTCACTCAGAGCAAACCAAAATGCTGAGGAACAACCCACTTTAAAAATGATCTAACTTCTTAAAGAGGAGTTTATTTTACCTCATCTGTAAGTGTACTCAATCTTGTGTCATTTAAAACACCAGTAAGGCCGAAAAAAACTTTTGTAAGCCAGTTAATCCAAGTTTCAGATCTGGGGCAGCACACCTCTTGTTTTACTCCACTGCCATTAAACCAAACGCTGCTTCAACTAGTGCACACCTGCCTCATCAGATAAAGAAGGGGCCAGGCCCAAGGGTTAATGCGCAGAGGCGTGTAAACGTCATGGATAATGTCACCCTGGGTGGCCCGGTCAAAAAGAAATCTCCAAGGAAATGCCAAAGGGCATAATGGAGATCCCGCTTCTAAATCATATCCTTTTTTTCAACAATTTAATGTAACATCCAAAATGTTTTGTTGATTATTATTCTTGCGAGTGTTTTTAAAATAGTTTAAACAGGTTGTGAAATCCACATGAGCACCCTGAGATCGCTATCCGTATCCTAACATGTATGTCTAAACAGCCGATTTTAGAAAACAAATGCACAGGATATTCAGAGTTCCAGAGGGGATCAGAAAGAAAAAACATGTAACTATCATCATAGAAAAGTGGAAAATTGAAACACAGAAATCCAAGAGAGGATATAAAATTATACCAATTTGAGGTTGTGACAAAAAAGAACGGGAGAGGAATCATGGTTATGTAAAGGAGAGTGAGCTGAATCACTCAGGTGTCACAAATGTGTACAGAAAATGGAAACTGGTGATACAGAGATGAAAATCAAGGGGAATGGTAAAAGGACAAATTAGATGTCAAGACAGAGGGACCGGCTGTGAGAATGAAGCAGAGAGTCTGTAATGCAAATCTGTAAGGGGACTGGAATAACAAAAAAAGTGGGAGGGGTGCGGGCAAGTACTGGATAAGCTGGAAGATTAACCTAAAGACTCAAGGTCAACCGGAAAGAATAACAAAAACAACTAAATGAACAAATTAGGTAAATGGGGATCTCCAAATAAAGTTACATATTAAAAGAATACTGTTTCAAATAAATTAAAGTAGCTGTAATTCAAATACCGTGCTGTATTCAAATGTGGCTTAATTGAATGTAGTCCATACTAAATTTTCATTTAAGCCATATCTGCTACGATAGGTTTATAACATGAAAATCCACCAAGCTTCTCTTCACAATAGAGCAGTTTCTCTATCCATTCCAAGACTTGATTGCATCACCTTGTCCAGTCCAAAAAATTTTAAAGAAGAAACCTGATGTCTACATTCCAAAAAATGTCTGGCTAGCGGAGATCTGATGTCCTCTCTCCTAATACTACTTTTATGCTCAGTGATTCTTTGCTTTAAAGGTCTGGTAGTCTGTCCGATGTAATACAGGGAGCACAGGCACACAATGCAATAAACCACATAGTCTGAATTGCAAGTGATAAAATCATTAATATCATAAATGTTATCATTCCAGGTACTTTTAATGAAATTTCTTTTCCTACCACTGTTGCAATGTATACAGTTACCACAGGTGAAAAAGCCCTTTACGTCCCTATTAAGCCATGTTGGTGGTGGTGGTTCTGGATTCCAGTGCTGTGTTTTTACTACCTTATTTCGTATTGTTGTAGTCTTTTTAGCTGTCACCCATGGTTTCTAATTAAAAATACACATCCCTGTATCGTTGGTTTGTAGACTACTCCAATTTTTAAGAATCGCATTCTTAATCTTCTCAAAATATTCAGAAAACTGTGTGGACATTGTGATTTTATTATTTGTGTCTGGTTCATTCTTGCTGCCTGTAAAATATATTTCTTGTAACCCTGTGCTTCAAATCTCTTAGTCAGCTCTCCTAAATCGGCATCACATCTCTCCTTTGTGCCAGTGTTTCTTTTAATCCTAAGCATTTGACTGTATGGGAGGTAATTTTTCAATTTTTGGGGGTGAAAGCTTGATTATTTTTTATCCCAGAGTCTTTAGGTTAACCTCCAAGGTTATCCACTACTTGCCCACACCCCTCCCGCTTTGTTCGTTATTCCAGTCCCCTTGCAGATTTGCATTACAGACTCTCTGCTTCATTCTCACAGCCGGTACCTCTGTCTTGACATCTTGTTTATCCTTTTACCATTTCCCTTGATTTTAATCTCTGTATTACCAGTTTTCCATTTTCTATACATATTTGTGACACCTGAGTGATTGAGCTCACTCTTCTTCACATAACCATGATTCATCTCCCCTTCTTTTCCATCACAACCTCAAGCTGGTATAATTTTATATCCTCTCTTGGATTTCTATGTTTCAATTTTCCACTTTTCTATGATGATAGTTATATGTTTTTTTCTTTCTGATCCCCTCTGGAACTCCGAATATCTTGTGCATTTGTTTTCTAAAATTGGCTGTTTAGACATACATGTTCGGATACGGATAGCGATCTCAGGGTGCTCATGTGGATTTCACAACCTGTTTAAACTATTTTAAAAATGCTCACAATAATAACAATCAACAAAACATTTTGGATGTTGCATTAAATTGTTGAAAAAAGGATATGATTCAGAAGCGGGCCCTTTGGCATTTCCTTGGAGATTTCTTTTTGACCGGGCCGCCCAGGGTGACATCATCCATGACGTTTACACGCCTCTGCGAGTTAACCCTTCAGCCCAGCACCTTCTTTATCTGATGAGGCAGGTGTGCACTAGCTGAAGCAGCGTTTGGTTTAATGGCAGTGGAGTAAAACAAGAGGCGTGCTGCCCCAGATCTGAAACTTCGATTAACTGGCTTATAAAAGTTTTTTTTCGGCCTTACTGGTGTTTTAAATGACACAAGATGAAGTACACGTACTGATGAGGTAAAATACTCCTCTTTAAGAAGTTAGAATGATTTTAAAATGGGTTGTTCCTCAGCGTTTTGGTTTGCTCTGAGTGAAGAGCTGGTTTAGAGTTACACTGAATTTTGTTTGCTGCAGGTCCTTAAACATCCCAATTGAAAAAGAAGTACTACATACACAGATAAGAATCACAATTTTGGATTTGTCCAGGTATTTTGAATATTTTTATCAAGGTAATTGATTACAATATGATTTTTGAATCTATTTTCTTGGTGAACTAAAAGAAATACTTAAAAGAGATTTTTACTCTCTTTTAGATTCTGCTGAAAGTCAGGTGGCAGCACACTTACCTCCACCCCCATTGTATTGGGTTATTTCAGAAAGACATCCTTTTACCCATTTTTCATGATTTATAAGGTTTGTTCCACCTTATTTATGAATTCAGTAAAGGAGCTGATTTTATTTATCAATATGATATGAAAATATAGTACTCATTATGTACATTTCTCCCTTTTCTGTAGAATGGAGATATTTAGTTAAAAGTTAAGCTCATAGTCAGAAGAAGGAACAATTTTGGTTCTGAAACGTTATAGAAAAATTATTAAGAGAGCAACAGTGAAACCAATCCTGGAGCAATAAAGAAGATTCACAAATATAAATACAAGGATTTTTCTGTTTGGCATTTGGGGTGAGTGAGAATTTGTTTGTGACTTGATTTATAATTCCGTTTTTTTCTCACTCCCCTATTTCTGGTTACGTTCCTAAGGATCTGAGGGAAACACAAAAGGAACTTTGGGACATACAAGGTGGAGTTTTTTGTAAAGTCTAGGTAGGATATGTCCACAGTCCCTCCCTGGTCTACTACTTTGGTCACCCAGTCAAAGAAATCAATTAGATTTGTCTGACATGACCTTCCCACTGTGAATCCATGCTGCCTTGGGTCCTGTGCCCCACTGACCCCTAGGTACTCAACAATTCTTTCCTTCCGAAGTGATTCCATACTTTTCCCTACCACTGAGGTCAAACTGACAGGTGTGTAGTTTCCTGCCTCTGTCTTGCTCCTACTTTTGTGAAGGGGGATCACATCTGCCCTCCTCCAGTCCTCAGGTACCACACCATCCTCCCATGATTTATTACAACGGGGAGTCAGTGGTGTTACTAATTCTTTCCTTAGTTCTTTTAGAATTCTAGGGTCACCATTGCTTTATCCACCTTCAGTTTTAGGAGTTCTTTCAGAACCCTTACTTTTGTGAAAGGACTAATATCAACCCCCTTATCCAGAGTGCTTCTATTGACTGGATTAGGTATCTCCCCCTGCTCTTCCATTGTGAATACTGAGTAGAAGTATTCGTTCAGTAGCTCTCCTTTTTCACTCTCGCTGTCTGCCCAACCATCATCCTCTTTATTCAGCCTTAGTCCTTCTTTGCTCCCTAATGTACCTATAAAAGGTTTTATCCCCCTTCTTAACTGAGTTGGCTATCCTTTCCTCGGTTTGAGCCTTTGCTATTCTGATTGCCTTCCCCGCTTCCTTCTACTTTAACTGGTACAATTCTCTGTCGTGCTCCTTCTGTGTTTCCTTATACTTCCTGAATGCTATCTTTTTTTCCCTAACCTTCCCCACCACTTCTTTTGAGAACCATAGAGGTTTTCTCTTTTGTTTTGATTGATTTGCTTCACACAAAGGTTTGTTGCCTCTGTGATGGCAGTTCTGATGTTTCCCAATTGTTGCTCCACCCCACCTTCTTGCCTGTTTGCTAGTGCTTTTCTGAGGCACTCTCCCACTTTAAATATTGTTTATTTTTGTTATTTTTCAGCATATCAGCAAGGATACAATATACACAATGACATATGATAGAGACATTCATCGATACTTTTTACATAAATATAGCAGCTTGAGAATGACATCTTGAGACCGCAATAAATACATTTCATAGATCAGAATGTGCTTTCAGGTTAATTATCCATCATTCTATAGTGCTCAGGGAACAAAGGATACATCTATAGGGGTAATATAGAACACCCAAGGCCTCTAAGCCAGTTCAAATCGCCTAGTTCTACCAGTTCTTTTGGCAATCACCCGTTCTAAGTAGTACATTTTAGACACCACCTTATGCCACATGTCCAATTAAGAGGCAGTACTGTTATGCCAAAAGGCGAGTTATTATTTTTTTTGTTGCAGCCAGATAGAAATATAATTTACTTTTACTAGGAGGAACAGAATCATCTTCACTTACATATAGCAGCATCAGCTGTGAAGAAAGTGTAAAGTCATTTCCCATTAATTGTTGTAAACTAGATTCAATGTCTCACCAGTACTGGGCTATCATTGGACAGCTACAGAAGATATGAGACATATTAGCTAAAGACTCTTCACAGTCTCTCCAACATATGCCATAGCTGGCTGGTAGAAACTTAACTAATTTGTCAGGCGTATTAAAGAATCGAAGCCTGCATTTCCATATAAATTCAACTCAGTATGGGGCTTGAGAAACTTTCATAGATGGTAGAATTGGCTCCAACCACTTCTCATAAGTCAGATGTGTTTGCAGCTCTGTGTTCCAGGCCTGTAATACATCTCTTGTGGATTCTTGCCAATGTTCCCTCAGGGCCTTATAAATAAAACCTATCCAGTGTTTGTTTTCCTGGCCTTGAATGGCCTCTAACAAAAGGCCCATCAGAGGGAGTACAGGGTTCAGAAGAGCATTCCAGGGTGTTTTTTTCTGACACAGGAATGTTCTCATCTGTAAATAGCTATAGGTTCATAGGTTCACAGTAAAATTACAAGTTTGTAAGGCCGAGGCCCATTGTAAACTTGCCACCATATTGTCAATGGTGGTATTTATACTTCATTTCTTCCATACAATCATCTAATCATCTTTTAAAAGACTCCACAGTGTCACTTGTAACAATATATTCAGGCAATGTATTCCACAACGGTGGTGCCCTCTGCCTAAAGAACCTCTGTCTCTTTTGGGTTTTATTAATAGGGCATTTAATTTTCTCATTGTGTGATCGAGTATTACTTAGGCCATGCAGTTTCTCAAGGCATACAACATCTAATGTTTCATCTTTATTATGCATTGTGTTATATATGTATATGAGATCTCCTCTTAACAGTCTGTACTGATACGAGTACAGATTTAATGCCTTTAATCTATCTTCACATGTTACGTTTGTCAGAGCTTTAACTCTCCTGGTAGCCCTTCTCTGTACCTTTTCAGCCATACACAAACTTCCTGCTGTGGTTGGTGCACAAAAGGGAGCTCAGCACTCCAAGTGGGGCATAACGAGACTTGTATAGAAGGGCATCAGAACCTCTGCTCTTTAACTTCTAATGTGTCTGTGTATACATCCCAATATTGAATAACATTTCTTAACAGTTTTTTTTGTATATGTATGTCAAATTTTAGATCATTAGTAATGGTTACTCCCAGATCTCTTTCCTCTGTAGTTGTTTGGAGTATAGTATCATTCAAAGTATAATTAGCCCTCTTGTTGTTCTTTCTAAAGTGCATCACCTTGCACTTAGTCACGATAAATGTCATTTTATTCTTCCTGGCCCATATGCCTATATTATTTACACAATCCTGGAACCTGTCAGTCGATTCTTGGTTATTAACTATGCATCCCTTTTTACAATCGTCTGCATATTTACCAATCCAGACATGATCAGTAGTTTGCATGGTTGACACAAGAATGTTAAATAGCAAGGGACCCAACACAGAACCCTGTCGCACACCGCTTGTCACTTGGCCCCAATTTGATTCATGTCCTCTTAATGCAACCCATTGCTCCCTACCATTTAACCATGAGGATATCCAATTAATAATGTATCTGCTCAATTTCATATTAAGCAGAAGTTCAACAAGATTCAGTGTGACACTGTATCAAATGCCTTGGCATAGTCCAGGAAAATGACATCCACAGGCATTCCCACATCAAGGGCTTCACTAACTGGTTCAAAGAAGCCAATCAAATTTGTTAGACAAGATCTGCCTGAAGTAAAGCCATGCTGAGATATATATCATGATTAATAGTGTTACCTATATGTTCAATTATTATAGTTTGACTTATTCTCTCCATCATCTTTCCAATCACAGAGATGAGACTGATAGGCCTGTAATTCCCCACATACTGTCTACATCCTCCTTTGTGTATAGGCACAACATTTGCACATCTCCAATCCTTTATAGTACTTTCATATTTTAGTGATGTGTTGTTATAATACTGCCAAGGGGCCAGATAATTCATTAACCATCTTTTTTAGAAATGTTGGGGCTATACCATCAGGTCCTGGTGCTGAATCATTTTTTAAGTTTGTAATTATACCCTTCACTTCTGTTATAGTTACTAATGTCATAGTTTCTTTAGTATTTAAGTTTTCTATATCAGTGTACTCCTTTGGAAGATACACATTCAGGAAGTATGTGTTTAATTCATTAGCCATGTCTTTTTCTTCTCTGACTATTATATCATTAATTTTTAAAGGTCCTATACTGCTCTGATTACCCTTCAGAGATCCTACATAATTAAAAAAAACCTTTTCTATTATGTTTGGAGTCTGTTGCTAACTGAACCTCAAGCTCCTTTTTTCTTTTTCTTATCAAATTTTTAGTTTTTTCTACCAACTTTTTGTATAATACCAAGTGATTTATATTCTGGGATTTCTTACACTTTCTGTATACCCTGTGCTTTTTGTTTATGATTTTTTAAATTTCATTCGTCCACCATAAAGAAATTCTTTTTTTTCTATTATTATATTTAATCCTTAAGGGTACCCATGTTTTTATACAATACGTAATCCTGGTATTAATTATGTCCCATTGTTCCTGAAGATTTGGGCACATATCTAATTCTTGAGCCCAATTCCAGTTATTTAGGTAATACTTAATACTGTTATAATCAGCTTTATTATAATCTCGGATTTTTATTACTCCTTTATTATTACCCCTTAATAAGTGTTTTTACCATAAGCTGTATCAGGTTATGATCACTATCTGCAAGAGGAGATAATACTTACGGTTCTGTCTCAATGTTTTTAATATTGGTCAGAATTAAATCCAATATATTTTTTTCTCTAGTCGGTTTCCGGACTATTTGTTCAAGACTTTGTTGGAGTGTAAATTCTAGGAACCTGTTCTCAAGATTTCCTTGGCTCCAAGCGAGGTCCACATAATGTTGGGAAGATTGAAGTCCCCCATAAGGATATAATTATTAGAGATTTCCATACTTTCTATTTCGTTAAAAAAGGCCTGTTTCCTTGTAAGTCCAAACTGGGGAATCTGTATCCTAATCCCAAAATTAGTATTTTATTATTTGTATAAAGATCAACCCACAGTACTTCTGTATCATCATCCTTTAATTGTCTGATTTTAGTTTTTATACTCTCTAGTACATATAATGCAATGCCTCTGCCTTTTTTATGTTTTCTACTTTTAATAAATGTAGTGTATCCTGGGATATTGGTGCCCCAATCATTGTTTGTATACCATGTTTCACATATTGCACACATATCTATGTGTTTATTTTTCAGGATATATCTTAATTCATCCATTTTATTAAGTAAGCTTCTAGCATTAAGTAATGATATTTTTATTTCTTCTTGTGATCTTTGTTTATATTTATTTTTTGCTGTCCCAATTTGTTTGAGATTTACACTTCCTGTACCAGGAATTTTTTTATCACTTATATAAGCCCTCCCCTGTATTCAGTTTAAATAATTAGTGATGTGTGTTCTCAAGTGCATACTTAACCTTTGTTTACCTTTATTGGTAAGATGCAACCCATCCCTACAGAAATATTCATAATTATCATTGAATTCTTCCCAATGTGTGATATATCCCACCTCCTGTTTTAGGCTCCAATATCTTAGCCATTTATTTACCCTTTTTAATTTTATTACTTGTTCTTGGCTTGCCCTAGGTATTGGCAATATTTCAGAAAATGTATGTGATGGGAGTTGGGGAGATGGACAGCTGTTTGCAAAGAGGCAAAAGGTAGCACTCCCTGCGTGTCCATAAATTGGTATATCATTGACAGCCCCCTAGTATGCCATTCTTTAAAAGCATGATCCATCTGTGTGGGAATAAAATCTCTCTCACTAACTAGTAATCGAAAATAATAAAAGGTTTCCTTAACTGTGGAAGGGCCCGTATCTCATACAAGGTTTTTAAGGTGTTATGAGTTCCAAAGGTAAAATTCCTGAGCTATGGGGGAGAAGCAAGAGGGGCAAACACTATAGGAAGGATATTAAATAAGTCATTTAATACAAATTCAATATGTTTCCAGGTTGAATTCAACCGCTCACTAAGCCAAGTCATAACCGTGTTACAGGCTACTGCCCTATAATAATCCCTCAAATTTGGGAGACTAAGGCCTCCTTTGTCTAATGCTAGTTGTAGTAGTGACCAAAGAATCCTTGATTGTTTTCCAGCCCATACAAATCTAGACAGCATTCTATTCCAAGACACAAAATAAAATTGGGGAGGAGTTAAAGGTAGAGTCTGGAAAAAATATAGTATCTTAGGGAAAATTGTCATGTGAATAGCATATATTCTAGAATTAAAAGACAAAAATAAATGAGACCATGTTCCCAAAAAAGATTCGATTTCGAGGGACAGCTGTTCTAAATTAAAGAGATCCATGTATTCTAATTTGTTAGGAATATTCACCCTCAGATACTTTTATCTTGTTATTTTTCCAACTGGCAGGGAGAAGTTGTTTCAATTCTTGGGGACAAAATTTAAGGTTAATATCCCAGTTTTCTGTTTATTTATTTGATAGCCGTATATAGCAGAGAAAACATTATTCACCTCCAGAGTTGCTGGAATAGAGGTTTCTGGATCCAATAATGTCAAAAGTATATCATCAGCATATAAAGAAATAGTGAAACTTCTCCCACCAAGCGGTATCTCTTGAATCAATGGATGTTGTCGGATAAATCCGGCTAAAGGCTCTATTAAGAGAGCAAAAAGCAGGGATGACAAAGGGCAACCCTGTCTTGTCCCTTGGCTAAGAAATATTAAAGTGGATAATTGGCCATTTATTTTAAGATATGCCTTAGGGGAAGTATATATACGCTGTAGCAGAGCTATAAACTCTACTGGAAATCCAAATATGGACAATGTCTGCCATAAAAAGGGCCACCTAACTTGGTCGAAGGCTTTGTTAGCATCGAGGCTGACAAATACTGCCAGTATCTTCCTCTGATTTATATGGTCTAGGAGGTGTATTGTCCTACGTATATTATCTGTGGTTTGACGGGATCAAATAAATCTTGACTGGTCAGGGTCTATAAGTGATGGCAGCATCTCATCGATTCTAAAAGCTAAAATAGACATAAACAACTTGTAATCTACATTTAGAATAGATATGGGCCAGTAAGAAGTAAGTTGATCTGCTGGCTTATTTGGTTTAAGAATGGGGGAGATATTAGTATAGATTCGGGAAGGGGGGGAGAGCTCCCTCCTGAATCTCCTGAAACGCTGTCAATAGGGCTGGAGCCACTTGTTTGAAAAACATTTTGTACCATTCTGAAGGTAAGCCATCTGGGCCTGGTGTTTTCAAGGTTTTACTATATGAAACTACTCTCTTTATTTCTTCTGCTCTAATCGGGGCTTTTATTCTCTCTACCATGTCCTGTGTTATTTCAGGAAGGGAAACAGATTAAAAAAAACTCCTCATATGCCTGCTGGTTAGGCGGGGGGTACCATATAATTGAGAATTGTAGGTCTTAAAAATTCCCATTATCTGAGAGGTGTTCCTGGCATAAATATTATGGTGCGGATCCTTAAGGTGGGTGATATAAGTAGCTGTTCTATGGCTCCTAAGTCTACGTGCTAAATTTCTAGCACCTCTGGGTCCCCCTTCAAATTTATATGACTTAAGATAAAATAATGCCTGATGGGTTTTTTAGGCACTCTCCCATTTTGACAAAATCAACCCTCCTGAAGTCCAGTACCTTCACTTTTGTATGGCTTGACTCTACAGCTAAGTTTATCGTGAACCACACTGTTTGGTGATCATTTGTTCCCAGACTGCTACCCACTTCTAGATCCGAGATCCTCTCTCTGTCCCCATCTGAGAGTACCAGGTCTAAGACTGCTCCCTCCCGAGTGGGTTCCAAAACTAGTTGTCTGATGCATGCCCCCTGTAGGGCATCAAGAACAGCCCTGCTCTTGGATGTGGCTGCAGCAAAGGTGCTCCAGTTAACATGTTCAGGTCCCCCATCAGCAATATCTCCCCTTTCTCTGCCATCCTAAGGATGCCTTCTATAATTTCCTTGTCCCAGGCTGGAGTACATGATCCTCCCCTGGGAGGAGGTCAGCAGGTCATGCCTCCTGGGAAGGCAAATTGGACTGGCCAATGACAGGGCCAGTAACATCGAGTGCATTGGTTGCCTGGCCCAGTCCAGAGCTATAAGAATCACTGTTGTAGGCTGACACCTGAGTTTGTTCAGCACTCTGAATCGAAATAGAATGGAGGAAGGATTACAGGGATTTCCCTGACCAATCCAGAAGGAGTGCATCCAAAGGTACTGTGCCCAGTGCTGGGGGCCTGCAACAAAACAGAGGCAACTGATGATTGTCTGGGGCTGCAGAGAGGTCTATCTCTGGGTTGCCCCACCTCCTAAAGACAGCTTGTAGAACCTGTCTGTTCAGTGACGATTTGTGGTGGTTCTGATTGATCCTGCTGAGAGCATCTGCCAGAAGACTGTCCTTCCCTGGGAGGTGAACCGTTGACAGGGATACCTCGAGGGAGTAAGCCAGGCTCCAAATCTTCATGGCCTACGTGCGAAGTAGAGTGGACCTTGTTCCCCCTCTTTGCTGATGTAATACATGGTGGTGGTGTTGTCTGTCCTGAGCTGCAACACCTTCCCCTGAACCATGGCAGAGAATGACTAAAGAGCCAGTAACACTGCCCTGAGCTCCAAAAGGTTTATGTGCAAAAAGGACTCTTGGGGGGACCATGTGCCGTGTGTTGTATGTTCCCCTAGGTGGGCACCCCAGCCCAGGAGGGATGCATCTGTGGTAAGTACCTCTGTGGGATTTTGCTGCAGGAATGGGACACCCACCCTGAGGTTTTCCTTGTCCTACCATCACTCCAGCTTTGACAATGAATCTCTTTCATGGGACCAGAATGACCTCAGGTGGACTGAATGTCCCTCATCTGGAACCTTGCTCCTGAAACTACAGCTGTTGAGTCTGCCATATGCCCTAATAGCTGTAGGAAGTGTCTGGCTGGTCTTGGTGAGTGGAGCTTGAAGGAATCTGCTAGTTGGACCAGACTGTCTACTCTGTCTGGTGGGAGCACTGACCATCCCATCACTGTGTCCAGTTCTGCCCCTATGAACTCTAGGCACTGGACTGGCTCCAAGACTGACTTTTTGATATTTACTAAGAATCCCGAGAGTAGGGTATTCTGAGTGAGGACTAAAGCCTCTGCTACCTGCTGCTGAGACTGTCCTATGACTAGTCAGTCGTCCAGGTAAGGGAACACTGAGACCCCCATGTGTCTTAAGTGTGCCACAACCACTGCCAGGCACTTTGTGAACACTCTGGGAGCCGAGGTCAGGCCAAAGGGTAGGGCCCTGAACTGATAATGGCCTGATGGTAGTCTGAACCATAGGTACTTCCTGTGTGATTGTCTGAAGGGAATATGGATGCCAACCAGTCCTCTTGCCTGAGAGTGGGTAAGATCACAGCCTGAGCGACCATCTTGAACTTTGGTTTTGCTAGATACTTGTTCAGAAATCTTAAATCTAGAATGGGCCACCAGTCCCCATTTTTCTTCAAGGTCAGGAAGTATCTTGAGTACAACCCTCTCCCCTTTTGGGAAGGAGGGAGAGTTCCACTGCCCTGTCCTGAAGAAGAGTTGTTACCTCTGTTTGCAGTAGGATTATTTCTGCTTCATTGGCAGGCTTGAACAGCCTTGCTCTCAGTCTGGGAAAGACCTTGAAGCTCAGAGCAAGGCCCTGGCCCACTGCCTCCAGAACCCACTTGTCTGTGGTTATGGACTGCCAATTCTGTAGGTAGTGGGTCAGCCTGCCTCCTACTGGGACTGGGGAGGTGACCCACAACTCTTCAGGGAGTCTGCTTAGCTGGTTTTCCTGGGCTGGAGAGAAGGGCCGGAATGAGTGGCACCTCTCCTGCCCCTTCCCCTAAAGTACCCACACTGTTGCTGGTAAGCACGGAAGGCCTGGACCTGACAGAAAGGTCTTTGATAGGGCCTGCCCCTGCCTCCCCTACCTTGTTGTTTCTGAGGAGTGGCAGCCTTCACCTTAGCCGCAGAACTCCTATAGGAAGTTCTATACTCATCCATTTTCCTCATGTAGGCTTCTGTTTGGTTCCCAGAAAGGGGAATTTTGTACCAGAGGAAAATCCAGGGCCTTTGTCTGGGTATCCTGAGAAAGATCAGTGGTTCTGAGCTAAGAGAATCTTCTCAGGGATACAGAGGTGGCCATAACTCTGGATGCTGAATCACTGACATCCATAGCAATGTGGAATTGTTGCTTGGAAGCCTCTATTCCATTCCTAGCCATCTCCCCCAAATCTGTAGCCAAGTCAGCTGGGGCCTTTGCAGCCAGTGAGTATACTGATTCCCATAGCTTCTTTTGGTCTCTTGCCACATAAGCCATGTAAGAAGCTTGTCTGGCAACCAGAGATGACCCATGGTACACTTTTTTAGCCATGGAATCAGTTCTCCTGGAGTCCTTCTCAGGAGGATGGGAAGCCAAGGGTATACCTGCCTTTTCACAGGCAGCAGCCTGAACTACACCTTCATGGCTGGTATGACCAGACAAAAATCCTATGCCATTTCTGGCAACTGGGGTATTTTCTATCTGTCCTCTTATCAACAGGAAGGACAGAAGTAGGAGTACCTAAAAGTTTTAGGGTCCGTCTATTCAGAGACTTATGAATGGGCATCACCAACCTCTTTGTGGCAGATACATCCATCATCTCCTCGTAATCCAGCTCTTCTTCCTCTTCTAAGGACTCATGAACTGGTAACTGGAGAGTTTCAGCCACTTTCTTCATAAAGGAGAAGTGGGTGAGAGCATCCTCTGGCTGTTTAGGTGGAGAACTACCTCCCTCATGCTCAGGGGAGACTTCAGGTTCAATGGGACTAAAATAGTCCTCCTCATTCTCTTCCTCCTCACATTCCTGCTCCCAGGAATAATCAAAGTCAAAAGAGTCTGGTTGTGGCTGAGTTCCAGGAGTTTGACCTGGTTGAGGAGTAACCAGATGCTGCACCGGTTCAGCCGGACCGGTTTGCAGAGACTGGATAATGCAGATCGCATTAGCAATTTCTTCAGCGGTTGGAACTGCAACCAAGCGAGGCCTAGCAGCCGGTTCAGTATGTTTCACTTTTCTTTTTTGCGGCAGCCGTTTCAAGGCCCGTTTCTGCGGTTCGCTTGGTCGAGGGAGTATTGCCCTGGTCAGAGGGCACTCCCTCCGGTTCTTTTGAACTAGAACCGGACTTGCCATCTGTGTTAGCGGATTTTTTGGCCAATGTCTCATTCAGTCAGTTAAGTTGCCTTGTCCAGCATCGATTGAGGGAAATTCTTACAAATCTTGCAATCTGCTTGTAAGTAGTCAAACCCCAAGCAGAAAACACAAGTAATGAGAGGATCAGCCTTGGCAAAAGTCTCATCACATTCAACGCACTGCTGAACCACAGTAGGGCCGGTTTTCTTTTTGGGTTTCTGTGACTCTGTCAACCCTGAACACTTATCCTTAGTGGCAGTTAGGCCAGATACATTCTATTTAATATGTAAGTCCTGGTTAATACTAGTTATCGGGGGAAAAACTGACAAACTCGTTTTTTGGTTTTTTTTTATTAACCAGGGCTAACTGGACCCAATCTAATACACAGAAAAAAATAACTACTTTACCTTGAAAAGGAGTAAAGGAAATTGGTTCCCTCGCGGTTCATGGCAACCGCTAAAGAACTGAGAACTTACCCAGTTTGAGGAAAATTTTTACCGACAATTCTACCTGTACCAAAGGACAGTAGCTTGAAACAATTTTAAACTGAATAAATTTATCGGAAATCGAAAACTGCGACAGAAGAAAAAATTACTCACCTTAGTAACTGTGTTTCTTCTAATGGAGTCTTGTTGTATTCTGACAATCTGCAGTTAGCTCCAGCCTTTAAACTGCCCTGGGCAGTAGAGGGTTAATTTTCTATGCAGTGCATAGAACGCTGACCTCGAGCTTGGTTGAGGTCTCTGTCTGCAGCACTTTGAAACCCAACTGTCAGATTCTTACGCACAAACATTCACTAACTATGTGGAAATTGTAAATGTTTTTAACTAGCCAACTGGCAACAGAAAGTTTTGGATTCCCAAAAGAAGACTCAGGTCAGGAAACCCAAAACCAAAACCTATCCAAAAATAAAGATTATAATACAAGCACCCAGGTAAAATGGAGGGTGTGCTGAGGACACCCCTGGGGTGCAACACTGCACCTGCCCACCCACTTCCCAAAAACAGGTTCTGAGAGGGGAGGCAGGGAGGGAGGTCAGAATACAGCAAGACTCCATTAGAAGAAACACAATTACTAAGGTGAGTAATTTTTTCTTCAAACAAAATGAAGTCTTGCTGTATTGTGACAATCTGCAGACTACCAAGCAGTACCTTCATGGAGGAGGGACAGAACCTACTTTGGGATGTCCATCATTTCAACAAAATCAGGCTCCTCTTGATCCTCCACAGCCTCCTCCATAGGGAGCTGGAGAGTTTCAGCCACTTTTCTGTAAAACAGATAGTGGGGAGGGGACTCAGAGAGCCTAGGATGGGAAACACCAGAAGGTCTGTCTGGGGAGATGTCCAGTTCCACAGGCACATCCAGACTTTCACCATCGTCACCTTCAAAATCCCCCCCTTTTCAAACTCTGGTTCATAAAAGTCTTCAGGGGTATAATCTTGAACCAGGAAAAGCGACCAAACCGAACCCCTGCCAAAAGGCGCCGGATGGGTCGGAACTGGATGAAGCAATTCAACAATCCGAATCGCTTTGGCTAGTTCTTCGGCGGTTGGAACATGAACCTCTGGATCCGAACCGGTCGATTTTTCTTTGTGTTTTCTTTTTGTAGGACCCGATCCCTCAGGATCGGCTCTCCTTTTGCCCGAAGAAGTATCGCCCTGGTCAGAGGGCACTCCTTCTGGTTCGGTCGGAACCGAACCGGGCTGGCCATCCGGGGCAGCGGACTTCTCGGCCTCCTTTTCCCTAAGTCTACCTAATCTCTTTTCCAGGGTAGAATTAGGAAAGTTTTTACATATTTGGCAGTCTGTATCGAGGTGGTCAAACCCCAGACAATAAACATGGGTGGTGTGGGAATCAGTCTTAGCAAAGACCTCCCCACACTCACTGCAGTGTTGAAACCCAGTGGGCCCGGTTTTTTCTTGGGTTTCTCAGACATGGCCAACCTAACCAAACTTACCCTTTTTTCGGCAACCGCCAGGCAAGACTCCCTCATCGGTTTCTAACTGTGTTACGGGTATTGGAAAAAAAACGTTGAAACACAGTTTTTTTAAAACCGATAAGGACCGGTAACCACACACTAAGGTAAAACACAAAAGTTCAAATATGTTAGATCGGTTCAGCCGAACCGATCGAAAATACAAGTTTTACAATTTCCACAAAATAAACCGAGAAACTGTCTAAAGTACTCACAGTATCGCAGACAGAGCCTGAACCGACAATGTGGAAATAAATTTGGAATGAAACCGACAACTTTAACTGACTTTGAACCGAGCAGGAGGAGAAATCTTCGGAGCGACTGTTCAGTGAGACGGAGTAAAGAACCTGATGTTTACGTTTCAAAGTGCTGCAGACAGAGACCTCAACCGAGCTCAACGTTCTATGCACTGCACAGAAAATTAACCCTCTACTCTCCAGGGCAGTTTAAAGGCTGGGGCTAACTGCAGATTGTCAGAATACAGCAAGACTTCATGTTGTTTGAAACAACCCAAACCAACAAGATGCTGAGGAGAGATCTTCAAGGTGTCTTCACAGTAAGGTGCAGTAAAGAATCTGATGGTTGAATAGAATGTCCCAGTAGACAGTGGTTTGAAACAGAGTGCGTGCCTACTTAGAATGTAGGCTTTAACCATTTCATCTCCGGGACAGTACAACAGGAAGGTCTTACTGCATATGTCAGAATACATTAGGACTTCTTGTAGTTTGAAGAAGGCTACGTTGACAATATGGTGTAAAAATATTAAAAACAAAAAAGTTATGAACCTACACTGAATTTTGTGAACGCAGCTTCGTAACTTTAGTAATTTTAAATATTCTACCCCAAATTTACAAAATAGCCATTTCTTTATAGCACCTCATGAATGTGACAGCTGTCATTTTTCAAATCATGGCCAAAATGTTTTTTTTTTTACATCCCAAAAGGTGATTTTGTGGACCCTGCATGAAATTTCCTTTCGAGCATGAGTTCAAAATGTTCTGTGACCTTATGCATGAGGTGGGGTCATAAGAAGGTTATGTTGAAAATTTGGTGTAAAAATATTTAAAGAAAAGTTATGAGGCCACACTGAATTTTGCAAACGCAGGCTCGTAAGTTTGAAAATGTTCAAAATGTTTTACTACATATTTTCAATATTGCCATTTCTTTATAGCACCTCATGAATGTGACAACTGTCATTTTTCAAATCCTGCCCAAAAATGGAAATTACGTACTTATCATAATTCTTGTTCATGTATATCTTCACTATTCATCACTGTTGGGTATACACCGGAGGTGCTATGACCCCACAGGAGCTTTCAGCTACAAATAAACTTTTTTGACTCAGCCGGCCCGGTGGTGCTGAGGGTTGAGGCACTGGACGCCACACCTCACACCATGCCAGCGACCGGTGTTGGCAGGGGAGGAGAAGGACTGAGCGTCCGTAGGACTGCTCTCCTTCTCTGGGAAGGGGAGTGAGCTGCTGTCAGTGTGCTGGTGGCCTCTAGCGATGGCTGGGGGCAATGCAGGGCACAGGCAGACTTGGGGGATGTGCTGGGACCGACGCCGGGAAGGAGTGCATGCGGTAGCGCGTGCGCTCCTGTTCACTGGCATCATTGCATGCCACACATGCCAAGGAGAGAACAGGGAAAAAGGGCACCAGTCGCGGCATGATGGCCATCTCCGTGGAGGAACCTGCTCGGTGCCGAGGGCATGTGGCAGTACTAGATCCATTCCTAGTGGCAGAGCGGGGGAGGGCTCTCCACCTCCCCACTGTGGGGGGGCATGCCACGGAAGTAAGCTGTGTGGCCTGAAAATGGAGCTGAGGAGTCCTCGGGACAGTGGCCGGAGACCTCAGGAGGATGCCTGGATGTGTGAGAGGTAAGCAGACTGATTGCCAAGGAGGAAAAAATACTAACAAAAAAAAAATTGTTTTGGGGGAGGAGCTGACATTGAGGCCAGCGCTGCCCTCAAGGACAACACACAGTGTGTTGCACGAGTGTCAGCCAGTAACTGACGCCTACTCCTCCCTCACCTCAGTTCTGTCCGCTAGAGAGAGAGAGTGAAAATTAGGAATAGAGAAAAAAAGAGGGTAGGACGAGAGAGCCTGAGAATTACTAAAAGGAAATGATATAAACAGAAGGAAGAAAAAGTCGACAAAGGAGGAGGGGGGAGGCTACCCGAGGGTGTGGCGTAGGGGTGGGGCCCCAACCACTGGGCAGTCCTAGGGGATAGAGAAGTGGGAAGGGTTTAGGAGACGAGAAGAAGAAGGGATAGCAAAGGATGATGGGAGATCCCACAACAACCCACTCCCCCACAGGGAAAAGGAGGATGTCAAAGGCCACCTCCACCTCAATATTCGCCAGATGGTCCTTAAAAAGGGGAGAAAGGCCTGTCTCCAAGTGAAGCGAGATCGGGTTGATTGAGCCAAGCTAGCCCAAGAAAAACAACCCAGAGGCTGAAAGAAAAAATTACTCACCTTAGTAATTATATTTCTTCTAATGGAGTCTTGCTGTATTCTGACAATTGCAGTGATTCCCAACCTTTGAACTGCCCCAGAGAACTAAGGGTTAAGTTTCCATGCAGGGCATGGAACGCTGAGCTCGAGCTCGGTTGAAGTCTCTGTCTGGAGTGTTCTGAACCTAAACCGTCAGATTCTTACGAGCCCAACTAAACTAAAAATTCTATGTGGAAATTGTAAAAGTTCTACTAGCCAGCTGGCTGAAAAGTTTCAGATTCCCAAGGAAGACTCAAGTCAGAAAACCCAAAAACTAAACCCAATGTACTTAAAAAATAATAACAAATAAGCACCCAAAGAAAAAGGAGGAGGGTGCTAGCAAATACACCCCTGGGGTGCAACACTGCACCTGCCCACCCACTTCCCAAAAACAGGTTCTGAGAGAGGAGGCAGGGAGGGAGGGAGGTCAGAATACAGCAAGACTCCATTAGAAGAAATATACAGTAATTACTAAGGTGAGTAATTTTTTCTTCAAACAACATGAAGTCTTACTGTATTCTGACAATTGCAAACTACCAAGCAGTACCTCCAAGGAGGAGGGACAGAACCTACTTTAGGAATAGGCTCTAAAGTACTGCTGTGTCAAACCGAGCATCACTCCAGGCCCGGATATCCAGAGAGTAATGCTTGGTAAAGGTATGGACTGTTTTCCAGGTGGCTGCTTGACAAATTTCTAGGAGAGGAATATCCCTGGCAGCAGCCAGAGAAGCAGCTGTACCTCTTGTGGAATGAGCCCTCAGGCCTGAGGGTTAAGTTTTTCATAGCAGAATTGTATACAAGACACAATCCACCTGACAATAGATCTTTTGGTGGCAGGTTTGCCCTTTCCCACTTCTCCATAAGTGAGGAACAACTGAGGAGTCAAACCTGTGACCCTTGGTACGCTCTATGTAGTAACTAAGGGCTCTTTTGACATCTAAACTGTGTAGCCTCCTCTCTCCTGAGGAAGAATGATCAGTGAAGAAAACAGGGAGAGACATGGACTGGTTTAAATAAAAGTCTGAAACCACTTTGGGCGAGAACCTTCTATTTGTTCCAAGGACCACTTTATCCCTATGAAAGGAGATAAAATCAGGTTCCACTGACAGGGCTTGCAATTCACTGATACACCTGGCAGAGGTAATGGCTACCAAGAACACAGTTTTCCAAGTCAAGTACTTAAGCTCTGCTGAAGACACAGGCTCAAAGAGGGGTTGCATGAGCTGAGCAATGCAAAGATTCAAATCCAGGCAGGGACAGGGTCTCTAAAGGGGGGATTGGTGTGAAACAATCCTTTAAAAAATTTACAGAACACAGGATGGGAAGATAGTGAGGAAGGCTTCCCCACAGACAAAAATGCAGAAACAGCTGACAAATGTACCTTGAGAGTAGCCGGTCTGAGGCCTGGGTCATTAAGACTGACCATATAATCCAGAACTGTGGCAATTCAGCAGTGTCTGGAGAAATATCCTTCTGAGAACACCAAATGCTGAATCTTTTCCATTTGGAGTTGTAAGTCTTTCTGGTGGAGGGCTTTTGAGAAGCCTTGAGGATGTCCAGAACCCCTTGGGAAAGATGCAGGTCTGCAACTCTTCAAGAGCCATGCCTTGAGATTGAGAGACTGAAGATTGGGGTACCAAATCCTCCTCGAGAGGATGTTAACAGGTTGTAATTCCTGGGAAGAGACAGGGGGAGATGGACTGCCAGGGACAGCAACAGAGGGTACCTGGGCTGTCTGGCCCAATCTGGAGCAACTAGAATCACCTTGCAAGGTTGAGACCTTATTTTGACTAAAACGTTGAACAGAGTGGTGGGGGGTACAGAAACTTCCCTTCCCAATTCAGAATCAGGGCCTCCAGGGGGACTGAGACCAAGACTGGAGGTCTGCAACAAAAGAGAGGAAGTTGGTGACTGTCTGGAGCTGCAAAGAGATCTATCTCTGGAGTGCCCCACCTTGAAAAAATCACTTTCAAAACCTGAGGGTCCAGGGACCATTTGTGATGCCCTGAGAAATCCTGCTCAGTGCATCTGCTAGCACATTGTCCTTGTCTGGAAGGTGAACCGCTACAAGAGAGGCTTGCAGGGAATAAGCCAGGGACCACAACTTCATGGCTTCTGTGCACAAGGCCGTGGACCGAGTGCCTCCCTGCTTATTGATGTACCACATGGTGGTAGTGTTGTCTGTTCTGACTTGAACCACCTTGTTCTGAACTGACTGAGAGAATGCTTTTAGAGCTAGAAAAACTGCCCTGAGCTCCAGAAGATTGATGTGTAGAAGGGATTCTTGGGGGGACCACAGGCCCTGGGCAGTGAGGGACCCCAGGTGGGCTCCCCAGCCCAGAAGAGAAGCATCCGTGGTAAGGACCACTGAACAAGGCTCAGCAACAAAAGAAACACCTTGCCTTAAATTGTCCTGATCCTGCCACCATTGGAGGGCCTGGATCAAGGTCGGAGTCACTGGAATCAGTTTGGTAAGGGAGTCCTTTTTCTGAGACCAGTAAGCTCTCAGGTGGAACTGAATATCCCTCATCTGGAATCTTGCCCCTTAGACCACTGCAGTTGAAGCTGCCATGTGGCCCAAGAGCTGGAGGAAATGCCTTGCTGGTCGAGATACCTGAAGGCTGAAGGAAGAAGCTAGTTCCATAAGAGCCCTTGCCCTTTCTAGAGAAAGAAAGGCTCTTGCTCTGAGTGCGTCCAGTTCTTCCCCTATAAATGTAAGGAGCTGGACTGGATCGAGAACTGACTTGGGAAGGTTGTGAAGAAATCTTAGGGAAGTGTGCACTTGCTGGGTCACTTGCAGGTGAGACTTGACTTGGTCTGGCGACTGACCCACTAACAGCTAATCGTCCAGATAAGGAAAAATGGAATTTTTTTGCCTTCTTAGAAAGGCAGCTACTACTGCCAGGCACTTTGTGAAAACCCTTGGAGCTGAGGTTAAGCCAAAGGGCATTGCTCTGAACTGATAATGGCCTGAGGGCAACTCGAAACTGAGTTACTTTCTGTGGGAGCACCTGATGGGAATGTGAAAGTAGGCATCTTTGAGGTCCAGGGAGGCTAACCAATCCCCTGGCCTTAAAGAGGGAAGGATTATTCCCAGAGTTACCATCTTGAACTTTGGTTTCAAAAGATGTTTGTTCAGATATCTGAGGTCTAGGATGGGTCGCCACTCCCCTGTCTTTTTGAGGGTCAGGAAGTACCTGGAGTATAGTCCTTTGCCCCAGTGTAGGGTAGGTACTCTCTCTATAGCTCTTAATGCTAGGAGAGAAGAAACCTCTGCCTCTAGGGCAAGGGTCTCCAAAAGATTTGCAGGTGGAAAAGATCTGGCTCTCATCTTTGGACATTTTTTGAAGCTGAGAACCAGACCCTGGCTTACTACTTCTAGGACCCACTTGTCTGTTATGAAACACGTCCAGTCCTGGACAAAGTAAGCCAGCCTACCCCCTACTGGAATAGGAGAGTCGACCCAGGCAGACCCATCAGGGTGTCTGCTTGGCAGGGGCTTTAGGCTGAGGGGTGGATGCAGGCCTGCTCATCCCCCTTCTGCCTCTCCCTCTGAAGAACCCCCTCTATGAAAAGGAAGAAGAGGCCTGTGCTTGGTAAAAAGGCCTTTGAAAAGGCCTGCCCCTGCCCCTAGACTGCTGCCTTTGAGGAGTTGCCTGCCTTTCCTTGGCCTGAGCACTCCTGTAAGTGGTCCTGTACTCATCCATTTTTTTCATGTAATTCTCTGTCTGCTCCCCAAACAGAGAATTACCCACTACAGGAAAATCCATAGCCTTAGCCTGGGTGTCCTGGTGAGAGGCTAGTACATCTGAGCCAAGCCATCCTCAAGAGCCATGAGATGTAGCCATGACTCTTGATGACACATCATTAGAGTCCACAGCAGCATGAAACTGAACCTTAGATGCCTCAATCTCATCTGAGTCATCGCCCAGCTCCTTGGCTAGCTGGGGAGGCCTGTTTAGCCAGTGCCAGTACAGTGTCCCACCTGACTTATATAGGCCATGAAATTCCCTGCCTGAGTCCCAAAGAAGATGCCATGTACTGCTTCTTTTCGCTATGGCATCAATCTTCCTGGAGTCCTTGTCAGGGAGGTGTGAAGCCAAGGGAATATTTGTCTTGTCACAGGCAGTAGCCTGCACTACCCCAAAATGGCTGCATTGCTGATACAAGAACTCCGTGTCTGAGCCTGAAAGTGTATACCTCTTGTCCATTCTTTTATCCACAGGAGGTATAGTGTTAGGAGACTAAGATTTTTTGTGTCCGTTTCCCAAAAGATTTATAGAGGGGAACAGACAGTCTCCTGGACTCTGGGATATCCATCATTTCTACATAATTAGGCTCTTCTTGATCTTCCACGGCCTCTTCCATAAGAAGCTGGAGGGTTTCAGCCACTTTCCTGTAAAACATAAAATGGGAAGGGGACTCAGAAAGCCTAGGAGGGGAAACACCTGATGGTCTGTCTGGGGAGATGTCCGGTTCCACAGGCACATCCAGACCATCACTTGCATCAAAATCCTCAAATTCCCCTTCCTCTTCAAACTCCGGTTCATAAAATTCTTCAAGGGTATACTCTTGAACCGGAGGAACCAACCGAACCGAACTCCTGCTAGAAGGAGCTGGATCGGTCTGAACCTGACGGAGCGATTCCACAATTTGAATCACCCTGGCTATCTCTTTGGCGGTTGGAACATGATCCTCTGGATCCGAACCGGTCGATTTACCTTTGCGCTTTCTTTTTTCAGAACCGATCCCTCGGAACTGGCTGTCCTTTGGCCCGAAGAAGTATTGCCCTGGTCAGAGGGCACTCCTTCTGGTTCAGTCGAAACTGAACCGGGCTGGCCATCTGGGTCAGCGGACTTCTCGGCCTCCTTTTCCCTCAGTCTACCTAATCTCTTCTCGAGGGTAGATTTGGGAACGTTTTTACACATTTGGCAGTCTGAATCGAGGTGGTCAAACCCCAGACAATAAACACAGGTGGTGTGGGGTTCGGCCTTGGCAAAGACCTCCTCACACTCACTGCAGTGTTGAAACCCAGTGGGCTCGTTTTTTTTCTTGGGTTTCTCAGACATGGCCAACCTAACCAAACGTACCCTTTTTTCGGCAACCGCCAGGCAAGACTCCCTTATCGGTTCCTAACCGCATCACGGGTATTGGAAAAACACGGTTAAAACAAATTTTTATTTTAGAACCGGTAACCACACACTAAATATAGCAAAAATCACAATCAAATGGTCGGTTCAGCCGAACCGACCGCACTTTTACAAGTTCCACACAGAAAAGTATAACAATTCCTATCTAGTACTCACGGCACCACAGACAGAGACTGAACCGACTATGCGGATACTTTTTTTCGGTTTAAACCGACGAAAAACTGAAAACTTTACCTGACTTCGAACCGAGCTGAAGGAGAAATCTCCAGAGCGACCGTTCAGTAAGGCGGAGTAAAGAATCTAACGGTTTAGGTTCAAAACACTCCAGACAGAGACTTTAACCGAGCTCAAGCTCAGCGTTCCATGCCCTGCGCGGAAACTTAACCCTTAGTTTTCCGGGGCAGTTCAAAGCTTGGGAATCACTGCAATTGTCAGAATACAGCAAGACTTCATGTTGTTTGAAGCATAGGAGGTGCCAGACAAAAAAAAACCCAGAAAGTAGGGTGTCGGGGATCTCTGAAGTTGTCCTAGGATGCAGGGGTGGGGACAGAGTCCACCCTGGGACAAAGGACCTCCAAACAGAATTTCACATCCAGGAGATGGTACACCCTGAATCTGATCCCAAGCCAAAGCAAGGCAGAAGAAGTCTTGGAAGGAAAGGTACTATCCTATGCCAACTGGAATGGTTCAAGGAGAAGGGAAGGGGTCCTCAGGTCCCCTATGCCAACTGGATTGAGAAGGTCTGAGAAGGACTGAACTCCTGTCTTGTCAGAAGGCAAAACAAAGGCGAAAAGAGGGACCCAAGGAGCCCCCATTGTCAAGGGCAGAAAAAAGAGGGTGAATCCATTAGCCCTCCCATCTTCAAGGAGAAGAATATTCCCCTGTAGAAAAACAGGAGCAGAGAAGCACAGGCTTACCCCACAAGGTCTCCATGGAAAGGAGAGCAAGCAGGGAGGAGGCACTGCTCAGAGGCTGCGGCACCAGGGGGGAAGGTGGGTGGAAAGCAGTGATGAATGGTGAAGATACACAAGAAGATCAAGAATTATGGTAAGTACGTAATTTCCATATCTCTCTGTATGTATCTTCACCATTCATCACTGGTGGATGAGTACCAAGCCCCCCGAAGGGGACCTGGCACATCCCTGAGGGCAGCCGTTCCCTCAGCCCCTTGTGGGGGAGAACCACAGGGGGAGATGCCCTCTATGGGCCCAGAGAGGCCCGAGACTGGTCCGGATGAGATGGGGACTCCCGTGACCTGGGAGAAGGAAGGCGCCCCACCACTTCCCGTCTCACCCTGCAGGAGGAAAAATGGGTTCCTTGGAAAGGGGAGGCAATCACCCTCACGCCGCCAAGTGTGAAACTTAGAAAGGCGGAGCCATGTTGCCCGTCTTATGCAGACTACAGATCCTGCCAACCTAGAAGCTACCTCATTAGTGTCATAAGACACTCTTGAAAGATGCCTCGCTAGCTCTAGGCTAGAAGCAGAAAGACAGGTGGCCTGCCTGGTTGCCTCTGAATCAGGCAGAGTGGCTAGGAGTTGTCCTAGCATTATCCACAAGTGTCTAGCATAGACAGCCATATGGGCCTGATGTGATAACATGCCTGAAAATAGGCAGGTTGTTTGCCTAGTGCACTTACCCAGTTACCAAAGGCAAATAAATAAATAAATAAAGAAGGAGCTGTGTCGAGGGGAAAATCCTTCTCTCCCAGTGGTTAACCTCAGCTGAATCAAACTCTGGAAGGCGGTCGTGTCTTGGGTGGCGATGCCCAGAGGGGGCATCCAGTAACTCTATCCCCGAAGTGGGATAAGGCAAGGTACCTGGAGACACCTGGGGGGCACGATACCTGCGCTGGCAGTCTCTTGGGGTAGAAGACGTGGTAGCAGGAGACTGCCAGACCTGATGGGACGCTTCCTGAAAGGGAACAGGCAATGGAGGAATGATCACATTCTCCAAGGAAAAGTCTCCCAGGAGAGCTCGCGTCACATGGGCAGGATTGCGACTTGCGAAAGAAAAAATTACTCACCTTAGTAATGTTGTTTCTTCTAATGGAGTCTTGCTATATTATGACAGTAGCAGTTTGATCCAGCTCTAGAACTGCTCCGGAGGTGAAATGGTTAAAACCATTCCAAAATAGAATTTTGGCCACGAGCTCTAAGAAGCAGCTCTATCTGTGTTATTTCAAACCTGAACTGTCAGATCTTTACGAGCCAAAACTCACTAAGGTCTGTGTGGAAGCTGTAACCTACACTAGCCAAATGGCTACCTAAATAATAACAACCACTGCTGGTCCCAACACCCAAGACTCAAGTCATGGGACCAGAAATACTAACACAATTCTAATAATATGAGAATAAAACATAAGTATAACAGAACACACACACACACACACACACACACCAAAGCCCCAAAAGGGGACAAAAATGCTAACAGGGCATAAAAGGTGCCCACACCAAGTTGCCCGCACCCCACCCAAGTAGAGGTTCTGAGAGGGGCAGGTTGGGGGGGAGGTCATAATATAGCAAGACTCCATTAGAAGAAACAACATTACTAAGGTGAGTAATTTTTTCTTCAAACAACATGAAGTCTTGCTATATTATGACAGTAGCAGAATACACAGCAGTACCTCCATGGAGGAGGGGCAGAACCTACTTAGGGAATAGGCTCTGAAGAACAGCTGTGCCAAACCGAGCATCTCTCCTGGCCTGGACATCCAGGGAGTAATGCTTGGTAAAGTGTGCACTGCTTTCCAAGTAGCAGCCTGGCAAATCTCTAATATAGGGATGTCTCTGGCAGCAGCTAGAGACGCAGCTGTACCCCTGGTAGAATGAGCCCTCAAACCGAGGGGGGGGGACTCTGCCCAGTTTCTGATAGCAAAATTGGATACAAGAGACAATCCACCTGGCAATTGATCTCTTAGTGGCAGGTTTGCCTTTCCCAACTTCACCATAGGTAAGGAAAAGTTGGAGGGATTCGAACCTGTGACCTTTAGTACTTCTATATAGTAACTAAGAGCTCTCTTAACATCCAGGCTGTGCAAACCTCCTCACCAGACGAGGAGGATCAGTGAAAATACTGGAAGGGAGATAGATTGATTAAGATGGAAATCTGAAACCACCTTAGGCAAAATCCTCCTATTAGTCCTAAGGACTACCTTATCCCTGTGGAAAGAAATAAAGTCAGTTTCCACTGACAAGGCTTCAACTCACTTATGCGCTGGCAGAAGTGATAGCCACTAGAAAAACAGTTTCCAAGTTAGGTACTTAAGCTCTGCAGAAGACAGAGGTTCAAAAGGGGTTGCATTAACTGGGCAATGGAAACATTCAGGTCCCAAGTAGGCCGGTTCCAAAGGGTGGATTAGTATGGAGTAATCCTTAAAAAACTTGGAAAACACAGGATGAGAGGAAAGAGGGGATGACTTTCCTGCTGACACAAAAGCAGATACAGCTGCCAAATGAACTCTCAGGGTAGCTGGTCTGAGACCCAAGGAATTAAGATGTACCATGTAATTTAACACAGTGGGCAAATCAGCAGATTCTGGGGAAATATTTTTCCCCGCACACCAAATGGAAAACCTTTTCCATTTAGAACTATAAGTAGCCCTAGTGGAAGGCTTTCTAGAAGCCTTTAGGATCTCAAGAACACCCTGAGAGAGGTGTAAATCAGCAGACTCTAACTCCTCAAGAGCCAGGCCTTGAGGTTGAGGGGTTTGAGGTCCGGATACCAAACCCTTCCCTGGGCACAAGTCAACAGGTTGTGATTCCTGGGGAGGCAAAGGGGAAGATGGATTGTCAGTGACAGAAGGAGTGGGTACCAGGGCTGCCTGGCCCAATCCGGGGCAATCAGAATCACCCTGCAAGGCTGAGATCTGATTTTAACTAATACTTTGAATAGGAGAGGGAAGGGAGGGAAAGCATAGAGAAACTTCCCTCCCAATCCAGAAGAAGGGCATCCAGGGGAACTGAGCCCAGCACTGGAGGCCTGCAACAGAACAGAGGAAGTTTGTGATTGTCTGGGGCTGCAAAAAGATCTATCTGAGGGGTGCCCCATCTGGCAAAGACTATCCCCAGCACTTGAGGATCCAGGGACCATTCGTGATGGCCCTGGGAAATCCTGCTGAGAGCATCCGCTAGGACATTGTCCTTCCTGGAAGATGAACTGCTATGAGGGAAGTGTTCAGGAATAGGCCAGAGACCACAACTTCATTGCCTGTGCACAAGGTCAAGACCGAGTGCCCCTGCTTGTTGATGTACCACATTGTTGTGGGCTGTCCGCTCTGACTTGTATCACCTTGTCATAGACAGATGCAGAAATGCTTGAAGAGCTAAAAGACAGCTCTGAGTTCCAGCAAATTGATGTGGAGCAGAGATTCCTGGGGGGACCACACTCCCTGAGTGGAAAGGTCGCCCATGTGGGCTCCCCAACCCAGAAGGGAAGCATCTGTAGTGAGAGTCAAGTCGTGAGTAGGGGAAATGAAGGGGACCCCCAATCTTAAATTGCTCTGATCCTGCCACCACTGGAGGGCTAGGATCAAGGTTCGAGTCACTGGGACCAACTTGGAAAGGGGGTCTCTTCTCTGAGACCAATAGGTTCTCAAGTGAAACTGAATGTCTCTCATCTGAAATCTTGCTCCCTGCACAACAGCTGTGGATGCAGCCATGTGCCCCAGAAGCTGCAGAAAGTGTCTTGCTGGTCGAGAGACCTGCAGAATGAAGGAGGAGGCCAGAGCCACTAAATTCCTTACCCTTTCTAAGGGAAGAAAGGCTCTAGCTAGCTTTGTGTCCAATTCTGCCCCTATAAAGGTGAGTACCTGGACTGGTTCCAGAACCGACTTTGGTAGATTTAGCAGAAAGCCCAGGGAAGTCAGAAGCTGGTGGGTGACCTGCAGGTGAGATTTTACCTGTTCTGGGACTGACCTACAATGAGCCAGTCGTCTAGATAGGGGAAAACAGCAATCCTTTGCCTCCTTAAGTGAGCCACTGCCACTGCTAGACACTTTGTGAATACCCTTGGGGCAGAGATAAGGCCGCAGGGCATTGCTCTGAACTGGTAATGACCTGAGGGCAGTTCGAATCTGAGGTATTCGATGGGAGCTCTGATTAGGACATGAAACACGTATCCTTGAGGTCCAGGGAGGCTAGCCAGTCCCCTCGGCTTAGGGAGGGTAAGATCATTGCCAGAGTTACCATTTTGAACTTTGGTTTCAAAAGATGCTTGTTCAGATATCTGAGATCTAATATGGGCCGCCATTCTCCTGTCTTTTTGGGTAAGGAAGTATCTGGAATACAGACCCTTGCCCTGGTGCAGGGAGGAACCTTTCTACTGCTCTGAGAGCTAACAGGATGAGACCTCTGCTTCCAGAGCAAGGGTCTCTGAAGCACTTGTAGGTAGAAAAATCTGCTTCTCAACTTGGGAAACTTTTGAAGCTGAGAACCAGACCCTGGCTTACTACTTCCAGAACCCACTTGTCTGAGGTTAAAGAAGCCCAATTCTGACTGAAGTAAGCCAGCCTGCCCCTCTACCAGTACAGGAGATCGGCCCTGGGCACCCCATCAGGGTGCCTGCTTAGCAGAGCTTTAGGCTGGGGAGGGGAGCAGGTCTGCCCACCTCGCCTGCCTCTGCTCTCTGAAGAAGCCCCTCTGAGCATAGGCAGAGGAGGCCTGAGTCTGATAAAAGGCCTGTGAAAAGGCCTACCCCACCCTGGGTAGGCCTTGAGGAGTGGCTTGCTCCTTAGCCTGGGCACTCTTTGTAAGTAGTCCTATATTCATCCATCTTTTCATGTAGTTCTCTGTCTGCTCCCCAAACAGAGAATTTCCCACCACAGGAAAAACCATAGCCTTAGTCTGGGTATCCTGTGACAGACTAGTACACCTGAGCCAGGCCAACCTACGAAAAGCTACAGATGTGGCCATGACCCTAGAGGAAACATCATTAGCATCCACAGCAGCATGAAACTGAACCTTAGAAGCCTCAATGCCATCAGCAGCCACCTGTTCTAGTTCACTAGCCAGCTGGCCATGGGCTTGCTTGGCTAATTGCATAACAGTATCCCATCTAGATTTCTGATACCTAGCTACATAAGCCATATAGTTTGCTTGCCTGAGTCCCAGAGAGGCTGCCATATACTGTTTTTTTGCCATGGCATCAATCTTCCTGGAATCCTTGTCAGGAGGATGTGAAGCCAGGGGAATATTAGCTTTATCACAGGCTGCAGCCTGAACTACCCCAACATGACTGCATTGCTGAGAAAGGAATTCTGTATCAGGACCTGACAATGTGTACCTTCTGTCCATCTTTTATCTACAGGAGGCACAGAATTAGGAGCTTTAAAATTTTATTGTTTGCTTCCTAAAAGACTTATGTAAAGGAATAGACAATCTCCTAGACTCTGGAATATCCATCATTTCTACAAAATCAGGCTCCTCTTGCTCATCCACAGCTTTCTAAGGGAAGCTGAAGGGTTTCAGCAACTTTTTTGTAAAACATAAAATGAGATGGGGACTCAGACAGCATGGGGGAGATTCTAAAGGTCTGTCTGGAGAGATGTCCGGTTCAATGGGCACACCCAGACCTTCCCAGCCACATTCATACTGTTCATAATCATCCTCCCCCTCCTCTGGTTCATAAAATTCCTCAGTATCATATTCCTGAACCACTGGGACCGGACGAACTGACCTTTTGCCAGATAGTGGCAGTTCGGACGGACCCTGAGACAGTGACTGGACAATTTGTATGGCTTTTGCTATCTCTGCAGCAGTTGGAGAAGGGGTTTTGGACTCCAGACCCGCTGATTTTCTTGTTTTCTTTACTGGAAGTGGTTCCTCAGAACCAGCTTTTCTTTTGCCCGAGGAAGTCTCGCCCTGGTCAGAGGGCACTCCCTCCGGTTCGGTTGGCACCGAACCAGGCTGTCCATCCGGGTCAGCGGACTTTTTGGCCTCTCGCTCCCTGAGCCTGCCCAATCTTTTTTCCAGGGTGGCTGCACGGAAATTCTTGCATATCTGGCAGTCTGACTGGAGGTGGTCAAACCCCAGACAATAAACACATGTGGTGTGTGGGTCAGCCTTGGCAAAGACTTCCCCACAAACATCACAGTGTTGCAACCCAGTGGGCCCGGTTTTTCTTTTGGGTTTCTCAGACATAATGCCAGCCTAACCAGAAAACTTGCCCTTTTAACGGCAGTGCCAGGCAAGACACCCTTATCGGTTCCTAACCGTGTCACGGGTATTGGAAAAAAACGTAATAAATCTGTTTTTTTTAGAACCGATAAGAACCGGGAACCGCACTCTAAAATGTTAATTTTTAGTTTTAAATGAGTTTTAAACCCAGCTGATCGGTTCAAAACCGAACCGATAACTTACAAGTTCCACACAGACAAAACCTTTAATTTACTTACGGTTACCACAGATAGAGCTTGAACCGAACGGTTTTGCGGTTAAAATAAAACTATTCTCGGTTGAATCCAACCGAGAAAACACTTTTTAAACCGAGAAATGAACCGAGCAGTAGAAGAAATCTCCGGAGCGACTGTTCACTGAGGCGGAGTAAAGAATCTGACAGTTCAGGTTTGAAATAACACAGATAGAGCTGCTTCTTAGAGCTCGTGGCCAAAATTCTATTTTGGAATGGTTTTAACCATTTCACCTCCGGAGCAGTTCTAGAGCTGGATCAAACTGCTACTGTCATAATATAGCAAGACTTCATGTTGTTTGAATGGAAACTGTGGAGCTCCTCCATCAACCTCGACAAGAACCGCTGACAGCTGGTGATATCAGCGTCTGAGCACAAGTGGACCAAGGAGTGTTCTTCCTCCAAGGAGGAAGACGAAGAGGAAGAGGAGCCTGATTCAGGTCTGGATGTAGCAAGGGTTTCTGGTCTGAAAATGACCTGGTCCAGAGCTCTAAGATAGCGAGGGAATACTGCAGCACAGTCTCTGAACTGATCCCATGACATAGGTCCCATAAGACCCAAAATGCCTGGGCGAGCAGAAGGGTGAGACAGAGGATCTGAGGAAGGAGGAGATGAAGATTGGCGAGCCAGAGGAGGATCCCTGCTAAGGCTTCGGGAACGTTCATGTGATCCCTCCCGAGGGGTGGGGCTGCACAAATAATCCACAGAAGGTCACACAACCGTGCAGGAGCAGCCTGAGTGGCACCCTAAGGAAGAAGCCTCACAGTAAGGAGACCAGGGCTGGTCTGGCCCTTGCTGGCGGTCCCTAACCCTACCAGATGAAGGCCCCTCCCCCACTGAGGAGAGCAAAAACATGAGAGATTGGCACTGTGGCTCCTACCAGAGCCACCAGCAGCTCTGAGAGAAGACTCACAGGCCATCCCAGGTGCTCTGAATCCCTTCCTCTCAGAAAGAGACCTGCCCCATGGCCGTCCCTGAAGCGTCAAGGAGGGCAACACCGGAGGAGCCACAGATGGCTATAAGCCTGCCACAGCAACCCTGGGTTAGCCCTAAAGGGAGACCAGAAGCCTGCTGCTCCCAGCTTCAGCTAGACCCTCAGACTAGCACACTCCCGACCCTCACTCCATCATCGGCACCGTCCTTTTCTATGACACAGGGGACGGCGTCACTTGTTCCATGGCACTAGGGACAGCACCCTGTTTCATGGGTATCAGGCTGCCGCCTGTCCCACAGTGCTGCGAAAGTCCCTGGAACAGGCGGACTCAGAGATGGTGGCCCCAGAGACAGAGCCAGTCGGAAGAGGAGAAGAGACCTTCAAAATAGTACTGCTAGGCCTCGTAGGGCAGCGAGAGTCTTCAGAGCCGAGAAATCCTCGGAGGGGGGTGACTAGTCTGGGTCAGATTCATCCTCCTCTTTCGAAGAGGAAGAGAGCAGGGTGACTAGGAGAGAGGCAACCCCTTGCACCCTGTGTTCGGCACTACTCGCGGCACCAAATGAAGGCTGCACCCTCAGCACCGCCCTGCTCACTGGCCCCAGAAACGGTGCCAGGAACATGAGCAGAGCCAGCAGACGGAGTCGAGGGCCCCAACGGTTTGGATCCAACGTGTAGCTCTGATTGCGACACCAGGGGAGGCCTTGGCTCTGAGGAGGCCGATGACCGAGAAGGGTGCTCAACTGACCCCCCCCGGAGGAGGCCGACTGTCCACCCAACCCCTCTAGCGAACTGGAAGTGCCAGCGAGGCCAGCACCGTCAATGGCTCGCGGCCCTCCAGTATGTATAGTAATGGAGGGCGACGCAAGGGAAGGGTCCAGAGTTCTTGCCATGACGTCCCGGGACCGACAGCACCCTCCAAAGGTAGGAGGTTTCCGACCCACCTTCAACGCACACATTTCGAGGACCCAGCAGTCCATGGAGAGCACGCATCGCAGTTGTCTATGTCGTGCTGTGGGTCCAGGCAAGAAAGACACTGATCATGGCGATCCAATATGGAGATGGACTTGCCGCAGGGGCACCGACGCACAGGGGCACGTCCTGCCTTAAGATTTTGATTTAGGCCCCAAATCAGACATGATCGACCACACACAAAAATAAAACAAAGCAGACTCAGCACTGTAGAAATAATACAAACAAAATAAAAGCAAAAGGGAATTGTCTCACCCGTTTGCAGTTCTACTGGATCAAGTTAAAAACAGAACTTCGGTGCTCCGATGACAAACTACATAATTTGCTCTTTAGCTCCCATGAGGTGCACACTCAGCAGTGGGAAGAACAGAACTGAGGTGAGGGAGGGGTCAGCAATGGTTACTGACTGATGCTCGTGCAGCACGCTGTGCATCGTCCTTGAGGGCAGTGCCAGCCTTGTTACGGGATCGTCCCCAAATTTTTTTTTTTGGTAAGCTGAAAGCTTCCCTGTAATAAGAAGCGCCCGCGATACCCACCAGTGATGAATGGTGAAGATACATACAGGATGATTGTGTTTTAGCGTCCCGAAAGGTGATTTTTCAGTCCCTGCATGAAATCACCTTCCAGATAGGAGCTGAACATTTTCTCTGCCCTTGTTCATGAGGCAGGGTCACAAGAAGGCTATATTGAATATTAAAAAATAAAAAATAAAAATTTATGAGCCTACCTTACATTTTGTGAACACCGACTTGTAACTTTGGCAATTTTCAATATTTTTACCCTAAATTTACAACATAGCCACTTCTTCACAGCAACCCATGAATGTGACAGTTGCCATTTTTAAAATTCTGCCCGAAATGTGTTTTTTGCAGCCCGAAAGGTGATTTTGCAGTCCCTGCTTGAAATAAACCTTTTGGGCAGGAGTTGGAAATTTTCTCAGCACTTCTTCATGAGGTGGGGTCATAAGAAAAAATTACTCACCTTAGTATTGTTGTTTCTTCTAGTGGAGTCTTGCTGTATTCTGACTATATGCAGTTAGCCCCAGCACGTGAACAGCCCCGGAGAGTAAAGAGTTAACTCTATGCAGAAGCATAGAATGTTGAGCTCGAGCTTGGTTTTCAAACCTCTGCCTCTAGCACTCTGAAGTGTAACCGTCAGATTATTACGAGCACTAACTAATCAAATTAACAGGTAGAAATTGTTGCAACTTTTGTGAGCCAAATGGCCACCACAAATTGTTTTTAGGGTCAAAAAGACTCAAGTCGAGAACCCCAAAAAGAACGCTAAAGATAAAATCAAAGTAGGTAGTGAAATTAAAACATTCATAAACCCATAAGATAGGGCAAGCCGAGTATACCTATCGGGTGCAGCACTTTGCCTGCCCACCTACATCCCAAAACTACTAGGTTCCAGAAGGGGAGGCTGGGAGGGAGGTCAGAATACAGCAAGACTCCATTAGACAAAACAACATTACTAAGGTGAGTAATTTTTTCTTCAAACAACATGAAGTCTTGCTGTATTCTGACTATATGCAGACTACCAAGCAGTACCCCCCAGGAGGAGGGAGTCACAGAACCTATTTTGGGAATAAGTTCTGCAGCACAGCTGTGCCAAACCTAGCATTCCGCCTAGACTGAATGTCCAGAGAGTAATGTTTGGTAAAAGTGTGAACAGTTTTCCAGGTGGCTGCTTTACAGATTTCCACTAAAGGTAAATCTTTAGCTGCTGTGAGTGAAGCAGCTGTACCTCTGTTAGAATGAGCCCTCAGGCCTGAGGGAGGTTCCTTCCCAAGCTCTGAATAGCAGAATTGGATACAGGAGACAATCCACCTGGCAATAGTTCTCTTGGTGGCCGATTTGCCCTTGCCCACCTCACCATAGGTGAGAAATAATTGAGAACAGCCATTCCTATAGGGCTTAGTATGCTCCACATAGTAACTAAGGGCCCTTTTCACATCAAGTCTGTGTAACTGCAGACCCGGTGGCACTGAGGGTTGAGGCGCTGGACGCCACACCTCGTGCCACTCCGGCAACCCGAGTTCGGGAGCGAGCTTGGGCGCCGGGGGTCGGCAGGGGAAGGGAGGGATCGAATTGAGCGCCCGACGGGTAGCTCTCCTATCCCGAGGGGAGGGCACTTGGACGTCTGGAGCTCCGGCGACCCCTGGTGGAGACCGGGGGATGCCGCAGCAGCTCAGGGGCAGCACGTTACAGCATGTCCTACGCTGGCAGGGTTGCTGTGAGCTAAGTGTAGGGGAGTGCACACGCAAGGGGAGAGCGGGGAAGGACAAGAAAACAGAAAAACCCAGCTCGTGGGGATAGGCGACGGTACATCACCACCATGCCCATCACCGGATCTGACTGGGCCAAGCCTCATCACTCCTCCACCCGGGCCCCGCCCGTCTGCCAAGGTCTGTTTCTAAGGAGCCCAAGTAAGTGGTCCCACAGCGGATCTCAGGCGGGCAGGCAGAAGGGAGAGAATGCCTGAGAGAGTTCTCCCGAGTTGTGTCAGGAGGGAAAAAGAATTGGAAAAAAAAAAAGACTGTGTAATCTTCTCTCCCCAGAGGAAGAACGCTCAGTGAAAAACACAGGCAATGATATAGACTGGTTCAGATGAAAGTCTGACACTACTTTGGGAGGAAACTTTCTGTTAGTTCAAAGGACCACCTTATCCCTGTGAAAAGAAATGAAATCAGGTTCCACTGATAAAGCCTGTAACTCACTGATTCTCCTGGCAGCGGTAATAGCTACCAGGAATACAGTGTTCCATGTCAAGTATTTCAGCTCTGCTGAAGATAGAGGCTCAAAGGGACACTGCATAAGCTGTGCTATACAGATGTTCAGATCCCAAGGAGGAGTAGGGTCTCGAAAGGGAGGATTAACATGCATCAGACCTTTGAAAAACTTCTTGAAGACTGGATGAGAGGCTAGGGGAAAGCCCTTCCCGGTGGAAAGGAAGGCAGACACAGCTGCCAAATGTACCTTGAGAGCAGTAAGCCGGAGGCCTAGGCTATTAAGATGCAGCAGATAGTCCAATACAGTAGCAATGTCAGCCAACTCTGGCTGAACAGGTTTCTGGGAACACCAAAACCCAAATCTTTTCCACTTGGAATTGTAATTCTTTCTGGTAGCAGGTTTCCTGCTAACCTTTAGAATATCTAATGCTGAGAAAGGTTTAGATTTGCATATTCTAACTCTTCAAGAGCCAGGCCTTCAGCCTGAAGATTGGGATAGAGGATCCTCCCCTGAGAGGATGTCAGATGATTGAACTGCCTGGGGAGACACAGAGGCATTGTCACTGACAATGACAATAGTAGAGGGTACCAAGGCTGTCTCGCCCAGTCTGGTGCCACTAGAATCGCCCTGCAAGCTGAGATCTGATTTTGATCAGGACCCTGAATATTAAAGGGAAAGGAGGAAATGCACACAAGAATCTGCTTGTCCAATCCATTAGTACAGCCTCCTGATGTACAGAGCCTATGAGAGGAGACTTGCAACAAAAGAGGGGGAGCTGATGAATGTCTGGGGCTGCAAAGTGATCTATCTCTGGAGTTCCCCACCTCTTTAAGCTAACCTGAAGAACCAAGGGATTCAGAGACCATTTGTGATGACCCTGAGAAATTCTGCTGAGAGCATCTGCTAAAATGTTGTCCTTCCCTGGGAGGTGCACAGCCACCAGGGAAACCTGAAGGGAATAAGCCAGAGGCCATATCTTCATGGCCTCTGTACACAAGGCCGAGGACCGAGTGCCTCCCTGCTTGCTGATGTACCACATGGTTGTGGTATTGTCTGTCCTGATTTGTACTACTTTCCCCTGAACCACAGCTGAGAATGTCTGAAGAGCTAGAAAGACAGCCCTTAACTCAAGAAGATTTATGTGAAGGAGAGACTCCTGGTGATACCAGGTTCCCTGAGCTGTAAGCTGATCCAGGTGGGCCCCCCAGCCTAGGAGAGAGGCGTCTGTGGTGAGAATCACTGAAGGAGCCTGAATGATGAATGGAACACCTTGCCGAAGGCTGTCCTCCTCCAGCCACCACTGGAGTGCCTGAACTAGAATTTGAGACACTGGAACCAATTTGGAGAGAGGGTCCTTTTACTGAGACCAGTAAGATCCGAGATGAAATTGAATATCTCTCATCTGAAACCTAGCTCCCTGGACCACAGCTGTGGAGGCTGCCATGTGGCCCAGTAACTGAAGAAAATGTCTGGCTGGACGAGAAACTAGAGGATGAAAAGAGGAAGCCAGAGTGACTAGATACTGGACTCTTGAAAGAGGAAGGAATGCTCTTGCCTGGGTAGTGTCTATGTCCACCCCATGAAAGTGAGCAGCTGAGTAGGTTCCAGAACCGACTTTTCTAGGTTTAGAATGAAACTCAAGGACTCCAGAAGCCTTTGGCTGATCTCTAAGGCTGACTTGACTAGGTCTGAGGACTGACCTACTACGAGCCAGTCGTCCAAGTATGGGAACAGAAGAAAAAAATTACTCACCTTAGTAATGTTGTTTCTTCTATTGGAGTCTTGCTATATTATGACATATGCAGTGAGTCCCAACCTTCGAACTGCTCCGGAGGTGAGAGAGTTAACTTTCCATGCCAGGCATGGAACGCTGAGCTCGAGCTCGGTTGAAACTCTGTCTGTTGTTCTTCAAACTCAAACCATCAGATCTTTACGAGCTAAACTCACTGAGGTCCTGTGTGAAGCTTAAACCTACACTAGCCAACTGGCTACTAAACATAAGAACACATTTTTGGTCCCAAAACAAAGACTCAAGTCAGGAGACCCAAAAATGAAAACACAACACCAAGTCATCCCAAAAAGGAGGGTGAAAACAACAAGGTGGGCACCTACTAAGTGCAACACTGCACTGCCCACCCACATCCCAAAAACAGAGGTTCTGAGAGGGGCAGGCAGGAGGAGGTCATAATATAGCAAGACTCCAAGTAGAGAAACAACATTACTAAGGTGAGTAATTTTTCTTCAAACAACATGAAGTCTTGCCACATTATGACTTATGCAGACTACTAAAGCAGTACCTCCATGGAGGAGGACAGAACCTACTTAGGAAATAGGCTCTGAAGCACAGCTGTGCCAAACCGAGCATCACTTCTAGCCTGGATATCCAGGGAGTAATGCTTGGTAAAAGTATGAACTGTTTTCCAGGTGGCTGCTTGACATATCTCTAGAATAGGGATGTCCCTGGCAGCAGCCAGGGAAGCAGCTGTACCTCTGGTAGAGTGAGCCCTCAGGCCTGAGGGAGGAACCTTACCCTGTTTTTCATAGCAAAATTGGATACAAGAGACAATCCACCTGGCAATGGATCTTTTAGTGGCAGGTTTCCCTTTACCAACCTCACCATAAGTGAGGAAAAGTTGGAGGAGTCAAACCTGTGACCCTGGTAATGCTCTATGTAGTAACTAGAGGCTCTTCACATCTAGCTGTGCAGCCTCCTCTGCCAGAGGAGGAATGGTAAGTGAAGTACACTGGAAGAGATATAGATTGATTAAGGTGGAAATCTGAAACCACCTTAGGCAAGAACTTCCTGTTAGTCACGAGGACCACCTTATCTCTATGAAAGGAGATAAAATCAGGCTCCACTGATAAAGCTTGTAATTCACTTATGCGTCTGGCAGAAGTGATGGCTACCAGAAACACAGTCTTCCAAGTCAAGTACTTAAGCTCTGCTGAAGACAAAGGCTCAAAGGGAGGTTGTATAAGCTGAGCAATGCAAACATTAAGGTCCCATGCAGGGCAGGGTCCTGAATGGAGGGTTGGTGTAAAGCAATCCTTGAAACACTTGGAGAATACAGGGTGAGCTGAAAGAGAAGAGGGCTTACCTGCCGAAATAAAAGCAGACACAGCTGCCAGATGCACTTTAAGGGTAGCTGGTCTCAGCCCCAAGGTATTTAAGTGGACCATGTAATCCAGGACTGTGGGTAAATCAGCAGATTCTGGGGAAATATGCTTTCCAGAGCACCATATGGAAAATCTCTTCCATTTGGAATTATAAGTAGACCTAGTAGAAGGTTTTCTAGAAGCCTTCAGGATATCCATTACACCTTGGAAGAGATGTAAACCAGCAAACTCTAACTCTTCAAGAGCCAGGCCTTGAGATTGAGAGATTTGAGGTTCGGGTACCAAACCTTCCCCTGAGCACAGGTTAACAGGTTGTGATTCTTGGGAAGACACAGGGGAAGATGGACTGCTAAGGACAGTAGAAGTGGATACCAGGGTTGTCTGGGCCAATCTGGAGCAATCAGGATCATCTTGCAGGGTTGAGATCTGATTTTGACTAGCACTTTGAACAGAAGAGGGAAGGGGGAGCATAGAAACTTCCTTCCCAATGAGAACTAAGGCATCCGAGGACTGAGCCAACAATGGGGGCCTGCAGCAAAAAAGGGAAGTTGGTGATTGTCTGGGGCTGCAAAAAGATCAATCTGCAGTGGTGCCCCATCTGGCAAATACCACCTCCAGGATCAGGGGTCCAGTGACCATTTGTGATGGCCCTGGAAATCCTGCTGAGAGCATCTGCCAGGACATTGTCCTTGCCTGGGAGGTGAACTGCCGTGAGGAGGTGTTCAGGAATAAGCCAGAGACCACAACTCATTGCTTTGGTGCACAAGGCGTCAGACCGAGTGCCCCTTGCTTGTTGATGTACCACATTGTGGTGGTGTTGTCTGTTCTGACTTGTACAACTTTGTTCTGAACAGATTTGGAAAAAGCTTGAAGTGCTAGAAAACTGCTCTGAGTTCCAACAGATTGATGTGGAGCAGAGATTCCTGAGAGGACCTGACAACCCTGGTGGTGAGGTCACCCATGTGAGCTCCCACCCCAAGAGGATGCATCTGTAGTAAGGAGTGAGACTGAGTGACAAAAGAACCCTTGTCTGAGATTGCTCTGATCTTGCCACCACTGTAGGGCCTGGATCAGGGTTGAGTCACTGGGATCAATTTGGTTAGAGGTCTTTCCTTTGAGACCAAAAGGCTCTCAAATGGAACTGAATGTCCCTCATCTGAAATCTGGCCCTGCACTACTGCTGTAGAAGCAGCCATGTGCCCCAGGAGCTGTAGAAAATGTCTTGCTGGTCGAGACACCTGCAGGGTGAATGAGGAGGCCAGAGACACCAGGGTCCTTGCCCTGTTCAAAGGAAGGAAGGCTCTGGTTTTCTCTGTGTTCAGTTCTGCCCCTATGAAGGTGAGAAGCTGGACAGGCTCTAGAACTGACTTTGAGAGATTCAGAAGGAAACCTAGAGAGGTGAGCAGTTGCCGAGTTATCTGTAGGTGTAACTTGACTTGGTCTGGGGACTGGCCCACGATGAGCCAGTCGTCCAGGTAAGGGAAGATGGCAATTCTTTGCCTTCTTAGAGAAGCAACTGCTACTGCCAGGCATTTTGTGAATACCCTTGGAGCAGAGGTGAGGCCAAGGGCATTGCTCTGAACTGGTAATGGCCTGAGGGCAGCTACGAACCTGAGTACTTTGGAGTGGGAGACTTCTGATGAGAATAGATGAAGCATCCTTGAGGTCCAGGGATGCTAGCCAGTCCCCTGGCCTTAGAAAGGTAGAATAATTCCCAGAGTCACCATTTTGAATTTTGGTTTTAAAAGGTGCTTGTTTAAGTATCTGAGATCCAGGATGGGCCACCATTTTCCTGTCTTTTTGGGTAAGGAAGTACCTGGAGTACAACCCTTTGCCCTGGTGTAGGGGTGAAACCCTTTCCACAGCTCTGAGAGCCAGGAGGGAAGAGACCTCTGCCTCTAGGGCAAGTGCCTCTGGTGGATTTGCAGGTGGAAAAGATCTGGTTCTCATCTTTGGAAACTTTTTGAAGCTGAGAACCAGCCCCTGGCTTACTACTTCCAGGACCCACTTGTGTGATGTCAGAGACTCCCAGTCCTGGACAAAGTAAGCCAGCCTGCCCCCTACAGGAAGTTGAGAATTGGCCCTGGCAACCCCATCAGGGTGCCTGCTTGGCAGAGGCTTTGGGCTGAGGGGTGGAAACAGGCCTGCTGGCACCTCTTCTGCCTCTCCCTCTAAAGAACCCCCTCTGGGCATAAGCAGAAGTAGAGGCCTGGGCTTGGTAAAAGGCCTGCCCTGCCCCTGGGATGCTGCCTTTGAGGAGTGGCCTGCCTTTCCTGGCCTGTGCACTCTATAGGTGGTCCTATACTCATCCATTTTCTTCATGTAATTTCTCTCTGCTCCCAAACAGGAATTACCCACAACAGGAAACTCCATGGCCTTAGTCTGGGTATCCTGTGACAGGCTAGTACATCTGAGCCAAGCCATTCTGCAAAGTGCCAAGATGTAGCTGACTCTGATGACACATCATTTGAGTCCACTGCAGCATGAAATTGCACCTGGATGCCTCAATACCATCGGCAGCCACCTGCTCCAGCAGCTCCTTGTGGCTGGTCAGGGACCTGTTTTACTAAAGCCATAACAGTATCCCATCTCTATTTCTGATATCTAGCAACATAAGCCATATAATTGCCTGTCTGAGTCCCAAGGATGCTGCATGTATTGTTTCTTTGCCATGGCATCAATCTTCTTGGAGTCCTTGTCCGGGGGGTGTGAGGCCAAGGGGATATCTGCCTTGTCACAGGCTACAGCCTGCACTACCCCAACATGGCTGCATTGTTGTGAAAGGAACTCCGTATCAGAGCCTGACAATGTGTACCTCTTGTCCATTCTCTTATCCACAGGAGGTATAGTGTGAGGAGTTTTTAGAATTTTAAAAGTCTGTTTCCCAAAAGATTTATGCAAGGGAATAGACAGTCTCCTAGACTCTGGGATATCCATCACTTCCACATAGTCAGGCTCCTCTTGATCATCCACAGCCTCCTCCATAGGGAGCTGGAGGGTTTCAGCCACTTTTTTATAAAACATAAAATGAGAAGGGGACTCAGAAAGCCTAGGAGGAGACACTCCTGAAGGTCTGTCTGGGGAGATGTCCGGGTCAATGGGCACATCCAGACTTTCAAATCCACATTCACTCTCCTCATACTCCTCTTCCCCCTCCTCCGGTTCATAATATTCCTCTAAATCATAGTCTTGAACCAGTGGAACCTGGCGCTTACCTGATGGTACCGGTTCGGTCGGAACCGGGGAAAGCGACTGGACAATTTGAATCGCTTTGGCTATCTCTTCAGCGGTTGGAGAGGAAAGTTTTGGCTCCACACCAGCTGATTTCCTAGTCCTTTTTGCTGGAACCGACCCCTCAGAGTCGGCTCTCCTTTTGCCCGAGGAAGTCTCGCCCTGGTCAGAGGGCACTCCCTCTGGTTCGGTTGGAACCGAACGGGCTGGCCATCCGGTCAGCGGACTTTTGGCCTCCCTTTCCTGGAGCCTACCAACTCTCTTTCCAGGGTAGCTGTAGGAACATTTTTACAAATCTGGCAGTCTGCGTTGAGGTGGTCAAACCCCAGACAATAAACACAGGTGGTGTGGGGGTCAGCTTTGGCAAAGGCTTACCCACACACACTGCAGTGTTGAAACCCAGTGGGCCCGGTTTTTCTTTTGGGTTTCTCAGACATAGTGCCAGTACTAACCAAACTTACCCGTTTATGGCAATCCGCCAGGCAAGACCCTCTTATCGGTTCCCAACCGGTGTCACAGGTCGTGGAAAAAAACGTAAGAAAATCCGTTTTTTTTAGAACCGATAAGAACCGGTAATCACACTCTAAATGACAGAATAAAATATTTTAAACAACCTGATTGGTTCAAAGCGAACCGATAAACAGTTTACAAGTTCCACACAGAAGAGAATTAATGTAACTGACAAAATGAACCGAGCAGAAGGAGAAATCTCCGGAGCGACTGTTCAGTGAGGCGGAGTAAAGAATCTGACGGTTTGAGTTTGAAGAACAACAGACAAGAGTTTCAACCGAGCTCGAGCTCAGCGTTCCATGCCTGGCATGGAAAGTTAACTCTTTCACCTTCGGAGCAGTTCGAAGGTTGGGACTCACCGCATATGTCATAATATAGCAAGACTTCATGTTGTTTGAAGGATACCTTGTCTCCTGAGGAATGCCACCACTACTACCAGGCACTTGGTGAACACCCTTGGAGCAGATGTTAGGCCAAAAGGCATGGCTCTGAACTGATAATGGCCTGAGGGCAGCTCAAACCTCAGGTACTTTCTATGGGAATGTCTGATAGTGTAGTGATAGTATAATATGTTGATTATTGTCACTCCATTTTGTATGCTATTTCATGTAATGTATGTCATTTTATACTCCATTTTGTATTGTGTGACTCCATTTTACATGCTGCTTCATTTAATTGGTGTTTTGCTCTTTAGATAGCCTCATTATTATGTTTTGCTTCAGACAGTACTTGAAGGTTGCATATTATCAGGCAACCTGTTTTTGTAGTTTTGTTTAAACTTCTGCTTAGCTCATAGTGTTCTAGGCACCCGGCCAGTGTTTGGAGCACAGTGACCTAGCAGGTGTAGGGAATTCTGAGCAGTCCTTATGGTGTGAATTCGCAGCATCCTGGGAGCCCGGCCAGCTTCTAGAATGTGGGAAAACAACACTATGAAGGCTGCACGGTTATTTTTAGCATAGAATAAGATATAAATGTAGCTTTCTCAATGCCTGGTTAGAAGCCTCACCTGCAGGGTGGACGCATCGCTGTGGGGCCAATTCTCGGTTCGTGAGACTCCTAGCCAGGCTGACAAGGGGCTTCCAGCCATTGGAACAGGCTTGGATGTAGCTGGAATCGGTGATGTATAACCTTTGTATTATATTTTGCTATAATAAAGCTTTGCTTGCTGTACTTATTGTAACCTTTTATATTATATTTGCTATAATAAGCTTTGGCTTGCTATACTTATTGTACTGTTATTGTGTGTATGTAGTGTGAATGGCAAATAGCTGCTTGGTTTGAGTTGTGCAGAACATTTTTTGGCGTGAAGTCGGCAGGATTCGAAAATAAAATGTTTATTTTTAGGAAAAAGGATGAGTTCTTTTTTTAAAGGTGTATTAAAGGCTCAAACAAGCAAGGGCAACTGCCCTTTGTACTTGTAATTTGTGCTTGCTGCAAGTATATACTGTTAGAGCCAATGATGGCTTTCACAGTTCAGAGCTGCTTTAGGAGAAAAGCAGCGGCTGGTAAGTAAAGATTAGATAAGCAACATCTAGAAAAGAAAAATAAACTACTGTGGATGTACGCAGTAGGTGACTACGAAGCAGGATGATTTGAAAACTCCCCATGTTGCCTATCTGTGTAGTTTCAAGTTTTCTGCATCAATTCAAGTTCCTTGCCTCCTATAGAGGCTGAAACATTTGATCCTAAACCCAAGTACTGGGGACCTCTACCAGATGGATCTCAGCCTAGTACTGTTAGAGATTTTTGTTTGTTTTGTTTTTAAACTGCAAATCAGAGCTCTGGAAAAAGACTTGGTTTGGCAGGTTACTAAAATGGCCAAAAGAAAACCTTTGAAAGGGTTAAAACCTTTGAAAGAGTTAATATCTGCAGCGTTTGGAAATTATCACGAAGGTCCTGCAGTCAGTTTTCTTACTTAGACTAGTATATCGGAAAAGAAGAAGGAAAAATACCTTGGCACCGGTAGGTCTGAATTTTTTATTCAAAGTTGTTTTATGTCTGTCTGTTTTATTTCTGTAATCATGATACTAAACAAGGTAATGTCGCCTTTCTCATGCATATTTTCTAGCTTATATCTGTGTTCTGTAATTATGTTCTATTGTCAAGGTTGCAAGATAGGATTGACTGCCTTCAGTGCACAACATGTTACAGAAAAAAAAAAAGAAAGAAGAAGCTTCTTTGCCTCATAGCTGACTGTTTTAATCGGCTTTATTTGTAATGGAACATTTGTGCTGCCTAGATAGGGTCAGTGAAAAACTTTTGTTTGTAGTTGTTGCTTGGAGCAGGTAGTGTTGATGGTGAAGAATTATGACGTCATATATAGATTGCAATGTGCAGAAAGAGTTGTAGTTTGCAAGCAACGTGCCAAGCCACTGCTAGGTGAAAATGTAATGTGTTAACAGCTATAAATGGCTTTATCATACTTCTAGTTAAAACCAGAAACTTTTTGCAAATGGCAGAGTGCCATATTTTAGTTATGTGCCAAAAGGTGTAATCATGTTATACGAGATGTGTTCATTTACAGATGATGTGTTTAAACAGTGTTTTGTTCTGGAAAGATTTAGCATGGCAATATGTATAAATGTGTTGGTTTAAAAATTGTCAGTGTTACAAGACAGGCAGGAGGCAGCACATATATCTAAACCCATTACAGTTTTCTAATGGAACTATGGGCATTACCTCAGCAAATTGGTGTGAAACAATGTCAGTCTTATTTTGTGTTAAGTATTTTTTTTGTGTATGTATGTGTATGTACTGTCTTGGCCAGCAGTTTCATCGTGGTGCTCTATTGTTATTTAAAGATATTTTAATATTGGTGGTGTTCAAGGACACTACAGGAATGGCTGGGTTTGAATGACCCTTGCATGCACACTGTGACCTTTTGCACGTTATTTGACCTTCTTGTGTTTCAACATTTTATGTTACTACCAGTTCAAACTTGATGTGTATTCCATGCCTAAAGCACAACTTTTCACACAAAATGTATGTTTTCATGAAAGCACACCAAGAGTGAACCATGTAATTTGACTTTTATTGCAAAACTAGTATTCTAAGTGAAGAGGAACAAACTTTACAATTTTGAAAAAGGACTATTACAGCTGTTTTTGAGAGTTTACCATCTACAGAGATACATCGTACAGTATTACCATCAATCTGGATATTTTGTCATGCTTAGGATAAGGAACCCAGGGACGCTAGGCTTCTTTTATCCTATGGAAATAATCTTGTTTTATTTTTAAACTGATGTGTTTTGTTTTTGTTGTTTGTCTGTGTTTCACAGCTAACCTTTTTATTGCTACAGTATTCGAGCTGTCTCTTGCACCTTGAGCTGTGTCTTCCACAGTAGGAGCTTGGGAGGGTAGCTACCTTCCTCCCTTCCAGTGTAATACCCACAAAGGTTGCAAGGTACATGTCATATTTATACTGATTCATGGTCTGTAGCCAATGGTTTAACAACCTGCTGCCCACTTGGGCTAAGGATGAATGGAAAATTTATTGAAGAAATATGGGGAAAAGAACTGTGGCAGGAAATATGGACTATGGTGCAAATACTCAGACCACTGTATTTCATGTTGATGCTCATTGTGCTTCAGATACACTAGAACGATGGTATAATTATATTGCAGATGAAAAGCTAAGATTCTTCCAGTGGATATTGAAGAAACTCAAAGTCAGCAGTTATCAGGGCTGGCAAAATGGGCACATCAAAAATGTGGACATTTGGGAGAGAAAGCCACTTACAGGTGGGCATATAGTAGGGTGTCTAACATTGGATTTGGTTAAAACTGTTATTGCTCAGTGTCCTATATGCCAACATGGGCAACAAAGACCAATCCCTCATATTGTGAAAGGACAATTGGGGAGGGAATTACGGACAAATTTGGCAGATTGATTACATTGGACCTCTACCCTTAGTGGAGGATGTCGATATGCTTGCACAGTTGTAGATACATATTCAGGGTATTTATTGGCATACCCTTGTAAACAAGCTACACAGAAAACACCATTAAGGCAATTAACTTAATTATGTTGTACTATGGAATACCCTTGCAAATACAAAGTGACAATGGTTCCCATTTTGGGGAAAATGGTACAAGCTTATGCTCAAGCCCATAACATACAGTGGGTATTTCACATCCTTATTACCCGCAGGCAGCAGGGTTAATTGAGAGAATGAATGGATTGCTGAAAGAACAGTTTAGGAAATTGGGGGAGAGCCTACGAAAATGGAAAGAGAATTTGCATGAAGCATTACAGATTTTAAATAATGACCAATTGGAGAATCAGAGACCCCCTCAATCGAATGATAACTCTCTAATTTACAGTGCAGAGCTTACTCAACTACAGAAACAGTGTTATATTGGGAAATTACACTAGGAGCTTGTCTCCTTGCAGGGCAACCCAGAAGCTGCTGGACTTGATTTACATGCCCTTCAAGAATACAGAATAACAGCAGAAACATTCAGTGATAGAAACTGGTATTGGAATACAAATTCCACCGAGACATTTTGGTGGATAGCACCTAAATCAGAACTAGCCCTCAAGGGAATACAAATTTTGGGAGGGTGATTGATTGTGATTACCAAGGAGAAGTGAAAGTAATTTTGTTGAATAGTAGAGAACAAAATCTGTTAATTCAACAGTATGACAGAGTGGCTCAATTGTTAATTATTCCAGTTACAAAGTGACCTCTATAAAGGACAAGCCCCACACTCTTAACAGCAAGGAGGATAAAGGTTTTAGATCTACAGGAGGTTTTAATAATGGGCCAAAATATGGGTTACAAACCCAAATGGCCCTCCTGAACCAGCTGAGGTGATAGCCACCGGACGAGACAACACAGTGTTAATTATCAGGTCAGGAAAGAGATGGGAATATGTACCAGCGAACACATGTTATCTTCGAGAATAATCAGTCTGTGTATTTTCTAGGTTCTTCAATGGATTCTAAAAGGAATAACACTCTCTCTCACGGTCCATTCGGTAAAGCCTATTACCCCAGGTGGAAGAATATTGAAGCTTGACGACCCACTTGTACAATGGGTTGAAATCTTCCACCAGCTTACGGTGCAAGACAACTTTACTTGCCCTGAAAACCAAGGATGTCCTATAGTGAACATTACTTTTCACCAGATGTGAACATTTGGAAACCAGTTGAGACAATGGCAGACGATTATATGTCCAACCTATGCAGGACACAAATTGGATTAAATTACAGAACCAGACTGCTATTAGATGCTGCAACTTACCGAATAGTTGCATGGTGACTGTACAACATAGACTTGATTGCTGCAAGAATCAGACATTTTCAATGCAAGTATTACTTTGACATAGACACGTTATTCTGCATGAATGCTACTGCAATAACTAATAGAACTACTTGGGCAGATCATTACATGTGTTGAAAATCATCCTGTAATTAGCAATGATAGTATAGTTAAGGTTCCATCCACATGTACATCAGTAGCGAGCGTATCAGAAAAATGTAATCCATTTTAACATAACGTTTATGTTTAGTAGAAAATGCAAATATAAAAGAGCTTGGTATGATACGCTATTAGGTGGAGCAGGGGCAGGCATGGGAATTTTAAATAGTGTTGATATAGAAACACTGACTAACAGGCTTCAGGCAGTAGGAATTGATGCATTTAGCTTAATTAACTTACAAGCTCAATGGATGCCAACTGTTTTCTTACCCCAAAGATTAACTTTGAATTATGATTTTGAGTTCTTGCAGTTATTTAATGCTTCACAGGTATGGGGAATGGGAGTAGCAGAAATATTTCGCGATTTATTGATTGGACAGAATGCATAATGCGACATATGTATTCTATACTGCAAAGAAATAAGGCCCAGAGTGATTTAATGAGTAATAATGAATATGTGGAGGGCCGTGTTCAAATCATGGATTCCTAGTAATCATTGGATTGTAATGTCATCCACCACAGTAAATGCACAGATACCTATTGTTCAGGGCAACTGGTACATTATAATGTTAGTGACCCTGAAATAATGTGTAAATATGTAATATTACCTGTAATTTTTGGTCCCCCATTATTTGATCCTGAGTTTTGGTTACCACATTTTAATGGAGATTATATAGATAGTCAGAACACCACCCATGACTTAAGTCTGTGTTCAAAAACAGCTGTTGGAATACTATGTGGACAGCATTCCAGACTTTATGAACCTTGTTTACTGGAGCATTCGATAAATTTCTGTCAATGGCCAATTTTACCCATAACCTTTACCATGTTTACAGAAATAGGACCCCAGTATGTTTGTATAGTAACTAATCAGGAGAATACTGTTAGGATGTATAACTTAACTCGTCCCTTTCAGGTTGTTTAAGAAATGTGACTCATTTGTGTGGGAAAATACTACTTACACCTTTGTCCCTGATAATGAGCAGAAGCTTATTTTGTATTGGCAGTCCAATATTTTAGATCAATCAAGATTGAGTATCTCATTAAATAAAATTAAACAGATAATTCAGGAAACAGATGTAATGCAGGCTCATTTGGCAATAAGAAATAAATCATTATGTAAGTCAGGTGCAAACTACGATAGTTAAAAATAAAATGATTGATTTAAGTTCCAAGATTCAACAAGAGACTACTCATTATTGGTGGGATATTTTACAGGATGGTCTCCATCAGCTACAAAAGTGTTAAATATTCTGATACATCCTATCATAATCATTGCTGTAGTGACAATTATCTTGCTTATTTGGACTTGTTACTTATCATGTTATATTGTAGTAATTTGCTATGGTACCAATATCATACAAATCGTATTCACAATAATCAAAGGACCGAATGTAGTGATAGTATAATATGTTGATTATTGTCACTCCATTTTGTATGCTATTTCATGTAATGTATGTCATTTTATACTCCATTTTGTATTGTGTGACTCCATTTTACATGCTGCTTCATTTAATTGGTGTTTTGCTCTTTAGATAGCCTCATTATTATGTTTTGCTTCAGACAGTACTTGAAGGTTGCATATTATCAGGCAACCTGTTTTTGTAGTTTTGTTTAAACTTCTGCTTAGCTCATAGTGTTCTAGGCACCCGGCCAGTGTTTGGAGCACAGTGACCTAGCAGGTGTAGGGAATTCTGAGCAGTCCTTATGGTGTGAATTCATAGCATCCTGGGAGCCCGGCCAGCTTCTAGAATGTGGGAAAACAACACTATGAAGGCTGCACGGTTATTTTTAGCATAGAATAAGATATAAATGTAGCTTTCTCAATGCCTGGTTAGAAGCCTCACCTGCAGGGTGGACGCATCGCTGTGGGGCCAATTCCCGGTTCGTGAGACTCCTAGCCAGGCTGACAAGGGGTTCCCAGCCATTGGAACAGGCTTGATGTAGCTTTGGAATCGGTGATGTATAACCTTTTGTATTATATTTTGCTATAATAAAGCTTTGGCTTGCTGTACTTATTGTAACCTTTTATATTATATTTTGCTATAATAAAGCTTTGGCTTGCTATACTTATTGTACTGTTATTGTGTGTATGTGAGTGTGAATGGCAAATAGCTGCTTGGTTTGAGTTGGCAGAACAGATAGGTATGTAGAAGTAGGCATCCTTGAGATCTACGGAGGCTAGCCAGTCTCCTGGTCTCAGAGAGGGAAGAATTATTCCCAGAGTCACCCTTTTGAACTTCGGTTTTGTTAAGTGTTTGTTGAGGTACCTTAAATCTAGGATGGGTTGCCACTCCCCTGTCTTCTTTGGGGTAAGGAAGTATCTGGAATAAAGTCCTTTTCCCCTGTGACAAAGGGGTACCTTCACATGAGCAGAAGAGAGGAGACTTCTGCCTCTAAGGCCTTTGTCTCCAAAGGAGAGAGGGGGCTGAAAGATCTTGCTCTCATTTTTGGGAACCTTTTGAAACTGAGAACAAGTCCCTGGCTCACTACTTCCAGGACCCATTTGTCTGAAGTAATGGACTCCCAGGCCTGGGAATAGTGAGCCACCCTGCCCCCTACAGGAATTGGGGCGATCCTGACTGACACCTCAGGGTGTCTGTTTGGCAGGGGGCTTGGACTGAGTGGATGCAGGGGTCCTGGTCATCCCTCGTCTGCCTCTTCCCCTGAAGAACCCCCCTCTGCTGGAATGAAGAAGAAGCCTGGGCTTGATAAAAAGGCATGTGAAAAAGGCCTGCCCCTGCCAGCCCTAAACTGCTGCTTCTGAGGAGTGGCCTGCTTCTCTTTTGCTGCAGCACTCCTGTAGGTGGTCCTGTACTCATCCATCTTCTTCATGTAAGCCTCTGTCTGTTCACCAAACAGAAAGTTACCAGCAACAGGAAAATCCATGGCCTTAGTCTGGGTATCCTGTGACACACTGGTACATCTGAGCCAAGCTAGTCTCCTCATGGAGACAGATGTAGCCATGACCCTGGAATGTACATCATTCGAGTCAACAGCAGTGTGAAATTGGACCTTGGATGCCTTAATACCATCTGCAGCCACCTTCTCCAGCTCCTTGGCTAGCTGGGGAGGAGCACTCTTAGACAGTTCCAGAACCGTATCCCACCATGATTTCTGGTACCTGGCTGTATATGCCATATAATTAGCTTGTCCCAAGTCCCAAAGAGGATGCCAGGTACTGCTTCTTGGCCATGGCACCCACTTTCCTAGAATCCTTATCTGGGGGTTGGGAAACCAGGGGAATATTAGCCTTGTCACAGGCTACAGCCTGCACTACCCCAACATGGTTGCAATGAGTAGTAAGAAATTCTGTTCCAGGACCTGACAACGTATATCTCCTGTCCATCTTTTTATCCACAGGAGGTATAGAAGTTGGAAACTGCAAAATTTTTTGTGTCTGTTTCCCCAGTGATTCATGTAGAGGGATAGACACTCTTTTAGACTCTAGGACATCCATCATTTCCATGAAGTCAGGTTCCTCCTGATCCTGTTCAGCTTCCTCAACTGGGAGCTGAAGAGTATCAGCCACTTTCTTGTAAAACAATAAATGGGAGGGAGACTCAGAAAGTCTGGGAGGAGACACACTGGAAGGCCTGTCTGGGGAGATGTCAGGCTCTACTGGCTCATCTAGGCCTTCATCTTCCTCTTCATCATACTCTTCTTCTCCATCCCAATCACCCTCATAGAAAGCCTCTGGATCAATGTCAGAAGCAACTATGTCCGACTGAACTGAATCTCTGTGAACTGTTACCGGTTCGGTAGGAACCGGGCAAAGCGACTGCACTATAGTGATCGCTTTTGCAATCTCCTCAGCGGTCGGACCATGGGAAGTCGGATCCGAACCGGCTGATTTTTGTTTCCTTTTGCTAGGAACCGATTCCACAGAATCGGCTCTCCTTTGGCCCGAGGAGGTATCACCCAGGTCAGTGGGCACCTCCTCAGGTTCAGCTGCAACCAAACCGGGCTGGCCATCCGGGTCAGCGGACTTCTCGGCCTCCCTCTCCCTCAGCCTGCTCAAATGTTTTTCCAGAGTGGCTTTTGGAAAGTTTTTACAAATCTGGCAGTCTTCTTTGAGGTGGCCAAACCCCAGACAGTAAACACAGACGAGGTGAGGGTCGGCCTTAGCAAAGGCCTCCTTACACTCGGTACAGTGCTGAAACCCAGTGGGACCAGTTTTCTTTTTGGGTTTGTCAGACATGCCGAAATACTGAAAAAGTTACCCTTACCAGCTTTTACGCCAGGCAACTAAAAACCGATCGGTTCCAACCGTGTCATGGGTCGGTTAAAAAAATCCAGTAAACTGGATTTTTTTTAGAAACCGATGAGTACTGGAAACCACAGCAATATGTTTAAACAAAACTCAAATAGACTGGGATTCGGTTCCAAACCGGACTGACCGGAGAAGAACCGAAGGCAAAAACAATTTCCACAATAACACCAGAATTTGGACTGGCAGTATAATCTAGAGGTTAGAGGAATGAGGTATGAATGAGCTTGGTACATCAAGCAGACTAGACCCAAGTTTGATTCTCACAACCTCCACTTGCATACTGTGCGACTCTGAGCAAGTCACGTAATCACCCAGTGCTCCCAGGTCACCCCTGAAAACAGGCACGTGTGCCTAGTGGGCCTTACCCGGTTACCAAAGACTAAAATAAAAATAAAAAAAATAAAAAATTACAACAAACTACCTACTACTACTACCACTTACTGTTACCGAGACAGAAGTAAGAAGACCGAAAAATAAAGAAGCAGTTCGATAAAACCGACCGATTTAAACTATACTGAACCGAAGTGCAGGTGGCTCTCCAGAGCGACTTCACAGTTAGGCGGAGTAAAAAATCTGATGGTAACACTTCAGAGTGCTAGAGACAGAGGTTTGAAAACCGAGCTTGAGCTCAACGTTCTATGCTTCTGTATAGAGTTAATTCTTTACTCTCCGGGGCAGTTCAAGTGCTGGGGCTAACTGCATATAGTCAGAAGAAAAAATTACTCACCTCAGTAATGTTGTTTCTTCTAATGGAGTCTTGCTATATTATGACAATTGCAGTATGACCGCAGGTTAGAACTGCTCCGGAGGTGAAATAGTTAACTTTCCATGCAGGCATGGAATCTTGAGCGCGAGCTCAGTTAAGGAAGCTCTGTCTGCTTTCTTTCAAACCCAAACCGTCAGATCTTTACTAGCTAAACTCACTAAGGCTCTGTGTGGAAGCTGTAAACCTACACTAGCCAACTGGCTACTAAACATAAGAACACATTTTTTGGTCCCAAAACAAAGACTCAAGTCAGGAGACCCAAAAAATGAAAAACACAACATCCAGTCACCCGAAAAAAAGGAGGGGTGAAAACAAAAGGTGGGCATCTACTAAGTGCCAACACTGGACTGCCCACCCACAGCCCAAAACAAGGTTCTGAGAGGGGCAGGCAGGAAGGGAGGTCATAATATAGCAAGACTCCATTAGAAGAAACAACATTACTAAGGTGAGTAATTTTTTCTTCAAACAACATGAAGTCTTGCTATATTATGACAATTGCAGACTACACAGCAGTACCCCATGGAGGAGGGACAGAACCTACTTAGGGAATAGGCTCTGAAGGACAGCTGTGCCAAACTGAGCATCACTCCGAGCCTGGATGTCCAAGGAATAATGCTTGGTAAAAGTGTGAACTGTTTTCCATGTAGCTGCTTGACATATCTCTAAAATAGGGATGCCTCTGGCAGCAGCCAGAGAAGCAGCTGTACCCCTGGTAGAGTGAGCCCTCAGGCCTGAGGGGGGAACCTTACCCAGCTTTTCATAACAGAATTGGATACAAGAGACAATCCACCTGGCAATGGATCTTTTAGTGGCAGGTCTCCCCCCTTTCCAACCTCACCATAAGTGAGGAACAGTTGGAGGGAGTCAAACCTGTGACCCTTGGTGCGCTCAATGTAGTAACTAAGGGCCCTTTTCACATCTAAGCTGTGCAGCCTCCTCTCACCAGAGGAGGAATGGTCAGTGAAGTAAACTGGAAGAGAAATAGATTGGTTAAGGTGGAAATCTGAAACCACCTTAGGCAGAAACTTTCTATTAGTCCGAAGGACTACCTTATCTCTGTGAAAGGAGATAAAGTCTGGCTCCACTGACAATGCCTGTAATTCACTTATGCGTCTGGCAGAGGTGATAGCTACCAGAAACAGAGTTTTCCAAGTCAAGAACTTAAGCTCAGTTGAAGACAAGGGCTCAAAGGGAGGTTGCATGAGCTGAGCAATGCAAACATTGAGGTCCCAGGCAGGGGCAGGGTCCCTAAATGGAGGGTTGATGTGAAGCAAACCTTTGAAAAACTTGGAAAACACAGGGTGAGCTGAAAGAGGAGAGGGTTTACCTGCTGAAACAAAGGCAGAGACAGCTGCCAAATGTACCTTCAGGGTAGCTGGTCTCAGACCCAAAGTGTTTAGATGGACCATATAATCTAGAACTGTGGGTAGATCAGCAGAGTCTGGGGGGAAATATTCTTTTCCGAGCACCATATGGAAAATCTTTTCCATTTGGAATTGTAAGTAGCCCTGGTAGAAGGCTTCCTAGAAGCCTTGAGTATATCCATTACACCTTGAGAGAGGTGTAGGCCAGCAAACTCTAGCTCTTCAAGAACCAGGCCTTGAGATTGAGAGACTTGAGGTTCGGGTACCAAACCCTTCCCTGGGCACAGGTTAACAGATTGTGATTCTTGGGAAGGCACAGGGGAGGATGGACTGCTAAGGACAAGAGGAGAGGATACCAGGGTTGCCTGGCCCAATCTGGGGCAATCAGAATGACCCTGCAGGATTGGGATCTGATTTTGACTAGCACTTTGAACAAGAGAGGGAAGGGTGGAAAGGCATAGAGAAACTTCCCTTCCCAGCTGAGGGCTAAGGCGTCCAGAGGGACTGAGCCCAAGACTGGGGGCCTGCAGCAAAAGAGAGGAAGCTGATGATTGTCTGGAGCTGCAAAGAGATCTATTTGCGGGGTGCCCCATTTGGCAAACACCACTCCCAGAACCAGGGGATCCAGGGACCACTCGTGGTGGCCCTGAGAGATCCTGCTGAGAGCATCTGCCAGGACATTGTCTTTGCCTGGGAGGTGAACTGCCGTAAGGGAAGTGTTCAGGGAGTAGGCCAGAGACCACAACTTCATGGCTTTGGTGCACAAGGCCGTAGACCGAGTGCCCCCCCTGTTTGTTGATGTACCACATTGTAGTGGTGTTGTCTGTTCTGACCTGTACAATTTTGTTCTGAACAGATTTGGAGAAAGCTTGAAGTGCTAGAAAAACTGCTCTGAGCTCCAACAGGTTGATGTGGAGCAGAGATTCCTGTGGGGACCACAATCCCTGGGTAGCGAGGTCGCCCATGTGGGCCCCCCACCCCAAGAGGGATGCATCTGTAGTAAGGATTAATGAGTGAGGCTGAGTGACGAAGGGAACTCCTTGTCTCAGGCTGCTCTGATCCTGCCACCACTGTAGGGCTTGGATCAGGGTTCGAGTTACTGGGATCAACTTGGTAAGAGGATCCTTTCTCTGGGACCAAAAGGCCCTCAAATGGAACTGAATGTCCCTCATCTGAATCTTGCTCTTGCACTACTGCTGTGGAAGCAGCCATGTGTCCCAGGAGCTGCAGAAAATGCCTTGCTGGTCGAGAGACCTGCAGGTGAATGAGGAGGCCAGGGAGACTGGGGTGTTTGCCCTGTCTAAGGGAGGAAGGCCCTAGCTTCCTGGGTGTTCAGTTCTCATGCCTATGAAAGTTAGGGAGCTGGACAGGCTGCAGCACTGACTTTGGGAGATTCAGAAGGAAACCTAGGGAAGTAAGCAGTTGCTGAGTTATCTGAAGATGTAGGTTGACCTGATCTGGGGATTGGCCTACTAAGAGCCAATCGTCCAGGTAAGGAAAGATCACAATCTTTTGCCTTCTTAGGCAAGCTACTGCTACTGCCAGGCATTTGGTGAATACCCCTGGCGCCGAGGTGAGACCAAAGGGCATTGCTCTGAACTGGTAATGGCCTGTGGGCAGCTCGAACCTGAGGTACTTTCAGTGGCAGCTTCTCATGAGAATATGAAAGTAGGCATCCTTGAGGTCCAGGGACGCTAGCCAGTCCCCTGGCCTTAGGGAGGTAAATGATCCCTAGAGTCACCATTTTGAACTTTGGTTTTAAAAGGTGCTTGTTCAGGTATCTGAGATCCAGGATGGGCCGCCATTCTCCTGTCTTTTTTGGGGTAAGGAAGTACCTGGAGTACAAACCTTTGCCCTGGTGTAGGGGTGGAACCCTTTCCATGGCTCTGAGAGCGAGGGGGGTAGAGACCTCTGACTCTAAAGTGAGTGCCTCTGAAGGAGATGCAGGAGGAAAAGATCTGGCTCTTATCTTCAACACCGCCTTTACAGACCTTAGTCCCATCCTCCCCAGTAACTTCTTTGATCAGCCACCCACCCATCCTACCCCTGCCCCCCATCGCCCTTGCTTCCACCTTCGTAGGGTTACTACCCAGGAAGCCAGACTGCACCTGACCCATGCACTAAAAGGCAACAGTTCCAGTGACATCTCCTGGATCACAAAATTCCGGTTAGTCCTGGATCAAGTCCTCACCCCACTCACCTGCCTTCTTAACAAATCACTCTGCCTGGGACAATTCCCTCCTCGTGGAAATTGCAACAGTCACGCTAATCCATAAAGGGGTGATAGGTCCTTAGCTGGAACTATCGACCGATCTCCATTCTCCCTCCCCTTCCAAGGCGCTGGAAAAACTAGTTGCCATAAATATTTGAATACCTGACCAAATACAACATCCTCTGTTGGAGTATACGGCTCCAAGTAGGAACACAGTACTAGCACTGCTCTTATTGAATTCCCTTCCTTCACTCCTCATTGGATACTGCTTCATGGGGCTGTGTTCTTGACCTATCAAGGCCCTTGACACGGTTCCCCAACCCTTACTTGAGAGCCCTCTGTCACGCTGGGTTTGCCTCTGGACCACTAGCTTGGTGCTCCAGCTACCTGTCCGCCCGCTCCCAACGAGTCAAAATTGTGGGACTCTTTCTAACCCACGCTTGATCCACTCAGGGGTTCCACAGGGCTCCATCCTGGGGGCCCCTCCCTTCTCGCTTACCTTAACACCCTGCCCAGTCGTGCCTGGGAATATTCTGCTGTCATGAGACGATGCCGTCCTCTTTGCCACTGACCAGCCCACTTCCTCCAGGTTTCCCTACAAAGGGCCTATGCGGCTGAAGCTTGGCTTAAAGAGCATAGATTAGTCATAAATCTTAAAAATCTAAAACCATGCTCTTCGCCCAACCTCAAAATAAATCATCAACACCCTCTCCGTATCCTTTCCGGCTCTACACTACAACTGGAACAACTCCAATCCTATAAGTACTTAGGGATCCTATTTGACTCAGCCCTCTCCTACCATACCCACATCTATGCACTCGCTTCTGTTACCAATATCCGACTTGGTATCCTGTACATACAAAACTGTCTCCCCAAGCACTGCTGGCGGTTACATCCTCCATACTCTCCCTGGTGGACTATGGGCTACCTATCTATGGGGCTGCCAACATGACGGCCCTCAACAAAATCCGCCTCCTCCTAAATAAGGCTTGCAGGCTAATCACTGGGGCCCCTAAGCTCACTCATACCTGCCAACTCTATGACCTTGCAGGAATGCTTGACCTCGACGAATGCCTGTTATATCAAACGTGCCTCATTTCAAAAAAAACCTTATTAGGACTTTCTCCCCGGGCTGACTTCGCCTCCCTCCCTCTTGTATGTCCAGCACCGGACCTCCTGCAAGCCACCTTCCTGGTTCCTCGTGCTAGGACTTCACTTGGACAGAGATCTTTCTGCCACAGAGCCCCGCTTAGTTACAACACTCTTCCTCGGGCCATCACTGATACCCCACCATCTCCACTTTCAAAATGCCTCAAAAGCGAGCTATTCATCAAGTGCTGCTGCTCCTGTGCCTAACAGATGCTCAAACCACTGTACTGCGACTGCCTCAATCCATCGTTCCCTGTAATCTGGCACAGCAGACCTGCTTGTCTGTAATCACACCTGTATGAAAATACCGTATGCTGCTAAACCCTTTTATTCTACTGTTGTCAATTATACCATATTTTGCTCTGTCACACTACCAATGTTGCTGTTACCATGTGCCATTAATGCGTGTCTGTTTATACTCATGCACTGCTCTGTATGTACCCCTCTTTTCTGTATTACCTGTATTATCTGTTTTATTTGTATTATTCGATTTTCTACCATTGTTGACGATATGTTTTGGAAATGAGCCCTTGGCTCCAAAGGTTGTAAACTGATTGCTTTATAAATAAATAAATAAATAAATAAATAAATAAATCTTCAAAATTTTTGAAGCTGAGAACCAGTCCGTGGCTTACTACTTCAGGACCCACTTGTCTGATGTGAGACTTCCAGTCCTGGAAAAGTAAGCCAGCCTGCCCCTACAGGTAGAGGAGAATCGACCCTGGCAACCCCATCAGGTTGCGTGCTTGGCAGGGGCTTTGGCTGAGGGGTAGAAGCAGGCCTGCTTGTACCCGCCTGCCTCTCCTCTAAAGAACCCCTCTGGGCATAGGCAGGAAGAGGAGCTTGGGCTTGGTAAAAGGCCTATGAAAAGGCCTGCCCCTGCCTTTAGGAAGCTGCTTTTGAGAGTGGTCTGCCTTTCCTTGGCCTGTGCACTCCTATAGGTAGTCCTATATTCATCCATTTTTCATGTAATTCTTGCTCCCCAAACAGAAATTGCCACCACAGGAAAATCCATGGCCTTAGACTGGGTATCCTGAGACAGGTGGTACATCTGAGCCAAGCCATCTGCGAAAGCCACAGATATAGCCATGACTCTTGATGAAACATCATTAGAGTCCACTGCAGCATGAAATTGCACCTTGGATGCCTCAATACCATCCATAGCCACCTGTTCCAGTTCCCTGGCAAGCTGGTCAGGGACTTGTTTTGCTAGAGCCAGCACAGTATCCCATCTGGATTTCTGGTACCTGCAGCATAAGCCTATAATTTGCCTTGTCTGAGTCCCAAAGATGCTGCCATGTACTGTTTCTTTGCCATAGCATCAATCTTCCTGGAGTCCTTCTCAGGAGGTGTGAAGCTAGGGGAATATTAGCCTTGTCACAGGCTGCAGCCTGCACTACCCCACATGGCTGCATTGCTGTGTGAGGAATCTGTGTCAGAACCTGATAAGGTATACCTTCTGTCCATCCTTTTATCCACAGGAGGTATAGTGTGAGGAGTTTTAAAACTTTTACTGTCTGTTTCGAAAAGATTTGTGAAAGGAATAGACAGTCTCTAGACTCGGAATATCCATCATTTCACAATCATAAACTTGAACGGTGGACCAGCCGAACGACGCCTACCTGATGGTGTCGGTTCGGCCGATGAGAAAGAGACTGGACAATTTGGATTGCTTTACCTATCTCTCGAGCTGTTGGGAAAGAACTTTTCTACAGCAGCAGACTTTCTAGTCCTTTTGCAGGAACTGGCTCCTCAGCCAGCTCTTTGTTGCCCAAGGAAGTATCGCCCTGGTCAGAGGCTCTTCCCCGGTTCGTTGGCACCGAACGGGCTGGCCATCCGGTCAGCGGACTTTTTTGCCTCCTTTCCTCTAAGCCTACCAACTCTCTTTTCCACGGTGGCAGCAGGGAAATTCTTACAAATTTGGCAGTCTGCATCGAGGTGGTCAAACCCCAGGCAATAAACACAGGTGGTGTGAGGGTCAGCCTTGGCAAAGGCTTCCCCACAGACACTACAGTGCTGAAACCCAGTGGGCCCGATTTTTCTTTTGGGTTTCTCAGACATTATGCCAGCCTAACCAAACTTGCCCGTTTATGGCAATCCGCCAAGCAAGACTCTCCTATCGGTTCCCAACCGTAATATTGGTCGTGGAAAACGTAATGAAATCCGCTTTTTTTTTAGAACCGATAAGAACCGGAACCGTGACACTAAAAAGGACTAGAGATTTAAAATATAACCTGATCGGTTCAAACCAACCGATAAATATTTTAAAGTTCCACACAGAATTTTGTATGTAAAACTACCTATTACTTACATTACCACAGACAGAGCTTGAACCGAACAGGTTGTGTTAATTTCAGATTCAAACTGCACTTTAAAACCGCGAAAATGAACTGAGCAAAAGGAGAAATCTCCGGAGCGACTGTTCAGTGAGGCGGAGTAAAGAATCTGACGGTTTGGGTATGAAAGAAAGCAGACAGAGCTTACTTAACCGAGCTCGCTCTCAAGATTCCATGCCTGCATGGAAAGTTAACTATTTCACCTCTGGAGCAGTTCTAACCTGCGGTCATACTGCAATTGTCATAATACAGCAAGACTTCATGTTGTTTGAAGAAGGCAATATTGACAATTTGGGCCAAAAATATTAAAACATAACAGTTATGAGCCTATGTTCAAATTTACAAACACAGGCTCCTAAGTTTGGTGATACTTTGGCTGATGTGTCGTCTACATTTTTGTACCCCTATTTACTTGTTTGTCCAACTGTATGATACATGTATGTTGCTACAAATGGTTTAATTTTTGTTTGCACCTATTTGTACTTATTTGCATTGTGCCATTTCTGTTGTAACCTTATGGTGTTCGCTGTAGCTTCACTCACGCGTTATGGCCCGGGTCGTGTCTGAAAACGGTCCCTCGGATCAGTGCACTTACCCAGTTATCAAAGTCATAAATTACTAAATAAAAAATAAACATAAACCCAGACAGTGCACCACAACTCATCTACTACCTCAGGGCTTCTATACCATCTGGCACTGACAAATGCTTGTTTAGTTTCTGGAGCTACTTTCTGATATTCCCGTGGGTCCCTACGGGAGGGGGGGAGGGCAGTCGGGGTGCCTGTTGAAGAGCGGGGGCCACTGCCCGCCTTGTGGGGCATTTCAGGTGGTCTCCATTGGAAAACGGTGTTCCTTCTGAGGCCCCTTCCCATGGGAGGCCTGGGCTTGGTGAACTTCCTGTCTGGGATGCGGTCTTGGGCTCAGGCCGGTGTCGATATCATCTGGAATTCTGCTGTGGATTGGTAGAGTTGTAATTAGTGAGCTGGTGTGTGCAGGGAGTCACTGAGGTGGCTGCTGGGGTGGGTGGCCAAACAGTGGGGCAGTAAGGTCTACCTCCGGGGTGGGGGGGGCCTTGCTTGTCCTAGGGGGCCCCGGGGTAGGAGTCTGAGGGCTGTGCCTTTTGGGACCCTCATCTGGGAGGCTGCTCATCCTGAGTAGCTGTTCTGGTGAGCACTGTTCCCTGTGAAGAGGAAGCTGCTTCTGGATTTCGGATTTTGCAGAGTGTAAGGTCAATTGGGCAGATTGTGAAGGAGTTTGAATATTCTGGTTGACTGGCATAATATCTGATATTTTGTGATTGCTGGGGTGTGAGGTCAGCAATTCCTTTGGACAGAACTTTATGGGTAGTTGGTGGGTGGTGAGAGCCCCACCTTGCCCAATTTATCAAACTAAAAGCTGTTGCTGGCTTAACCCTGTACCCGATTTAACCCATTCTTAGTGACTCTGGATGATGGACATTGTATTTTTTAAGACGGTTTTTGTTTTATTTTGGGTGGAGGAGGGAGGTGGTTTTAATTTTTTTTATTTTTTGTGCTTGGATAATTTGTGGTTTGATTGCTTTGGGGAGGATCCATCAGCATGTGTCGGCAGGGAGCTCTCCTGGTCAGGTGCTACTCTCCCTCTGAGCTCCACGGCCTCCGGCTCCTTAACTGTCTCCCTTTGCCCAGTGTAGTATATGGGCGATGTCGAGCCTTGGGGATTGTGCCAAAGACGCAGGGCAGAGGCTGTCGACCTGGAGGAAGAGGGGAACCTGGTGGTCAGACTGGGGTGCTTGGGGCCAGAAGATGCCCTGGGGTGAAATGGGTTCTCGAGAGGGGTCCTCCCTGTCTGGTACCCATACCCAAGTGTTCCTCTTTATGTGGGCAGGTGACACGGCCAACCTCAGTGGCTCATCCTACTTGGGTGGTGTTATGTAATGCTAGGTCCATTACAAACAAGACAGCAGTGATTGCTGATCTTGTTGGGTCATCGGACCTGGCTTGCATCACCGAGACCTGGCTGGATGACAGTGCTGGCCCAGTGTTGGAGGCAGTTGTTCCGGCCAGGTTCTCGGTGATGCATCGCCTGAGGAAGGATTGGAGGGGCGGGGGTGTAGCCATTTGTTTTAAATAGGAATTTGGGCCTTGTAGAGGTTCCGGTGGGGAGGCCGGGTCCTTTGAGTGCATCGTGGGTGCAGGTGTGGGGTGCAGGATTCTCCTCGTCTACTGTCCACTCAGTGGCGAGAAGCAATTCGTGCAGGAAGTCGTGGACTTTGTTGTCAACATGGTTTTGGAGTCCCCCCAGATAGTTAGTTCTGGCAGACTTCAATGCCAGGGTCGACGACAAACTCTCGCAATTTGGTCAAGACTTCCCCCAATTGATGATTCATTGGGCTTCACACAGGTTGTTACCTCTGCAACCCCTATTCACGGTCACTCTTTGGACTTGGTCTTCCTACTGGGGATGGAGACCTCTGACCTGGTGGTGGAACCGGTTGGATGGTTAGACCATCACTCTATAAGGTTCAATTTCCAGGCTCCCCCTTATAGGCCTGCCCCCTGTGGAAATGGTCTGGTATCACCCTTTAAGGGTTTGACCCCAGATGGCCTGGTAGCGGTATTGGACCTATTGAGCTTTCCGAGTGTAAGCACGGATCCAGAAGATCTGGTGCAAGCCTATAACAAGGCTGTGGCAGAGGCTCTGGATTCCTTGCTCCTGTCTGTGTTCGTCCACGGTCCCCTTGGCTTGCTGGGACCTTGAGGGAGTTAGGACGAGTGGAACGAAGGTTGGAACAATGCTGGCAGAAATCCGGCCTTGATGCCAACAGGCTTAGACTGGTTACCCATTATAAAGATTATCTGTTGGCCATCTCCTGTAAGAAGGCAGAGTTCCTGTCCAGAAAGATCGCTGCTGCACAGAACTGACCAGCTCAGCTCTACTGAACAGTTGACAGGCTGTGCAATCCAGCTTGTCTTCAGTTGTGGAGAGCATTGTCACAAGGGAAATGTGTCGAGTTTGCTCAATTCTTTGCGGATAAGTTTGCTGACATCAGGTCTGAAATCCGTGCGGCACATTCCGTTGGGAGTGGCAGTGGTCAGTGGGAGGTTGCTGCCCCTCGTTTTGTTTGGTCTGACTTTTACCGGTTGGCAAGCAAGGATTTCGTGCGGATTGTGCAAGAGTTGCGGCCGACCTGCTGAAGTTTGGACTCTGGCCCAACTTGCCTCCTAGTGGGTGTGTTGAGGTCATCGGCCTGGTCCTAGCCAAGATAGTTCGGTGCTCATTAGAGATTGGTGCGTTTCTGGACATCCTGAAGGAGGCTGTGGTAACGCCCCTCCTTAAGAAATCTTCTCCTGACCTGGACTGTCTGGCTAATTACAGGCCGGTCTCTAACCTTCCCTTTACGGGGAAGGTTACTGAGAAGGCAGTCGCGCTGCAGCTGGAGGTCCATCTTACTATCCACGACATCTATGATCCTCTCCAGTCAGGATTTCGGAAGAGACACAGCACCGAGATGGCCCTTGTTCGAGTACTCAATGATCTCCTGATAGCGAAGGATCGGAGGACTGGTTCCATCTTGATCCTCCTTGATCTCTCTACGGCTTTTGACACTGTGGACCATGGTGTGTTGCTAGAGCACCTGCAGTTCTTCTGTGGATTATCTGGTACGGTCTTCAGATGGTTCCATCTTTTCCTCTCTGGCAGGTTTCAGAGAGTGGTGACCGGGATTTTTTCCTCGGACCCAGTCTCCCTGCCTTATCGGGTAACGTAAGGCTCTGTGCTTTCACCCATGTTGTTTACAGTGTACATGCTGCCGTTGGGAGACACTGTTAGGCGGTATGGGCTGAGTTTTCACTGCTACGCTGATGACACTCAGCTCTACATGTCCTTTGTGCCTGGGCAGGATGATCCTGTCTCGGTGTTTAACACCTGCCTGGCCAAGATCCAGGACTGGATGAATGCCAGTTGGTTGAGGTTGAACCCTGAAGAGAGACCAAGGTGTTGGTTGTGGACCCAGATCATCAGGCAGAGGGGGCACAGGCAGGGTAGCCCACTGTGCTTTGGCTTGGGGGCAACTAGCTAGTGACCTCTGATCAGGTGTGAAATCTGGGCATTATTCTTGATGATGGATTGACGCTCAAGTCTCAGGTGTTGTCCGTCATCAAGTCCTCATTTTACCATCTGAGGAATATCGCCCAGATCAAGCACCTGGTCCCGCCTGATGACCTTCCAACGCTGGTCCACGCCTTTGTGACCTCTCGCCTTGACTACTGTAACTCCCTACACCTAGGGCTACTGGGGGTTGATATTTGTGCTTGCAGCTAGTGCAGAATACGGCTGCCAGGCTGTTAACTGGCTTACCTTGATCTTGCCATGTCACGCCTGTGCTCCGTGGCCTGCACTGGCTGCCTATTCAGTGGCGTATCACCTTCAAGGTTGGGTTGCTGACCTGTAAAGCCCTACATGGACAGGGGCCGGGTTACCTGCAAGAACTTCTGTGCCCCTATCACCCTCACCACCCACTCCGCTCTGCCGATGAGGGATTGCTAGAGATTCCCAGGGTCCATTTAAAGACCTCGGGTGCTCGGTCATTTATGTTTGTGGCCCCGACCCTGTGGAATTCTGTACCTAGCCGGATAAGGGAGTGCCTGACTATGGAGAGTTTTAAATCTGCATTAAAAGCACATCTTTTTAGCCTTCCCTTTTCAGATTATGATTCAATTATTGGCTTGTTGTTGATTGATTACTGTATTTTAATTGTCTTATTTATTGTTTTAATTATTGTACAAGTGCTTGGATACATGGTGACTTACGTTTTTTAAAAATAAAATAAGTTGAAGTATTCAGCACAAGAACTCCAATAAGTGGCAACATTCTCATGAATCCCAGGTCAGTAAAACTGGTACAGCAATCTGGTAAGGGTGCGGTTCCTCCCCGAGTGACCAGCCGCAGCACTATCATGTGCTTTCTGTTAACAACTCAGTTCTATACATCTTTGGTATGACCAATTGTTCTATCTGTTCCTGCATCTGAGGATTAACCCAAACACTGTACAGTAACCCATTACATTTTTTAAACATTGGTTCATCCTGTTTTTTGTTTCACCCCAGCTGCTTAAATAACCTTGGAGAGAAACATTATTAGTTTGCTCAGAAACAAAATCACAATTATCAGTTTAGTTTCAGCATTTTCATATATTGACCCCTTATGTCCATCAGTCTTTTGCTGCCACTGTTTTTTTTTAATTCTTTATTTATTTAGTTAGTTTTTGTTGACTGGGAAGGAGGACTAGACAATTTTTTGCCTATTTTCAGCCTCGTCCCGGAGGAGGGGGATACAGATGGATGCCAGCTGAAACCGAACCAGATTTTTAGCTGTTGGTGGTATTTTTTGGTGAATGGGGGAAATTTGGCCAGGACACCGGGGAAATTCTCCTACTCTTGCGGTAGGGAGCGCTGTGTCACTCTAGTCAGTGGAATGGAGGACAGTCCAGAGGTGGAGGTTGGTGGAGGAGGTTCGGGAGCACTGCGCTCTGTGCATGAACAAGAGAACGTTATTTTCTGTAGTTCCATGGAGATTCCTGAGAATATAGCAGATGGAGACTTGCAGATGGAAATTGCTACAGAAGTGGAGATACTGGATGTTAATATGGACATTGAGTTGGAGCCTAACCTGCAAGCACCTGTTGCCATGCAAAAAGCTCCTGATGCGTTGACATTACTGAAGAACCCTGAAACAGTGGGTAGAGCAAAAGGCTCGTAGAGCCTCGATATTCCATCTGCTGCAGGAGAAGCGGCAGAATAATGACCAGGCTGAGACACTGAGTAAAGCGAGCCAGGAACGTGAAGCTCAGGCTACAGTACCAGATCAGGAGCAGAGGATGGACCCAACCAAAACCTGGTCCCCAGAGAGAGCTCTACGCACTGCAGGGTGGGAATTAGCACTAAATGGAAAGTGCTGCCATCCTGGAGACCCCCAACCCCCCGACCGCCACTGAATCAAAGTCTTGGCAAAAGAAGGACAAGATGTTTTCCTTGGTCAGAAGACACAGGGCCCTGACAAACAATGTGTGGTAGTCAAATTCCAGCGGCGAATAACTTTTCCTACTACATTGGAGGCATCCAAACATGTTACTGAGATGGCACCAGATGCTACAATGCCAGGTACTGTGCAAAACCCTATAAATATTACAAATGACAATGTAATTGACTGTAATGTTGTGGCAGTGGGGGAAGCTACCGATCCCCAAACCCAAACTCAGGCTCCCTCGAAAAACATATCCAGAGTACAGGGGAAACAGATTACTATTGCTCAGCAGCCTAAACCTACTTCTTGGGCAGAAACTATGGAGAAAAAGGGAGAACAGCAGAAAATTATAATACTACATCGGATCCTAGTCGTAGGTGCACCCCCCACCCCCACACACACACACACTTGCCAGGTACAACTGGGCCTCAGGCCAACCCTAGATTTTGGATGGCTGACTTATTTTCTAACTTGGGTAAACCCAGAACCCAGAGAAATGCTGTTGGGCTTAAATACAAAGGTGGCCTTGAATTTCCCCCTGACAGGGTGTACATGGCCAGAAAATTGTTAAAGGAGTCAATGTAATTCCTGGCTTCAGACATATTTGCATTGATCCAAATATCAGGAGATACAATCTTCGATGTAAGTTTCAACACCCCTGTGCAACTGGATAAATTCTGGACCAGCTTAAAACAGACTACGCTATGGTCTCCATTTTTAGTGATTTCTTTAACAAGACCCTCAGTAAAAACGATCACTATATTGTTCCGAAATGAGAATGTGCACATTCAAGATATTTTGCATTGGGTAAAACAAAAGGCGGATGTTTTGGAAAGGTCTGTACTATTTCTTGACAGTGAAAACATCTGGATTGGGGAGTGGAAATTTAGAGTGAAACTTCGTATGGTATGGCAGAAGAGGGGTCTGTGCACCTACCAAGTTTTTTTTACCTGGGACTGGACCATGGGTTCTATTTCTATCCGGGACAGCCCAAGACATGCCACCAGCATGGCTCATTCTCCCATTGAAGTAATGTCTGTGATGTTTTAGTTTGCAGTTTCTGCCTCTAAATAGATCATGCCAGTAATTGTTGCAGTAGTCTACCAAAGTGTAATCTATGTGAAGAGATGGGTCATTTATTTTTACAATGTCCGTAGGCCGTTCACAACAAGGGAACTTTTTGGAGTCAAGATGATATTGTGCACGCTGCACAAGAAAAGCGGTCCACTACATTTTCAACTTTTACACCTCAGGCTCAGTCTTGGAGAGCTCTAAAGCAGGCTTCGCCCGAGACGACTCCTGAGTACACTGAAGACACTATGACTGATCACTCAAATTGTGCCCAAGAAACTCCACATGAGGAAGTGGAACAACAACCTGTGGCTATGGAGGAACAGGTGCCAGACACTCCCTCTCAGATTCAACAAGAGTCGGTTATGCCACCCCCCCGTGGATGGCTCCTGATGGTTAAAGGTAAAAGAAGGTCATCAAGGAAGATTCCTAAATCTATGGTGCCAAAAATGGATGGGACTAACACTTCCAACAAATATTCTGCACTACAGGACCATTCTGCAGAAGATGAGGAGGACTCTGAATTGTCCACTGCATCCTCAAAGAAAGACACCTCAGATGTGGAAGGAGAATTAGCAGCAAAACCAAAAGTGAAGAAAAAAAAACAAAGAAAAAATTCTGAAGCTTTTTCTGAGCTTTTTATCACTTCCTCCCCATGACTAATCAATCGGGGGACGTTTTGAATGTTATCTCCTTAAATGTAAACAGCATTAAAAATTACAAAAGGAGGTGCATCACCTTTCAAGCACCACATGAGTTACAAGCAACCATCTGCCTGTTCCAGGATACCAGGCTACGTTCTGACTCAGACATTCACCAGGCTCAAAAATCTTGGCCATGGGACCCACTGTATGGTAATTGGGGGAGGAATTATGCTCAGAGGTTGGGGTACTGTTTCATGGGCAGGTTAAAGTTCAAAGGGTTATGTATTTAGACCCTGGAAGGGCTCTGCTTATAGATGTTCAGTACCAACATCAGGTTCTCAGAATTGGGGTAATTTATGCCCCTTAGACTAAAATGCTGAGAAGCGAGCCTTTTTTGGTTAGTGCAACCATCCCTGCATACAAACAGAAAAATTATTCTAGTGGGTGATTTCAACTGTCCCCTTGAGTTGGGAGATAAATCTGGGAAAACCACAAAACTATATTGTGACACAAATGTGTTAAGACAGATTTTATCTATTGCCGGTTTAAAGACTCCTATAGGCAGCTAAGACCACAAGGGGGCCATACTTACCATAGGGGTAGTCTCTCGTCTAGAACAGACTATGTTTTTATTTCAAAACACTGGACAGTCTTAAAAGCACAAACATTTCCTATAGCTACCTCGGACCATTTATTACCACACATTGGATTGGGGCAGTTACATACTAATAACATGGGTCCAGGCTACTGGCATATAAACAATGAACTGCTCACTGACAAAAACATGTAGGACCAACAGGACCACACAGTAGAATTCTTAAAAGCTAGAGCCACAGTAGCTGTAATGTATGAGACAGTCGGGGATTGGCGGCTGGATACTAAAACCCAGATTCAGCAACTGTACCAAAAATGGGGCAAACAAAAAGGGCATAAAGCACATTTTCAGTTTTTAAATCTTCGAAAAAGACTATTCAAACATATTTTTACAAAATACAGACTGTGTTGAAGTCTCTATGCAAACAATAATACCCGACAGGGTGGGCGGTATTGGGCAATACCGGACCACCCAGGGGCGTAATGAGGCCCGATGCCGCAGGCGGAGGGCTTTATAGCCCCCGGAAGGTCCAGTATTGCCCATACCACCCACCCTGGAGGGTATTATTGCACTTAGAAAATGGGCTCTGTACAAATTTTAATTGAGTAGTGAAAAAAACAGGAACTGAGTTTAAAAATGAAGAGAAATAGAAAAAAAAAACATTTTTGTGTCAAAGTAGTTCCTCTGTTTTAATGCTGTTCTATCTGTTGTACCCCACACCCCACATAGCTGTTCTGTTGTAGTTATTCATCCCCCCTTGAGGAACCTGCATTTCTTTTTGGTTAGAACAGAAGATGGCGCGACCTTGCGTGACCCTGCCAAGTAAAACCAGGAAGTGGAAGTACGATGCAGCATGTCAGCGCTTTGCGCTTTATTTGTGGTTTGTAACGGAGAGGTGCCGATTCCTACCATACCTACAGCTGTGAGTATTGTCCTGCAGAAAGAGCGGGTGTCGGGTGTCTTGGGGAACGGAGAAATGCTTTTCGGCAAAGCGAGTCGGGAGTCACGGACAAATGCAGTGTATATGCTGAACGCAATGTTTTAAAATTGAATCGAGGGAGTGTGACGACAGAAAAACTGGGATAATTGTGTTATATGTGATGGGTTTGGACCGACTTGCTGTTTGTTGTGGGAGACGGTACAGATCAGCAGTTTTTGGGAGCGAGTGGGTGGGCGGCTGAACGAGGCAGTAACAAGAGCGTGGACAGCTGTGTGAGATTTGGACAGGAAGAACAGGGTACAGTAAATGGAAAGAAGAAGAAGAAACAAAGGTAGTTAGGAATGAGCCCAGTGGAGTTTGATGTGTAGCTCTGTTAGGCAGCTGGGTACTGAAGCAGTGAGCGTTGCTGGGACACTCTCTCTCGCTAAGTGAGAGAAAAAAAATGGCGGCGAATTTAAATTCAAATAAGATACTTTCAGCCAATTAGGAGCAGGCTGGGTAGCAGATACTTGCCTGTGTGAAGGGGCACTATAGACTGGTGCTTTTTCTTTCCTGGGCATCTACTGAAAGTTAATGTACCCCTCTGGCAAGGGTACTAGCCAATCAGATGCCAGGAAATAAAAAGCCCATTTTCTAAACAAATACAACAAATAAAGTGGAGATGAGAGACTACCTGTATGACAGGGCCAGATCCTTAAAAATGGAACAAACTGCAGGCATGCAGGGCACAAGAAGCTCTCTGGATATATTTAAGGACTGCCACTCTAGGGTCCTAAGGAAAGTATGGGACGCCATTAGGGAATCACGCTGGCACTATACATACTGACTTTCATACTATTTTAGAATTGATATCACAAAGATTTCTTTCCTACTTTGGTACATCTATACCAACAGAGGGAAATATACAGGGCTTTCTGGCAGATGTTGACATAAATTCTTTACATTCAGGACAGTTACATTTAACCACCCCTGTTAGTGAGGAGGAAGTACTAAGGGCAATAAACAAACCATGGGGGAATACAGCCCCAGGCCCTGATGGTCTAAGCCCAAACTTTTATAAACTCTTTCAAGACATCCTGACCCCCTACTTACAGAGACTTTTAACGATATCTTATTAAATTTAGACATGAAGGAACCAATGGCTAAGGCTTTCTTGATTCTGTTACACAAAAAGGGGGATAAGATGGACTTATCAAATTAGAAACCTATCTTTTTGCTCAATTTGAATTTCAAGAAGCAGGCCGTGTATTACAATTCTGTCCTGTCTGATCTCTCCACCATACATATTGGTGTTCCACAAGGATCCATCCGGGCCCCCTACTTTTTTGCATCTGCATTAATGATCTCCCCTTGCTCTCTCCAGATTGTTCATCACAGCTGTACGAAGATGACCTAGTTCTTTATTCCAGATTATAAAAAGGGTCTCAGAAATGCTGCAATCTGATTGGCGTTAGGATTCCAACAGCCTTACATTAATCCATGTTATACTGTCATGTACAGCCTGATCACCATGGCACATGAATTCTTTCTGTCAGCATTCCATCCTCTAGCCCTGCTGAATGTGTGGAATGATGCATTCTGATTTTGAATCAGCATTCTTAAACTGTTGGTGGAAGAACTATTTTATTAAAAATCTCCCTCTATATGAGGAACACATTGAAAAGGTATACTTTAAACTCTATTCTTTTGGTGTGTTTTTTATAATATCAATAAGGCACTCCCAGGAGTTAGATTAACAGTCAATTAATCACCCCCTAGGGGCAGTATGGCACTCGGCTGCTCTCGTTACTACATTACACCCCTAGTGGGTGATTAACAGACTGTTAATCTAAACCCTGGTCATGCCTTATTGCTTAATTGTTCATCACTGCTGTACGCAGATGACCTAGTTCTTTATTCCGGTGCTAGGAACATCTCGGACATAAATCACTCTCTCTCCTCAGATTTCCTCCACATTCAGTCCTGGCTGACTGAAAACAACCTCATTCTTAACGCAGGCAAAACACACTCCATGCTTTTTTGGTTCCCATGCCAGACTCAAAACAAACCGGAACCCTCCCAATATCTTATGCATTGATGGCTCACCATTGGCCAACACTAACTCTTTCAAGTACTTCGGCATTTTGCTTGACGTATCGCTGGATTTCGATCAACACGTTACTGCTACCTGTTAGTCCGTAAATGCCAAGCTTGGAAGCGCATACTGGACCAGTTATGCCCTTGCCCCATCAGCTAGACTTGCTACTGCTCAAGGAATTTTGCTCCCAGCACTAGCCTACGGCACAGTCACCTACCTAGGAGCATCAAAAACTACTTTTCACAAGTGGGATATCACCTGTAATAGTATCTGTCGCTATGCCTCCGCATCTCGTTACAAGCACCACTGCCAACTTTATGCTGATCTAAAATGGCTCTTCCCTACTGCCCATCGGCTCAGGTCCCTTGGATCTCTGATTGATGGTACTGCCAGATCAGGTCTCCCTCAATCCCCCGTCAAGATTAATGACTGGATGGTATCTAGCTGGTTGTGACTGAACCCGATAAGACGGAGGTATTGGTAGTGGAGTTGAACAGAGTGCGTGATAGGGTGGCCTCTGATTCAGAGACTGGACTGATTCTGGGTTCTGTCTCATTGAAGGCCTCCTCAAGGGTGCAAAATCTTGGCGTTATTTTTGATAGGAGTATGACTATGGAGGTGCAGATTTCCTCCGTTGTCCACTCCCGTTTTTTCCATCTTAGAAATGTCACCAGGATAAAACCCCTTGTTCCGTCTCTGGACCTCCCTACCTTGATACATGCCTTGGTTACTTTGAGGCTTGACTACTGTAATGCACTCTATCTCGGGGTCATGGGAGGATCTCTCTGTAGACTGCAGCTAGTGCAAAACGCAGCTGCCCGGTTACTTACTGGGCAGCCTAAGTTCTGCCATATTACACCGGTGTTGCGTGAGTTGCACTGGTTGCCAGTCAGGTGGAGGATCCTCTTTAAGGTGGGGCTTCTCACCTATAAGGCCCTACATGGTCAGGGCCCTGGTTATCTGTTAGACCTTCTGGTTCCTGCGGTCTTGGCTCGCCCCCTCTGTTCCTCCCTTGGGGGCTTCCTAGCAGTTCCAAGGTCAAGATTGAAATTGGCCGGCGACAGGTCATTTAGTGTCGCCGCTCTGGTCTTGTGGAACTCGCTCCCTTTTGTGGTTAAGGAAGCTCTGACTTTGGAGGTTTGTAAGACCTGCCTTAAGGCCCCCCTTTTCACTCAGGCTTTTTCCAATTGATTTGATGACTGAATGAATTCTGGTTCTAAATTAAAGTAAGCCCTTCTCTCCTCCATTTCTCCTCTCAACCTGGCTTCCTGCCTTTTTTCTTTTTAGCCTTGCCCTTTTCTAGGCTCACATCCCTTCCCACTTCCCCTCCTCTCTAATTTCCTACTTCTCCCTCCTCTATATCCACGCTTTTCTAGTTGACAGTACAGCACATATACCCTGCTCTCGATCATGGATCTTTTCTCTAAACTAGCACTCTTGTACTTCTTAGGACCTTAAGTCCTGTGATTGCTCACAATTTGACTCTATAGTGTTCCTACTTAAGGCAATGTTTAAATGCATGTTTACTGTATTTTGCACACTTTTTGTAATATCTCTCATATTTTGTATCCTGAATATTGTTGAACTTGCATTTGCATCTCTCTTGCTTTTGTTCCAAATGTATTTCTATCTCACTGGTAATTGTATTTATACCTGTACCCTCTGTATTACCAATTCTTGTACTGCTTCAAACTGTTTGTTATTTGTACCTTCCTGGGTCGTGCCTGAAAATAGGCATTGCTATGCTTAATGCACTTACCCAGTTAACAAAAGCAAATAAATAAGATACTATCAATCATTTTGTGTCACAGATTGGAGCTAGCTGTACAAAAGTTGATCTCCCCTTACAGACCTGTGTCATTTCTGGTAGAAACCTCAAGAGACAATTTGTTTTGTTTGTGAAAAGTTTTCTCCAGAGGCCACATGAAGAAAGCACACAGCTATGTACTAGCCTTAGACCAAGAAAAGGCTTTCAATGCTGTTTCTCATGACATTTTATTTCACATCCTGAGTATTTATGGGATCCCTGAGCCTTTTGTTCAATGGCTAAAACTACTTTATACACATGCCCACTTTTTTCTGTTGATTAATGGTATGACTGGATGGAAAATCAACATAAAGAGAGGTGTATGGCAGGGGTGCCCACTGAGCCCCCTGCTATACACTTTTTACATTGACATCTTTATTAGGAAGCTTTTATCAGATAGAAACTTGCCGTGTATATCGTTATCACCCACTATACAGCCTTTACGAGTTATGGCCTATGCTGACAATCTCTGCTTATTCTTAGGACACGAAAGGGAAGGCCCTTCTGTCTTCCATATTATCCAGGAATATTCTAAACTCAATGGGGCACGTATAAACCTGCAAAAAAGTGTGGCATTAGCAATAGGGAACATAGCATTACAGCTGGGAGCCACGGTAGAAGAAATAGTAATTGTACCTGAGGCAGACATTTTAGGGATACATTTTGGACAAAGAAACATGGATGTTATAAACTGGGAATGTAAGCTGGTGATTTGTGAGACTAGATCCTTGGCATGGAACAAATTACAAGTTTCAAAACTGAAAAGGATATATCTTGTTAAAACCTTTCTCATCCCTATCTTACTTTATATAGGCTCAGTGTTCCCTCCCCCTGTATGTCTGGAAACAAAGATATATAGTGTGTTCTTCCGTAATATTTGGGAAAGTAGACTAAAGCCAGTAAAGCAAAATGTGACACATGGGCCTATATTACAAGGAGGGCTTTGTGTGACACACCCAGTTTTATTTTCCATACATTATTTTGGTCCCTGAATATTGTCCCTTTACTTAATGGCATCCCAAATGTAAGGACAGCTTGGGGAATGGAATGGCTGGATTCAGTACTACCCATATGGTCCCTTTATAAATGGACTTTCAAACTGGCAGCAAATGCTTTTCCAGAATACATCAGAGCTGCAACTCAAAAGCTCAGAATATGGAAAGTCAAGATTGACGACAAAGTCTTTGACTATACATTTACTATATGAACAACTTTTATTAATTCACTTTTCTGAACAAATCATCTTCCCCAAGGGAACTTTACAGAACTTCTCACAAACAACAAGACAACTCACAGACCACAGAACTGCTAGATACTTATGGAACACCTGCTGGCTAACATGCCATGGCAAACCTTGAGTAAAGAATAACCACAAACTTAAAAAACTGGAAGAATGTTAATGTCCCAGAGAACTGTGCAACACAATTCTGGAGACGCAGGAACATTTATTTTTTGAATGCCCTTATGTTGTTTCCTTATAGACTATGTTGGCACAAACAGTGCAGGATGCCAATTTTGCTAAAATGACTTATTAAGTTTTAATATTGGGATTGTATGCCCTTATAGCACCCTACGTCTTATATGTGATATAATCAAATATCATACTTGGCAATCCAGATACCATTGGACTTTGCATCAACAACATACTGTATATCCCAACAAGAATTAGTGAGAATAATCAAAGGTCAAACAAAACAAATACATAAAAAAGAAAAGAAGAAAGAATCTGCACAAACACTGGGAAAATTATGGAAGCACTGTATAGGGTGGATTACTTAAAAAAAACACAAAAATGAAAAAAGGGGGGAGAGAGAGAGAGGGTTAAAAAAAGGGAAATACGATAGATGGTTTATTAAACACTTCCTGAGAATTAGATAACATCTAGCATGTAGGTTAGATATTTAGAGTTTTGCATACATAGGTCCAGATATTCAAACTGCGCCCAAAAAGTGCCCAATAGCAGGAGCAAGCACAAGTCCATTGCGCCCATGCGCAAGAGGTGTGATATTCAAAAACTGAGCCGGCCAACCTGCGCCTACAGCCGACGTCTGAATATCGCACCACCTGCGCCATAGCACAACTAGGGAGGGGAAGCTGAGCAGATCTGATGCGCCATAGCGCAACTAGGGAGGGGAAGCTGAGCAGATCTGATGCGCCATAGCGCAACAAGGGATGTTCAGCTGAGCAGTCCAGAGGCGCCATAGCGCAACCAGGGACGCCCCCCAGCAGCAGGACAGCAATGCAACTGCACAACCAGGGAGGTAGGGACCCACCACCCATGCCACAGATGGGCAGAGGAACACACAGCAGAACAGACATCGTCCCCCCACACCCCATGCACTGCACAACTGGGGGAGGGCTGGAATAACCACTGGCACATGGAGACAAGCAACCAACCCACAGCCGGGCCATAGTGCCCCATCACACCCCCTGGCAAGCTGCGACTGGCACACAAGGAGGGCTGACCAACCCGTGCCACACTATCACCCCAATGCAGAACACACCCTGCACCGTGACCCCCAGACACCCTGCCCAGGAGCAGCGTCTACCACTGCAGGAAACCCCATGCATGCCACCACCCCCACTGTGACAATGCAACCCTGTGCAGCACAGAACCATGCAAGGCAGCCCCACCATGAGCACCCATCAGTGGGTGGCAGCACACAGTGATGCAACGACGGCATACACAGTGCCACCACGCACAGCCCCCCCGAGGTAAAGCTGAGAAACCGACCATGCGTCGGCACACAAGGTACCCCACATGGGACAGAGCATGCCCCGGGTCACCACAACCAGTGGTACAGCACCCTACACACCCTCCCAAGGACACACCCCGACCCAGCACTGGCCACAACAGCCAGCGCAGACACCCACAGTGGTGCATGGAAGCATGCACCACACAGGATGCCACACAGTGCATGGACAAACACCCACCCATACCCAAGGGCACAACAACACAGGGATGCAGTAGTGGGGCAACCAAGCCCCCAGCGTGGGCCCATGGAAACCGTGTACACACAGCCTGCAGTCCTCCATGGCAAAGGAGTGCCAGCCACCCTGCGCAGGCACTGTGGACCTGTACGCCATCATCATTTGCCCAGAGCACAAGTCACAGACAGTGGTGCACATCCCCTGCAACACACACAAGCCACAGCATGGAGGTGGGACAACAATTGCAGAGGCCACAGTGTCACCCGAGGCAGACATGCACCACACCAGTGACAGGAGGCAACCCAGCATTGAGACGGGTACAGTGGCTGCCCTGCATGGACAGCCACCATTGACATGCCAGCAGACCGTGCAGGTCACAGACATGCAAGGGTGACAGCTGCACAGGCCATGGATGGGCTGACAGGGGTGCCATGGACACAGAGCATGCACCATGGACCACTGCACACAGTCATCCAGTGCACAGGGCACAACACACACACACCACAGACACTGACTGATAGCTACCCCCACACCATAGTCACCTCCCCACGGACACACACACATACCCATGACTGCACCACCCCTGACGCCATGCACATCACTGCAGCTGAGCACCTATAGCCCGCTGCAAATCAAGAGACCACCACAGTATTCATATCAAAATATTTGTATTCAAAAAACATATCAAAAGGAACTATTTACAAAACTATGTACAAAGTTGGGGGAGGGCCACAAACAAGGTGGGGGTAGGTAACGGGCAGGGGTGAACAAATGGGACAGGAAAGGAGGGGTGAGGGTGGGTCCAGGGGGGTAGGGGATATCAGGAGCAGAGGGATGATCAACGGAGCCCCGCCTCCCGCCTGGCTGCTCTGCCTCCGTGCCTTCTCGGACCCCTGCTGGTCAATCCGCCAGGATCTCCAAAGAAGCCCTGGCCACATTGAGGATCTCCCGCAATGCCTCCCTAATCTCCTGCAGCTGGCGGACACCTAGGACAAGGGAGCACAGTCAATAGTTGTGAATGCACAGCCCGATACAGCCCACCCACTGTGCATGGCATACGGCCGTGGGACATGCCTCTGTGATGGTGTGTGACCACCCACAGTGATCACGTCCACAAGACCTGCCCACCCAGGCGCATACAGCCATGCGGACCGCTGCACACACCCACTGGCCAAGTCATGCACAGCACCACCGTGGCCATTTAGTGGCATGGCTACGTGGTGCGAAGGCAGTGGCACAGCCATGTACCCGGTGCACGCATGGACCACCATCGGCGCACTCCCAGACATGCAGTGCCACTGGACAGTGCTGACTGTAACAAGTTGCGTGCATGGCAGTGGTGTCAATGGATGGTGGCCATGCCCCACTGCCCACCCTGTTACACAGCATGTAATAGTAATCATGGAGGTACGGCACTCACCATCTTCGGGCCGGTCCCTCGGGCGCTGTTGACTGTCGCCCCTCCTAGTGGCCCTGTCTTCCTGCTGGCGCCGCATCTCCTGAGCTAGACGCCTCTCCTCCGGCCCTGTGGTGCAAACATGGAGATAGGAACATCAGTACAATCCTGTAGCAAAGTCCCCCTGCCCCCATGTGTGTGCACTCCACCCAGCCAGACCCACCCACCCCACACCCTGATAACACCACCACAGCCAACACCGGACGGTCCCTCCCCGTGTTCTGGACACATACAACCATGATACCCATATGGAAGATAAAAGTGTGTGGCGTAACACCTATTTACATGGCACCGTGCCCCTCCTGGCACGTGACCGCAGGCAGGCAAGCAGGTCTGGTTCCCTCCTCTGCAGGTCACCATACCTGTGGCGGCACTGCTCCGCTGTCCGCCCCCTTCCTGTGGCCTCCTCCAGTGCATTGGCCACCTCCTCCCACACCTGGCTCCTGGACCTGTCCAGGGGTGCCTCCCCAAACAGTGGGCCATAGAGTGGCTCTACTATGGTCACTAAGTTGGCCAGCTCTACTTGGGTCCACTGTGCAGCCCTCCTCCACGCCGTTCTACTTGCTCAGTCGGCTCAAAATGGCGCTCTGCAGTGTGGCTCCACCACGTGCAGATGCTGTGCGGTACAGCACTGCCATTCCCTATCGCGCTGTCACCGAACAGCGCAATAGTGGTGCACCCATGCCTGATGCATGGTGCCTAGGGGGCAAAGGTCGGGCACAGGGTCAAGGGGCTCTGGTGCATGGACAGGCACAGCGCCATTGGAACCCAACGCGTGTAGCGTGATTGGATGCCTGTGTGCTACCTCCAGTAGTGGCCTACCGCGCTGTTGCCCCAGTGCGCCTATGATGGCCCAGTGCCACAGCGCCATATAGGTGAACATCGCTGTAGCGCCACTGGCACAATGGTGGCCGTGCCCTGCATTGCTTCACGTCAGCAGCGCAGCAGACGCCTGTGTCAGCAACCCGGGCATGCGCAGTGAGGTGTGTACTGCGCATGTCACAGAACTGCTCCCTTGGCTCAGCACGTTCAACACAATTGCTCAAAGCGCAACAGCGCGATATTCAGTCATCATATGCAAATCATCTAATCAGCCATTCAATGGCGCAGCACTGCAATCTGCATCCACTTAAAGTTGCACCTCGCGCCTCATTTGCATGGGCTGCGCTAAAAAAGTGCGACACTGGGGTGCACTGGCCATAGTCGGTTGCTGTAGTCTATTGGTGAGTTGCATGCTGTTTGGGAGTGTGGACTGTGGATCTTGGGACATGCATGGGACTGCACAGTCACAGGTAACAACTTTCATTCTTACAGGCTAAATAATGACCGAGCGAGTTGTGGGAGAGAAGGAACACAGTGATGGGAGGAGGAGGAGGCCTAATTTCACCAAGGCCGAGACCGATGCCCTGTTTGATGCCTACCTGGGTCAGGAGCCGCTTCTCAGCGAACGGCAGGGAACACCACAGGCCTGAGTTGCTGCATGGGAGGAGGTGGCACGTGCAGTGAATCTGCATGGCAGCCACCAGCGCTTCCGTGCAGGAGTGCAAGAAGAAGATGGGCACAGACAGGAGGAGGATAAAGGAGAAGGTGGCTGCCATCAGGGCAGCACGAGCTGCGACAGGTGGGGGACAGCCGGAGGTGGTACACCTGACCCCACAGGAGGAGAGGGTTGCTGGCAGCATGCAGCGTAGTGCCATTGAGGGTGTTCCGGGTGGTGGCTTCCAGATGAGTGGTAGCCTGTCACTGCATGGTAGGTCATGGTCTGTCTATTTGGGGGGGGGGAGGGGGAGGGTAGGTAACATGCAGTAACACACCTTTGTTTTCCCTTACAGATCCTGAACGTCTGCATGGGTCAGCAGTGGTGGGCCTGTCCACTGAGGACAGTCAGATGGAGACGGAGGAGGGCCCTTCCACCTCCACAGGTATACGTGGCTCAGTGCGACAGCGGGCCTGCCTGGCTGTCCAGACTGATGTTGTTGGAACAGGTGCGGAGGAGGCCCGGCCCGTGTCCCAACGTGCCAGCGTCCACGGACGCCAGCATGCTGTGACTCGGGCTGGTGCCGGTCCGCCACCGATGATGATGTCGCGCATGGCATTGGCAGTGACACGTGGTGCCACGGGATGGCCACACAGCAGGTAACATCGCGGCCATGGCTGTGGGTGGTGCTGCCGTGGAAGCCTGCGTGTCATCACAGTCCCAGCCTGTGCCTGTCACCACCAGTGGGGCAGCAATGGTGTGTGTACAGGACAGTGGGACTGTTGCGGCCACTGCGGCGGCACCAGTGAGCCCTGGTGAGCGGCAGCCAGAGGGGCAGCATCAGCAGTCGGCCAATGGGCTTGTGGGTACAGGGTCAAGGGGCGGCGTCAGTGCACTGCCTGTGGACATGCCCAGACCTGGTCCTGGTGTGCAGCGCCCACCCTCAAGGGGTGCTGGGCATCAGGGCCACAAACACCCTGAGGGACAGGATGCCGAGGAGGCAGATGACCTCTTGGACGAGCACACCTGCATACTGCAAGCATCAGTCCACCAGCAGATGCGGCTTGTGACGTCGGTGGATGCACTGTGTGCGGCTCTGGAGCAGGCAGAGGAGCGTCGCAGCAGAGACACCACTCTGATCCTGGCAGGGATGCTGGCAGGGATGGACCAGTTGCGGGAGGATGTGACTGCTGCCATTGACAGGCAGACACAGGCATTCACTGCTGTCATGGCCACAATGGGCACACAGTCATGTGCCCATGTGTTGCAGAACCACGCAGTGCACTGTCCACCCCCGGTTCCCGGCGTCGTGCGACACCCTCCTTGTCGACACCGGGTTCAGCTGTGGGCATCCCGAGCACGCCTGGCGCAGGCATGTCTGGTGTGCTGCAGACCCCTGCGTGAGCACAGTCGCATTCACACTGTGGAACCCCTGGGGGACCATCGGTGCCACCGCATGAGGCCAGTGGTCGGCCTGTCAGTGCTGGCGGGGCCGCCCACGCATCCGTGGTGGCCGGGGCACTGTGGCACATGACTGACCTGTCTCCCAACGCGGCTACTGTCTGGTGCTGCCCTGTGTGCATTGTGTCTTTCAGCGGGCATTGCACGGGTGGATACCCGGCCCTGCACGCGGACACACAGTCCATCTGCACACCCTCCCAGCTGCTGTCCGCAGTTGCGTGTGCATGATGATGCCTGCATTGCGCTGTATACCAATGTGCAATGGTGCTCAGCATCTGACACACGCACAAGGACAGGCAGTGGGCGTGGTGGTCTGTGGACATGTGTATGGCTAGGGGTGGCATTCTGGGTCAGTGTGCCTCCTACCCTTTGTGCATGTCTGGTGCGTTTTGTGTGTCCGTCCGCGTGGCATGTTAGACCTCACCCATCCCTGGTTGTGTGTGTGGTTCCATACCCGGCCACTTCCCTTGACGAAATGCACCCCTGCTGTGTGTCCATGTGTGTTTGTGGGTTGTGCCTTAGCCACTGTTGGTTGCACATGGCCCCATGACTTACCTGGGTTGGCTGAAGTGCTCCTCTGTGATGGTGTCCCGGTGCAGCTGTGCCAGCCGGAGCAGTCGGGGGTCCTGTCACCCAAGGGGGGGCTGCCCATTACCATTGTCACCAACGTCCTCATCGTCCCCATTGCCGTCCCCCTCTTCGACCTGTACGGCTATCCCACATTCGTTGGCCATGTTGTGCAGGATGCAACAGGCCAGGAATAGCCCGCAGGCCTTTGAGGGGCTGTACTGTAGGGCACCGCCGGAGGTGTCCAGGCAACGGAAACGTGCCTTCAGCATCCCGAACACCTGCTCGATGACATTACGTGTGGTGGCATGTGCCTCACTGTAGTGTTGCTGTGATGGTGTCGTGGGCCGCCGGTAGGGTGTGAGCAGCCAGGGGCGGAGTGGGTATCCACTGTCACCTGTGTGTAGAGGGTGGAGGTTAGTTTGGTGATCAGCATCGCCCTGCCCCAGGCCATGTAGGCCACTACCCATGTCACCTCTGATCATGCCCCCCCAGGCCCTATGATTGCCCATGTGGTTTGCATACTCACCCACTAGGTGGCCAGTGGGGATATCCCCACTCTCGAATCTGTGGCACAGAGCCGACTGGTGCCAGATGAAGGCATCATGTGCTCCCCCGGGTGTGTGGCACAGTCATTGATTATGCGCCCCCAGGCATCGCACACCACCTGGCAGTTGATGCTGGCATAGCCCTTGCGGTTTATATATGCGGCCCCCTCGGGGCCAGGTGGTCTGCGGATGGCCACATGGGTGCAGTCTATTGCCCCTAGCATGCCAGGCATACGTGCTACCCGGTGGAACTCCTGTATGTTTGCTGTGCGCTCCGCCGGTGTGCTGGGGAAATGGATGTACTCCGCAGCATGTGGCAGCAGTGCGCTGGGGAATTGGGTGAAGTGGCGTGACGTGGCTGACTGGGTTATGCCTGTGGTGTCCCCAGTTGGTCTCTCGAAGGTACCCATGGCAAGCAAGCACATGCAAGCTGTCACTTTCATCTCCACTGACAGGGCATGGCTCCGTCGTGTGGGTGCCTGCATCACATCACTGCACAGCTCACAGAGCCGCCTCAGAATTGCCCGATTCAGGTGGTACCGGCCCACAATCGGTATCATTGTACAGCTCTGGCTGGTGCGGGCTCAGTACTGCCTGTTGGGGCATACCGCCGACGGGCCCTTCCACGCCCACTGGGCTGCCCGCCTTTCTCCCACCCCTCATTACGGCCTCCATCTGGATGGTGGCACTGGCCATGTCCCTGGCTTGTGTTCACCACCCTGGAAGCTGTTTCTGTATTCCCCACTGTCCTGGCTGCTACTTCCCTGCACCGGGAACACCTGCCTGTGCTGGCCTCACTGCTGTGTGGTGTACTCTCCTTCTGCACTATGGCTCCCCACCTTCCCTGTGCCTGTTGCTTCCAGGTGCCCTTTCCTGCCTGGCCCTGTGTGTCCCTGCTGCCCAGTTTTCCTGCTATCTTTGGCTCTCATGTGGCTTCCTGTAGCGTTCTTGTGCCTCTCCCTTGCTCCCTTTTATTTTGGCTCATTTCGCTATGGCTTAACTTCCGCTTGTTTCTATTGTGCATATGCATGTTGTTAAATATCGCACTGCTTCATTTATGCATGGTTCCTCTCCCTTCAGTTGCGCATGCATTCATTATCATTGTGCTGTTGCTCAACGTGATTTGGGGGGCGCAACTGCCTCCTGCTGAATATCGCAGAATGGCGAATTTTCGGACTTGCACAGGCGCAACCCTATTGCGAATGGCTCAACTCTTTTGAATATCTGGGCCATAGTATAATTTAATGGTAGATTCCTAAAGATAAAAACTAGATTTCTTATTATTGTCCCTAGTATTGCGTGATTTCCACAATAAAAACTTGCCCTACTCTGTTCGAGAAGTGCCCTGAGATCTTCAACATCCACCTGAACTACCACCAGAACAGGCAGATGGGACCTCGGTTAATGTCTCAACTGGAAGATGGCACTTCAAGGAGTGCAGCCCCCCCCCCCCCATGCTGCACTGCAGTGTCAGTATTGGGATTTGACCCAAGTGCCTGGTGTAGGGATAGAACCCACAGCCTTCTGATATTCCAGCCTCAGAGGCAAGTAATATGCATCCTGCTGAGCCACTGACAATGATTTATTATTTTCAGAAAAACAAATACATTCAGCTGTTACCTGGAGAAATCATATGTTCTCAGTTAATATTTTATTTTAACAGCTGTAGTTCTTGTCCATACCATTTTCAAACCAAGTCCTTAGTTGATAAACCTTATATCTTGTGGTACTAGTCGATCCACTTATGCCTATAAAAAATCTTCTATCTTAATCATAAACTGAAATATATACATATAAAGAGGTAAAAAAACCAACAGGAACTAAAAAAAAAAATTGAAATTTGATGGCAATCAAAGAAGACAACTGATAAAGTTTCCAGATTATTACATTCAACATAGGGGAATGGATTCTGTGTGTGGGCTTGGTCCTGTGCTATCTACATGTCCAAACAAATAATACCATCTCAGTAGCCTTGGGCCTGTTGGGTTAGAAGAGATGTTCCCTCCACTTCCTCAATTAATTCCATGAATGGCAGCCAAGTTCCTTTAAATGTTTTCAAGTGTAGTTTAAGGTCAGCTGTTATTTTCGCCATTCAATATATCTGTTTTACTAATGCAATCCATTCTACTATTGTTGTTGGTTCTGCTTGTAGCCACATTTTGTGATTGCTTTTCCTGTGGCTGCTAAGAGAATTCCTTGGAAAATTTTTTATTTATTGCTACTCTTCCCTTTAGGAGGGATTCCTAAAGTAAGATGTAAAAGAAATCAGGATCTTCTGTCATATGACTTATTTGTTTGAACCTGTGACTCAGGTCTGTCCAACATGATCGAATAATGGGGCAGTCCCAGAAGATGTGATAAGGGATACCCGTCCCCCCACAATTGCACCAACATCTGTCTGAGCCTTGTGGTGAATAGTGTTTTGTACAGGTAGGGGTAAGGAAGTAGTGTAATAGCAGTTTCCACCGGTATTCTTTCCAATTACTTGACGCTGACGTGTGAAAAACACCATACCAAACTGAGGTCCATTCTTTGGGTGTGAGCTGAAGACCCGTTTCCCTCTCTCATGCCATCTGATAATCAGGAGGGGCTTTCGTGTGTGTCTGCATATATGCTTGTGTAAGTCGGGAGATTAACTTGTTCGGGATCAGCCCCTGTGCCATCTGATAAATTATGTGGGCTAGGAGATGTGGCTCTTGCTGTGTCTCTTATAAGTGGGAACCCTAAGAAAGGAGGTGACCTGAACGTAATGGAAAAGGTTTGCCCTTCTCAAATTAAATTCAGTTGTCATTTCAGCAAATGATTTAATAACACCCTGATGGATAAACTGAGCAAAATATTTTAAACCCATTAATCTCCACCTATGGAAACTGAGGTCAATTTAGGGGGGTTTGAAGTTAGTACAATAGATTGAGTTTGGGTGGTAAGGGATTAGTCCAGGGGTTAGACATATTTAGGCTAGGGAGATCTGTAAGTATTGTTTCAAAGCCTTCCATCAGGTGGGGGCCCAGCCTGCCTTTTAGCTCTTGTGCCACCCAGTTATTCTCGGAGTCCTGTTTAAGTAATGAAATCCATGGAGTAATTTGAGCCATTTTGTAATATAGTTTCAAACTGGGTAAAACCCAAACCCCACTCACCTTCAGCCTCTGCAGATCTGACCACCGCACTCTGGCCCGTAACCCCCCCCCCCAAACAAACTGACGCAAGGCCTTATTTAAATGTAACCAATCAGAACGAGGTACCTTAAGGGGAAGGACCTGAAACAGGAATAAGAAACGGGGTAAGATGTTCATTCTTACTGTACTAATTCTACTCAACAAGGATAGAGGAAGTATCTCCTATCTTTTAAGATCTTTCTGTACATTTTTCAACAGGGCCCCATAATTTAGTTGATATAGCTTACACAGTTGATTTGGGACATGTATCCCTAAGTACCAGACAGCGATGGTGTCCCATTTAAACGGCATCAGGTCTGCCAGCTCTGGTGTCTTGGTGCCACTGAGCAAGGCTACCTTTGTTTTCCATTATTTTAAAACCCGAAACCTGGCCCTACTGTAGTAAAATCTGGTAGAGACAGGGGAATGTACATTGGGGGTCACCTAGGTACAACATAGTATCATCTGCATATAATGAAATATGATTATCCTCTCCCCCTACCCTGATTCCCTCCAGGTCTGGGTGTCATCTAATATACTTCGCTAGGAGCTCAATGCTTAAAGCAAAAAGAATGGGAGACAGAGGGCAACCCTGTCTTGTTCCATGACTGATAGAGAGGGATTCTGATGCTGTTCCATTGACCTTCACCCTGGCCATGGGGGTCAGATAAAGAGATCTTAGCCATATAAGAAATTGGTCCCCAAATCCATATTTCCGTAAAGCCATAAACAAGAACTCCCAGCCCAGGTAGTCAAATGCCTTCTCTTCATCGATTGTTATGGCTATCTGAATCTCTTTCGATTGGGAGCCATACTGAACTACATTTAGGTGGTGTCGAATGCTGTCTGTTAGTTGGTGGGATGGTATAAACCCAGTTTGGTCTGGGTGTATGAGGTTCAATATAAATTTATTGTTTCTATTTGCTAAGATTTTGGTCAATATTTTGAAATATACATTTAGTAGGGATATGGGGTGGTATGACCCACATTAATCCTGCAGCTTTTCTGGTTTTGGGTTGACTGTTATGAAAGCTGTTTGCCAAGAATCTGGTAAGTCACCCTCTTCTCGGCAGGAACTGAATACCTGAGCCAGCAGGGGGGGCAAGTTGGTCTCTCAATGTCTGATAAAACTCGACATTGAAATCATCGGGCCCTGGAGATTTTCAGGTTGCCATATTCAGAATGGTTTGGGAAATTTCCAGTGAGATAATAGGGGCATCGATTATTAGGCGTTGTGTGTTAGTCAGCTTGGGGAGGGTCACCCCATTCAAAAATTCAGATATTTCTTCCGTGGAGTGGGTTTCTGCTTCGGTTGGGTTATATAGGGAGCTATAGTATTTCTGGAAGGCCTCTGCTATTTTTGCCGGGGACTATATTACTTCTTGCTCCATACCCTCTGACACTATAAGGGATCTCACTGATCTTTCATCCTGTTGTTTGCTAACAAATGACCTGTTCAGTTACCAGATTCATAGTAGTTTTGATTGGTATACCAGAGTTGTCCCTCTGTCTTATTGTCCCATAAAGTCTGTAGATTTTTACGGATCTCTTGTACACTCTGCAGAGTTGCCTGACAGCCATCCTTTTTATGTTGTTGTTCTAAAATGCTTAATTCTTGTTCTTGCTTTGACTGCTGCTCCACTCTGTTTTTTAAGTAGGAAGAGTGAGCAATAATTATGTCCTGCAAATCTGCCTTTATAGCATCCCAGACCCATTTGATTTTGGTGACCTCATTCAAATTATTTTGGAGGAATTTTGTGATCTTCTCTTTTATGTCATGACAGAAATCTTCCTTGTTTAATAAGGAGGTATTCATCCTCCAAAATATTATTTTGGGCCAATCTCCCAATTGAAACTCTAGGCTAACTGTAAAGTGGTCAGACATAAATTTTGGGTGAATTACAAGTTTTATGAATTTGGAAAGGTCCCTACTACTACATAAAAAAATAATCAATTCGGGAGTAGGATTTATGAAGGTTGGAGTAGAAAATGTAGTCTGTTACTCCTTTTATGGAATTCACTCCAGGCATCTTGTCAATGCCACCTCTACCAACCCTGCCTGGACCATCCTCCCCATTTGTTTGTTTGTGGCCATAAACTGAGGAGCGGTCTCGGGGGAAGGGGTGTCAATAACACAGTTAAAGTCTCCCCTAATATAATCATACCTACCCCCAATGCGACAAATTTTTTTTTTTTCAACTCAATGGAAAAATGACGGGGAGTCTTGAATAGGAGCGTAGAGGTTAATGAAGTGTATTTTCTATGAGTATATTGTCCCTGTAACAATAACTAATCTACCCTGCTCTGTGTCTTCAGAAGATGTGATATCGAGGGGTAAATTTCTGTGTATAAGAATCGCCACCCCAATCCTTTAAGCAGAGGGATGTGAGGCCGAGATAACTCTCCCGACCCACTTTGTGTGGAGTTTAGCATGTTCTATTTCAGACAACCTTGTTTCCTGTATAAAGCACACATCTGCTTGCAAGTGATTAAGATACAACAATATGTTTGTCTCTTAATGAGTGAATTAAGACCCTGAACATTCAGGGTAGTTATATTCAGGGTCCCCATGATAAAGTCAATTAAGAGTTACCATTTCTGCCAGTCCCCAGAACCTTTGTCTGATCCAACACCCTAGAGATCACAACACTTTGCCAAACCCACCACAGGTAAATGTGTCTCGATATGAACACTGTCATCCAAAATGTATAACAACACTAAAACATTCCTTAGAAGTTGATGGCAGACAAGGACTGCAAGACCCATCTAGTCTGCCCATTTCTTTTTCTACCTTATGAATGTACCATAGGCCTTTATTCTGTCAATGGTCTATCTATTCATACTCGTCTGTATTGCTCCCTTATACCTATCCCATGCCTGTTTGAAGCCCTGCACTGTATTCATATACACCACTTCCTGAGGTAGGCCGTTCCATGCATTCACCACCCTTTCTGTGAAAAATAACTTCCTCACATTATCCCTTAATTGGCCTCCCTCTAATCTCATGCTGTGTCCTCTTGTCCTATGTTTCTTACACTGAAACATGTTAGAGACTTTCACCTTGTTAATGTCCTTAAGGTGTTTGAATGTATCAATCATATCACCTCTCTCCCTCCGTTGCTCTAGGGTATACATATTGAGCTCCGTTAATCTGTCCTCTTATGCTTTCTGATGCAGTCCCTGCACCATTTTGGTTGCCCTTCTCTCCTTCAGCACAACAGGTGCAACTTTGTACAAAGAGTACTTGTTATTTAAAATTAAAGCCAATCGATGACACACAACAGGTGCAGTCCTTGACCACAAAGTCAGTCTATATAAATGGAACCTTGCAATTGTACTTCCACGGTGTTTGGAAACAGAGTCCACTGTGGTGTTCCAGTGGAGGTAGCACATGCTACTATGCTCACAATCTTTGCGAGCCTGTCCAGTCAGATGACTAAGTCAGTAGAGGTCACTGGGTCCGTTGGTTAAGCTGTGGCCCAAGAGTGCTCCTGCCACTGTATAAGGCAGCAGAGACTAAAATCAAAGGCTCAGTGCTACACTCAAGAACCCAGGGCAGATCATATGTAAGACCAGTAATGCAGATGACCCCATAACCCCAAGCAACTTTGCTTCTCCGAGTGAGAGAGAGAGAGAGAGACGAGGTTATGAAACATGGGGTTACATGAGGGAGGCATTGCTAAGGCAAATAAATCTAAACGCCCCAGGGTTAGGTCCCTTAACCCGGAGTTCCAGCCATATACAATGCATATAATTATGGTGGGTTCACCACCACAATCCTCCCATTGAATCTCCTTCCCTCCTGTAAATGATCATATCTAAAGCCCTTCCCATCTCACCCCCAAAAAAAAACAACTAAATCTTCCCGCTGCCACATCTATGGTGGATCTTTGAGATGTCTGAATGTTCTGAAGGGAAAGCTATAGTCAGTGGTTAATGCTGAGGCCATAAGCCCATTGCAAATGTCCATGGGCTTGGAATGGATCAATGATGCCCAGTTTTATTCCCTTAAAAGGGGCACATCTATATTCATACAGTTCCCACGGACCATTCAATGACGATTACTAGGGTATATATAACGTGGCAAAATGACAAGTTCAATAATAAAGGAAGTGTTCCAGAATCACCTTCTACACCAACGACAAATTACGCAATCTGAAATAAGGGAATAGTCCCCCAGTTCACAGCTGCATGAAGAAACACTCAAGCTGGGTCCTCAGTTAGAAGCGCCCTTGTTGTGAGATTAGGGCTGCCGGCTGTAAGCTTCTCCATGCCTGGGTATTGGTTTTTGGAGAGTTTGTAACGATGTTACCCCAGGCCGGATGAGCCATCAATGCGGTGGTAAATAGAAAAAAGAACAGTACCTGTGTCCTCAGGGTGGATTACCAGCTGCCATGACTTCTGCGCAGGTTAGGGAGCTGTTCATATCACGAAGTTCTTGCTCCAGGAACTTCTTCGGGTCATCTTGTAGAGGAGTAGGCCACGTTTCTGGTAATAGATTTGCTCTGCGTGGCTGTCCCACTCTGCATCACGCTGCCAGACCTGGATGATGCTCCAGGTCCTCCATCTCCAACTCCGGATATGAAAGTCCCATTTTGCATAGAGTTGGGGCCGCTTCTCTTAGCGATTCAAAGGTCTGCCAGTTGGAATCTATACGAATGCGCAGCTTTGCCGGGTAGTACATTTGGATTTGGTTATTTTTGAGCTTTGAATGCTTTATTATGTCCCATACTTTGCAACGTTTTTCGTTAAGGATGTCTGAAATATCTTGATCAAAGAATATCCGTTGTCAATCTATATTTAGCTCTTTCACGCGCCAGGCTGTCTAGAGAACCAGTTGCCGCTTTGGGTATTCCAACATGCGGGCAATGATGGATCTGGCGCAAGCTTATGTATGGGCTCTCTTTATTGGCAAGGTTGTAGACTCTGGTATCGTTACTATGTCCCGGAGGATATATATAATGAAATCCTCCATGCGATTTTTCCATGTCCTCTGGCATTCCATGGATTCAAAAGTTCTTTCTGCATGCCACGTTTTCCTAATCCTCAATTTTACCCTGGATCTCCCCCCTGATGAGGTACATAAGGGCTCAGTCATGTCAGCCTACTGTGTCCGTCAGATCCCCAATCGCTTGCTCAGCTGTGGCGGTCCATTTTTCAATCTTCTTTAAGTTGGATCGGAGGTCTGCCAGCGACGATTCAATGCGGAGTACCATTTTGTTAATTCCTTCACGTTTAGTGAGGATTAAGGATTGCTCTGCCAATGCTGCTCCTTCCTCTCCACCATCTGAGCTGATCGCAGGCGAACCGGGGTTTTGCTCTGGAGGTAGGCCCATGACACAATCATTCTCCGTCAAGGTCCATAACTTAGCTGCATGGGTTCGATGCTTGTTGCTACGATTCGTAGCCATGTTTAATATCACATCCACTTGGTATCTTTGATCTGCGACATGATTGGGGTCCTTAATTTATTTGATTTCTGCCCTCGGCTCCCGGAGCTGTAATATCAAGCGGTCATTAGACCCGTTACATCACCGTAAGTTGTTGCCACTGTCTTTTCAGGTGTTTTCTTTCATAGACTTCTGGATCTTAGAGCTGGGCTCAAACAAGTCAAAGTCAAAGTCACCAAACTTTGCAAATCCTGGAAAGACAGTTCCAATAATAACAGGTACAGATAACTTAGGTACTACCCCCCCCATTTCATCTGGTGCAATACCCCATTACTGCTCCTGTTCTTGAGAGCTGGTTTTCTGCTAACAAGTCTGTCAACAAGCTTGTGAAAGTCAAAGGGTTTCTCAAGGTTGACTCTGTGTGTTCCAAACTGGTAACTGCTTGAGGTGACACAGCTTCTAAGAGAACAGTCCTCCTTAGACTGGCTCGAGAGAGATTTCATTGAATAATGTTTTAACCCTCCTTTTGGGAAACTTTTTACAAATAAACCAGTCTATTTAATAGCTGCAGCTATTTTTGACAAAATGGGCAGGTCTCGTAATGCTGCTCTGCTGCCTGACTTTCTTACGTTGAAAAAAGCACGGCGTGACCTGTGGCCTGCTCAGCACGAGGCAGCATCGGGCTTGGGGGATTCAGCATCCAGAACTGTGATTTTGCTTACTGTTAATACCATACAGGGACTGCTTATTAAGACGGTTCAAGATATGGACTGCAAGCTTGACAATCTTACCCCCAGAGTCCAGCAGCTGGAAACGCGGCTTGATACTGGGGAGCAAACCGTTTAACGGGCAGAAAGTATATCCATAAAGTCCCAAGATGCCACCATCTCTCTTGTAAAAGAAAATATAGAGCTGCGGCAAAGTTTGGAAACACTGGAAAATCAAGCACGAGAACGCAACCTTCGGGTAGTCAGCCTGCCAGAGACTACTGAGGGAGATCAATCCTCCTGTTCTTTGTACATATCATTCTAATCGATAAAGTTCCATCAGATGTTATTGTTATATGTTACGACTTGCTCATAGCTTGCTTATCTAATTAATCTCTTTTGGGGAAGACCTGTGTTATACAGGACATAATTGAAGCTACATGAGGGAATATGTGGGCTGAGCCCTTTATGGTATAAGGGAATGTGTTTTCTCCTTCCTGATATTTTCAGTCCCTCTATAGTTCCTGGGTGGCATGCCTGTATGTTTCATTATGGCTGCTTATTTTGTAATTATAATATATGGGAGCGGCTTATTACTATCCGAAATCGCTAAGTTTACAAAGTTGCTATGGTATCATTGTGATGTCAAGAGGTTGTTAACCCCTCTTGACTACGTCAGAACTATATCATAACAGCATTGGCACATGTACGCCTCTCTGGTATGAACAGGCATGGTGGTGAGTGCTGGACGAAAAGGAGAGCGTTGCAAAGCAGAAAAACTAAAAAAGTGAGAACACATTTCCTCTAACCAGGTCCCATACACTATAAAATATAATGGATGTTTGTCGGTTAACAACCTCACCAAAATCTCTTCTCAAGGTTGCCAGGACAACAATAAACCGCTCGAGCTGCACTCTCGAGGTTTACAATGTTGTCCTGGCAACCTCTTGAAGACATTACAGTGTGTTTATTAACTGACAACCATCCATTTTCCTCCATGTAATTCCCCTCATGAGTTACTTATGGGAATATGTTATACTGATCCTTTTTAAGTGTACCTTTGACTTATATTTATTTATGGTATGCTTCCATGCGTATATCAATTGTAAGTGTTTTTCTTGCAAAATGATAAATAAAAAGTAAAAAACAATTGGTAACTTTTCTAACACGACCAAGTAGCTGTCTGCATTCATTTCAAATTATATTCATTTGCAAACACGGGGATCCCAGTTTCCGGAGAAAGAAATAGAAACAGCAAGTAAAGGAAGGGAGATAAGAGGGAAATTGTGGGACAATGGAAGTGGCCAATTCATAGGTGGCACAAGAAAATTTGATTGCACAATCAGATAGGCAAAGACAGACAAGTGACAGAAAAGCAGAGGGCAGAATAGATAATTGCTTTCAACTCTCTCTGTGTAACAAATGAAACAGGGTCTAATTCTAACCCTGTCACATAGTCCAGGATTGTAGCCAGACCTGCCCAGAAGGGGTTAATCTGTCTAGAGGTACACCAGATAGAAATCTTTTCCATTCTGAAGCATATGTTTTCCTTGCTGTTGGTTTTCTAGAAAACTTCAGCACTTTCATTACGTCTTCAGAAATGTTTAACCCAGAGAACTCTAGCACTTCAAGAACCATGCTCTGAGGTCCAGAGTTCTCAGATCTGGGGAATGTTATCCCGCTCTGACACAGTGTCAGCAGATTGCATTTCAAAGGCAGGTGGACAGGAGTCTTGTTGGAGAGGGACAGGAGCATGGAGTACCAAGTCTACCTGACCCAGTATGGAGCTATGAGAATCACTGTTACTGACTACCTTCTCAGTTTTGTCAGTAACATTAGTAAAAGTGGGAATGGAAGGAAGGCATATAGAAAATTCCCAGACCTGTTGAGGACTACATCATCCTCTGGGAATCAACACACTGCTGGGGGTCTGCAACAAAAGAGTGTGGGCTGACAGTTCTCCCAGGAAGCAAACAAATATATGTCTGGCATATCCAGTCGTCTGATCACTGTTGCCTGAACCTGCTGGTTTAGGGTCCATTTGTGATTTCCTTGGCTGATCCTGCTCAGGAAGTCTGGCAGCACATTGTCCTTCCCTGGCAGGTTCTACTGCAGAAAGCTAACTCTCTTGGAAGTAGGTTAGATTCCAGATCATCATGGCTTCTGTGCACAGCTTTGAAGATCTTGTTCCGCCCTACTTGTTTATGTAATACATTGCTGTGGTATTGTCTGTTCTTATCTGGACAGACTGACCCTTGATATGGGAGGAAAAAGCCTGCATTGCCAAGTACACTACCCGAGCATCAGGTAGCGGAGTAACTTGCTGTAATAGTTGGAGGACACACAACTATAAGAGGATTTTACAGTGAATTATTCAAGACTGCAATGATGAAATGTTGGGGGGGGGACCTGTCCCCCCTCCCTAAAATTACACCCCTGGCTCCAGAAGATTTATATGCTCCGGAGTCTCCTGTGTGCTCAAGATGTCACACACCCAGGTGGGTGCCTCATCCTAGGAGGGAGGCATCCATTGAGAGTATGGCTGTGGGGGATTGTTGGAGGAAGGGAACTCCCTCTCTGAGTTTGTCTTCCTCCTGCCATCATTCCAGTGCCCTTAGCAGTGTTTTTCTAACAGGCACCAGTTTGGACAGAGGGTCCCACCTCTGAGAACAATCGTTCCCTAGATGAAACTGAATATCTCTCATTTGGCCCCTGGTACTACAGCAGTAGATGAGGCCATGTGTCCCAGTAACTGTAGAAAATCCCTTGCAGTTCTTACTTGAACTACTTTAAAGGATTCTGCAGTTGAAATCAGGTTTGCTACCCTTGCTTGAGGCAAGAATGCCTCCTCTTGCAGGGTACCTGTGCCTACACCAATTAAAGTCCAGAACTTGAACTGGTTCTGTTTGTGACTTTTGAAGGTTTTCGAGGAAGCCCAATTCCTCCAATGTGTTCCGTGTTAGCAGAATTGAAGACTGCTTCCTGCTGTGTTTTGCCTAAGATCAGTCACTCAGCCAGGTAGAGAAAAACCACAACCCCTTGCCTTCTCAATTCCAGTGACCCTAGCCAGTCTCCTACTTGCAGAGATGGCATCGCTGAGCCCAGTGCTACCATATTGAATTTTTCTTTCTTTAAGTGTCTGTTCAGATATCTCAGGACTGAAATGGGTCGCCACTCCACATTTTTCTTGTGGGTCAGGAAGTATCTGGAGAACAGTCCCTTGCCCCAGTGTGTAGCACATACTTTTCCCAATGTGTTTGCTTGTAGTAATTTCTTTACCTTCTCCAACAGAAGTTTCTCTGTTTGGGTGTGAGGCTGAAAAACCTTTAGGTTCTGCAGCTTTGGAAACTTTCTGAATCGCAGGGACAAAGCTTGGTCCACTAATTCCAGGACTCACCTGTCGTGGTGATTTTTGGCCATTCCTGGTAGTAGTGATCCAGTCTTGCCCCACTGGCAATGGATGGGTGACCTGGGCAGAGTTGTCAGGGGTTTTGTTTCTGCTGTGGCTTAGGGGCTAGAGTTGTACCTGCATGCCTAGTGCCTCTTCTGCCCCTGCCTCTGTAGTAGCTTCTCTGTGGAGGGTACCCACAGGAAATATATACATGACAGATATATGGCCCCTACTCCTACCTCCCCTTCCATAAGGCCTGTAGGAAGTGGAGGCCTTTTCTTTCTCAGTATTGCTCTTGTAGGTGGTTTCGTAGTCATTCACCTTTTTTCATGTCAGCCTCTGTCTTGTCTCCAAATAGGGAATTTCTTCAAAAGGAAAATTCATTGCTTTTTTCTGAGTGTCCTGGGATAGATCTGTGGTTCAGAGCCAAGCAAAAGTTCTTAACAACACCACACAGGCCATAACCCTACAGTCAGTGTCATTTGTGTCCACTGCCATGTGGAACTGGTACTTCGTAGCATCCATGGCTGATCTAGCTGTCAGCCATGTCCTGTGCCATGTCACCAGTAGAAGTTTCACACAGTGCCAGTATAGAGTTCCATAATGCTTTCTGGTACTGAGCTGTATAAGCCAAGCAAGCTGCCTACCTCGAGTCACAGGGAAGCTGATGTGTATGCCTTTTGCCCATACTATCCAGCTTTCTAGAATCTTTCTCAGGAGGCCAAGAGGAAATAGGCACTTTAGCTAGGAACACTGATGTGCAGTGGGGTTTGGTTTTCTTGTTGCAGGAATGACAAAAGCGGCCAGATCCAGAAGCGACAAAAGCGGCCAGATCCAGGAGTGATGAAATCTTCAAGATCCCTGGACTACAATTTGTGTTTCCAGTATGACCCTGTTCAGTGATCTGCCACAGCCTTCTCGCCGATGCCCAGAGGGTCCGATGAAAGAATCCAGTTTTGTTTTGTCTTGTTCAGTGGCCAGCTACGACCTTTTCACTAATGCAAAGGTCTTCAAGTGCCTTTGGCCTGGCAGTCTGACATGACCTTTTCTAGGCTGCCAAGTTCTTTGAACCAGGGGACAAGGTGTCCCCTCTGGTGATCCCTGCTTGGCCATGAGAAGTCCTTCTGGCCTCTCCTGGAGGTGCATCTCTTGAGCTCCTACCGATGGATTCCCCCCACGTGAGAGAATACCCTGCTTCTGTGCATCCCACTGTCTTGTCAATTCACCACCTGCAGATTCTCATCTACAGTCTTCACAAAACGGTTAACCGAACTACCATTCAGAGTTACCCTTGGTCAGGGTTAACATACAGAGTTTGCAACTGCCTTAAGAGTACAGAAATTACTTAAGGGTCTATAGCACTGCCATAGAGCACAGCATTCCACAGTGATACAACTTTGCCAGTGGCTCAGTTTTTGTTGTTTGATGCGACTCTTGCACTCCCCCCCCCCCCACAATAAATATCTTTTTTTTTTTTTTTAAAGTGTATTATCTCTGCATAGTTAACAGCTGTTCAGCCTCATCCCTGGGTACCACTGACCATCCCTCGCCTCCCTCCTTTGTTTGGGCCCCCCCTCGTAAGACTGCCCACTGTGGCAGGGCCAAGGCCATCCTCCCTCCCAGTGCCTCTCATTCAGAATGTCCCCCGAACTGGAGCGGCATGGCAGGTCATGGCACATCGGGTGAGGCTTCATGGAGCCCTGATCCCCTTCTATTTCACCTGATTTTCTCTCAACCTGGAGCTGTGTTGCACAGAAGCACATGCATGTGGAGACATGCATGTGCTCCAGAACCGTGGCCTCCTTCCACCTTCCCTGATGTACATCTCACCCCTGGGTATCAGCATCACATAGCTGCAGCCAAGAGCTGGGAAGGCATACCACCCCTGTCTGAGAGAGGAGAAAGTACAGTTACATAAGAACTTACTGTAACAGTAGATCTTCGAGAGAGGCTCGTGCAGTAGGTAATTACATATAGAACTGATGCTGGCAGGTGGTAGGACCCCACGGAAAAATTTCTAGCTAGCAGTCCCTGGCAAGGGACCGCCCCCAAGTCAGGTGACCGGCGTCAGGAGACGTCGGTATAAAGGGGCGGTCCCTGATGCCCGCCTTCCAGTTCTTTCCCACCATGGGCCAGAAAGACTGGATGAGAGAGGAGTGGATATTTCCCTCACTGGAAAAGAAGCTGAAAAAGCCTAGGGCGATGGAGGGCGGGGAGGTATTACCTACTGCAAGAGCCTCTCTCGAAGATCTACTGTTACGGTAAGTTCTTATGTAACTGTACTATCTTACTTCGAGAGGGCGCCTGCAGTAGGTAGTTACATACAGGACTGAATCCCAAGCAGTCTGGAAAAAAGAGAGGCACCGGGAGGAGGAAAACTACTCCAAAAAGCAGTTCTAGCTGTGCAAGCCTCAAGATAGGAAGCCTTGCAGAACAGCCAGCCCGAAGCCTGCTCTACAGTGAGAGGCAACATCCAAACTGTAGTGTTTAGTAAAGGTATGAACGGAAGTCCAGGTGGCGGCAGCACAGATGTCTGCCGCAGACACATTCTTGAAACAAGCTGCTGAGGCAGCTACTCCTCTTGTGGAGCGGCCTTTTACTTGGCCCGGGAGGGTCTTGTTGTATTTGTCATAACAGAAAGTGATGCATTGAGCCAACCACTTAGATAGGCATTGCTTGGAAACAGCATTGCCTTCCCTTTTATGAGCAAAAGATACGAACAATTGATCAGTCTTTCTGAGATCCTTCGTCCTGTTGGTGTAGTATCTCAGAATCCAGTGAACATCCATAGTATGGAGTAAATACTCCCCTTGATTAGAGTACTGCGTGAAAAAGGCAGGTAACTCTATGGACTGATTTAGAGTAGACTCAGCTACTACTTTAGGAAGAAACTTAGGATTTGTGCGAAGAGCAACACGTTCCTTGTGAAAAATCAAGTATGGGATCTTACACATCAGGGCCTGGAGCTCGGAAATTCTCTGAGCAGAAGTAATGGCCACCAAGAAGAGAGTCTTCCATGAAAGGAACTCCAAATCCACAGAAGCTGCAGGTTCGAAGGGAGGGAGAGTAAGTTTCTCGAGAACAAAGTTCAAGTCCTAAGGGGGAGCCGGAGTACGGATGGGGGGCCTCAGATGGAGGACCCCTCTAAGGAAGGTCTTAGATACCTCCAGTTGATCGAAAGCTTTGTCTGCGAAGGGAACATGGTAGGCCGAGATGGCCGCCATGTGTACCTTCAGAGAAGAATGACTGAGACCCAGGTCAAACAGATGATGTATATACTCCAGCAGAAGCCCCGCTGAACAGGAGAAGGGTTCCACGTTCTTGGAGGCAGCCCAGATAGTAAATCTTTTCCACTTCATGGCATAAGTGGATCTGGTGGAGGGTTTTCTGGCCTCCACCAAAATCTCCGCCACTTTGGGAGACACTCCAAAACGGGGATTGGGCTAAGTCTGCAGGAGCCATGCATGCAGTTGAAGGGATTTGAGGCCTGGATGGACCAGGGTCCCCTGATCCTGAGTCAGTAAACCTCGAGAGAGAGGAAGAGGAAGAGAAGGATCCTCTGAGTATTGCTGTAGAAGCGAGAACCAAACTTGCCTGGGCCAGAAAGGAGCGATCAGAATCATTCGTGCTCCTTCCGAAGCCAGTTTCTGCAAGACTCGTGGGATAAGTGGAATTGGGGGAAAGGCATAGACGAATCTGTCCTTCCAGTCTAGAGACAGAGCATCACTCCAAAAAGCGCCTCGCTCTGGAACGAGCGAGCAGAAGATGGGAAGTTTTGCGTTTAGTGGGGATGCGAACAGGTCGACCTGTGGTGTTCCCCCAAAGTCGGAAGATATTGTCTAGGACGCCATGGTCCAGTTCCCACTCGTGAGTCAGAGCAGAAGAGTGACTTAGCTTGTCTGCCAGGGTGTTGTAGACTCCCGGAACGTGAACTGCCGTGAGGTGAAAGTCGTGTTGTGTTGCCCAATCCCAAACCTTCATTGCCTTCCTGCAAAGAGGGTTGGACCGAGTCCCTCCCTGTTTGTTGATGTACCACACCACGCACATGTTGTCTATCTGGACAGCTAGGTGGCTGGGAAGGCTATATTGGTGAAGGGCTTGGAGAGCGTACAACACTGCTCGAAGCTCGAGCACATTGATGTGGAGAGCTTGTTCTAGCTTGGACCAGGAGCCCTGGGTCTGATGAGGGCCTAGATGGGCTCCCCAACCTTCGTCCGAGGTGTCTGTGGTTAGAGTCTGGGAGGGGGGAGGATGAAAGAAAGGAACTCCCCGAAACAGGTTCTCTCGAACCATCCACCACTGCAAGTCTCGAAGCATCGGCGAGGAGACCAGAACTGGGTGATCTAGGTCGTCCACTAGCTGATCCCATTGGGAGCGTAGAGTCCATGAGAAATTCTCATGTGGAGTTGAGCGCGAGGAACCGTCAGAATAGCAGCCGCCATGAGCCCGAGAAGGCAAAGGACCGACCTCGCAGAGACCATTCTGCGGTCGGACAGCAGACTTATTTGGGTCTGGAGGGTGGATGCCCTGTCCGGAGGCAAGAAGACCTTGCCCGTGGTCATATCGAGAATCACCCCAATAAACTGTAGTCTCTGGGAAGGGACCAGATGAGACTTGGAATGGTTGATGGTAATACCCAGGTAGGCAAAAACCTGCTGGGAAAGGGAGAGGCAACGCAGGAGTTCCTCCCTGGATGAGGCCGCCAGGAGCCAATCGTCCAGGTAGGGGAAAACCTGCACTCCCCTGGTACGCAGGTGGGCCGCCACCACTGCCAGGCATTTGGTAAACACTTGGGGGGCCGAGGATAGACCAAACGGGAGCACCTTGAACTGGTAGTGGTCCCCCTGGAACGCAAAACGAAGGTTTGCGATGAGATGGGCAAATGGGAATGTGCAGATAAGCATCCTGCATATCCAGAGCACACAGCCATTGACCCGGACGGAGGATGGGCAGAAGGCTCTGCAAAGAGAGCATCCTGAACTTTTTGTATTCTACGAAAAGATTCAGGGAACTGAGATCCAAAATTGGTCTGAGATCTCCTGTCTTCTTTGAGACCAGGAAGAAATGGGAATAGTAACCCGTCCCTTGCACATGAAGGGGGATGGGTTCTATTGCTTGTTTCAGCAGGAGGGCCGAAATTTCCTCCTGGACCAAGAGAAGATGTTCCCTTGAATACGACGGCTTCAGAGGGGGGTGGCGAGGTGGTTTCTGAAGAAACTCTATCGAGTGTCCTTCTGCTATGAGCTGCAGCACCCAAGAATCTGTGGTTATCCTCTCCCATCCCGGAAGGTGGAGGGAAAACCTCCCTCCTACCGGTTCCTCCGGGGAGTCCGGAGGCAGTGGGAGAGGGAAGGAGTCAGGTGGTGTTGGGAAGCGCCGCAGCTGAAGCACCCGCTTTTTTGGGCGGGGGGGGGGCTTAGCAGCTGTGGGGACCCGGCGTTTTGTGGACCGCCTTAACTGGGGTTTTGTCTTTGGCCGATTCCGTCTGCGAAAGGGACGGCGATGCTGCTGATGGGGACGGTACATGGAATCAACTGACTTCAGTGTCCCCTTCTCTTGCAAATCGGTGATGATGTCCTTGACATCACCCCCGAAAAGCACCGACCCCCGGAAGGGTGCTTCCTGGACAGCAGATTGCACCTCGGGACCAACCCTGCACACAGAGCCAAGCATGGCGCCGAGGCTGACAGCGAAGCTGAGCTCCGCCCAGCAGTGTCCACTGCATCGTATGTCGCACGAAGCATGTGTCGACTGGCCGAACGAGCAGAGCGGACAAGATCACCCAACTCCTGCTTGACTTGGGAGTCAGGCAGGGAGTCCAATTTGGCTTCCACCTGAGTCAGAATGGCCTTCTGGTAGTCCCCCATATGGCCAACATAGTTCAGGGCCCTGATCCCCAGCGTGGAGGAAGCATAAATCTTTCTCCCATACTGGTCGAGAAGGAGTGATTCTTTATCAGGTGGTGACAAGCTAAGGTGTTTGAGGTTTGCCGACCGGCCGTGAGTGGCGCTAATCACGATTGAGTCGGCACAAGGGTGAGAATCCAGGAAATCAACACCCTCAGGAGCCTGATTTAGCCTGTTTGACTTCCTAGGAAGTTGGGCTAAAGCCGACGGCTGTTTCCATATGGTGGTAACGAGGTCGGCGTGAGGCTCTATCCAGGGTGGCACCAAGGTAGGAGCTGTCACGGGCAGATCCAGATGTTCAGCGAGTTTCAGACGCTGAGGATCTGGATCCAGGGAGTGCCACTGATGAACCTCCTGGATTTTCCTAAGCAACTCCGTAAAAGAAGGATCCTCCGGAGGAGACTTCAGAGGAGTCCTTGGCCTGGGCTTGAACGGAGAGCGTGGCTCGTCGTCTCTCTCAGAGCAACTGTCGGAAGAATCCGAGGAGTCAGAGGGTGAAGAGGAGTATGAAGAGGAAAAAGACTCCCTTTCCTGACCCGGGGAGGAACGGACCCCTTGGGAAGCCCCCGGGGGAGTGTGGCCTGCCCTTCTCTGGATCCAGACGGAAGAACCCAGGAATCCGGAGGTGGTAAGGGAGTGTGTTGCCTCGGACGTACGGGAACCTGGGACGGCACCATTGTCAGAAGGCGACTCTCGACCTCTTTGGTGAGCTGAGCCTTGGCCTCAGCCCTCCAGGAGGCCAGAGCCTTCTGCAGGTCCACCGGTGGCCGCGAGGGCGGTGGAGGAGGAGGAGGCGGGGGATAAGGATACGGGTTGTACCCGTATGGAGCATATCCAAAACCTGGCTGCGGTTAGCCCGTGTGGGTATTGTCGTGGGTATGTGGAACGGTCGGGTACTGTGGTGCCAGATACTGCGGTCCGAATGCGCTGGCATTGGATAGGACGGAGGGTACCGGGCGGGGGCTGCGAAGCAGACAGCCCCGCTGGTGGCCTCACGGGCGGGTCCACATTGGAGGACCTGGAGGGCCCGACGGGAGTGGGATGTCTCCCGGAGTCGGTAGAACTTGCGTCGGGGCCGGCGTCGGAGGTACCAACGTCAGAGGAGCTGGCGTCGGAGCCGGCGTCCAGGGAGCCGACGTCAGATCCGACGCAACAACCGGAGGATGGTCTGATGGAGGAGGAAGATCCCCAGCGTCACCCAGGGATGGAGGGGAGAAATCCCCAGGGTCGGCTGGGGAGACTCTGGGTCCCCAGATGGCAGTGAAGGCTGTGGGGAACTGGGTATGACCGACGTGGGAGGGTCCATCATCGGTTCCTTCACCAGTCAGACATTGGATGAGCCGACGTGTGGCTTGAGGGCGAGCTCCCGGCGGGCATCAGAGGAGCAGGCGTCCGGCTTATAGGAGCCATCACCGGAGGCAGGTCGAGTAGAGGTATTGACCTGGTCTGGTGGAGTGGAGGCCATGCACAGCCCCGAAGGGTCGGGTGTCTTACCAGCCCTCTCTGTGCGGACGTCAGAGGAGCTGATGCCCGACTTACCGGAGTCGCCCACACTGGTAGGCTGCAAGCCTGCGGCCGAACCAGTGGTGGAGGCCTCCAATTGCCTGGAGGTGCCCGCAAGGCCCGAGCCAGACAGGCGGGCTCACGCCCCCTCGGAAACCTCCGAGGAGGACATCAAGGAGCGGTCCCCCGGGGGGACATTACCTGTGTCCCAGTGACTCCCGAGGAGAGCGGTAGAGGAGCCCTTGTCCGGTGCCTCTCCTTATCCTTCTTCTTCCGATGGCCTTGGAAGTGGGCGCCTGCTTCAGTTTTTGAGCTCCTTTTCCATTGAACTCATTTTCTTCTTCAGAATATGGGCTTCCAGGGATTGCTGCCGCCTTTTCCTGGTAGCCGCGCTGAAGCTGAGGCAGTGCTGGCACTTTTCGACCGGGTGATCGGGGCCTAGGCAGAAAAGGCACAGGGAATGGCCGTCCTTGTGCAGTAGTTGAGCGCCGCACAAATCACACTTATTTTTGTGCTTGGAGGGCGTAGGGGACGACATACACCAACGATGGTACCTGATGTTAGTCGAAAAAAACAAATTATTTCGGTAAAAACAGGCGAAGATAGGGCTGACGAAACACAAACTTTCGGCGGTAGCTGCCCGCGAGCTAGCGGTGGTAAGAACTGGAAGGTGAGCGCCAGGGACGCCCCTTTATACCGACGCCTCCTTGGACGCCGGTCACCTGATGTGGGAGCGGTCCTCGCCAGGGACTGCTAGCTAGAAATTTTTCCGTGGGGTCCTACTGCCTGCCGGCATCAGTTCTATATGTAATTACCTACTGCAAGAGCCCTCTCGAAGTAAGATCTGCCTGTCAGCTGCTCAGTCTTCTCCCAGCCCTCCAAATCCCCCCACCAGCCCCTGGTAAACTGAGCTCATACCTGAATTTGGGTCACCAGCGTGCTGCTAGGTAAGGCACTTTGCAGAGCCTCAGCCCTCCGCGCCACCAGGCTGGCTACAATAAATATATTTTATTGCATCTGAAGACATGCCTGTCTCTCCTGGCATGTTCAGACAAGCATCAGGACTGAAAGAACATAACAGAACCAGTAACCCAGTTGGTCACAGCACAAGGGGTGTGCTCACCACACAAGTATGTACTACAAAGTCACTGAATCACATTTTTACCTTTCAAGTCCCCTTTAACTGTAGAGCAGACTAGAGTCCCTCTCTGCTTCTCATCCCTACCAGTTGCTCATAGTAACTTTAGAAAATGTGATTCATCTCCACTCCCCAGCTGCTCTAAACCATCCCCCACCCTTAACTCAAATGGCATATGATCATAATTATCTTCAGGACCCCCTGGCCCACTAAAAAGACTCAATGTGCCGCATTACCCCTCGGCTATTAACCATGAGTGACACAGCCCATGGCCTTCGTGGTTGATGCTAATCCTCCAGTGTGCTTTCTCTTTGTTGTGCAATGTTTTCATTGATGACACTGGATATGGCATTAGGGCAAAATGTGCCCTTTCGCGCAGACACCAAACTCTGTGGGAGAGTGGACACAGCTGAAGTGATACAGGACCTATAGGAAGATCTGGAAAAGCTAGGAAGGTGGGCCAGGATCTGGCAGCTTGGCTTCAATGCCAAGAAATGCAAAGTTATGCATACTGGAGCCAAGAATCCTAGGGCAGAGTACTACCTAGGTGGAGTCCAAGTATCTGCATTAGAGGAGGAGGAGAAAGACCTGGGAGTGATGATCACTAGTGACCTGAAGCACTCCACGCAGTGCAAGAAAGCAGCAGCAAAGGCAAACAAGATGCTGGGATGCATATCTAGGAGGATCAGTAGTAGGAGAGAGGAGGTTATACTGCCCTTGTACAGATCACTGGTAAGGCTGCATCTAGAGTATGGAGTTCAGTGCTAGTGCCCACACCTCAAAAAGGACATTAACCTGTTGCAGAAGGTCCAGAGGAGGGCTATAAAGATGATAGCTGGTCAGCAGGGTAAGGTATACGATGAGAGGTTGAGGGCACTGAACATGTACTCCGTGAAAGACAGTGGAGAGAGAGAGAGAGAGGGGACATGACTGGGGCCTTCAAGTACTTGAAAGAGATACATAAGGTTGATAAGGAGAGTCTCTTTAAGGTGAGTGGCAACCATAACACGAGGGGGCACAGTCTTAAGCTGGAGGGTGGGAAGTTTAGGGGGGAAGTCAGGAAGCTCTTCTTCACAGAGAGGGTGGTAGACACTTGGAATGCGCTGTCAGAAGAGGTAATCTCATTGAAGACAGTAGGCAACTTTAAGAGAGGCTGGGACAGGTATATGGGAGGATAGGAGGAGCGGAGAGAGGGGGCAGGGACAGTAGCTAAAGCTGTGGACCCTGCAACACAAGCAGACTTGACAGACCAAATGGCTTTCTTCTGCTGGCTTCTTCGTATGCTTGTAGGGTTAGCCTCAACCACGAGGGCCACAGGGACCTGAAGTTTGGGTCTTGTGGCAGTCACAACTGTCACAAGACCTGGGTAAATGGAGCTTTTTTAAGTGGGCAAGGGGGCAAAGAAGACAATCAAGATTACAGTGGCACAGGATTTAAGGGTAGGGGTGGTTCAAAGCAGCTGAAAGTTGGGTGGGTCAAATTTTTAACGGCTACAATGTATACCTATGCAACAGAAATTGGAGTTGGGAGGCAGGGATACTGTGGCAGGCACTGGTGGTTGATTGTCGTGGGGCCTGTGGAGTATCGTAAGTGGGCCTGGGAAGGGGGGGGGTCAATGTATAGGCAAGTACACAGTATAAGTTAGATAATGACAGTGCAGGGACTGTATGAAGTTGCTTGAAGCCTTGAAAGTCCCACAAAACATGGACAACCACCTTATAACCAGATGTACGGCTAGGGGCATGCTAATCAGGACACTGGGAGATCTTTATCACTTAAATGATTGCCAGAAATCGGAAGACAGGAGCACCTCAGAGTCATAGGGCACCACTCTTACCATAGTGCCAGCATCCAACTATATCTGCCTTCTACCACAGAGGCACGAGTGCTGCTTACTAAGCCATGCTTATAAAATCTGTACACTGGTAATATTGGTACCTTTTCTCATTTTCTTCATTTCCTTTATCCGCAGGGTGTTGGATCATTTTGTACCGTCCGACACTGACAGGGTTCCGGACTATATACATTCCTGCCAACTGAACTCTGAAAGAAAATTTATAAATACCATTTTTGATCTCAATACCATGTTACGGCACAATACTGTACCACAAAACCTACATACAAGATAAAATTCAGTGTCTGAGTCTTCGACCTTTTTTTTTTTTTTTTACATTAAGAAGACCTTTATTAACATCCAAGCTGAGTGCTAGTCGTAGTTCCATGTGTCATGCATTCTAGGGTTTATCTACAGTATTAAAGGAGAACTACGGCAAACATTTATAAAAAAAAATGTAGTGCAGTGTGTTTTAATTCGTGTGTGTAGTCTTAGTATGTTCTTTCCTTTGTTTGCTGTTAGGAGTTTTTCTTCCTACAAAGCCAGTCCCATGTGACAGTGATGCATCTCAGACTACTGATTCAGTAATTGCTTGCTTACTGTTCACTCTGCAGCAGCACTGTGCTGTTAGAGAGGAGTTTATATTGCCCTTGTACAGGTCACTGGTAAGGCCGCATCTAGAGTATGGAGCTCAGTACCGGTGCCCACACCTCAAAAAGGACATTAACCTGTTGGAGAAGGTCCAGAGGAGGGCTACAAAGATGATAGCTGGTCAGCAACCCCAACCTTGTACTTATGTCCTGGGCCTATTTTGCCCTATGTACTGTGTATAACTGTGATATACATCCTCTGTTGTTTACTGCTGTCACTACTGTGCTAATTTACCTTGTCTGCTGCTTCTTGTCACAAAATTGTTATTTGATACTATAATATCCTAAGCATTCAATGTGCGCTGCTAGTAAATTCATGCAATTGTGTATCCTCGTGCTGCTTTTTATTTGCTTCTGTTAACTGCTCACTTGATAATCTGCATGTTATCATATTCATGTATACCCCCCCCCCAGTTGCAATGAGAGACGAGCATCTTGTTGCTCAGTGTGCCTTTCCTGGTGAAACAATTGCAATAAATAAATAAATTAGAAGCCTATTATTCTGGCCTCATGTGGCCCTGGCAAGCAGAAATTTCCATGAGGTCTTTGCACAGACGCAGGTATAGTTCTAAGGTGTAGCTTAACGGAAGAGATATCCTCGAAGAAGATGCCTGTTATTCTGGCCTCATATAAATAACTCTTTCTAATAGTATTTTTGTTTTTAAGGTGTATGCCCAGGTCTAGCCAGCAGGAGTTAATGTTTTGTTTTTAAAGCTTTTCTTTTCAACAAACCACACACTCATAAAAATGCTCACAAATCTTCTCAGGTCATCAATGCTGTAAGAACAGCCCACTCAATTATCCCTTAGGTGCTTGCCAAACTGTGAAAATAACCTTTATTAGTGTTCACTAGATAAAGAAAGACACTAAAAATCCAAGTTCTACTTCTGTAATCTAAACAGTGATCCAGCCCTTACTAAATTAATGGTAACCAACACATCCCTGTCACATGGGACTAGAAGCATTGCAGGGAAAGGAAATGGTGGGAGATGAGGTGTGGCAGTCCTGGTCTCCCACTCACTCTCTTTCAAAGAAACACAGGTAATAAAAGACAGGTATGGCTAATGTGTGATACTGAATGAGGAGGTGGATGGGCAACGGGTTACGATTGCTTCTATCTTCCACCAGCTCAGATACTATTTTTATTAAGAAAAAGGTACAGTTGATACTGGACAACACCAGGGCTTCTTGTATGTTGCATTTTTAATTTGTATATGGACCCTTATAAAGATACAATGGGCCCTGCCAGATCCCTAACCCATGCTGCACACAATTTCTGTAAGCTGATATCCTCCCATGGCTGGTCAGACCTCTGCAAGTAACTTCATGCCAACACTCTTGATTACACTCACTACTCCCATCCACATAATAAATATGGTCATATTGATTACACTTTCACACAAGCAGATGTCCATAGGGTTCACAGCTGTACTATGGGCACAATCACATACTCGGATCATTCCCCAGTGCTGGCCGAAGTGGATCTGGGACTCTTTGAAAGGTGAACAGGATGGCAGTTTGACATGTTTTACTTAAAAGACCCAGACTTTAGAAGTCTGTACAGACACACATAAAAGATACCATAGCTCTGTAGGGACAAAAACCTTGATGGAAATTTTTTTTTATTTTTAATATCAATATTTGAGTTTTAATTATTTTTATTATTATGTTATCTGATTTTTATATGGGACTAACTTCTGGTTAACATTATTGTTTGCATAAGTTCCTAAGAGAAAAAATTAAACCTTAAGACAAGGTATCTGGCTTTAATGCTTAAAGGGAGAATATCTCTGTTCCCTAATCATCACTTTGCCATGTGGTAAATGAGGTCTGAGGAAATGAAGATGAAACTCCATTTTGTTTTTTTAAGGCATGATGTAAGTGGACACTTTGTAAGTTAAGTCATTTAGTGTGATGTTTTCCTAGGGGGCCTAGTCACACTCCAGAAATGCTTCAGCCAAAGTTAGCTGGTACCAAATAAGCATCCCTGTGATGTGACTGATATATAACCATGTGTTTACACGGGGAAGTCTAAGCTCAAGCTAGGTATCCATGACTACAATCAGATAGGAGCTCATGTGACTGGTACAACCTCTATATGATTCAAATGTATGTGCTTTCATAAACATCAGCAATGTATTTGAACAGTTTGAGTCTGCCTATGTGCATTATGTTTTCCCACCTTTTCTTTTTGTTTATAAAGTATTACTGTATTGCCTACTTTCTTCATCCTGTTTTTTTCTCTGTGTTTCCCCACATTCAAGACATAGAATGTTTTTCATGGAATGTTTACCATGGAATACAGGGATTCAAAATTCTGCACTGTTCCACTGGTAGAATGTTACTCTCCTAACATACTATATACACAGACAACAAAGGCCTGTTTTAGAGCCAGAGACTCAATTATCTCACTGTCTGGGCAAGCAGAAGAGATTTCCCTGATGAGCAGGTAAAGACAGAAGGGGGATTTTTCACTGTTAGTAAAGAAACAGTTGTAATGAAAACTATAAACAATACTTAATGTTTCTAATTTGTTTACGTGTGTAAGGAGAGTGTGATGATCAGGGAAACAACATTTAATTAATTTGTTTTATTTTTTATTTAAGGTAGTTTTATTTTTAGGGCCCAGTTGAAGGTTTTTATAGTGTAAAGGTAGCAGCCATGTTTGTGATGGAAGACCAATTCTGGTTGCAGGGGGACTGATGGAAGATAGTTCTGGCTGTAGGAGGGCTGATTTGCTCATTGTGTGATGTGGTTTAGGACCAGGATGACCATGCGTATATAAAGAGATTTAATGTACAGTCAGCTGATGTCTCTTGGCCAATGAAATTTCTAGATTTTTTCTTGCCATTTTGTAAAGATGCAATGTACTGCTGCTACGAAAATTGGACAGTTATAGGACAATAGTATGACAAATAAGCTTACCAAGTTTTATGATTGTAGACTGAAGAGTTCCAGAGTTATGACTGTAACTTATTTTAATATAATTTTCTTATTCAAAACTAGACAAATCTAGTACCTCATGATAGCTCACATCTTAGGAAGTCTAACAATATGAATCTTAAATCTGTAGTTTGTTGCTATACAGAAAAATACCGTCTAAAAGTTTGTAGTAAATTAACCTGACAGTGATTTATTGCTTTCCTTGAAAGAACAAAGAACCTCATATGTTTCTACAAAAAGTAATGTTTTAAAGACTTTAACAATGGATTTGTCTTACAAATCTTATATCATTCTGTAGCTTAGAATACTTAAAGCAAGACTATCACTTTATTTTAAGAAGTTTTATTAAAATTTTGACGTTATAACCTTAATAGTGTAACTTAGGAAACATAAATACTACAAATATCAAAATTTTACTAGAATGACTGGCTTAAGATAATACACCTGAATATGTAAGTTTAATGTTTAAATTAGGTTAAATGAAAATATTATTTAAGGAAAATAATTTTGAACCGAAAACGAGTTTGAGGAGAAGGGGAGTGTCTTAAGAGGCATGGCTGTATGTCATCATTTATCTTCTGAGATGTCCTACCTTTCTAGTGACTCAGGCCAATCAAAATCTGGTGATGTCATCACCAGGGCAGTTTCATATTAGTGAATTTGTCTGGACACACCTCAGTCTGGAGGAAAACACTGATGTAAAAAGATCTATGTTAGATTAACTAAGAATTCTAAAGACTTTATGCTGCAGCTAGGCCAAATAACTTTGGGCCACACCTGTTTGGAATGCAGTAACCAGCCTAAGGAGAGCCAAAGCTTATGCAGTGCTGCTAAAGGATCCATGTGCAAGAGCAGATGCAAGGACATTCTCACTGTGTATGAAGCAAGGTCTGTGTTTTATTTGCTGAGCATTCTGATGCGTAATGTTGCCTGCTGAGGATCAGACACAGACTTACCTTTAAATCTCACACAAGCTATACAGTGTGTTGAGCAGAAAGAGGTCTAGCGTCTTAAGGTTTTGAAAGCAGATGTACAACATGAAAGAGTCAATAAGTTCCAATTGTTGAAACAGCTTTGCTATCCACAAGAAAGTCCTTTGAATCCCATATTTCTATGGACTATGCAGACTGAAGCTGTATTCTACAAATCCAAGAACTGACTTTCAGCAAAAGTGTAACTTGCAGAGTGTATCCATGCTAAAAGAAGTTCCAGGGCCAAGGCTAGCTGATAAAGAGACTTTTCATCGTGAGCCAGACTCAACCAAAAGTTCTAAGTTGAGAAAAGAACAACGTCTACAACCAGAAATATAAGTATTCCTTTTTAATTACTTTCACTAATTTTAATTAATTTTATTTTATTTATTTAGTTTTTGTTAACCGGGTAAGTGCGCTAGTCAGCAAGTGACTGTTTTCAGGCACGACCCGGGAGGTACAATTACAATACACAAAGAGTACAGCCAGATTATTAAGACAACAAGTACAAAAAATGCAGAGAGAAATACATATGGCAATGTAACATACATTAGTAAACAAAATATACTTTAGCACTTGATCATGGAACATACTCAAAAATGTGAATAGTAGAAGGCAGAAAATAAGAGGATAGGCATCAGTAGAAAAGACACAAGGAAGGGAAAACTGGCAAAGGATGGGAGGGAGAGATCAAGTGGAAAGGAGGTGCCGTCAGATACGGCAACAGCGGGTGAGTACCAACCTGCGGCCGGGCCTATGGAGCCGAAAGGCTGGCAGACAAGAGTGGGTGGTAGGGGGAGCGGCAGTAGACGCAACAGCGGTAGGAGTAGGAAAATACAGCCGGTCTGGTGGAACCGATAGACGGCAGGGCGAGAGTGAGGATGCCGTGAGAGGGATAGAGGCGGAGGAGTTACGCAATAGCGGCAAAAGTGTCAAAGTCGAGTCGAGCCAGTGGAACCAAGAGACCAGGAAGGGGGGGGCTCTGTGGACGGTGGGAGAGGCGGTAGTAGGTGGAGAGAGGTGACTAAGCACAGCCAGGAGGGTGGGGACTACGGAGGGGCATGGATGAGGTAGGAACAGGTAAAGGTGAGTTTGGTGGGGAGGCAAAAGGGGAAGAGGATATAACAGAAGAAGGGGGGGAGAGAGCTGCAGTAGGGTTAAGTGAGGAGAGGCTGTGAAGTGAAGATAAGAATGTCATGGAGTAGAATAGCGACTTACAATTGTCAACAGCTAACATTAGGCTTATAAAGAAACAGGTTAAGGCAACATTAATTACAAGGCACAAAATAAAACATTAATTACAAGGCACAGTATAGAACACCCATTTGGACAGGCAAAAGTGCTAGCAATGAGGAAACAGTACAAATGCAGCGGATCAGGTAGGGTCAAAGCAAACACATTTGTCCATAGTAGTGAGGAAAGTCCTGAGTTTGCTCTTAAAAGTCACATGAGTGGAGACATCTCTTAGATCCTGAGGTAGTAGGTTCCATAGGTGGGGGGGCAGCATGATGGAAGGAGCCCATGCCCTTTTTAGTCCGACAAAAAGGGGATGGATAGTAAGGTCTGATCAGCCGATCTAAGATTCCTTGTGGGAATGGCCGGCCTGAGGAGATCAGACAGGATAGCAGGCTTGGACGTCCTTAGGATGGAATCAACTAAATAGTCTTAGTAATTTAAATGGACTTACCTGGGAAAGTAAGACAGGAACTTGCTTTTAACTATAGAATTTGGGTAGATCTAGTTTAAGCTTTGAAATAAGAAATTTTGCATGATTTGAAAAGTTAAAACTGAGTTTTATGAAAGTGTAGTGCAAACCACTAATGTAATGAGTTGTTGCCAGTTCTCATAGAAAATACATTTTACATGCAATGAAGTTTTGAAACAACTTTTATACAGAAATAATCTGAGATATTGATCTGATAAGTATATGTTCTTATGCATAAAGGTTATGGTAAACACAAAGTATGATAAAAGTTTAGCATAACTATTACCATTTATTATGCTGAGTATTGCTTATTCCTTTGCATTATTTGCTAGAATGTGTTTTATTAGTTGCTGGATTATCTGAAACAATTTTGTTGATGTTTACAGTTTTATGCTTGATATTTATGCTAATGAGGAATATTTAGAATTATTGTATAGGTGTAAATAAAATATTATTTTTCATATAATTGTAAGTGTGGTAAGCGGTGTCATTTGCCATTATACTTGAATCTGGAGAGCATAGGATAATATATTTGAATATTATTATTTTTGGTACTTTGTGAAATAATTTTTGGGTAAGGCCTGAGGTGAATCTAAGTGATATTATAAGCCTTTGTTCCGACAGCCCTCAAATCCTCCCCAGACATTACCCCCACCATCTTATGGGATACTGTGAAGGTGGTGCTCCTCAGGCATCTGTTTAGTTAATATGGCCCCCAAAGTCAAACAGCGACAGGCACACTGTAATGACTTATTGTCTACCCTCTCCTTCATCCAATCACAACAAAAACAAGGGACCCTAGTGGATCCCACCCAGCTCATACAGGTTAAACTATAGTTGGATGACATTTGCTAAGCAGCAGAGGGATCTCTCTGGTATCTGCACCAAAAGTATTATGAAGGAGGCCCCAGGGCAGCCTGCCTCTTAGCACATACAGTCAGCGGCTACAGGCTTCCGGCATCCATCCTGAAACTTCACCAACCCACCACTGGCCACTTAGTGCGGGATATGGGCACCATTACTGCACCTTTGCAGCTTATTATATGAAATTACATGTGCATGGGGATATGGCCTCTCCTGATCACATCAGGACCTTCATGAACACCCTTCAACTCCCTGAACTGACCCGGGTAGCTCTCAACACCTTACAGATCTCTTTCACTGTGCGGAGGAGCTCTAGGGTGCAATGAAGTGTCTTATGCTGGACAAATGCTTAGAGTCAGATGTCTACTTCACTGAATTCCTGACAAAAAGTTTTTCTGCAACTCTCACCCCTTTTTTGAGACTATCCAATTCACTAATGAAGGGGAACAATTCCACCCCCTTGGAGTTTTGCTGTCATTTCAGTGATACTGAAACCTGGGAAAGCTCCTGAATTCTGCAAGTCCTACAGACCAATCTCAGAGCTTAACACTGATTATAAACTGTTTATGTCCATCCTGGCCTGCAGTCTGGATTCTTTGCTTCCCACTAATATCCATAGGGACCAACCAGGTTTCATAAGATCCCGACAAACAATGCACAGCATTCAACACACTCTTTTTCCTGTGTATCATGCCTCCCAGAGGAGATCATCCCTGCTTGCTTAAGTCTTGATGCGGAGAAGCATTCTACAGGGTATCTTGGGCCTTTCTCTATGCCACACTTTTTAAATGTAACTTCCCACCCCTTTATGTTGATCTTATCTTCTCTATCTACTCTGAGCATCAGGCACAGGCCAGAGAAAATGGCCATCTGTCAGAATTCTTCCTGTTGGAAGGAGGTGCCGGCAGGATTGCCCACTCTTGCCCCCTTTTTTATTTGCAGTTCATATAGAACCGTTGGCTGAGGTGGAGGCCATTCACAGAGGAGGGGGTAGGAAACGGGCATTAGTTACAAGACAAGGGAATAAAGGGTTGGGTGGTGGACACTAGCCCTTTCACAGTGGAAAGAGTCCTAAAGGAGTTGTCAGGTTTAAGTGTTGACAAGTAAATGGATCCAGACACGGTCCACCCAGGTTGCTGAGGGAGTTCAGGGACAAGCTGGCTGCACCTCTGACAGCCCTGTTCAACCTGTCACTAGAAACAGGTGAGGTACTGGTGGACTGAAGGAGGGCAGAAGTAGTCCCACTCCACAGAAGTGGAAATAGGGAGGAGGAGGGAAATTACAGGCTGGTCAGCCTGACTTCGATAGTGGGCAAAGTAATGGTATCACTACTGAAGGAAAGGATGAAAAAAATTACTCACCGTAGTAATACTGCTTCTTCCAAGGTGTCCTTTAGTATGTTTTGTCACAAATTCGCTCAACCGGTCAGCTCTCTACTCCCAAAGTGCCAACCTCTGAGCGTATGATTTGTGGACAGTGAACAGAACAAGGTAACCCTCTTGTCTGTTTTGTGGGTTCAAGTCACCTTAGTCTCAAGCTCTGGAGGGATTCAAACTGATAACCTCTTGTTAGCGTACCCAATTTTCAGGCTCAGATAATTCTGTCTTCAGGGGGCCAGATATCTTTGCCTACAGGCACTAACCAGGTCTACAAAATGAACCCTTAGAACTCTATGCAAGAACCTCAGCGAACTCTATCCGTTTCCCCGTTTGGTATATCAATAAGCCCATACACAGTGTTAACTATAACCTTTAAAAGCTTCACTTAAATAAAAAGAAATGTCAAGGCACTCCAGGCAGTTTCTGTTTAAAATATATATCTTTACTTTAAGATAGGAAAACAGAAAATATTACAGAACAAAATATATCCCAACACATACAGCCTTAAAACAAACAGGTTTAAAGTGCAAAGTCCCACAAATAATAACTTCAGACTAATCTTTGTCTAAGGTCCTTACTTAAGTGCTTTGATGGTCTCTCTTCTCTTCTCTCAGTCAGATAATGAATGTGACTGTTTCGAGGTTTGCAGTAGGCTTAAGAAGAGTCTTGAGCCTGCCTTCTCTCTGAGGTCACCTAACTCTGCCTTGGTGTAACAAAATCTATATTTTATAATACAGGATGTCCAAAGAAAATATTTTAAAAAAACATAATAGGTGACCTCACTGACTTTCCTCTCCACAGGTTAACCAGACAAAACCGGTTTGTGCTCTGCTATATATACATCTCAAAAGTTTCTTTGATCTAAGTCACTGTATTCAAAGCAAAAGTGTATTTGTCTCTTTCATTTCGTCTGGGCCTTGGAATCTACACATCAAAGGTCTCTCTGATGTAATTCAAGGGTTCCTCGAGAATGTGTATTGGGCCTTCCAAATTCGTCTGGGTCCTCTCTGACCCAGACACCAACCTCTCTTCAATGTCCATTATGGCTTCCCTCTGACACCCCTCCCAACACAGGTTCTTCCTGACAACTATTGCAAATCAAAGGATTTCTCTGAGGGAATTATGAATTATTAATCTTATTTCTTGGGATGAAAGCAAACTGACAAGGTAATTGCACCCCAGATATCAGCAGTTTAGCTATGTCCTGTCCTTTGAGCTTATCCCTGTGGGGTCTTGATGTGTCAGTTCCAGTAAGACAGCATTTTCCTCTGACACAGTCATCATACATTAATTTCTTATATTTACAACAAAAAAATTATACAGGGATCAGAATCAGTGGTCCAAGTGTGACAATTCCTCCCCACCTAGACTGAATTTGGGAGATCCATCCCCTACATGGGACGAGCTTCCCAAATCAGTTCATTCCTCATACACATGGGACAACCCATCTGCGTTCTGATTCTTGGCTCCGGCCCTATGTACGATTTTCAAATCATACCCTTGTAAAGCAAGACTCCATCTGAGTAGTCTGCCATTGTTTTTCCCCATCTGCGTCAACCAAACCGGGGGTTGTGGTCTGTCTGCACCACAAAAGGCGGCCCATACAAGTATGGCTCCAATTTCTTTAGGGCCCACACTAGGGCAAGACACTCCTTTTCCACCGTGGAGTATGCTTGTTCCCTGTGGAGCAGCTTCCGGCTCAGGTATGTGATAGAGTGTTCGGTCCCTTGTCTGGATACCTGACTCAGGACTGCCCCAATACCCATGTCTGAGGCGTCCGTCAGAACTATAAAAGGTTTGCTATAGTTGGGACTTGTCAAAACAGGAGCAAGGCACAGTGCCTCCTTTAGTTTAGAAAAGCCATCCTCACAGGCTGGACCCCAGGCGATTTTCTTGGGCATCCTTTTCTTTGTCAGGTCAGATAAGGGCACAGCCAGGGCACTGTAATTGGGTACAAACTTCTATAGTACCCGGCTGTTCCGAGAAAACTCCTGACCTGCTTCTGAGTTTCTGGTCTGGGCCATGCCTGGATTACCTCTATTTTTATCTGGTTAGGATGGAGCTGTCCCCTGCCTACCACATGCCCGAGGTATGCCACTTCTCCCATGGCCACCTGGCACTTCTCGGCTTTGACAGTGAGCCCGGCCCTCTGTATCCTGTCCAGCACTTCCCTAAGGTGTGACAGGTGTTCCTCCCAGCTGGTACTGAAGATGGCAGTGTCATCCAGGTACGCCACGGTGTACTCCTCAGCACCATTTAACACCTGGTTCACCAACCTTTGGAAAGTGGCCGGGGCGTTCTTCATTCCAAAAAGCATTACTTTGAACTCAAATAAGCCTATCAGAGTGATGAAGGCCGACCTCTCCCTAGCTCTGTCCGTCAACTCTACCTGCTAATACCCCTTTGTCAGGTCAATGGTCGTAAGGTAGGTCGCCCCCCACCCAACTTGTCCAGGAGTTCGTCCGTCCAGGGCATCGGGTGGGCGTCAGACTTCGTGACTGCATTCAGTCCATGACAGTCTACACAGAAACGAATTGAGCCATCTGGCTTGGGTACAAGGGCTACAGGTGAGGCCCAGGGACTGTGGGATCTCTGGATTACCCCTAAATCCAGCATCTCCTCCACTTGCCGCCTAATGTCCTTTTGGACAGCCTTTGACACCCGATATGCTGTTCACCGTATGGGCGTCTGTGTCCTTGTCTCCACATCGTGTGTTGCTAAGGGAGTTAGTCCAGGCTTGGCACTAAACAAGGGGGCAAAGTCTGCTAAAACCTCCCTCACTTTCTGGATCTGGTCTGGGGTCAGCTGGGGAGACAATTTTACTGCCTCCACAGAGGACTCCCACTTACTCTCTTTCAGCAAGTCCAGAAGGGGGTCTCCTTCGTCCATCCCCTTCCCATGACTACACACTGCGAACACCATGTCAGCCCTATTTGCATATGGCTTCATCATGTTGACATGGTACATCCTTTCTGTCTGTCTATGGTGAGGTAACTCCACAATGTAGTTCACGTCATTTAACTTCCTAACCACTTTGTACGGTCCTGCCCACTCAGCTTGCAGCATGTCTTTCTGGACCGGAATATGGACCATGACTTCCTGACCCACCATGTATGAGCGAGCTCTGGCTCTGCGGTCGTACCATACCTTTTGTTTCTGTTGGACAGCTGCCAGGTTGCTCTGGGCTGTCCCCATAAGCTCCTTCAGCCTTTCCCTATACCTTAGGATGTAATCCACAATGGGAGTTCCCTGGGTGGCGTGCTTGCCTTCCCAGTCCTCCCGGATCAAGTCTAGGGGCCCACGTACCCAGTGTCCATACAAGAGTTCGAAGGGGGAAAATCCTGTCGACTCTTGGGGCACCTCCCTGTATGCAAACAACAGGTGGGGAAGGCATTTCTCCCAGTCCCTCCCATGCTGTTCAACAAACGCCCAGAGCACTGACTTTAGGGTACCACTGAATCATTCCACAAGTCCATTGGCTTGAAGGTGATACGGTGTCGTGCCATCTCTGCACCACCCCACTCTTCTCCCATAAACATTTCATTAGGTCTGACATGAAGGAACTCCCTCAATCGGTGATTACCTCCTGCGGAAACCCAACATGGGAGAAAATCACAAGCAAGCCATCTGCCACTTTGTCTGTCCTCAGTGAGGATAAGGCGACTGCTTCAGGGTACCGGGTGGCATAATCCAACACAGTCAATATGAATCTCTTCCCTGAGGAGGTGGGAGTATTTAAAGGCCCTACAATATCCATTCCCACCCTCTGGAATGGCTCCTCCACTACGGGCACGGGGATCAGGGTGGCTTGGATTTTCTTGCCTGCCTTCCCTATTTCTTGGCACCGGTGACAAGACCTGCAATACTCCTTCACCTGCTGGCTGAAGCTAGGCCAGTAGAAATTCTGGGCCAACCGCTGCATTGTGCATGCGATTCCCAGATGACCAGACAAGGGAATATCATGGGCAACCTTGAGCCACTGCTCATGATATCCCTGGGGAATGACAAGCTGCCTGCCTAGCATCCTTCCCTCTGTCTGTACTGTCTGTGTATATATAAGTCCATTTTCCCAGTAAACCTTATATCTGCCATCACCTCCCTGTGTGCCCTCCGAGTCTGCCCAAGCCCTCAGCTTCTCTAAACTAGGGTCACCCCTCTAAGCAGCTGCAAACCCTTCACACAGTCCCAAGGTGTGGGACAGGTCCCCTTCCATCGCTAAACTAGGGTCCCTCGCACTAGTGTCAGGTCCCTCAGGATCACTGTCAATCCCAACCCTCGGACAAGGGGTCACCCCTCCCTCTTTCGAGTAACCCTCTGTAGCTGTGTGGTTACTTGCTACCGGGGAAATTTCTACCCCCTTTTTATCAGTCTCCCCATCTGTAGACACAGGCTGGGGAACCAGCCTCTCAGTGGTTTCCACACTGGTTTCTGTGGGGTTCAGGGAACTACTATTTTCTCTTGCCGCTTGGCTATGGGTAACTGCACATACCACCCCCTGCTGGAGATTGTTACCCAGGATCACATCCACTGCTAATGTGTTGGCTACAGCCACCTGTTGCACAGTTCCCTGTTTCACCCCAGTCAAGGAGAACACTAGCGAGTGGCAATGTTTTCTCTTCACCAGTAAACCCCTGTACAGTTACGTATTTACTGGGTATAAGCTGACCAGGCTGTACCAGATCCCCCTTTACCAATGTCAGGGATGCCCCTGTGTCCCTTAATCCCTGCGTCTGTACACAATTTACTATGACTGGGTGCATGTGTTCCCTCATGTTCACTGGCATGCTCTCAGGGACACACAAACAACCCACTTATTTTCTAGCACCCTGTTGTGTATTATGGCTCGTCTTTTTGGGGCACTGTCTGGCAATATGCCCAGTTTCCTTACACAGCCAACAGGCATTTCTTACTTCAGATAAATCTCTTCATTGAAACCTGGGGCTAACTGGTTTCTGTGGAGGCAGTGAGGGTTTTAGCAGCCCTGAAGGCGTGCTTTTCCCTTTCTGTGCTGCCACACCTGCCCCATTCATTCTTAGAGCAGGTCTGCTCTTGGCATAGCGGTCTGAGAGTTCAGCAGCCTCTTGCACTGTTTTTGGATCTCGGTCCTCTAGCCAGGTTTTTAGCTCTGCTGGGCATGCCCAATAAAACTGTTCTAATAAAATCAAATTTTCAATTTTATCAACAGTGTTTGCCTCAGTTCCTTCCCACCAATGTTTTAAAAACTGACGATGTTTCGTGGCTAGCTCCTCATAGCTCATATCAGGGCTTCTCCTGAGCTTACGGAATTTAGCTCTGTAAGATTCAGCAGTTAACTCAAACTTTTTTAACAGTGCGGCTTTTAACTTGCTGTAATCGTCACTGTCTTCATTGTTCATTTGACCCATTGCATCCCGAGCTTTCCCGGTAAGTAGCGGGGATAGCTGGAAGCTCCAGGACTCTCTAGGAATTTTAGCCTGAATACAAACGTTTTCAAAAGAATTTAAAAAGGCATCCATGTCTTCCCCTCCCTTAAATTCAGCTATTAATTTGGAGTTCAATTTGTAACCCAGTCCTGCAGTCCCAGTTAAACCCAAGCCACTTACCTGCCCTGGTGCCGCTGGTTGCAGTTGTAGCTTCGCCAGTTTGTGTTGTCACTGGCGCTCTCTCTTTTCCTCTGCAGCTCGCTGTTCTCGCTCTGCCTCTCTGCATTCTCGTTCTCTCTCTTCTCCTCTGCCTCTCGCTGGCGCTCATGCTCCTCACGGTCCGCCTCCCTCTGTTGTTGCTCTGCCTCACAGTCTGCTTCCCTCTGCTCTCGCTCTCTCTTCTCCTCTGCAGCTCGCTGGCACTCACGCTCCTCAGGGTCTGCCTCCCTCTGTTGTTGCTCTGCCTCACGGTCCACCTCTCTCTGTTCTCGCTCTGCCTCCAGTTCCATCCTGCACAACTCAATTTGCAGTTTGAGTACCTCTGGATTTAGGACACTGGTGACCACCCCCTGCTGCTGTGGTCCTTCACTGACAGTGGCCCAGCTGTCCTTTTCAGTCACGGTCAGTGACTCGCTTTTCTGGGTATCTGCTACCATCAGGGCCTCTATGAGGTTCTGCTTTTTGGCTGTCACCTCGAATGGGACTCCCCTGTCCCTGCACAACTGCTTCAAGTAATCTACAGTGCGCCTGCTGTAGTCGGAAGCCATCTTCTTCTTCCCCGACTATGCTAATCTGACTAGCACTTTAGAAAAAATAAAATAAAATGGGTAGAAACTTTGACTGTAAGTCAAGGGATATAGTTCTGTTTCTTTTTTAAATGAAACACTGCCTTTCTTATTTCCAAGTGAGTTGAACGGTTTCAAGCTGACCCACTGAACAATGAAGCTTATACCACCAAACTTTTTATGCCACCGCTGCCAACCAATCTGTCACAAATTCACTCAAACGGTCAGCCCTCTACTCCCAAAGTGCCAACCTCTGAGCGTATGATTTGTGGACAGTGAACAGAACAAGGTAACCCTCTTGTCTGTTTTGTGGGTTCAAGTCACCTTAGTCTCAAGCTCTTGAGGGATTCAAACTGATAACCTCTTGTTAGCGTAGCCAATTTTCAAGCTCAGATAATTCTGTCTTCGGGGGGCCAGATATCTTTGCCTACAGGCACTAACCAGGTCTACAAAATGAACCCTTAGAACTCTATGCAAGAACCTCAGAGAACTCTTATCTGTTTCCCAGTTTGGTATATCGATAAGCCCATACACAGTGTTAACTATAACCTTTAAAATCTTCACTTAAATAAAAAGAAATGTCAAGGCACTCCAGGCAGTTTCCATTTAAAATATATATTTTTACTTTAAGATAGGAAACAGAAAATATTACAGAACAAAATATATTCCAACACATACAGCCTTAAAACAAACAGGTTTAAAGTGCAAATTCCCACAAATAACTTCAGACTAATCTTTGTCTAAGGTCCTTATTTCAGCGCTTTGATGGTCTCTCTTCTCTCAGTCAGATAATGAATGTGACTGTTTCAAGGTTTGCAGTAGGCTTAGGAAGAGTCTTGAGCCTGCTTTCTCTCTAAGGTCACCTAACACCGCCTTGGTGTAACAAAATCTATATTTTATAATACAGGATGTCCAAAGAAAATATTTTAAAAAACATAATAGGTGACCTCACTGACTTTCCTCTCCACAGGTTAACCAGACGAAACCGGTTTGTGCTCTGCTATATATACATCTCAAAAGTTTCTTTGATCTAAGTCACTGTATTCAAAGCAAAAGTGTATTTGTCTCTTTCATTTCGTCTGGGCCTTGGAATCTACACATCAAAGGTCTCTCTGATGTAATTCAAGGGTTCCCCGGGAATGTATATTGGGCCTTCCAAATTCGTCTGGGTCCTCCTGGCCCAGACATCAACCTCTTCAATGTCCATTCTGGCTTCCTCTGACACCCCTCCCAACACAGGTTCTTCCTGACAACTATTGCAAGTCAAAGGATTTCCCTGAGGGAATTATGAATGGCTAATCTTATTTCCTGGGATGAAAGCAAATTGACAAGGTAATTGCACCCCAGATATCTGCAGTTTAGCTATGTCCTGTCCTTTGAACTTATCCATGGGGGGGTCTTGATGTGCCAGTTCCAGCAAGACAGCATTTTCCTCTGACACAGTCATCATACATTAATTTCTTATATTTACAATAAAAAATTATACAGGGATCAGAATCAGTGGTCCAAGTGTGACATGCTTGACTATGCCTGAGAGGTGCAATCAATGGGAATGAGCTTCAGGAATTGACCAATGAGAAGAGAGCAAGAGGGTGTGCTGCCAGCAGTCAGCCTAAAAGGCACCAGAATTATTCTGAAGCTGAAAGGCAAAAAAAAAAAAAGGCCCTAAAATATGAACTGCAACAACAGGAATACAAATCATTCAAAATACACAAAAACAGAAAAACACTGGGGACTGTGAAAAAACTTTGCTTTTTAAAGCAAGAACTGTAGAAAAAAGTGGCAAAGGTAAGGGGATGCAGTCATCCTCAGTCAGGTTATGCAGGGTAGGATGGCTGGGAGGTCAAGCATACTAAAGGACACCTTGGAAGAAACAATATTACTATGGTGAGTACATTTTTTCTTCTCACCCCAGGGGTCCTCTGGATATGCTTGACTATAGCAGACTACAAAGCAGTGCAGTTGGGAGGCGGATACAGAACCTACTTAGGAAATTGGCTCTGCAGGACCACTGTGCCAAATTTGGCATCAGATCTCAACTGTACATCTTGACAGTAATGCTTTGTGAAAGTGTGTACAGTCTTCCATGTGGCTGCTTTGCAGACATGCAGCAGGGGAATATCCCTTGCAGCTACCACCATGGCAGCCATGTACCTAGTGGAGTGGGCCCCGAGACCCTAAGGGGGTTGTTTGCCAGCTTTATTATAACAGAACTGAATGCAAGAGACTATCAAACATGAAATGGTTCTCTTGGTGGCTGGCTTTCCCTTGCCCACTTCACCATAGGTGAGAAAAAGCTGAGTATAAGAGTCTCTGAGCTGCTTTGTATGTTCCAGATAGTAGGTCAGGGCTCTTTTTACATCTAAGCTAAGGAACTTACATTCCCCTAGTGTGTATTTTTCTGTGAAAAAGACCAGGAGAGTAATGGATTGGTTCAGGTGGAACTCAGAGACCACCTTAGGCAAGAATTTCCTATTGGTCCTAAGTACTTTGTCCTTGTGGGCAATGATGTAGTTAGGTTCAGTACACAAGGCCTGTAGTTCTGAAATCCTTCTGGCAGAGGTAATGACAACTAGGAATACAGTTTTCCAGGTGACACACTTGAGGTCAGCAGTAGCCATGAGCTCAAAAGGGGGGTTCCATGAGCTTGGCTATGCAGAGGTTCAAGTCCCAGGCAGGGACAGGTTCCCTTAGTGAGGGTTGAAGGTGCAGCAGGCCTTTGAAAAACGTTTTGAAAATAGAATGGGAAATCACAGATTTTTCTTTCCCAACTGAGAGGCAGGCCAATATGGCTGCTAAATGCACCTTGAGGGATAAGGCCTTAAGACTATAGGTGGCCCAAGTAGTCTAGTAGAGTAGGTGGAGAGGCCTTGAGAAGATCTATGTGCTTACCTCTACACCACAAAGAAAACCTTTTCCACTTTGAAGCATAGGTTTTCTTAGTGCTGTTTTTTTTAGCCATGCGAAGGATCTCGAGCACCTGCTTGAAATACTGAGACTCAGGAAACTAACTCCTCGAGAACCAGGCCTTGAGCTGGAAACTCTATGCTGGGATAAGCTACTCCTGTCTGAGGCAGAATCAGGAGATTGTGGCTTAGGGGCAGACAGACTGGCTTCCTGACTGAGACAGCAAGGAGTAGGGAGTAACAGGGCTGCCTTTCCCAGTACGGAGCAACCAGGATCATGGTGGCTGGCTGATCTCTGAGCTTTAGAAGAGTTCTGAGTATCAGAGGAAAAGGAGGGAAGGCATAAAGGAGCTTCCCTTCCCAGTCCAGAGTCAGAGCACCTACTGGTAATGTACCCCGAGCTGGGGGTTTGCAACAGTAAAGTGGGAGCTGATGGATGAAGTTGGAGGTGAAGAGGTCTACCTCTGGGGTGTCCCACCTCCTGAACACTGTGTCCAGAACTTGTCTGTTTAGCGTCCACTCGTGTTGGCCTTGGCTGATATGACTCAGGGAGTCTGCTAATACATTGTCATTGCCTGGAAGATGAATGGCAGACAGGTGCACATCCACGGAGTAGGCCAGAGATCAAATTTTCATGGCCTCCTTACAGAGTTTGGTAGACCTTGTGCCACCCTGCTTGTTGGTACAGAACATGGCAGTGGTGTTGTCTGTTCTGATCTGGACAGAGTGACCTTTCAGTTGTGAGGAGAAGGCCTTGATAGAAAAGTACACAACTCTTAGTTCCAGAAGGCTGATGTGGAGACATGACTCTAGAGGAGACCAAACTCCATTAATGGACTGATTCACCAGATGAGCTCCTCATCCAAGGAGGGAGGCATCCATGGTAAGAGTCCTGGAGGGCTGCTTTTGTTGAAAGGAGACCCCCTCCCTTAGGTTTTCCCTTTCCTTCCACCAGTCTAGGGCCTGAAGCAAGGTTCTTGACACTGGAACTAACTTTGAGAGGGAATTCTTCTTTTGGGACCAGTGAACCCTTAAGTGACACTGAATGTCCCTCATCTGAAATCTGGCACCTGGGACCACAGCTGTCATGGAAGCCACGTGGCCTAGTAGTCTGAGGAAATGTCTGGCTGGTCTTGGCTGGCCCCAGACAAAGGAATTTGCCAATTCAAGGAAGTTCTGTACTCTGTCCACAGGAAGCATGGCTTTCCCTTGGATGGTATCCAATTCTGCTCCGATAAAGTCCATTACCTGAACTGGTTGAAAGCGGGACTTTACTTTGTTGAAAATAAACCCCAGGGACTCTAGGGTATTTATTGTCTGCCTGAGAGCTTCCCTGACTTTGTCTGGAGACTTGTCCACTACTAGTCAGTCGTCCAAGTATGGGAAGACTGACACTTGTATTCTTAAGTGAGCTGCCACAACAGCCAGGCACTTTGTAAAGATCCTGGGAGCTGAGGTGAGACCAAATGGTAGGGCTGCAAACTGGTAATGGCCTGATGGCAACCTGAATCTAAGAAACTTTCTGTGGGACGTCCTTATAGGAATATGAAAATAGGCGTCTGAGGTCCAGGGAGGCTAGCCAGTCTCCCTGCTGTAAGGAATGGCTCACCAAAGCCAGGGTGACTATTCTGAATTTGGGTTTCAGCAGATGTTTGTTCAGGTACCTTAAGTCCAGAATGGGTCGTCATTCCCCATGTTTCTTTTGTGTGAGAAAGTATCTGGAATAAAGGCCTTTTCCCCACTGGGGGAAAGGGACTCTTTCTACTGCTTTCGCAGACAGAAGCACTTTCACTTCCAGCTCCAACAACAGTTTTTCTGTTGGGGTTAGGGGTTTGGCGCCCTGGAGAGAAGGAAACTTTTTGAACTGCAGTGTAAGCCCCTGACCCCCCCACCTCTAGCACCCATTTGTCTGTGGTTATAAGGTACCATTGGTGGAGGTAGTGGGTCAGCCTGCCTCCTACAGGGAGAGGTGAGGCGACCTGAACGTTGCAGTCAGGAGGTCTGCTTGGACTGGGTGCTGGGAAAAGGTGAGGAGTTGGACCTTCATTGGGCTCTCCTACCTCTCCCTCTGAAACAGCCTCTCATCTGAGAGTAGTCTAGGGGCACAGGCATAGGGTAGAAAGCCCTAGGGTAATAGCCCCTGCCTCTGTTTCCCCTGCTCTGGGACCTTTGGGAAGTAGAGGCCCTTTCTTTAGCAGCATTCCTTTGATAGGTGGTTTTATATTCTTCCACCTTTTCCATGTATGCTTCGGTTTTATCCCCGAAAAGAGAATTGTTCTCGCAGGTGAAATTCATAGCCTTGGTCAAAGTGTCCAGTGAAAGATTAGCGGTCCTCAACCAGGCACAGCGCCTCAGGGAGATGGCCTATGCCATGGCCCTGGAGGCAGTGTCATTAGTGTTCACAGCCATATGGAACTGGTATTTGGTAGCCTCTAAGGCTGTCCTGACAGTTTCTGCCAGATCTTGAGCCATTCTATCAGGGGCTTTCTGGCTTATGGCAAGCATAGAATTCCAAAGTGCCTTCTGATACTGAGCTGCACTAGCCATATAGGTAGAAAGGTGAAGCAGCAGAGAGGCTGTAGTGTAAGATTTCTTGCCCACTGAGTCCAGTTTTCTTGACTCCTTTTCCGGAGGCTGAGAGGAAAGAAAAAATTACTCACCTGTAGCAATCTTGTTTCTTCAAATGGGATCCACTAATATTATTACTTCTTGTAGTGCTCCTTTAAGTCAGCACTGCCCCGGAGCCAAATGGAATGCTATGCTAATGATGGAATCTTTCGCTCGTGCATCCAGTTTCAAAACTGCCCAGTGTAACTGCCTACATTCTAACCTCAGATTTCTTAGGAGCCTGCAAAGAGGCCATACTAACCTACAGACAAATAACAATAGGAAAAAAATGGGACCCCAACTGAGGCAACCAGTAAACATTAACTCAGAGGAACAAAGAGAGAAATTTCCCTTTTTCTTAAAGTCAGATTTACCTAAGAAAAAGGACTTACAAGCTATAAAACATTACTAAGAAGTGCCAGTAGATGGCATACCACTCCAAATAAATAAATACAATCAGCTGTGGAGAGGATTTTTCTTTTTACTGAATCTGTAGGAGAGGCAGGGTGGGAAGTAATAATAATAGTGGATCCCATTGGAAAAAACAAAATTACTTTAGGTGAGTAATTCTTTCTTCTAACTCCACGAATCCACTAATATTATTACATCTTGCAGACTATGGAGCAGTATGTCAAGGAGGTGGGCAAAGACTCTATTTAGGAAAAAGACTCTGCAGAAAGTATAGTTAAGCAAGAACTTACCGAAACATTAGATCTTCGAGAGAGGCTCTTGCAGTAGGTAATTACAGTACATATAGGACTGATGCTGGCAGGCATCAGGACCCCACGGAATAATTTCTAGCCAGCAGTCTTTGGCGGGGGACTGCCCCATCAGGTGGTGGCCTATGCGCCTGGCCAGTATTAATGGCGGTCCCTCACACCACCTCCCAGTTCTTTCCGCCAAAGGCCAAAAGGCGAGAAGAGAGATAAGCGGATATTTCCCATCCTGGAAAAGGAGCTGAAAAAGCTTAGGGGGATGCAGGGTGGGAAGGTATTACCTACTGCAAAAGCCTCTCTCGAAGATCTACTGTTACGGTAAGTTCTTACGTAACTGAACTATCTTACTTCGAGAGGACTCTTGCAGTAGGTAATTACATATAGGACTAAGTCCCAAGCAGTCTGGAACAAGAAGATGCAACGGAAGGAGGAAAACTACTCAGAAGTAGACCCTCTAGCTGTGAAGGCCTTAGGAAAGGAGGCCTTGCAGAACAGCCAACCCGAAGCCTGCTCTACGGCGAAAGGCAATGTCCAAACTGTAATGTTTCATAAAGGTATGGACGGAAGTCCAAGTGGCGGCTGCACAAATGTCAACCGCTGACACATTCTTGAAACAAGCCATAGAGGCAGCGACTCCTCTGGTGGAGTGGCCTCTGATCTGACCTGGCAGGGTCATGTTGTACTTGTCATAACAGAAAGTGATACAATGAGCCAACCATTTAGACAGGCATTGCTTAGAAACAGCATCGCCTTCTCTTTTGTGAGCAAAAGAGACAAACAGTTGATCAGTCTTTCTGAGATCCTTTGTCCTGTTGGTGTAGTTTCTCAGAATCCGGTGAACATCCAGAGTATGCAGGAAGTACTCTCCATGATTGGAGTGCTGCGTAAAGAAAGCAGGTAACTCTATGAATTGATTCAGCGTAGATTCTGCTACCACCGTGGGGAGAAACTTAGGGTTGGTACACAGAACCACACGTTCCTTGTGAAAAATCAAATACGGGATTTTACACATCAGGGCCTGGAGCTCGGAAATTCTTCGAGCAGAAGTAATGGCCACTAGGAAGAGAGTCTTCCAAGAAAGGAACTTTAGGTCTGCTGAGGTTGCCGGCTCGAAAGGGGGCAGAGTAAGCTTCTCCAGGATAAAATTCAGATCCCAAGGAGGGGCAGGAACCCGGATAGGGGGTCGCAAGTGGAGGACCCCTCTAAAGAAGGTCTTAGAGACCTCCAGCTGAGCAAACGTCCTGTCTTGAAAAGGGACATGGTAGGCTGAAATGGCCGCCATGTGAACCTTTAAGGAAGAATGACTGAGACCCAGGTCAAAGAGATGTCGCAGGTAATCCAGAAGCCATCCGACAGAGCATGAGAAAGGCTCAATATCTTTGGAGGCAGCCCAGATAGTGAACCGTTTCCATTTCATGGCATAAGTAGGTCTGGTGGAGGGTTTTCTGGCCTCCACCAGAATCTCCGTTACTTGGGGGGAACCCTGAATCGGGCTTGAGCTACATCTGCAGAAGCCATGCATGCAACTGAAGGGACTTGAGGTCTGGATGGACCAGAGTCCCCTGATCCTGGGTCAGCAAAAGTTGTAACAGAGGAACAGGAAGAGGAGGTTCCTCTGAGTGCTGTTGCAGAAGAGAGAACCAAACTTGCCTGGGCCAGAAAGCAGTGATCAGAATCATTCGGGCCCCTTCTGAATTGAGTTTCTGTAAGACCCTTGGAATCAAGGGAACCGGGGGGGGGGGAAGCATAGATGAATCTGCCCTTCCAGTCTAGAGACAGAACGTCTCTCCAAAAAAATGCCACGCCCCGGAGCGAGCAAGCAGAAGTCGGGAAGTTTTGCGTTTTGAGGGGACGCGAACAGGTCTACCTGTGGTGTTCCCCAATGCAGGAAGATATCGTCTACGACCCCGATCCAGTTCCCATTCATGAGCTAGAGCGGATGACCGACTAAGTCTGTCTGCCAATATGTTCTCGACCCCCAGGACATGAATTGCCGTGAGGTGAAGACTGTGCTGCACTGCCCAATCCCAGACTCACATTGCCTCCCTGCAAAGAGGGTAAGAACGAGTTCCTCCATTTGTTGATGTACCAGACCACACACATATTGTCCATCTGTACAGCCAAGTGTCCGGGAAGCAGATGCAGAGCCTGAAGAGCATACAGCACAGCCCAAAGCTCGAGCACATTGATGTGAAGAGATTTCTCTAGCTTGGACCAAGAGCCCTGGGTCCTGTGAAGCCCGAGATGGACTCCCCAACCCTCGCCCGAAGCGTCCGTTGTCAGCGTCTGGGAGAGCGGCAGAAAGACAGAAAGGAACTCCCCAGCAAAGGTTCTCCTGAGCCATCCACCACTGCAAGTCCCGAGCCATAGGAGTGGAGACCAGAACAAGTTGATCTAGGTCATCCACCAGCTGATCCCACTGAGACCGAAAGTGTCCACTGAGAGAGTCTCACGTGGAGCTGAGCGTGAGGGCCTGTCAGAATCGCAGCCGCCATGAGCCCGAGGAGGCAAAGGACCGACCTTGCGCTGACCTGCCTGCAGCTGGACAACAGGCTGACCTGAGCCTGGAGTGAAGCTGCCCTGTCTGGTGGCAGGAAAGCCATGCCAGAGGTTGTGTCCAGGATAGCCCCGATAAACTGAAGCCTCTGGGACGGGATCAAGTGGGACATGGTGTGGTTGATGGTAATACCCAGGCAGGCAAAAACCTGCTGGGTAAGGGAAAGGAAGCGCAGGAGTTCCTCCCTGGATGGGGCCGCCAGGAGCCAATCGTCCAGGTACGGGAAAACCTGTACCCCCTGGGTATGCAGGTGGGCCGCTACCACCGAAAGGCATTTGGTGAACGCTCGGGGTGCTGAGGAAAGACCAAATGGGAGGGCTTTGAACTAGTAGTGGTCCCCTGGAACGCAAAATGCAGGTATTTGCAGTGGGAAGGCAGATAGGGATATGCAGGCAAGCATTCTGCATGTCCAGAGCGCATAGCCACTGTCCCCGCAGGAGAAGGGTCTGGAAACTCTGCAGAGAGAGCATACTGAACCTCTTGTACTCCATGAATAAGTTCAGGGAGCTGAGGTCGAGAATCAGCCTCATGTCCCCTGACTTCTTCGAGATCAGGAAGAAATGTGAATAGTACCCCGTTCCCAGAAGAGGAGGGGGGATGGGTTCTATCGCCTCCTTCAAAAGAAGGGTGGAAATTTCTTACCGAACCAGAAGAAGATGCTCCTGAGAGTACGATGACCTGGGGGGGTGTTTCGAGGAGGCTTCCGAAGAAACTCTATTGAGTGTCCCTCTGCAATCAGCTGGAGCACCCAAGTGTCTGAAGGTATTCTCTCCCAACCCTCCCTCCTACCGGTTCCTCTGGAGACCCCAGAGGCTATGGGGGAGGAAAGCAGTCAGGTGGTGTAAGGCAGCATTGCAGCTGAAGCCCCCCTCTTTTTTTGGGCGGAGGGGCTTGACAGCAGGAGGGGCCCGGCGTTTATTGGCCCACTTTCCCTGAGGTTTCGCCTTCTGCTGATTCTGTCTGCGAAAGGGACAATGCTGCATTTGAGGGGGGTTTGTACATGGAGTCCACAGACTTCAGTGCAGTCCCCTTCTCCTGCAGATCGGTGACAATGTCCTTGACATCACCCCCGAACCCTGGAAAGGCGTGTCCTGGATAGCAGACTGCACTTTGGGACCAACCCTGACACACGGAGCCAGGCATGACGCCGTAACCCACGGCGAAAGCAGAGCTCCTACCAGCAGCATCCACTGCATCGTACGTGGCACGAAGAATGTGCCAACTAGCTGAACGCAGAGAGCGGACAAGACCAGCTACTTCCTGTTTCACCTGAGAATCAGGAAGGGAGTCCAACTTGGATTCCACCTCACTAAGAATCGTTTTCTGGTAATCCCCCCACATGACCGACATAATTCAGGGCCCTGATACCCAGAGTGGAAGAAGCTGTGACCTTCTTGCCATACTGGTCCAGAAGACGGGATTCTTTGTCAGGTGGTGATGAGCTCAAATGCTTTGGGTTAGCTGACCGACTGTGAGCGGCACTAATCACGACCGAGTCAGCTCGAGGGTGAGAATTAAGGAGTCAACACCCTCGGGAGCCTGATACAGCCTGTCCGACTTCCGGGGAAGAGGGGCTATTGCCAACGGTTGCTTCCAAATAGTGGAAACAAGGTCGGCATGAGGCTCAGTCCAGGGTGGCACCAATGTCAGAGCGGTCTTGGGCAGATACAGGTGCACAGCGAGTTGTTTACACTGTGGATCCGGCTCCAAGGAGTGCCACTGATGAACCTCCTGGATTTTGCGCAGCAACTCCGTGAAGGAAGGATCCTCCGGAGGGGACTTCGGAAGAGTCCTTGGCCTGGGTTTATCCGGAGAGTGGGGCTCATCGTCCAGGTCGAAACAACCATCGGAGTCGTCTGAGGTGTCCAAGGAGGAAGAAGACGACCCCCCTTCCTGGTGCGGGGGAGGAACGGGCCCTTTGGGAAGCCCTCTGGGAAGCGTATCCTGCCCTGCCCTGGAACCGGAGGGCTCGACTCTGGTATCCGGAGGTGGGAAGGGAGTCACTCATCTCAGACGTACAGGAACCGGGATCAGCACCTTCACCGGGAGATGACTCTCCACCTCTCTAGTGAGCTGAGCCTTGGTCGCAGCCCATCAGGAGGCTACAGTCTCCTTTAAATCCACCGGCGGCTGAGGGGGCAGTGGAGGAGGAGGGGGATACGGATATTGAGTGTATCTGTATGGTGCATATCCGTAACCGGATGGCGGGTAACCCAGTGTCGGGTAATGAGGCACCGTGTACTGCGGCATCAGACAGGCCGGCGTCGGGTACTGGGGCACCGGATACTGCGGACCCGGGTATGATGGCGTCGGATATGACGGGGTCGGATACCCAGGAACCGGGGGGTCTGCCAGGGCAGACGGCCCGGCAGGGCACCCAGCAGGCAGGCCTGGAACCGGTGGCCTGGCAGGCGGCAGGCCTGGCATCCGGGAGAGGGATGTCGCCCGGTGTAGGCAGTGCTGGCGTCCGGGGAACCGACGTCAGGTCGTCTGGCCCAGCGGGAGGTAGACCTGACGGGGGTGCAGAAAGATCCTCAGCATTGCCAGGGGAAGGAGGGGAAAAATCCCCGGGGCCAGGCTGACGAGACCCAGGGTCCCCGGAGGGCAGCAAAGGCTGCAGGGAGTCGGGAACGGTGGGTGAAATAGGGTCCAGCGTCAGCTCGGCCACTGCATGGTCGGGCAGCCCGACGTCCGACTTATCGGCGGATTCTGGGCGGATGTTGGAGGAGCCGACGTCCGACTTAGTGGACCCCTCGCCCGAGGCAGGCTGCGAAGGAAGGATGGACTGGTCAGGTGGAACAGGAGCCATGCACTGCCCCGAAGGGTCGAGCGACTTAGCGGCCGTGTCCAGGTAGGCGTCAGAGGAGCTGACGTCCGGCTCACCGGAGCCACTCGCACCAGTAGGTTGCATGGTGGTGGCCTTACCGGGAGGGGGACTCCAATAGCCCAGAGGTGCTCGAAGGGCCCGAGCATGAAGCCAGGCAGGCGGGGCAACACCATCTTGAAGCCTCCAAGATGGCCGTGTGAAGCGATCCCCAGAATCGTTACCTGTAACAGGCGACTCCAGCCGAAGTCGTGGTGAGCGAGAGCCCGGTCCCGATGCTTCTCCTTGTCTTCCGATGGCCTTCAGGGGAAGAAGAAGCCTGACAAGAGCTTTTTCAACTGCTTCTCCATGGAGGTCATTTTCTTTTTAAGGATGTGGGCCTACAGGGACTGCTGCCTCCGTCTGCAGGTGGCGGCGTTGAATTTCAGGCAATGCTGGCACTTCTCCACCTGATGATCCGGGGTCAGACAGAAGAGACTCTGGGAATGGCCGTCCTTGTGCGGGAGTTGGGTGCCGCATGAGTCGCACTTATTCTTGTGCTTGGAGGGTGTACGGGATGACATACACCACCGAAAAAGTAAACTATTTATCGAATTAAATTGAGAAAAAAACAATGGTAGAACTACCGATGACAGGCTGAAGTGTTGAACTTTACTGCGAGGTGCTGACACGAGCTAACGGCAGGAAAGAACTGGAAGGCGGCCGTGGGGGACCACCCCATTATACTGACGTTGCATGACGCCAGTCACCTGACGTGGGGGCGGTCCCCCACCAGAGACTGCTAGCTAGAAATTTTTCTGTGGGGTCCTGACGCCTGTCGGCATCAGTCCTGTCTGTAATTACCTACTGCAAGAGCCCTCTCGAAGTAAAATCTGTTGTGCCAAACCTGGCATCACTCCTGGAATGGGTGTCCAGGCTATAATGCTTAGTGAAGGTGTGTACTGACCTCCACATAACTGCTTTACAAATTTCCACCAAAGGCACCTCTCAGATAGCTGCAATAGTGGAAGCAGTGCCCCTTGTAGAATGGGCCCTGAGCCCAGGAGGGGGTACCCTACCCAGCAAAACTGAATACAATGAACTATCCATCGAGAGATAGTTCTTTTTGAAGCACATGTCCCTTTACCTACCTCCCCATAGGTGAGAAACAGTTGTTGTCTGTCCTGTCTATGGTCCTTGGTATGGGTAATGTAGTAGCTTAAAGCCCTTTTTACATCAAGGCTGTGCAGTCTACACTCCCCTGAGCTAGGGTGATCAGTGAAGAAAACTAGCAAGGTAATAGACTGGTTCAAATGGAAGTCAGAGACCACCATGGGGAGGAACTTCCTATTAGTTCTCAACACTACCTTGTCCCTGCGGAAGGAAACACTGTACTTTTCCGCACAGAAGGCCTGGAGCTCGCTTATCCTCCTGGCAGAAGTGATTGCCACCAAGAAGACTACCTTCCAAGTAACAGACTTAAGCTCTGCAGAGGCCATAGGCAGGAAGCATAAGCTGGGAAATGCAAATGTTTAAATCCCAAGCTGGTAATGGTTCCCTGTTGGGGGGGACCAGATGATAGAGTCCCTTAAGGAACCTCCTGAATATAGGGATTCGATTTTAAGGAGGTATCCTTTCCAGCCGAAATGTATGCTGACACTGAAGCAAGGTGCACTTTTAGGGTGAGTGCTGCAACCCCTGGGAATGTAGATGTGTCAAATAGTCCAGCAGGGTTGGAATGCCAGCCCGAGCTGGGGCTATACCCTTACCTTTACACCACTCGTGAGGGAGCAATCTTAGACCTCGTACTCTCAAACGGGGGCAGTGAGAGGATCTCAGATCTAGAAGTAGGTTGCCATCTAGGGACAAGTGACCATCAAACAGTGTGGTTCACGTTAAACTCAGCTACAGAGTCAAGCCATACAAAAGTGAGGGTACTGGACTTTAGGAGGGCTGACTTTGGCAAGATGGGAGAGTGTTCAGAAAAGCACTAGCAAACAGGCTAGAAGGAGGTGTGGAGCAACAATGGGAGATTATCAAAACTGCCATCACAGGAGCAAAAAGCCTTTGTGTGAAGCAAATAAACAAATCAAAACGAAAGAAAAGCCACTATGGTTCTCAAGAGAGGTGGCTGTGAAAGTCAGGAAGAAAAGATAGCATTGAACTATAAGGAAACACAGAAGGAGCAGGACAGAGAGCTGTACCAGTTAAGGCAGAAAGAAGCAGGGAGGGAAGTCAGAATAGCAAAGGCCCAAACTGAGGAAAAGATAGCCAACTCAGTTAAGAAGAGGGATAAAACCTTTTATAGGTACATCAGCGAGCATAGAAAGACAAAGGGAGGGATAGTGAGGCTGAACAGAATGAACAGTGGGTGGGCAGAGGGGGACGGTGAAAAAGCAGGAATACTGAACGAATATTTCTGCTCAGTATTCACAAAAGAGGAGGGGGAAGTGCCTAATCCAATTAACAGAAGCACTCTTGATAGGGGGGTCGATCCCAGTCCTTTCACAGAAGAAAGGGTTCTGCAAGAACTCCTAAAACTGAAGGTGGACAAAGCAATGGGTCCTGATGGAATTCACCCCAGAATTCTAAAAGAATTAAGGAAGGGACTAGTGAAACCACTGGCTACTCTTTTTAATAAATCATGGGAGGATGGTGTGGTACCCGAGGACTGGAGGAAGGCGGATGTGATTCCCCTTCACAAAAGTGGGACCAAGACAGAGGCAGGGAACTACAGACCCTCAGTCTGACCTCTGTGGTAGGGAAAGTGATGGAGTCACTTCTGAAGGAAAGAATAGTTGAGTACCTAGAGGTCAGTGGAACACAGGATCCAAGGCAGCATGGGTTCACAGCGGAAGGTCATGTCAGGCAGAATCTAATAGATTTCTTTGACTGGTGACCAAAGTAGTAGACCAGGGAGGGCTGTGGACATGGCCTACCTAGACTTTAGCAAGGCATTTGACACAGTCCCACACAAAAGATTGATAGTCAAATTAACCAGCCTGGGGTGGGTCCCAGGGTGGTAGCCTGGGTAAAACATTGGCTGGACAACAGGACACAGAAGGTAATTGTAAATGGAGTCCACTCTGAAGAAAGGGCGGTTACTAGTGGGCACCGTGGGTTCAGATTGGGCCCAGTCCTTTTAATGTCTTCATCAGTGACATTGCAGATGGACTGGAAGGAAAAGTATGCCTTTGCAGATGACACAAAGATCTGCAACAGGGTTGATACACAAGGAGGCGTGGAAAGGATGAAAAGGGACTTGGCAAGGTTGGAGGAATGGTCAGACGATGGCAGCTAGGATTCAATGCAAAAAGTGCAAAATAATGCACCTGGGAAACAAGAACCCGGGAAGAATACACAATGGGTGGGGAGGTAGTAACAACAACAAAACAGGAAAGGGACCTGGGGTAATCATATCAGATGACCTTAAGGTTAGCAAGCAATGTGAGAAGGCAGTAGGGAGGGCCGGGGTATACTGGGATGTATAGGGAGAGCATCAGCAGCAGAAAACAGGAAGTTGTTATCCCTCTGTACAGACAGTTGGTGAGACCCCATCTGGAATACTGTGTCCAGTTCTGAGACCCCATCTCCACAAGGACATAGACAGGATAGAGGCAGTCCAGAGGAGGGCAACTAAAATGGTGCAGGGTCTGCAAGAGAAGCCGATGAGGAGACTAAAGGAGCTAATATGTATACCCTTGAGGAAAGAAGGAGAGGGGGACATGATAGAAACTCAAGTACCTCAAGGAATCAACAAAGTCCAAGAGGGTAGCATCTTTCAGAAAAAGACTTGCAAGAACAAGGGACACAATTTAAAGATAGAAGGAGGGGCGTTCAGGGCAATGTGAGGAAGTATTATTTCACAGAGAGGGTAGTGGATGCATGGAACAGCCTTACTGAGGAAGTTGTGGGGTCTAAAACTGTGGGAGAATTCAAGAATGCATGGGACAGACATAAGGCAATTCTTGTGGGGGGCAGGAAGATAAAGGCTGTTGGTTAGCTAGGATCTGCGGCCTATCCTGTAGGTAGGGAAATGGGCAGACTAGATGGGCCTAGCGGTCCTTATCTGCCGTCAAAGTCTATGTTTCTGTGTTTCTATATGGAGAACCTTTTCCATTTTGAGGCATAGGTTTTCTTAGTAGAAGGTTTCCTATACCCTCTGAGGCCACTGTGTTAGTGGGTAAAAGAGGTACAAAAACAGCTTTTTCAGCAAGAGTGACCACAAGCTGCTTAGGTGGTAGTAGGCCCTGCAGCATTTGTAGTAAGGCTAGAGCCTGGGTTAGGTCGTCAGGCGAAGGAGCAGGTACAGGCACCTGAGGGACCCCTTGAGGTGTTTCAGTCAGGGTTTCAGTGTGCTTTGTTTTCTTTAGTTTTTTTGACAGGCACCGGGGAGTCAGCCGGTTCACTGCCTCTCTTGCCAGAGCCCTCACCCGTATCAGGGGTGGATTTGGAGGCTCTGGAAGGAATAGCTACAGTTTTAAAGGGGGTGGACTGGTTAGAGCTCATGGAATCCTCTTCTAATTTTCTTTTAAGCCGCGCCCTATGTTTTTCCACTGTTTTCTCAGGGAAAGACTTACAAATGTCACAATTATCAGAAAAATACTGTTGACCAAGGCATAGCAAACATAAGTCATGTTTGTCTGCCTTGGCAAACACTTCTGAACGTTTTAGGCAATTTTCAAAACCAGGAGGTCCTGTTTTCTTTTTAGGTTCATCTGACATTTTAAGGAAACAGGAACCGGGAACTGACAAAAATAGACACACTTTCAGATACAAAACCGAGAAGCCACTGAGGGAACCGATAAACCTCGGTTGAAATGCGGTAAATTTACAAAAGAATACAGAAAAAATTAAATCGGAACCCTTAAAAAAAGGTTCTGGTTCAAGAGAAGAAGTATTGGTTATCCTTCGGTTCACAGGAACCGGTAAATAATGCTAAAAATTAAAATTCTCAGGTAAAACACTAACAAACAACTACACTAGGCAGTAATGAAAGAATGAAACAAAATCTCAAGGTTTTTTTGTTCAATGCACTTCAGGAATCGCTCTTGATTGAGAGAAGATCTCCAGGGCGTCAGAACGTTGCAGCGGTGAGAAGAAATCTGAGGTCAGAATGTAGGCAGTTACACTGGGCAGTTTTGAAATTGGATGCACAAGCTAAAGATTCCATCACTAGCATAGCATTCTATTTGACTCGGGGGGCACTGCTGCCTTAAAGGAGCACTGCAAGAAGTAATACTATTAGTGGATTCCTGGGGTTAGAAGTGGCACTTTAGCTCTGTCTCAAGCTGTAGCCTGTACCACCCCTTCATGGTCTGGGTGCACATAAAGGAAATCTGTATTAGGTTTCTCTAACTGGTATTTCTTTTCAATTTTCTTATCTACTCCAGGCACAGAAGAAGGATTCTGGAGTAGTTTAAAAGTTGTCCTGCAAAAGGATTTATGGATGGGCAGAAGCAGCATTCTAGTAGGAGGGAGACCCATCATATCCAGATAGTCTGCGTCCTCCTCTTGTTCAATGGTCTCCTGGATAGCAATGTCCAGGGTGTCCACCATATGCTGTACACACGTGAAATGAGAAGCAAAATCCTCCTGGCTAGTACAGGAATTGCCAAATTCCTGGTCAGAGGATATGTCTGGTTCAATCGGATCACCTTCTGGTTCATCATCATCACCATAATAAAAGCCCTGGGAGAAACCAGGGTTTGAGAAATGTGTAACACAAGGGTCAGCCGGGACATTAAATAGGCCGCCCACGTTCTGCGAAGTTTGATATATTTGCCAAGCCTAAGCCATTTCTTCAGCAGAGGGTGTTTCTTTTTGTGTCACTGGCGTCTCCCTTTGCCTTTCAGTGGGAGGGGCAGTAATATGTTTTTCCTTTTTAGCAGGCACCGAACCAGGAACCTGCTCATTTTGTCTTTTTTTGGCTTGGTCAATGTTATTATTTTTGTCAGACGTATTCTCAAGGGGGTCCTTAGAGGACCTATCTTTAGACTTATGTTGAGTGGAAGACCCCTCTTCAGCACCTTTATTAGAGGGGAGGCAGACTGAGATGCCATAATTTGCAATCTTTTTGCCCTCTTTTTTAGTTTTTGCACAAAATTTAGAGCAAATTTCACAGGTATGGTCTGGACCTAAACAAGTTAAAAAAAAGTTGTTTCTGTCTGCCTTAGTCACCATCTTGTGACACTTTATACAACTTTTAAAACCTGTTGGTTCAGTTCTTTTCTTGGGTCTTTCCGACATGCCAATTTGTCGGAAAACCCTGAAAGAAAAAATTACTCACCTTAGTAATTGTGTTTCTTCTAATGGAGTCTTGCTGTATTCTGACATATGCAGTTAGCCCCAGCACTTGAACTGCCCCAGAGAGGAAAGAGTTAATTTCTATGGCAGGCATAGAATGTTGAGCTCGAGCTCGGTTTTCAAACCTCTGTCTGTGGTGCCTCAGAGTGTAACCGTCAGATTCTTATGAGCAAACTAACTAACTACACTTCCAGTGTGGAAACTGTAAAACATATAAGCCAACAGGCAACAACTTGGGTCCAAAGATTCAAGTTGAGAACCCAAGAGAAAAAACAGGCAGTGAACAAGACATATAAATCTAAGTTAAAACATAACAACAACACAACCACCCCAACCTGAAGAGGAGGGGTGCAAAGTACACCCCTGAGGTGCAACACTGTACCTGCCAGCCACATCCCAAAACTAGGTTCTGAAAGGGGAGGCAGGGGAGGAGGTCAGAGTACAGCAAGACTCCATTAGAAGAAACACAATTACTAAGGTGAGTAATTTTTTCTTCAAACAACATTAAGTCTTGCTGTATTCTGACATACGCAGACTACCAAGCAGTACCTCCATGGAGGAGGGTACCAAACCTATTTTGGGAATAGGCTCTGCAATACTGCTGTACCAAACCTAGCATCACTCCTAGCCTGGATATCCAGAGAGTAATGTTTGGTGAAAGTATGGACCGTTTTCCATGTGGTTGCTTTGCACATCTCTAGCAAGGGTATATCTCTGGCAGCAGCCAGAGAAGCAGCTGTACCTCTAGTCGAGTGAGCCCTCAAGCCTGAAGGAGGTGTTTTACCTAGTTTGGCATAGCTGAACTGTATATAAGAGACAATCCACCTGGCAACAGTTCTCTTAGTAGCAAGCCTACCTTTTCCCACTTCACCATAAATGAGAAACAATTGAAGATAGTCATTCCTGTGTGCCTTAGTATGCTCAATGTAGTAGCTAAGTCCAAACTATGTAATCGTCTTTCTCCTGAAGAAGAATGATCAGTGAAAAACACAGGAAGAGACATGGACTGGTTCAGAGGGAAATCTGAGGCCACTTTGGGTAAGAACCTTCTATTGCTTCTGAGGGCCACCTTATCTTTATGGAATGAGATAAAATCAGGTTCAACTGACAGGGCCTGTAATTCACTTGGCAGAAGTGATAGCTACCGGAAACACAGTTTTCCAGGTCAGGTACTTAAGCTTGGCTGAAGCCAGGGTTCAAAGGGTGGCTGCATAAGCTGAGCAATGCAGATATTGAGATCCCAAGCTGGAGTAGGCTCTCTAAAAGGAGAGTTGATATGAAACAAATCTTTAAAGAACTTACCAAAACCAGGGTGAAAGGCCAGAGAAGAGCCCTTCCCTGCTGAGAGGAATGCAGACAAGGCTGCTAAATGAACCTTTAAAGTGGCTGGCCTAAGGCCTAAGCCATTAAGGTGAACCAGGTAATCCAAAAGTGTAGCAATGCCAGCAGCATCTGGTAGAATATCCTTATGGGAACACCAAATGCTGAATCTTTTCCATTTGGAATTGTAAGTTTTCCTGCTAGAGGGTTTCCGAGAAACCTTAAGGATGTCCAAAACTCCCTGAGAAAGATGCAGGCCTGCATATTCTAACTCTTCAAGAGCCAGGCCTTGAGACTGAGAGACTGGAAACTGGGGTACCAGATCCTCCCCTGAGAGGAGGTTAGGAGATTGTGTCTTTTGGGAAGAGACGGGGGAGTGAGACTGCTAGGGACAACAGAGGATACCAAAGCTGTCTGGCCCAGTCTGGAGCCAGCAGAATCACTGTGCAGAGTTGTGTCCTGATCTTGACTAGAACCCTGAACAACAGAGGAAAGGGAGGAAAGGCATAAAGAAACTTACCTTCCTAGTCCAATATCAGGGCATCCAGGGGAACAGTCCCTAGGACTGGGTGGTCTGCAGCAGAAGAAGGGAAGTTGGTGACTGGCTGGGGCTGTGACAAGATCTATCTCTGGAGTGCCCCACCTGGTGAAGATTACCTTTAGTATGAGAGGATCCAATGTCCATTGGTGATGGCCCTGGGAGATTCTGCTCAAAGCATCTGCTAACACATTGTCCTTCCCTAGGAGGTGGACTGCTATTAGGGAAGCTTGCAAGGAGTAGGCCAGAGACCATATTTTCATGGCCTCCGTGCGCAAGGCCATAGATTGAGTGCCCCCTTGCTTGTTGATGTACCACATGGTGGTGGTGTTGTCTGTCCTGACCTGAACCACCTTGTCTCTTACTGAGTCCGAGAAAGCCTGAAGGGCTAGGAATACTGCCCTGAGCTCCAGAAGACTGATATGAAGGAGAGACTCTTGTGGAGACCAAACACCCTGTACTGTGAGGGCTCCTAGGTGGGCACCTCAGCCCAGGAGAGACGCATCGGTGGTTAATACCACTGAATGAGATTGATTGAGGAATGGGACACTTTGTCTGAGACTGTCCTGATCCAGCCACCACTGGAGAGCTTGGACCAGAGACCGAGTCACTGGAACCAATTTGGTGAGAGAATCTTTTCTCTGAGACCAAAAAGACCTTAGGTGAAATTGAATGTTCCCCATTTGGAACCTGGCTCCTTGTACCACTGCAGTGGAAGCTGCCATGTGGCCTAGGAGCTGAAGAAAATGTCTTGATGGGGGAGAAACCAGAGGATGAAATGAGGAAGCAAGATCTGTAAGGGTCTTTACCCTTGCTAGTGGAAGGAAGGCCTTTGCTTGAACAGTATCTAACTCTATATCTATGAAAGTGAGGAGTTGCACTGGTTTGAGAACCGCCTTTGGCAGATTGTGAAGGAATCCCACAGAACTGAGCAAATCTTGAGTGACTTGAAGAGCTGAGCTGACCTGGTCAGGAGACTGTCCTACAATGAGCCAGTCGTCCAGGTATGGGAATAGAGAGATCCCCTGCCTTCTGCGGAAGGCCACTACTACTACTGCAAAGCACTTTGTAAACACTCTTGGAGCCGATGTTAGGCCAAAAGGCATGGCTCTGAACTGATAATGGCCTGAAGGCAGCTCGAACCGGAGGTACTTTCTGTGGGAACACCTGACAGAAATGTGGAAATAGGCATCCTTGAGGTCCAGGGATGCTAACCAATCTCCTGGCCTCACAGAGGGAAGAATTACTTCCAGAGTCACCATTTTGAACTTTGGTTTTAAGATGTGTTTGTTCAAATACCTTAAGTCTAGGATGAGTCACCACTCCCCTGTCTTTTTTGGGTAAGGAAATATCTGGAGTACAGACCCTTGCCCCTGTGTAGAGTAGGAACTTTCTCCATGCCTCTGACAGCTAGCAGAGAGGAAACCTCTGCTTCTAGAGCAATGGTTTTGGAGATGTTTGCAAGTGGAAAAGACCTGACCCTGATTTTTGGAAACTTCTTGAAACTGAGGGCCAGTCCCGGCTTACTACCTCCAGGACCCACTTATCTGAGTTAACAGACTTCCAGGCCTGGAAGTAGTAAGCCAGCCTGCCTCCTACTGAATTGGGGAGTCCACCCGGGCTGACACATCAGGGTGTCTGCTTGGCAGGAGCCTTGGAATGGGAAGAGGATGCAGCCCTGCTCATCCCCCTCCTGCCTCTCCCTCAAAAGAACCCCCTCTGTGGGAAGGGAGAGGAGGCCTGGGCTTGGTAGAAAGGCCTGTGAAAGGGCCTGCACCTGCCTCTAGACTGCTGCTTTTGAGGAGTGGCTTGCCATTCCTTGGCCTGTGCACTCCTGTAGGTGGTCCTGTACTCATCCATCTTCTTCATGTAAGCCTCTGTCTGCTCCCCAAATAGAGAGTTACCCACCACAGGGAAATTCATGGCCTTAGCATGGGTGTCCTGAGAAAGGCTAGTGCATCTGAGCCAAGCAAATCTCCCGAAAGACACAGATGTAGCCATGATTCTCGATGCCACATCATTAGAGTCTACAGCAGCATGGAACTGCACTTTGCCTCAATCCCATCAGCAGCCACCTCCTCCAGCTCTTTGGCTGGCTCGGGGAAGCCAGTTCCAGAACCATATCCCACCTGGACTTCTGGTATCTGGCTGTGTAGGCCATATAATTAGTCTGCCTGAGTTCCAAGGAGGATGCCAAGTATTGCTTCTTGGCTATGGCATTCACCTTCCTGGAGTCTTTGTCTGGGGGTGTGTGAAGTCACAGGTACATTAGCCCTGTCACAGGCTGCTGCCTGCACTACCCCAACATGGCTGCAATGATTGAACAAAAACTCCGTACCTGAGCCTGATAGCATATACCTCCTGTCCATTCTCTTATTAACAGGAGGTAAAGAATTTGGTGTCTGTAAAATATTTTGTGTCTGTTTCCCTGGTGATTTATGGACGGGAACAGACAACCTCTTGGACTCTGGGATGTCCATCATCTCCATAAAATCAGGCTCTTCCTCCTCAGCAGCTTCAACCATAGGGAGCTGGAGGGTTTCAGCCACTTTTTTGTAAAACAAAAAGTGAGATGGGGACTCAGAAAGCCTTGGAGGGGAGACATTGGAGGGTCGGTATGGGGAGATGTCCAGTTCAATGGGCACATCCAGACCTTCATAATCATTGTCATCATCATCATCCAGTAACTCTTCGTCCCCTTCCCACTCCAATTCATAATAAGCATCTGGATCACAATCTGATGGAGTTGGATCCGACTGAACCGAGCATCTAACCGATGGCGCCGGTTCGGACAGAACTGGATGAAACGATTGCACAATACTGATCGCTTTGGCTATTTCTTCAGCGGTTGGAGTAAGGGATGCTGGATCCAAGCTGGCTGACTTTTTTCATCTTTTTGATGGAACTGACCCCTCAAGGTCGGCTCTCCTTTTGCCCAAGGATGTCTCGCCCAGGTCAGTGGGCACCTCCTCAGGTTCAGTCAAAACCGAACCGGGCTGGCCATCCGGGTCAGTGGACTTCTCCGCCTCCTTTTCCTTTAGCATACCCAGTCTTTTTTCCAGAGTGGCCTTAGGAACATTTTTGCAGATTTGGCAGTCTGTTTTGAGGTGTTCAAACCCCAGACGAGGTGGGGGGTCAGCCTTAGCAAAGGCCTCCCCACACTCTGTACAGTGTTGAAACCCTGTGGGACCGTTTTTTTTTTCCTTGGGTTTCTCAGACATGGCCTGACTAGGAAAAAAATTACCTTTTACAGCTTTTAGCCAGGTAGTACACCCCTATCAGTTACTAACCGTGTCACGAGTTGTGTAAAGAAACCGAAAAATGTTTTGTTTTTCTAACCCGATAGGAACGGCACACCACTACTAAAATCCCAGAATTAAATTTAAACACAAAGGCAGTCCGGTCGGCCTTGGCTGGATTTCCACCGCCGCCGTGACCCGGGTTCAGGAATGCACCCGGTCGCTGGAGGGCCGACCAGGGACTAAGGCTAGAGTGTCTATGGACTGCTCTCTTTCTCCGGGGAGGGTGGGTAAGTGCCGGCACAAGGCGGACCAATGGTGGAGGCCGAGTCATGCAGCTACCGGCGCTAGCACATACTGAAGGCGGGGCGGACACTGGACGTCATTGCACGTCCCCGCCTCCCAGAGGAAAAACTGGAAAAGGAGGGTTGGGTCCTCCATCTAAATGAAGCCCTCCCCGGGCTTCAATTAGCCACCGTCGCCAGCACTCCCAATTAGATAATGGTTGCGCAGCACTGGAATTAGGAGAACCAATGCTGCGGCCCCGCCCTCTGGGGGGCAAGCCGGGGGGTGACCGGAAGAATGCAGACAATTGACGGTTGGTGGGAGTCCGGGGGCCGTGACCAGGGCAGAAGCCTGATGGAGGACCTGCCAGAAAAAGAGTGAAAAATAAAACAACAAATAAATAAATAAAAATATTTTAAACACAAAAGGTTGGTTCCCGACCGGACTGACCGAGAAAGAACCGAAGTTTACAATTTCCACAGAAGAAAAACACAAAATCACAGTTCACTACCTATCTACACTATTTACTGTACCGTAGACAAAGGCTTGAAACCGAAAATAAACAAATCGATTGAAAAACCGACGCGTTTTGAAACTTTACCAAACCGGAGCGGAGGAGCAATCTCCGGAGCGACTTCACAGTTAGGCAGAGTAAAGAATCTGATGGTTACACAGTGAGGCACTACAGACAGAGGTTTGAAAACAGAGCTCGAGCTCAACATTCTATGCCTGGCATAGAAATTAACTCTTTCCTGTCCAGGGCAGTTCAAGTGCTGGGGCTAACTGCATATGTCAGAATACAGCGAGACTTCATGTTGTTTGACAATATTATTTTCCTAAGGAAAAGGAAGTAAATTTAGTTGGTTCCCCAAAGAAATGGAACCACGATAAGAAAAAATTACTCACCGTAGTAATCTTTCTTCCAAGGTGTCCTTTAGCATCAGTAACTATATACAGTAAGCTGACTACGTAGTACTGCTCCGGAGGTGAAGATTATGGTAATACGTTTACGAATTAGCCAATCAGAATGAAGTTTGAGGGTGTGCTGACCAGGAAGAGTGAGGAAGGCTCAAGAATTTTTTCAAAGCTAGAATGGGCACATGCCCACATAGGTATGAACCAAAAGGATTCAAAAATATAACACAACAATAACCAGAACCATAACATGAAACTTTGCTCAAAATGCAATCCAAAGTTTAGTATAATCAAATTTATAGAAGGTAAGAAGCAGAGCCCTCTTCTGAAGGTTATCTGGGGGAGGAGGGTGGGAGCTTACTGATGCTAAAGGACACCTTGGAAGAAAGATTACTTCGGTGACTAATTTTTTTCTTCTTACCCCAGGGGTCCTTTAGCATCAGTAAGAAAAAATTACTTACCATAGTAATCTTCTTTCTTCCCAGTGATGCTCAGACATTCATAACTTTGTGCAGTCACCCTGATGGGTTGGACTGCCCGGAGAGATGGAACACATGCAAATGATGGAATTCTTTGCACGCGAGCATCTTTCAAATACTGCCTCTACTAACTGTAGTGTTCTAAGCCCTTCAGATTTGTAAGAAGCCTGGAAGTCAGGCAACATGGAAACATTTTACCATAAATTATTACTAATTAATAAAACATTTTTAATAAAACATTTTTAGGATTAGCTTAATAAACAACTTACTTGAAAAAACCTCCAAGGGGAGGAGCTATATCTAAGTATAATAACGGTATTCATCATAGAATGAGAAAAAGCTATTTTGAGAGACAGAAAAACTCTGGTAAAACTCTGTCTAGCATAGAGAATTGTACCCAGAAGGATATGGCTATGTGGCACTAGCATGCGGAATGCAGAGGCTTAAGTTCTGGAAGGGGAGGGAGTTATGAATGTCTGAGCATCACTGGGAAGAAAGAAGATTACTATGGTAAGTAATTTTTTCTTCTAACCCCAGTAATGCTCAGACCATTCATAACTTTGTGCAGACTACCAAGCAGTACCCCCAGGTGGTGGGCACAGAACTTATTTTGGAAACAGACTTTGCAGGACTGCTGTGCCAAACTTGGCATCACTTCTGGACAAAATATCCAAATTATAATGCTTTGTAAAGGTGTGTACTGATTTCCAAGTAGCTGCTTTACAAATGTCCAACAATGGCACCTCCCTAGCAGCTGCAATAGTGGCAGCTGTTCCTCTTGTTGAATGAGCCCTCAGCCCAGCTGGGGACTCTTTACCTGCTTTATTGTAGCAGAATTGAATGCACTGGACAATCCACCGAGAAATGGATCTTCTTGAGGCTGGTTTGCCCATTCCAACATCCCCATATGTAAGGAAAAGTTATTTTTTGTCTTGCCTATGGCCTTTAGTAGCTGTCATGTAGTAGCTGATAGCTCTTTTCACACCCAGACTGTGAAGCCTTCTTTCACCAGAGCTTGCATGGTCTGTGAAGAAGACAGGCAGAGTGATTGATTGGTTCAGATGGAAATCTGAAACCACCTTGGGAAGGAATTCTCTGTTTGTTCTGAGGACTACTTTATCCCTGTGGAAGGAAATATAGTCCTGGTCGACACAGAGAGCCTGAAGCTCACTGATTCTTCTTGCTGAAGTAATTTCTACCAGGAAAACTGTTTTTCCAGGTAACATACTTTAAATGGGCTGTAGCCATGGGCTCAAAGGGAGCCCGCATCAATCTTGCTATACATACATTAAGATCCCAAGCGGGCACTGGTGCCCTGTGAGGGGGGTGCAAATGCATTAGGCCTTTGAAAAATCTTTTGAAAATGGGATTTGATGCTACAGATACCTTTGTCCTAGCAGACAGGTATGCAGATACTGCTGCAAGGTGGACCCTCAAGGAACTGGGTTGCAGACCTTGTGAATGCAAGTGAGTTAGATAATCCAACACCACTGAGACCCCTGCATCACTTGGGGTGAAGTTTCTAGTAGAGCACCAGAAAAGAGAATCTTTTCCACTTAGCAGAATAAGTTTTCTTAGTTGAAGGCTTCCTGTAACCTTTCAAAATGTTTAATACAGCATCAGAAAGGTTCAAGCCTGCATACTCTAACTCCTCAAGAGCCATGCTTTGAGGTGAAGAGACTTGAGATTTGGGAATAGCAATGTTCCCTGATTGGAGGTTAGAAGATTGTGCCTGAGAGGCAAGCTTATTGGCCTGCTCACTGCCATGGAGAGCAGAAGAGAGTACCATGGCTGCCTAGGCCAATCTGGAGCTATCAATATCAGAGAAGCTGAGAGGGATCTGAGTTTCAGCAGCACCCTGAAAACCAGAGGGAAAGGGGGGAATGCATAGAGAAACTTGCCCAACCAATCCAGCACCAAGGCATCCAGAGGGGATTGTGCCCTGGGCTGGTGGCCTGCAACAGTACTGAGGCAACTGGTAGTTCTGGTGAGATGCGAACAAGTCTATCTCTGGAACACCCCACCTGTTGAAAATTACCTGTACCACCTGCTTGTTCAATGCCCATTCGTGATGGGACTGATTGATTCGACTCAGTGTGTCTGCCAAGATATTGTCCTTTCCTGGCAGATGGATGGCTTGCAGGGACACCTTTAAAGAATATGCCACAGCCCAAATTCTCAAGGCTTCTGTGCCTAGGGGACCTGATCTGGTGCCACCCTGCTTGTTTATGTAATACATAGTGGTGGTATTGTCTGCTCTGACCTGTACCACCTTGCCCATTACCAGTGTAGAGAAAACCTTTAGTGCCAGCCGCACTGCTCTGAGTTCCAGTAGATTTATATGCTGGAGGGACTCTGCTTCTGACCAGGTACCCTGAGTTGTGTGCACCCCTAGATGGGCACCCCAGCCCAGCAGGGATGCATCTGTTGTGAGGATTAGTGAAGGATCCTCCTTTTGGAAGGGGACTCCTTGTCTTAGGTTGGATTCCTTTTTCCACCACAAGAGGGCTTGTAACAGGGGCCTTGTCACTGGAATGAGCTTTGAGAAAGGGTCTTTCTTCTGACTCCAATGAGTCCTGAGGTGAAACTGGATGTGTCTCATGTGAAACCTGGAACCCTGCACTGCACTGTACCTGTGGATGCAGCCATATGACCCAGGAGCTGCAGAAATTGCCTGGCTGTTTTTCGACCATGCAATTTGAAGGAGTTTGCTATGGCCTGAAGACTTTGCACCCTGTCTAGTGGTAAAAAGGCCCTGGCCTGCAGAGTGCTGATCTCTGCCCCTATGAACTGTAAAGTCTGTGTAGGGGCGAACACAGATTTTTTTCTGGTTTACTATGAAACCTAGAGATTCCAGAAGATCCTGTGTAAGCCTTAGAGAGGCTGTGACCTGCTCTGGTGATTTGCCCACTATCAGCCAGTTGTCCAGGTATGGAAAGACAGTCACTCCCTGCCTTCGAAGAAATGTCACAACAACTGCTAGGCATTTTGTAAACACCCTTGGTGCCAAGGAAAGGCCGAAGGGTAGGGTTGCAAACTGATAATGACCAGATGGGAGTCTGAATCTGAGATGTTTTCTGTAAGATTCCTTTATGGGGATGTGGAAATAAGCGTCCTGTAAATCCAGAGATGCCAGCCAGTCCCCTTTCTGGATTATTGGTAGAATCCGAGCCAAAGTGACCATTTTGAACTTTGGCTTTTTCAGGTGCTCGTTTAAAGCTCTGAGATCCAAAATTGGCCGCCACTCCCCATTTTTCCTTGTCGTTAGGAAGTATCTGGAGTAAAAACCCTCTTCCTCTCAGGGTTGCAGGGACTAATTCCACTGCTTTGAGCTGAAGCAGCTTCTGGACCTCTTTCTCTAGCAATGAGATTTGTGCTAGAGGTGGGGAGGCAGAAGCCCTGGGGTTTTTTAGAGGAAGAAATTTGAACTGCAGAGACAGATCTTTGCCCACTACCCCCAGCACCCACTTGTCTGTGGTGATGGTTGACCAGCGGGGGAGGAAATGGGCCAGTCTGCCTCCAACAGGTAGTGAGGAGGCGTTTGCCTGTCAGGGGTTCTGCTTAGGCTGGGGCTGAGGTTGTGGCTGAGTCCCTCGCCTAGAGCCCCTTCTACCCTTACCCCTTGAGTAGCCCTGAGGGGGGTACTGCTGGTATTGGGGCATGGCTACTGGCTGGAAAAAAGGTTGTGATAAAAAGGGACGACCCCTAGCCCCCCTTCCATAGGGCCTAGTGGATGAGGAAGCTCTGTCTCTAGCAGAGTTACTTCTATAAGTAGCTTTATATTCATCCACTTTTTTCATATAGGCCACTGTGGACTCCCCAAACAGTAGATTTCCTTCCAGTGGGAAATCCAGGGCCTTTGACTGGGTATCCTGAGTGAGGTTTGTGGCCCTAAGCCAAGCAAACCTCCTCTGGGCCACTGTATTAGCCATCCATCTGGTTGCAGTGTCATTCAAATCAGCAGCCATTTGGAACTGGTATTTGGCCGCCTCTAGCCCAAACCTCATCTAACAAGGGTGGGGTGGCCTTCATGGACATTGCCAGTACCGACTGCCATAGGGATTTCTGATAATGGGCAGCATAAGATTGAAAAGTGGCCTGTCTCATGGCCAATGAGGCTAACAGATAGCCCTTTTTGGCCAAACTGTCCAGTTTTCTGGAGTCCTTGTCCGGAGGGTGTGAGGACAGAGGGACCTTAGCCTTATCACAGGCAGCTTGCTGTATAACCCCCTGATGATCAGGATGGGAGAAAAGGAATTCAGCTCCCTCCCTGTTCAGCTGATATTTTTTATCTATTCTCTTGTCAATAGGAGGAATAGAGTTTGGGGTCTGGAGGAGCTTCATAGCATCCTTCTTAAAGAATTTATATACTGGAAGGAGGAAGGCTTTTGTGGGTGTTAAACCCATCATACTGAGGTACTCAATCTCCTCCTCATCTTCCACTTGCTCTGTTGTGTTGATGTCCAGAGCATCTGCCATTCTTCTTACAAAAGAAAAATGGGAGGAAAAATCCTCAGACACTCTGGGAGGAGAGCCAAATTCCTGCTCAGCGGAAACCTCTGGGGGAATAGGTTCATCGTCCTCATAAATGTCATCATCCCCTTCGAAATATTGTTGCTCTGGAGCAGGAGGCAACACAGAAGCAGCAACCTGGGGACCCTGGGGAGGGCAGGAGGCTGAGGGATGATGTTTGCAGAGCCTGGATAATTTTGAACGCCTGGGCTATGTCTTGAGCGAAGGCATGACAGGCTGCTGCGAGAAGTCCCTGGTTTACAGGAGAGAGTTCTGCATGTTTGAGCTTTTAATTTCTTTGAGGGAACCAGGGAGTCAGCCGGTCTTTTTCTCTCTTTTGCCCCTTTTCGCCTCGTATCAGGGCAGGGGTAGAAGCACCTGTCAATTCAACCACAACAGATTGGGGTGTCAGCTGGTCAGAGCCTGAGGGACCCCTTGGAAACTTTTTGTGAAGCTTTTCAAGGCGTTTTTCAACAGTTTTTTCTGGGAATATTTTGCATATTTCACATTCCTGGTCCAAATGTTCAAAACCCAGACAAGCTACACATAAGGTGTGCTTGTCTGCCTTGGCAAACCCATCTCCACACTTCAAACAGTTTTTAAAACCAGGTTAACCGGTTCTCTTTTTAGGTTTCTCAGTCATGGTGAAATATAAAATGAAAAACCTCAACCGTTAATACCAAAAGCTAATGCGGTTATTCAAACAGCTCAAAAGGCTTTTACTTTTTTTTTTTTTGCGGTCGGTTCAGGAACCGATAGGGAACCATTGGAACCGAGAAAGGAGATGAAATATGAACCGGTTCAGCGGTTCTGTAACCGATGAAAAGCGATTACAAATAAAAACTTTAAGGACAAAATTTAAATGAAAATGAATAGGTTCTTTAGTTAGAGAACCGAAACAAAGTTACAATTACCTCGGATCCCTCACGGTTATACCGAACCGTGAGGAACCGAGAAAACAACAATTTAAACAATAATAAACTATATAAAACTAACAAATTAGTAGAGGCAGTAAAAGAAACTAAAAATACTTATGGTTTTTAAACTTTTTTCTTTCTTCCTCACGCGAAAGAGGGCGACAGAGACTCCGAGCGACCAGACTTTCAGGCGGAGAAAAAAATCTGAAGGGCTTAGAACACTACAGTTGGTAGAAGCAGTATTTGAAAGATGCTCACGTGCAAAGAATTCCATCATTTGCATGTGTTCCATCTCTCCGGGCAGTCCAACCCATCAGGATGACTGCACAAAGTTATGAATGGTCTGAGCATTACTGGGGTTAGAACTATATGCAGACTACAAAGCAGTACAGTTGGGAAGCGGGTAGAGAACCTACTTAGGAAAGAGGCTCTGCAGCATCACCTTGCCAAGTCTGGCATCTGATCTAGAGACTGTACATCCAAGCAACAGAGGTTAGTGAATATGTGCACACAGTCTTCCAAGTAGCTGCTTTGCAGATGCCCAGCCGAGGTATGTCTCTAGCAGCTGCCACTGAGGCAGCACTGCCTCTAGTAGAGTGGGCCCTTAGCCCTTCAGGTGGTTGCTTATCGGTCCTGTCATAGCAGAATCCTAATACACGAGACTATCAGGCGAGAGATAGTTCTCTTAGTGGCTGGTCATCCTTAACCAACCTCCCCATAGGTGAAGAGTAACTATGTGGATGGGCCCCTGAACTGCTTGGTATGTTCCAGGTAGTAAATCAGTGCCCCTTTGACATCCAGACTGTGGAGCATCCTTTGTCCCAAAGTGGAGTTCTCAGTAAAGAACACAGGTAAGGAAATGGACTGACTGAAGTGAAAGTCTGAGACCACCTTGGGCAGGAATTTTCTGTTTGTCCTGACCTCAATCTTATCCCTGTGAGGGATTATGTAGTTGGGCTCAGTACAGACAGCCTGTAACTCTGAAATCATTCTTGCAGAAATAATGGCTACCATAAATACAGTTCTCCAAATGACATACTTGAGGTGAGTCCTACCCATGGGTTCGTAGGGAGGCTCCATGAGCTTGGCAATACAGAGGTTCAGACTCCAATGAGGGACAGGTTCCCTGATTGGAGGCTGGAGATGGAGAAGGCCTTTGAAAAACTGCTTCAGCATCGTCTGGGTAAAAACAGATTTAGTCTTCCCAATAGAAAGATAGGCCGAGATAGCAATCAGATGAAGTTTCAGGGAGGAAGGCCTTCAGCCTGAGCCCTGTAAATGCACTAGATAATCCAAAAGGTTAGGAATCAACATCTTAAGAGGATTAATGTGCTTCTGTTTGCACCAAAAAGAAAACCTTTTCTATTTGGCTGCATAGGTCTTTTTTATTCTAGGCTTCTTGGCCATCCTCAGGATCTTTAGAACTTGTTCAGGATACTGAGTGACAGGGAACTATAGCTCCTCAACAGCCAAGCTTTGAGGTGAAGAGATTTCAGATGCAGATGAGCCACCCCTATCTGAGGGAGAGTGAGGAGTGAGAGACTGAGAGGAAGGCGAATGGGTTTGCTGCAAGACCGTGTTAGCAATAGGGGATACCAGGTTTGCCTTGGCCAGTCTGGAGCCACCAGTACCATTGCTGCAGGCTGCTCCAGAGTTTTTATAAAACTCTGAAAATCACAGAGGAAAGAGGAAAGGCATAAGGAAATGAAAATTACGTACCTACCGTAATTCTTGATCTTCTCTTGTATCTTCACCATTCATTACTGCTTGGGGTTAGTGCGGAGGTGCGCACCCGCTTCACGAGGAGTTTTTTTTTTTTGAGTCGGCTCCAAGTGGCGCTGCCCTCGGCGACGCGCAACACATGCGCAGCGGCGACCGTTAGGTGCCGCAGACTCCTCCTCCTCTATCTCAGTTCTGGTAGCGGGAGGCGAAAATAAAGGGTAAGGAAAAGGAAAGCGAGGCAAGAGAGCCGAGGGACGAAAAAGGAAAGGATATAAACTGAAAAGGCATAAGCCGGTAGAGGATGAACAGAGAGAGAGAATTCCTACCTAAGGGACCGAGAGGCCTCCTTTCCGGGGCGGCTCTAGGGGAGGAACAGAGAGAGGGAAAGAGAGAAGAAGAAGAAGAAGAAGAAGAAGAAAAGGAGGCATGTTGAGAGGGAAAACAGCGCCCATCGAGCATTGGTTGAGAGGCTTATAAGCTCGAGACTAACAAAGGAGCAAGAATCCCTGTTGATAGGACTGAGAGAAGGTTCAACCGAACCACCTGAACAGATCCGATACAGGGCAGATTCTCTGATCTCTCAACATGCCAAGTCCCTACATCCTAGCTGAGGGCTCATAGACTGCCTGGGCAGAACCTGTTCCGGGGAGAGCGCCCACCCAGGAAGGGGACTATGTCCCTTAGCACCCTGTTAAGTGCTAACACAGCAGTGTATGGGGAAAGATTATGCCTTACTGAAGGCAGCTTTGTATGAAAGGATAGAGTGGGAACTCAATCAGACTCCCTAAGGCAAGGCAATAGCAGTTGCTCAAGGCTGACAAGTGCAAAGCAGCAGCTAGAATGTGCTTAAAGATAATACCTGCCAGGGGGATTCTAAATTTTTGCTGAGGCCGAGTCAGGGCACGGTCTCTTAAGCTGTGAAACTGCATAACATGATCAAGGTACTTAGAAGTCGTACCCTAAGGGCAGTCAGAAAGAGTTCCCTCAGAATAAGTGAAAAATACAGACCGTGCTCGTTCCTCTTTACCTTGAGGAAAAAAGGAACCATTCACTAAGAATGGAAAACAGAAAGTTTTTTGGTTTTTTTTGGCATAAAGGCCAAAGGAAGGAAGAGAAACGAGACCGGAGGGGGAGACGCCACAGTAGGAGGCCACTGAGGGGAAAGTGGGTGGGTATCAGTAATGAATGGTGAAGATACAAGAGAAGATCAAGAATTACGGTAGGTACGTAATTTTCATATCTTCCCTTGTCAATCTTCACCATTCATTACTGCTTGGGTGAGTACCAAGCCCCGTGTAGAAACCCTGAGGGAACAAGACCCCCAGCCTCCTGTTGGTGAGAAACAGAAGGGGAAGACCCTGGGCTAATCTAGAGAGAAGCCTATGGGGGAGAAGAGCTAGGAGGTGCCCCCCGAGGACGGGAGACGGAGGAAGCCCCTGCAGTAGTCTCCTAGCTCTGGAGGAAAAGAGACAGGTCCCCAGAAAGCGGAGCGAATCACCCTACGCCGGGCCAGGGGTGACAACCTTGATAGACGAAGCCATGCCGTCCGCCTAATGCAGATCGCTGTCCCCGCAAGCCTGGAAGCCACCTCATTGGCGTCATAAGATGCCCTTGCTTGGTGTCTTGCCAGCTCCAGGCCTATAGCAGAGAGGGCAATAGCATGTCTGGTTTGCTCCGTATCAGGCATTGATGCTAAGATCTGAGAAAGCATCGACCACAAATGCCTACTGTAGGCAGCGTGATGAGCCTGATGAGATGCAATGCAAGACGCCATGCGAGAGGAAAGAACACTTTTCACCCCCACAGGTGGTGTAGGGAATCCGAGTCCGGTGGACGGTCGTGCGCCAGGCGGCGGCGCCCGGAGGGAGTCTCTAGGTATGCCAAACCCAAGGGCTGGTTGGGGAGAGTACCCAGGGATTCTGAAGGGGCACAATACCTACATCGGCAGTGTGCCGGGGCTGGAGAAAGGGCGGCTGGCGACTACCAGGAACAGATAGACGCCTCCTAGAAGGGAATAGGCCAGGAAAGTACCACCAGGTGCTGGGCACTGAATTCGCCAAGAAATTCACGCGTCTCCCATTCGGTATTGTCTCGCCTAACGAAGGAGATTCGAAGATCCCTTACCATCCTCGAAAGGAATTGCTGATATTCAGTGAAATCAGCATCGGAAGAGAGATAAGCAGAGGGTTCCTCTCCCTCAGAGGAGGGAGACGAGGATAATGGAGAGCTCGAGTGTCCAGAGGATTCTTGTGGCGGTGGGGATAGGCGAAAGACCCGCTCATTCATGCACCTGACATATGAGGGGAGGGCCGCCGCAGAACCTCTGAACTGCTCCCAGGATAAAGGGCCCGTAGGACCGACATGGCCTGGGAGAGTGGGGGGTGGCTGCAGAGGAATGGGAGATGGGCACCTACGAAGAGGCAACTGTCCTCTGTTAGGGCTCTGAAATCCAGGGAACAGAGCCCGAGCTGGTGGGATCCCGGACAACAGACCAGGTCGCAAAACGGAACCCTGGGGATGCGAAGCCTGGAAGAGCCCAGAAGGGAATCCTCCCCTGTGATGAACCTGGGACTTCATGGATCCAGAAGGGCAGCCCACAGCAACGCAACCGGAGGGGACCCCGGGGTCCAAGAGGAAAAGACAAGGCCCGGCGCTATGGCTCCTAGCCACACCTCGAGGGGTGGCCGACAGAGACCGAGATGCCTGAACCCTGCCCCTCGACCCCTCGGACTCCGAGAACACCCTCCTCCTCGACCCCAGTGATCTCCCACCCCGAGGGGCTGTAGCAGCACCAGTGTCGGTAGCTGCCACGAGCCCCTCCCTCCACCCCCGCTCCATCACCCCCCAGGAACCCCGGACCACCCCTAGCCTGGGGGACCTCAGGGGAGGATAGCAGCGGGGACAGTGGAAGAGGCCCACTGGGCCGCCTAGCACCTCGTGCCACCGGGGACCCTGACTCCGAAGAATCAGGTTGCCAGGACGGGTCCACATCTGAATCATCAGCCTCTGAAGAGGAAGAGATCAGCTGGACCACAATACTAGCAACCCAAGGGGTCCCCGGTGAAACGGCGCTGTGAACGGCGCTGGTGCCGGAGGCGGCGCCGGACGACCTCGGACCCCACCGCGCCAGCTAAGCCCGGCCCCAGCTCCCCACCTGTGCCTGCTAGGCCCATGGCACCGCCCTCGGCGCCGGAATCCAACCCGGCGCCGCCAGGAGAGCGAACCGGGCCCGCGGCGCCGCGAGCGGTGCCAAAGGCCAGAATGGTGCCGCCAGCGGCGCCGTCTCGATCACTGGCACCGGGATCCAAAATGGCACCGGAAGGTGGCATCGAGGGTCCACCAGTGCCGGGCCCAGCAGTCGTGGGCCTCGACACTGGGGGAGCCTGCACCTCCGAGGAGGTGACTGCCAAGGCGGTGTCTCCGCCGCGGCCCCGGGAGGGACCTCGACGTTTCTCCGACACCGCAAAAGAAGCTTCCTCTTCGGCAAGAGAAGATGAGGAAGCCTCCTCCTCTACGGACCATATAGGCCCGAGAGGGGACCCGGAGGAAGGGCCTAGAGACCTTACCTGGGAATCCCTGGAGTGACGCCGTCCCCCGAAAGTCGGCGGGGCCTTGCCGATCTTGAACACACGGACTTCGAGGACATGACGGTCCATGGAGAAACAGGCATCGGACGCATCCATATCGTGGTAGGGTCCCAGGCAACGAAGACAAACATCATGCCGATCCGTGACGGAGAAATGCCGGCCACAGGAGCACCGATGCATAGGGGCATGGCCCGCCTTCGACTTACGTTTTGCCCCCGAACCTGACATGACGCGAACTAAACAAGAGTAAAATTAGCAACAAAGCACTCGGTGCCGTTGACAGAAATAAAAGAAACGGTCTTACCGGGAGATGGCGTCGAGCGAATATGAGGAGTCTGGCTTGAGTGACGCAGAAGGCCTAGTTCAACTACCGCGCAGCAGGTGCAGCCTCGACAGTGGGAGAAACAGAACTGTGATAGAGGAGGAGTCTGCGACACCTAACGGCCGCCCCTCGCGCATGACAGTGCATCGCACTCGAGGGCGGCACCGTTGGAGCCAACTCAAAAAAAAAAAAAAAACTCCCGTAGCGGGTGCGCGCCCCTGGCACTAACCCCAAGCAGTAATGAATGGTGAAAATTGACAAGGGAAGATCTTTCCTGAACCAATCCAGAACTAGGGCATCTATTGGAAGAGACCCCAGGCTGGAGACCTGCAACAATACCGAGGAACTTGATAGTTTAAGTGAGAGTCGAAAAGATCTATTTCTGATGTGCCCCGCCTTCTGAACACTGTGGCCAACACTTGTTTGTTCGGACACCATTCACTGTGCCCCAGTTGATGTGGCTGAGAGCATTCGCTAGGGTGTTGTCCTTTCCTGGAAGACGAATGGTTGATAAGCTGACTCCCAGGGAGTAGGCCAAGCCCCAAATCCTCATGGTTTTCAAGCACAGAATGTTGGATCTTGTCTCACCCTTCTTGTTTATAAAAAACACTGCAGTAGTGGTATCTGTCCTGATCTGGACTGTTTGACCTTTTATCTGTGAGGCAAATGCCTTTAGAGCCAGATAAATGGCCTGGAGTTCCAGCAGATTGATGTGGGCCTGTGACTCTTTTGGAGTCCAGGAGCCACTGGTGGAAGTACTGTCCATATGGGCTCCCCATCCAAACAGAGAAACATCTGTAGTAATGATTCTTGCAGGGAAAGGTGCTTGGAAGGAAAGTCCCACTGAAAGACTGGTAATTTTCTTCCTCCAGCCCAAAGACTGAAGGAATGAGACTGGAAGCAGTTTGGAAGTGAACTTTTGCTTAGGGACCAGTGAGACCTTAGGTGCTACGGTATGTCCCTCATTCCAAATCTGGCTCCTGGAAGCACGGCTGTCATTGATGCCATGTGTCCTAGAAGCATTAGGAAATTTCTGGCTGGCCTGGGGTGACCCAGGACAAAGAATTTGCCGCTGACAAGAAGCTCTGAATTCTCTCCAAAAGAAGGAAAGCTCTGCTCTATAGTATGTCCAACTGTGCTCCTATGAATGTAAGGAGTTCCAGATGGGATTTCTTTAGGCTTATAAGAAACCATAAGGAACACAGTGTCCTTTGTCAGGGGAGAGCCTTTTCTACTTGTAGAGGGTTTTTTTTCCCACTATGAGCCAGTCGTGTAAGGCAGGGTAGACTTAAACTCTCCCCTTTTTTTTTAAGATGTGCTGCCGCCACAGCCAGACATTTGGTGAATACTCTTGGAGCAAATGTCAGGCTGAAAGGCATGGCTGCAAACTGATAGTGCTCTGATGGAAGTTTGAACCTCAGAACTTTCTGTAGGACTGCCTTATTGGAATGTGAAAATATGTGTCCTTGAGGTCTAGGGAGGCTAGCCAGTCTCTCAGCTGTAGGAACTGAATTACCAATTTTAGGGTGACCATTTTGACTTTGGGTTTCAGAAGACACTTGTTCAAGTATCTGAGGCTATAAATAGGTCACCGCTCCCCACATTTCTTTTGTGTTAGGAAGTACCTGGAGTAGAAACCCTTGCCCCTTTTATGGGCAGGTACTCTCGCTCCCCCCCCGCTTCCAAAAAGTGTTTTACCTCCAGCTCCAACAGGATCCTCTCTATTGGGGTTAGAGGTTTGAACAGCTGGGTGCCATTGAGGGTTGGCAACTTTAGAACCGAAGAGACATGCCCTTTTCCACTACCTCCGGGACCCATTTGTCTGATGTGACAAGGGTCCAAGACTGGAGATAGTGGCAGAGCCTGCCCCCTACAGGCAGAGGGGAGGAGGCCTGAACTGAGGTATCAGGGCTTTTACTGGGCAGCAGTAGCAGGGATAGAGGTAGCTCATCTCTGACCTCTCCCTCTAATAAGTTGTTTATACTCATCAACCTTTCTCATGTATCCCTCGGTTCTGGGATCAATGGCACATTCCTGTCACAGGTAAGTCCACAGCTATGGACTGGATGTCCTGTGCCAAATTAGTTGCTCTCAGCCAAGCAAAATGCCTAAGGGAGACAGCCTGGGCTTTGACCCTGTAGGTTATGTTATTACTGCCATCTGCCATATGGAACTGGTACTTTGTGACTTCAAAGGCAGCTTTAGTCATCTCCACCAGGTCCTTTGCCATAGAGTCAGAGCCCTGCTCAACTATGACTGGGACTGCATTCCAAAGAGCCTTTTAATACTTGGCTATATAAGCCATGTATGCAGCTAAGCAGAGGAGAAGAAAGGCTGAGGTGTATGTCTATCTGGCCATAGAGACTAGCCTTTAGAATCATTTCCAGGAGGCTAGCCTTCTTTATCACATGCTGCCTGTTGCACCACATCTTCATGATTTGAGTGCACAAACAGAAACTCTGTGTCTTTCTAGACAACAGATACTTTTTATCTATCCTCTTCTCCACCCCTGGCAGAGATGCGGGAGTCTGAAGAAGGTTTATAGTAATTTTTCTTGAAATGTGTATATATATATATATATATATATATATATATATATATATATATAAAACAGGGGGGCAGGTGCGCCCCTATATTTAGGGTTATGAAGGCACTTCTATGTTAAACTCGAAATTTTGCTTGTTAATAACTTTGGACCCGTTCAATGGATTTGCATGAAATTTGGTATGCACAGTGGGGCATGGTACATCTCTTAATTCATCAAATTTTGTTTTGGTTGGACTTACGGTTTTTACGCACCAAAATGCTGAAAAATGCACTTTTCGCCAGTTACGGGGGCTGTTTTTTGGATTTTGTCTATGATGCTGCGTGGTCGCTGTGCGGTGTGCTGCTCTGCGACTTGGCTCATCTGAAAGAGCTTGAGTCAAGGAATATGCTGATTTTCATTTGGGGAAAAAAAATATTAATCCATTCAAAAGTTATTAAAGTTTTACGTTCCCATTATAAGTCAATGGAAAAATTTATATGGTTATTTTGCGAAAGAAGAATGGGGTTTTGGCCATCTGGTCCCTCCTCATGATCAAAGAATTTGCAGGCTTGCGATCAAAGAATCTTTGATAGCGAGGAATTCTTTGATCATGACGGCTGCCATCTTGTTTTAAGTTTGCGGTCGGACAAAAATAAAATATCTCGGCTCAGGAACGACTCCTGAAGTAAAACTTGGATGGGTTTTGCTCAGGGGGCTTTGCTCTATCGAGCCATGGCTGTGGTTTCTTCTAATGTGGTAAAAAAAAAATAGAGTTTTGAAGTTTTTAAATCTTTGATCATGGCTCGCTAAAGATCTTTGATCGCGAGCCTGCAAATTCTTTGATCGCGAGACTGTTTAACCACGATCTTTGATCAGGAGGGCACGACTAGATGTAAAAAATCAAATTTCTCAGCCCAGGGGTGACTTATTAAGACACATGAGGATGGGTTTTGCTCAGGGGGCTTCGTTCTGTCAAGTCATGGCTGTGGTTTCATTTCTTTTGCTGTAAAAATTGACTTTTGCCGTTTTTTATTCTTTGATCATGAGCCTGTAAATTCTTTGATCGAGAGATTCTTTGATCACAAGGGAGGGATCAGATAGCCCAATTTTTACAATTTTTAAAATTCAATATCTTGGAAACGGTTTGGTCTTTTCACTTGAAATTTGGAGGGTGCTGACGGGATGTCCTGTAGATGTTAATTATGGTGTTTGGGTGTTGGACAATACATTTTTTGAGGCGATATTGCGTGGCACAATTTACGTTTTGCGATGAGCGTTTTCCATTCTGGTACTGACTTGAAATTTATACGGTAGCTAGCCTTACTGCTATGGATGTACTTTTCAGTCATTAGGTGTCTAAAATGTAAAAATGTGGAATTGTGCCACTCTGACGACTGAAAATCTCAAACTTTCAAATGTTATATCTCGCAAACGGTTTAGTCTTTTAAATAGAAATTTGGAGGGTGTTGAGGGGATGTCCTGTACATGTGAATTATGGTGTTTAGGTGTTCAAAAATTAATTTGCTGCACAGATATTGCATGACGCACTTTATGTTTTGCATATAGTGTTTCCCATTGTGGTAGTGGGTTCACATTTATAGGGTATCTAGCCTTGCTGTCATGGAGGTAATTTTCAGTGGTTAGGTGTCTGACATGTAAACAGGTGTTTAATTATTTTATTTTTTTTATTTAGTTGTTTAACCAGGTATTATGGCACTCTGATGACTGACACTTTGATTTGTTTCACGGTTCGGGCCCCACGCTCTCACCCATGTGCGCTCCCAGCAATACATATGATATTCACTACTTGTATTCTTATGTTAGGCAGAAATTTGCAAGTTGGTGGGAGCGCTGGGCCCTTGCTTCCATCGACTTGCGTGATTTTCTACTTTTCTACTCTTTCTCAAAAAGTAAGGACATTTTATGCAAAAAACTTTGTTAATGCATCATTTAGGGTTAAAACACAAAAAGACAGGAAATGAGACCTTTAGGGTTGCCCCCCCGCGTGGACCCGTCCATCCTCCCGAGATTGACAGATGACGGGGTGTGTCATTGGGGTTATGAGGCCTAAGGAGTGGTGATCTAGAGGCCAAACTTAGTGAAAGAGAAGGCTTTTGGATTTACACATTGGAAGGGATGAAAAGACCAGGGCTCAATGAGGGTACTGATCTCTCAATAATTCTGAAGAAATAAGCCCCTTAAAACTTTTAACAATAATGTTGGCTTCTTTCCCCACACAATAAGAATGAATTTTGGTCTCCACATGTTCCAATAACTATTGGTAATTGTGGCAGGGTTAAACAGGACCCTGCCCCAGTTGTTATGGAGAGTTTGAATGCAGGAATCTGTTCTGTTCTTTCCTTTCCTTTCCTGTCTCTTGTCTGTCTGGTTGCGCAACCACATTTTCCTGTGAGACCTAGGATTTGACCCCCCCCCCGACAGTCTCGCAGTTCTTTGCCTCTCACTGTGTCTCAGTCTTCCCTTGCTGTTTCCGTCTTTTCCTCCATTGCATATCTGCTGGTATAAAAATATATGCAGATCATTATGTGGAAATGTAACTGATATTGGGATCCCTTTGTTTAGCAATTATATAGTGTTGCTGTTAAAATGTATATAATTATAGTTTGAGATGATTGCAAAAAGCTATTGGAAACTCAAGCGGTTAATCTGAGAGCAGTTTTTAAGCCCTTTTTCAGAAGCTGTGGAAAAGGGGCCTCAGTTCTGGGACATTGTGCTCTTGCTGCACCTACATGAAATTGACAAGAACATTTTAGAAAAAATCAGGGTGCTTATTAAAAAGGGGGGTTGCAAAGACTTATGAGAGAGAGCTGCAATGTTTTGAGACATACAGAGATTGAAGGAAAACTCAGATGGACCTTCTCTGCTTATTCTGCCTTTGTAAATCGTTATACCAAACAAGTTTATTTTTTTTCTTACTGCTACTACTAATAAACACTTTTTGCGAATTCTACAACTGCTCTTGGTTTTTCCTATGATTCCTGACCTGTGCCTCAATGACATATGGTTTTAGAAGTGGGATTTATGCCGCGTATACTCTAAGCCAGGAGTTTTGTGTGTGAGTACTGGACCTAGTACCAGGGAAGAATAGAGAAAGGTATGGATTCTGCAGCAGCAAGTTCAGAAGTGGTTATCAGGAGAATGGCAGCCAAACTAGCAGAGAAGTCCCAAGCTGAGACTGTACAGCCATCACAAGTTATGGAAAAAGAACAGGCAGTGACAGAACCTGAAAGCCTGACTGCCTTTTTCAAATGGTGGGCTATACAACAAACAGAGACGGATAAACAGAGGAGAGGAGAGGAGGTGCAGCTACAGGAGTAGCAGAGGAGAGAAGAGAAGCAGTGACAGGAGCAGCACTGGCTGGATGTCTTGCAAGCTATGAAAGACAGAGGATCTGGCACAGATCCAGATCAGCAACAAAAAACAAGCAACTTAAAATCTATTAAACTTACAAAGTTGTGTCCCTCGGATGATATCGAGGCATACCTGATAACTTATGAAAGAGTTCCCACAGCCTGCCAATGGCCAAAGCAGCAATGGACAATCAGACTGGTACCTTACCTGACAAGGAAAGCCCAACTTGCCTACAGCAATATGGACACTGCACAGTCAGAAAACTATGACCTGGTGAAAAGCAAAATCCTGAAAAGGTATGACATCTCAGGTTATCCTTACAGGAAGAGATTTCGATCTCTGAAGTACAACTCAGTTGACAATCCTCGAGAAGCCTTCATCCAACTCAGAGAACTCCTGAAAAAATGACTCCAACCAGAGGGCAAAGCAGTCCCACAGATCACTGACACATTTGCAATGGAGCAATTCATCAACATCCTGCTTACAGCTGTGCAGCTTTGGGTAAAGGAACACTGACCAGAAAGTGGGGAAAAGGCTATTTCTTTGGCCGAGGACTACCAAATGGCCAGACAAATGCCACAGCAGTGAGGTAACAGCCAAGCACTGGTAAGACACTCGTTTTCCCATCTAAACTGCAGGTCTGATAAGAACTCTGGTTGGGGTAACAAATCTGTGCCACAGACGTTATTGGCTTTAACTGTAATAAGCCAGGTCATATTGCAAGAAATTACTGTAAGAAGAGTGACACTTGAGCAGATCTGTCCTTAGCAAATTGAGGCAAGTACTTAACATATGTGAAGGTGGAGGATAAGTCTGTAAAGTAACTTATAGATTCGGGAAGCACACAGACCATAGTATATATTGAAGTGCTAGGAAAACAATGTCCAAAAGGACCAGGTACTGGTGTCATCTACATCCAAGGGGACACTTGATACTATCCCACCACCTAAGTGATTCTGACCATTAAGAGTGTGTCACACCAAATGAAAGTGGGAGTAGTACCTAAGTTACCTGTACCCATAATTATTGGAAATGACCGTCCAGGATTTACTGAGTTAATCTCAGAGGAACTGAACCCTGCAGTTTCAGCAGCAGTGGTAACAAGAGCTCAGGCAAATAAAATCTCAAATGGTGGGGACACTTTTTGTTTTAGTGACTTTGATTCAGACTTGTTTGAGAACAGTTCCAAGATCTGAAATCCAGGAAAGAAAGACGATGCCTGAAAAAACTGTGGCAACAAATGACTGATGGACATAAGGGGTTAACATATGAAAATGCTGAAACTAAACTGATCACCGATTGTGATTTTCTTTCAGAACAAGCTAACAATGTTTCTCTCCAGGGTTATTTTAAGCAGCTGGGGGTGAAATCAAGACAAGGTGAACCTATGTTTAAGAAATGTAATAGGGCTACTGTACAGAATTTGGGTTAAACCTTAGACACAGGACCAGATAGAACAATTGATTGTACCACAAAAGTATAGATCTGAGTTGTTACAGATAGCATATGATAGTCCTATGGCTGGTCACTCAGGGAGGGATTGCACCCTTGCCAGACTGCTATACAGATTTTACTGGCCTAGAATTCATGAGGATGTTGCTATCTGTTGGAATTCCTGTGCTAAGTGTCAGAAAGTAGCCGCAGTCACTAGAAAAGACAAGGTGCCCCTACCCTTGATAGATGTGCCTTTTGAGAGAATTGCAATGAATGTGGTTGGTCCTTTAGACAAAAGTAAAAAGTGTAATAGATTTATCCTGGTCATATGCGACTACGCTACTCAATACCCAGAGGCAGTTTCAATGTGTACTGTCGCAGCTTCAAAAGCGGCAGCAGAGCCTGCAAAAAGTTTCAGCAGAGTGGGCATACCTAAAGAAATTATTACTGATCAAGGTAGTAATTTTGGTGCTGCATTACTTAAGGAGCTGTACAGACTACTAGGTATCACTGCCATACGAACCTCCCCCTAGCAACCTCAGACAGATGGTATTGTTGAGCGTTTTAACCAAACCCTAAAACGCATGTTAAAAAGGTTTGCAAAAGGGGAAGTGAAAGATTGGGACCAATACTTGTCTTACCTACTTTTTACTTACAGAGAAGTGCCATAGGCATCAACAGGGTTTTCACCATTTGAAATGCTGTATGGTAGGCAGGCAAGAGGGCCACTGGATGTGATAAAATAAATGTGGAAAGATAACCCCACTCAGAAACCATCTATAACGTTTTATATGTGTGCCCTAAGAAAAAAATATGTTGACATTACCCATAGTACTCAGGAAGAGGCCCAAAACCAGCAGAAGGTATATTATAACCATGGGGTAGAAGATAAAGTTTTTGAGCCAAGTGAAAAGGTTCTTCTACTATTACCCTCAACAGAAAATAAACTGTTAATGAAGGTGCAAGGGCCTTATAGAGTGCTTAGACGTATTGGCACCGTTAACTATGAGACTGAGACCCCTGACAGGAAAAATCCTAGTAAGATACACCATGCTAACCTCCTCAAGAAATGAGTTGAAAAAAAAAAAACACCAAAAGCCGCTTTGCTAGTTTTACCAGGAACTGATAAAGAAGATATTGATGTAGCTTATGATAGACTGAACAAACTGTAACTGCTGATGCTGTAAAGGTGAATGTTTTCTTAACCTCAGAACAAACTGCAGAAATTCGTAATATGCTAAAGACATTTAACAGTACTTTTACCACTGTACCAGGCTGAGCAAAAGGGGTCGAGCACGTAATAGTGCAAAGGAATGCTCGCCCTATTAGGCAAAAGACATACAAGTTACAAGAGTGGTTAAGAGCTGATGTAGTTAAGGAAATAGAAAAAATGAAAGAATTGGGTATCATAGAAGAGTCGAGGAGTGCTTGATCATCTCCAATGGTAATTGTAAACAAAAAAGAAGAGGGTGTTAGAATCTGCCTTGATTTTAGCAAACTTAATCAAGCGTCAGAATTTAACAGTTATCTTATGCCCAGAATAGATGATTTGGGGGACAGATGGGAGTGTAAAATATATCAGTACCCTCGATCTCACCAAGGGTCACTGGCAAATCTCTTTAGCTAAAGAATCCAGAGACAAAACTGCATTTGCCACTCCTGTTGGAGTCTATCAGTTCACCACCATGCCATTTGGTTTACATGGTATGCCAGCTACATTCCAGTGGTACAAAGATGTCATTTTATCACTTCACACTGGTTGTGCTGCATACCTGGATGATGTTGTGGTGTACAGTCCAGACTGGAAAAGTCAACTGGAACACCTACGAGCAGTTATCCAAGCTATCAAATCCTATTAATCCTACCAAATGTGCATTGGGCATGCAGGAAACCAGATATTTGGGCTAAGTGTTGGGAAGTGGAGAAGTTAAGGCAAAGGTTTTTAAGATAGAACTTGTAGCTAACAGCCCTGTCTCCAAAACCAAGACACATGTCAGGTCATGTTTAGGGCTGGCTGGTTATCGGAGATTTGTTCCCAACTTTGCTGAGTTAGCTAGTCCCTTCACTGAACTCACGAAAAAACGGTACCCAAATAATGTGAAATGGACCTCAGAGTGTGATGAAGCTTTTCAAGCCATTAAGGCTGCATTATGTTCAGCCCCTGTTTTGAGAAGCCCAGACTTTGAGAAACCATTTTTATTACAAACAGATGCATCAGAGGTAGGATTAGGTGCAGTCCTGAGTCAAAATATAGATGGAAAGGAACATCCTATTCTGTACATACGTAGGAAGTTGCATGACAGAGAGAAAAGGTACTCCATCATTGAAAAAGAATGTTTAGCAGCAAAGTGGGTCATGAAGTCCCTTAAGTTTTATTTACTAGGAACTGACTTAGTACTTCTCCAGACTCCTCTGTCAGGGCAAAGCACCCAAATCCAAATTCTCTACACTCTGTCTTTCAAAGCAGGTTGGGAAAATGGGACTTCCACACCCGCTTCAATACTATGAAGCTGCACAACTACAGGCTATCACATACTGGCAGCAGAACTCCCCCACCCAGCAATGGGCCCACCTCAAACATGAACGAGAGGAGATTCTATTCCTCCTGGAAACCCTGACCTTAGGATCACTGGTTCCTGCCCATATATCCACATATGAACATATGAAGAAGCCAGCAGATACAAGCCTTACGGTCTCTCACATCTGCTTGAGTGAGCAGCTCTCAGTGTTGAGTGCTGATGCTGCATGGTACTGCAAATATTACACCAAGTTCTTTGGAGGACTGGGATGGAGGCTAAACTGATCTGGTTACATCCCCTGCATTTACACTCAGATTGTGCCACGGCAAAACTGGACCCATTATAAAATCTGGTACCAGAGGGGCCTGCAAAACCCTATGCAGCTCTTGTAGAACAGGGAGACTGTCACATTTCAGACATTTGGGAACTGTTGGTCCTCTTGCAGGCAGCACAATTCTGGTATTTTTAAACCAGAACTTATCTGAGTCATGCAATGCTGACCCAGCTCACAGATGTCCTGAGAGGTACTCTGGGTGAACATCTGGTTTCCTGGCTCCACTCTTTCCTCTAAATGGAGCCCCTTAAAAACCCACAACCTAAGGCACTGGAAAATGGGAAGGTTGAACTCGCCTCACTATCACAGAGAAGCAGTGATAGCAAATATGCCGACATACACATAAGGCTACCAGCTTTATGTTGTGGAGAGAATATAACTGAAATGCCTCATTCACTATTTTCTCACCCTGGTAACAACAAATACAGTGATGTGCGACTCATACCCCGGCATACTGGTGGGAATGTGAAGAGGAGAGAGTTACACACTGTGATAAAATGTGGGCGTGCCCCGACATCCAATCCTTCTTATGGGCACTAAATATTCTCTCCTCAGATGAAGCTTACAGAACATCTTTTTTTCTTCACCTACTGGCCACACAAGGAAAGTGATGTAAGTAAAAGATATTCGATGGCAATTTTAATAGTGGCAGCAAAAATGTCTCATGTGGTTAAACAAAAACACAACCACACTGGGAGAATGGCATCAGATTGTGAACACATTTACAAGATGGAACAGTTGACCTTCCCTGTTCATCAACAGATAGACAAGAGTATCAACAGATGGGCAACATGAGTAAATTACATGATGGCTACTGACCCTGACATTGTTCCCTAGAATACAGCACTCTGAAGGGACTGAAATACTAACTGTAAAGGTCCAATGGATAATCTGATATTTTCACAGTTAATAAATTATGGGTCACTGCTTACAGTACCAATATTATCAGACTTACAAAGTGATCTAAGAGTCTACTGATGGTGCTAGCTATAACACACTATGTCTGGATTGTTGTACTGTTTGTTGTGGATAAAACAGAAAATCAATAAACTCTGATTATTAAAAAAAGCATACAGACCTGGAGATCTAGATGGGTCATAAAACAAGCAGGCAAATTTAGGGGAAAAAAAAACAACCTCCTAACAGCAAACAAAGGAAAGAATGCACTAGAACTACGCACACAAATCAAAACACTCCACACAACATATTTTCTTGTAAATTTTATCTGTGGGTCTCTCTTAATGTACCAGCTGAAAAAATTACTTACCATAGTAATCGTGTTTCTTCCAAGCGAATCTTACTGTATTCCGATACATGCAGTATGGTCTCACCACAGAACTGCCCTGGAGCCGAAATGGTTAATAGAACCTATGCTAATGATGGAATGCTAGGCTCAAGCTCAGTTTTCAAACCACTGTCCCCGGAATACATCCTGCAACCATCAGATTCTTACAGAGCATGCATAAGAACAACCTAACTAAACTATCCTAATAAAAACTAAAACCCCTTAAAAACCAAACAAACCCCTTCCATTTCTAAGTGAGGGCATCACTACGACTCAAGTCACAGATGCCCCAAAAAGAAACAACTCACAAATTTCAAACAGCATGGACAGCTGTAGTGCAGTGCCTGTAGGTTCTAGCAGGGGAGGTAGGTTGGGAGCTCAGAATACAGCACGATTCCCTTGGAAGAAACAAGATTGCTATGGTAAGTAAATTTTTCTTCAAACCCCAGGAAATCTTACTGTATTCTGACATATGCAGACTACCCAAGCAGTATCTCTAGAGAAGGGCAGAGAATCTATTTAGGAAACAGGTTCTACAGTACTGCTGTACCAAATTTGACATCTCTTCTGGCCTGGGTATCCAGAATATAGTGTTTGGTAAATGTGTGAAGAGTTTTCCAGGTAGCTGCTTTACAAACTTTCAACAAAGGAATATCCCTTGCAGCTGCTATAGAAGCAGCTGTACCCCTTGTAGAGTGGGCTCTAAGGCACACAGGGGGTTCGTTGCCTCCTTTGCTGTAGCATAATTGAATACAGGCAACAATCCAGCCTGCAATGGTCCTCTTTGAGGCAGGTTTGCCCTTGCCCACCACTCTATCAGTCATGCAGAGCTGAGTACCATCCTGGCTATGATTCTTAGTGTGATCCAAGTAGTAGCTGATAGCCCTCTTGACATCTAGGCTATGCAGCCTATGTTCCCCTAAATTGGAATGGTCAGTGGAAAAGACTGGCAGTGATGGACTGATTCAGGTGAAAGTCCGACATCACCTTGGAGAGAAACTTTCTGTTAGTCCTAAGGACTACCTTGTCCCTGTGGACAGAAACATAATTTGGCTGTGGACAAGGCCTGGAGCTCACTGATTCTACTGGCTGAGGTGATAGCTATCAGTAACATTGTTTTCCATGCCACATATTTAAGCTCTGCTGAAGACATGGGCTCGAAGGGTGGCTGCATTAGCTGGCCAATGTATACATTGAGGTCCCATGCAGGAGTTGGCTCCCTGTGTGAGGGATGCAAGTGTAACAGACCTTTGAAACACTTTCTGAATACCTAGTTGGCAGCTAGGAATGAACCCTTACCCACTGAGAGGTAAGCAGAGACAGCTGCCAGGTGCACCTTAAGGGTAGATGGCCTGAGGCTGAGGGAATGAAAGTGTGCCATATAATTCAAAACGACTGGCAAGTCAGCCTGGCTACAATCTATATGTTTTTGCTGACACCAAACAGAAAACCTCTTCCATTTAGAGGTGTAAGTTTTCCTAGTAGAGGGTTTTCTAGAAACTCTAAGGACCGCTAGAATCTCTTCAGAGAGGTGTAAGTCAGCATATTCTAAGTCCTCAAGAGCCACGCCTTGAGCCTGAGGGGACTGGAGATTGGGGTAAAGGATCCTGCCCTGTGAGGAGGTCAGTAGATTGTGCCTCATAGGGAGGGAGATTGGTCTGGATACTGACAGGGTCAGAAGCAGTGAATACCAGGGCTGTCTGGCCCAGTCTGGAGCGATAAGAATCATTGTCGCTGGCTGAACCCTGAGCTTGTTCAATACTCTGAGCAACAGGGGAAATGGAGGGAAGGCATACAGGAACTTCCCCGTCCAATCCAACAGCAGTGCATCCAGAGGCACTGTTCCTACTGCAGGAGGTCTGCGGCAGAATTGTGGCAGCTGGAGGTTGTCTGGGGCTCCAAAGAGGTCCACCTCTGGGGTGCCCCGCCTTCTGAACACAACTTGCAGGATTTGCCTGTTTAGTGACCACTGACGGTGATTCTGGTTGATCCTGCTGAGGGCATCTGTGAGGACATTGTCCTTCCCTGGGAAATGAACTGCTGAGAGGGAGCTCCCCAGAGAGTAGGCCAAATTCCATACTTTCATGGCCTCTGTGCACGGGGGGACGCCTGTGTGCCCCCTTGCTTGCTTGATGTAGTACATTGTGGTTGTATTGTCTACCTTGCCATGCAGCGCTGAGGCAAAGGACAGAATGCCTAGGTAAACTGCCCTGAGTTCCAGCAGGTTTATGTGAAGCAGAAACCCCTGCTGAAGCCAAGTACTGTGTGCGGTGTGCTCCCCCAAGTGGGTACCCCATCCTAGGAGGGAAGCATCCAATGCTAGTACTGCTGATGGTGGCTGCTGAAGGAAAGGCACACCTTCTTTGAGGTTGTCCATTTCCTGCCACCACTAGAGTGCTTGAAGGAGAGTTTCTGTGACTGGCACCATTTTTGACAGGGAATCTCTTTTCTATGATAAGTGAGATCTGAGATGGAACTGGATGTCTCTCATCTGGAACCTGGAACTGTTGTTGCAGATGCAACCATGTGTCCTAACAGCTGGAGAAAGTGCCTTGCTAGTCTGGGAATATGCAGCTGGAAGGAGCTGGACAACTGTACCAGGCTGTCCACCCTCCCAAGGGAGGAATGCCTTTTTTCCTTAGTGTGTCCAATTCCGCTCCTATAAATTCCAAGCACTGAACTGGCCACAGCACTGATTTTTTTTTGGTTTACCAGAAGCCGAAGGACTGCAGGGTATCCTGCGTGGTGGTCAGTGCATCTTTGACATCACTTTCCCACAAGGGCAAAGGACATGCACCTGTCATAGCAGAAGCAGACATCCAGAAAAGGAACAGCAGCAAGTGAAGGGATGACTGCTGTCTCAGTGGAAGGGAAGTAACTACAAAACAAGTAGCTTTCATTGTTACCTGATTGCATTGGTATTTGCATTGTGGAAAGGAGGGGTAGGATTTTGAAAAAAGCCATGCAATAGTTGCTTAAAGTCTCTCTTTGGGTGTGGACAGGAGGGACAGGAATGTAAAAAGCAGTTGCTCAATCAATCTAGAAGTGTACAACAAAGGGGATAAGGGAAACTCAAAAAAGGAAGAGAATGTTTTGCACTGATAGAATGGGGAGAGGGGAGACTTGGGGGAGTCTTTGGTATCCTTCATCTGGAAAGGTGGGGGGCACTGGTGGGCAACAAGGGCAATGGGTAGGGTGGCAGACTGCAACAACTGCGGTGCACCAATCTTTCTAAAAATTGCCTGGAGGGATGTTTAGTGTGCAACCACATAGGGAAACTTAGAAAGGAGATCGAAGGTCTACAGGAGGAACTAAGACAGGCAAGGCAGACTGGAGGAGGTTATAGCCCAATACTGGATGGAGGGAGGAGGCGAGATGAGGGAGGGCAATTTGAGCCAACAGTGGTGAGGAGAGGGTCAGAAGAAGGGAAGCGGAGACAGAGGGGCCCAGGCCAAGTAGAACGGGGTCTGGGGAAACCAGGTCAGGGGACAAAAGACAAACGGAAGGAGGAGATAAGGACTTGTGAAGGGAGAGGTGGCAACAGTCATGGAGTGGAAAGGATGGAACAGGTTACTATGAGGAGAGAGAAAGCGGTCAGCGGTGAAGGGTCTTCAGAAAATTGTTCTGCAGTACTTGAGGGGAAGGAGGAGGAGGGGAGGTGATGAAATTGGAGGAGTAACTGGGAAATGCCCGGACCAAACTGGAGCTGGGGGGATGTTCTGCTGGGGGAATTACAACAGGGCAGAAAGGGGAAATACTGTGCAGGAGGAAGAAGAGGAGCCAGGACTGAGAGATGGAGAGGAATGGAAGAAAAGGAAGTAAGATGGGTGGAACCTTAGTGCTGGGGGACTAAATACTAAGAGGAGTTAGGTGGGGTAGCAAAGGGGAGAGGCATAGTCTCATTTGGGTGGAGGCCATGCCAGGAATGATAGCAAAAAGGGTGGGACAATCTGTTCTCAAATATGCTAGAAGGGGTAGGGATAAGCCTCATTTGATTATACATCTGGGGACGAACGACCTGGCTGACAAGACGGTAGTTATAGCTCAGAGAAGGTGTGAGGAACTTGGACAACTATGTGAGGGGGGCAGGAAGATCAGTAACATTTTCAGAGATACTCCCAGTGCCCAAGGGAAGTACAACAAGAAAGCTGAGAATAGAGGAGTTTAATGGATGGCTAAGAACCTGGTGTCATGCTAAAGGGTATGGGCGGGTGGGGGGTGGGAGGACCTGGGAGGACAGTAGTCTCTATACCAAAGACAGACTACACTTGAGCGAGGAGGGAAAGAAAGTGTTGAAACAGAGGACAGCAGAGTACATGGAGGAAGTTGGGAATTTAAACTAGGAGTGGAGGGCAGCAAGTGGACAAGAAACATGCAAAGACCACAGGTTGGGAAGCCACAGGAGCTTACCCCCCACAATAGTGACAAAAGACAAAGGGCAAGTACTATTGGTGATGCTAGTAAAGGAGGGCAGGATGAGAGGGGTGGAAGGTGGTCACCTTTAATGCTAGGAGCCTTGGAAGAGAAAACTGCAGACCTACAGGCGCTCATGGCAGAGGGAGAGATGGACATTACAGCCTTCACAGAAACATGGGCCACTCAATACAATGACTGGGACCTGTCTGTACTAGGGTATGGGTTATTTCGTAAGGATAGGGTGATTGGGAAAGGAGGGGGGTGGCACTATATATGAGGGAAGGACTGAAGTGTGTAAGGGAGGAAGGGGAGGAGGGTAGCATGGAGTCACTTTGGATGCAATTCCAGGATTCCAAGAATAGGACTCTCAGAATGGAAGTGGTGTACAGGCCACCCTCTCAGACAGAGGAGTTAGAGAACTAGCAGAACAGATCAGAAGGACCAATGTGAGAGAGGTAGTGTGGTGACTGTGGGAGACTTCAACATGCCAGGAGTGGCCTGGAGTACCCCAACAACCAGCAACAGAAGGGAACAGGTACTACTGGATTCCTTCAAGGACAACTTCCTGATGCAAATGGTCAGTGAACCAACTAGGTTAGGGAATACCCTTGACCTTGTGCTGGCAAATAGGGAGTTTGTGAGGGAACTTAGGGTGGAAGAACCACTGTCAGGGAGTGACCACCACTCAGTATGGCTCACATTGGATATAGGCAAGGAAGGAGTGGAATCTGGCACAAACGTGCTGAACTTCAGGAGGACCGACTTTGGGAAGATGGGGGAAGTGGTAAAAGGGTACCTGGCCAAAATTCAGCCTAGTATGGACACTAACCAGAAGTGGGAGCTCATAAAGCTGGGGATAGCGGAGGCAACCAGAACCTGCAGCAAGGCCCAGAGCAAGAAGGCTAAGGCTAAGAAACCGAGCTGGGTGAGCAAGGATGTCATGGAAAAGGTAAGGAGGAAAAGAGCTGCCTTTAGAAGGTACAAGAAAACAGGGAGGAGGGAGGACAGGGAGGAGTACCTGAAAGAATCTAAGGAGGTGGCACGGGCAGTAAGAGGAGCCAAGGTGTCTACAGAGCTCAGGCTGGCACAAGGTATTAAGAAGGGTGAGAAGAAAAAACTACTCACCTTAGTAATGTTGTTTCTTCTAATGGAGTCTTGCTGTATTCTGACTATTGCAGTGATCTCCAACCTTTGAACTGCCCCGGAGAACAAAGAGTTAACTTTCCATGCAAGGCATGGAACGCTGAGCTCGAGCTCGGTTGAAGCCTCTGTCTGCTGTTGTTTGAACCCCAACCGCCAGATCTTTACGAGCTATACTCACTGGGCGTTCTGTGTGGAAACTGTAAACTCACACTAGCCAACTGGCAACTAAATTTGATAAAAAGGTTTTTTTCGGTTTCAAAGCAAAGACTCAAGTCAGGAAACCCAAAAAACAAAACACAACACACACCCAAAATAAAGGAGGGTGAAAAAGGGGCACCTCTAGGTGCCAACACTGCTCCTGCCCACCCACATCCCAAAAAACAGGTTCTGAGAGGGAGGGGGGAGGTCAGAATACAGCAAGACTCCATTAGAAGAAACAACATTACTAAGGTGAGTAATTTTTTCTTCAAACAACATGAAGTCTTGCTGTATTCTGACTATTGCAGACTACCAAGCAGTACCTCCATGGAGGAGGGACATAACCTACTTTGGGAACAGGCTCTGAAGTACTGCTGTGCCAAACCGAGCATCACTCCTAGCCTGATATCCAGAGAGTAATGCTTGGTGAAAGTATGGACTGTTTTCCAGGTGGCTGCTTGACAAATTTCTAAGATAGGAATATCCCTGGCAGCAGCCAGGGAAGCAGCTGTACCTCTAGTAGAGTGAGCCCTCAGGCCTGAGGGTGGGATTCTACCCAATTTTTCGTAGCAGAATTGTATACAAGAGACAATCCACCTGGCAATAGATCTTTTAGTGGCAGGTTTGCCTCACCGACCTCTCCATAAGTGAGGAACAACTGGAGGGACTCAAACCTGTGACCCTTGGTGTGCTCTATGTAGTAGCTAGGGACCTTTTACGTCCAGGCTGTGTAGCCTCCTCTCTCCAGAGGAGGAATGGTCAGTGAAGAAAACAGGGAGAGACACAGACTGATTAAGGTGGAAATCTGAAACCAGCTTAGGCAAAAACTTCCTGTTAGTTCTTAGGACCACTTTATCTCTATGGAAAGAGATGAAATCAGGCTCCACTGACAGCGCTTGCAATTCACTGATGCGCCTGGCAGAGGTAATGGCTACCAAAAAACACAGTTTTCCAAGTCAAGTACTTAAGCTCTGCAGAGGACAAAGGCTCAAAAGGGGGTTGCATAAGCTGAGCAATGCAAACATTAAGGTCCCAAGCAGGAGCAGGGTCCCTGAAGGGAGGATTGGTGGCAACAGTCCCTTGAAGAATTTGCAAAATACAGGATGGGCTGAAAGAGAAGAGGGCTGTCTTACTGACAAAAAAGCAGAAACAGCTGCTAAATGTATTTGAGTAGCTGGTCTGAGTCCCAAGCCATTGAGATGAACCATATAGTCCAGGACTGTAGGCAACCCAGCAGATTCTGGAGAAATATGCTTACCAGAGCACCAAATAGTGAACCTTTTCCATTTGGAGTTGTAAGTCTTTCTGGTGGAAGGCTTTCGAGAAGCCTTTAGAATATCCAGAACACCTTGAGTGAGGTGAAGATCAGCAAACTCTAACTCTTCAAGAGCCAAGCCTTGAGATTGAAAGATTTGAGATTCGGATACCAAAGCCTCCCCTGAGAGGAAGTCAACAGGTTGTAATTCCTGGGAAGAGACAGGGGAAGGTGGACTGCTAAGGACAGCAACAGTGGGTACCAGGGCTGTCTGGCCCAGTCTGGAGTGATCAGAATCACTTTGCAGGGTTGAGACCTGATCTTGACTAGCACCTTGAACAGGAGAGGGAAGGGGGGGGAGCATACAGGAACTTCCCTTCCCAATTGAGAACCACAGCATCCAGGGGGACTGAGCCCAATACTGGGGGTCTGCAGCAAAAGAGAGGAAGCTGGTGATTGTCTGGGGCTGCAAAAAGATCTATCTGTGGAGTGCACCATTTGGAGAAAATCACCTTCAAAATTAGGGGATCTAGGGACTATTCGTGGTGGCCCTGAGATATCCTGCTGAGAGCATCTGCCAGGACATTGTCCTTCCCTGGGAGGTGAACTGCTGTCAGAGAAGTTTGCAGGGAATAGGCCAGAGACCACAACTTCATTGCTTCTATGCACAAGGCCGTAGACCGAGTGCCCCCTTGCTTGTTGATGTACCACATTGTGGTGGTATTGCCTGTTCTGATCTGGACTACTTTGTTCTGAACAGACTTGGAAAAAGCTTGTAGTGCCAGAAACACTGCTCTGAGTTCCAAGAGATTGATGTGAAGCAGAGATTCTTGAGGTGACCACAGTTCTTGGGTGGTAAGATCCCCCAAGTGGGCTCCCCAGCCCAAGAGGGAAGCATCTGTGGTGAGGATTAGAGAATGAGACTGAGTGACAAAAGGAACTCCTTGCCTTAAATTGTCCTGATCCTGCCACCACTGCAAAGCCTGGATCAGGGTTCGAGTCACTGGGACTAGTTTGGTCAGGGAATCCTTCTCTGGGACCAGAAGGTTCTCAAGTGGAACTGAATGTCCCTCATCTGAAATCTTGCCCCCTGGACCACTGCTGTAGAGGTTGCCATGTGGCCCAGGAGCTGCAAGAAGTGCCTTGTTGGTCGAGACACCTGAAGGGTGAAAGAAGAGGCCAGTTCTATTAGTGTCCTTGCCCTGTGGAGGGGAAGGAAGGCCTTTGCTCTTATTGTATCCAGCTCCGCCCCTATAAAGGTGAGGAGCTGCACTGGCTCTAGAACTGACTTTGGAAGGTTTAGGAGGAATCCTAAGGAAGTGAGCAGTTGCTGAGTTATCTGAAGATGTGACTTGACTTGGTCTGGAGACTGACCCACTATGAGCCAGTCGTCCAGGTATGGAAAGATGGAGATATTTTTTCTCCTTAGGAAAGCAACCACTACTGCCAGGCAATTTGTGAACACCCTTGGGGCTGATGTTAGATCAAAGGGCATTGCTCTGAATTGATAGTGGCCTGAGGGCAACTCGAACCTGTGGTACTTTCTGTGGGAGCACCTGATGGGAATGTGAAAATAGGCAACCTTGAGGTCCAGGGAGGCTAGCCAGTCCCCTGGCCTTAGAGAGGGCAGAATTATTCCCAGAGTCACCATTTTGAATTTTAGCTTTAAAAGGTGCTTGTTTAGATATCTCAGATCCAGGATGGGCCGCCATTCTCCTGTCTTTTGGGGGGTTAGGAAGTACCTGGAGTACAATCCTTTGCCCCTGTGTAGGGTAGGAACCCTTTCTATGGATCTAAGAGCCAAGAGGGAAGAAACCTCTGCCTCTGGGGCAAGGGCCTCTGAAGGATTTGCAGGTGGAAAGGATCTGGTCTTCATCTTGGGAAATTTTTGAAGCTGAGAATCTAGTCTGTGGCTTACTACTTCCAGGACCCACTTGTCTGATGTTCAAGACTTCCAGTCCTGGATAAAGTAAGCCAGCCTGCCCCTACAGGTAGTGGAGAATTGGCCCGGGCAGACCCATCAGGGTGTCTGCTTGGCAGGGGCTTTAGGCTGAGGGGTGGAAGCAGGCCTGCTCATAACCCGTCTGCCTCTCCCTCTAAAGAACCTCCTCTGAGCAAAAGCAGAAGCGGAGGCCTGGGCTTGGTAAAAAGGCCTATGAAAGAGCCTGCCCTGCCCCTGGAATGCTGCCTGAGGAGTGGCTGGTTCTTTTGGCCTGAGCACTCCTGTAGGTGGTCCTGTACTGCCATCTTCTTCATGTAGTTCTCTGTCTGCCCCCAAACAAAGAATTACCAATGACAGGGAAATCCATGGCCTTAGCCTCGGTATCCTGTGACAGGCTAGTACATCTGAGCCAAGCCATCCTCCGAAGGGCCACAGATGTAGCCATGACTCTAGATGAAACATCACTGGAGTCAACAGTAGCATGAAATTGCACCTTGGATGCCTCAATCCCATCCGCAGCCACCTGCTACAGCTCCTTGGCAAGCTGGTCAGGGGCCTGTTTAGCTAGAGCCATCACAGTGTCCCACCTGGACTTCTGGTATCTAGCTGTGTAGGCCATATAGTTAGCCTGCCTGAGTCCCAAAGATGCTGCCATGTACTGTTTCTTTGCCGTGGCATCAATCCTCCTGGAGTCCTTATCTGAAGGGTGTGAAGCCAAGGGAATATTTGCCTTATCACAGGCAGCAGCCTGCACTACTCCAACATGGCTGCATTGCTGGGAAAGGAACTCCGTGTCTGAGCCTGAAAGAGTATACCTCTTATCCATTCTTCTAGCCACAGGAGGTATATAATTAGGAGTTTTTAGAATTTTAAATGTCTGTTTCCCAAAAGACTTATGGAGGGGAACAGACAATCTCCTGGACTCTGGGACGTCCATCATCTCAATAAAATCAGGCTCCTCCTGATCCTCTACTGCTTCTTCCATAGGAAGCTGGAGGGTTTCAGCCACTTTTGTGTAAAACATAAAGTGGGAAGGGGACTCAGAAAGCCTAGGAGGAGAAACACCTGAAGGTCTGTCTGGGGAGATGTCCGGGTCAATAGGCACATCCAGACTTTCATAATCACCATCATCATCATCTTCATCTTCATACTCTCCCTCCTCCTCCGGTTCATAAAATTCTTCTAAAGTATAATCCGGAACCAGGGGAACTGACCAAACCGAGCCCCTGACCGATGGTGCCGGTTCGGCCGGAACCGGAGTTAGAGATTGAACTATCCTTATCGCTTTGGCTATCTCATCAGCGGTCGGAGAAAGAACTTGTGGATCCGAACCAGATGATTTATCCCTTCTTTTCTTTTAACCGAACCGATCCTCAGAATCGGTTCTCCTTTGCCCAAGAAGTTTCTCCTCTGGTCAGAGGGCACTCCTTCTGGTTCGGTGGGAACCAAACCGGCTGGCCATCCGGTCAGGCGGACTTCAGCCTCCCTTTCCCTCAGTCTACCTACTCTCTATCCAGGTAGCTTTGGGAAAATCTTTACAAATTTGGCAGTCTGAATTGAGGTGGTCAAACCCCAGACACAAACACAGGTGGTGGGGATCAGCCTTAGCAAAGGCTTCCCACACACACACTACAGTGTTGGAAACCCAGTGGGCCCGGTTTTTTCTTGCTTTCAGACATGGCCAATCCTAACCAAAACTTACCCTTTTTTCGGCAATCCACCAGGCAAGACACCCCTATCGGTTCCTGACCGTGTTACGGGTCTTGGAAAAAAACGTAATGAAATCGTTTTTTTAGAACCGATACGGACCGGTTACCACACTCTAATAAAGACAGAAGTTTTTTTACACAAACCTGATCGGTTCAAACCGAACTGATACAATGTTTACAAGTTCCACACAGAAAACTAATATAGAAAACCTATCTAGTACTCACGGTACCACAGACAGAGACTTAAACCGACAGGTTAGAAGCAGAAATTCGGTTGAAACCGAGCGAAAAATGACACTTTAACCGACTTTTTTGAACCGAGTGAAGGAGAAATCTCCGGAGCGACTGTTCAGTGAGGTGGAGTAAAGAATTTGGCGGTTGGGGTTCAAAGAACAGCAGACAGAGGCTTCAACCGAGCTCGAGCTCAGTGTTCCATGCCTTGCATGGAAAGTTAACTCTTTGTTCTCCGGGGCAGTTCAAAGGTTGGAGATCACTGCAATAGTCAGAATACAGCAAGACTTCATGTTGTTTGAGGGACTTCTTTAGGTACATCAGGGAGAAAAGGGACTATAAGGACCACACAGTAAGGATTAGGAAGGAGGTGGGCTGGGTGGAAGCAGGGGGCTGGGTGGACGCACTAAATGATTACTTCTGCTTGGTATTTACTAAGGAGAAGAGGGGGGTGATACCCAAGGGGAGAGGAATGGCAGAAACGGGGGGGAGGGGTGACAGACAGGGAAATCGTGGAGGGCAGAGTTCTGGAGGGTTTGAGGGCACTGAGGGTGGACAAGGTGCCAGTCCCACATGGCATCCACCCCAGGGTACTGAAGGAGCTGACAGAGGTCTTTGCGGGACCTTTGACAGACCTATTTAATGCCTCACTACACTCGGGGGTGTGTACCTCAGGATTGGAGGATGACTCATGTGGTGCCCCTCAACAACAGTGGCCCCAAGGATGAACCGGATAACTACAGATCAGTGAGCCCCACATCCATCGTGGGTAAGCCGATGGAGACTATCCTGAAGGAGAGGCTGGTGGCCCTCCTGGAGGCCAAAGGACTACAGGACAGCAGACAGCATGGATTCATACGTGGCAGATCTTGCCAAACCAACCTGGTGGAGTTCTATGACTGGGTAACTAGACAGTTGGACAGGGACCATGCAGTGGATGTCCTGTATCTGGACTTCAGTAAGGCATTCGACTCGGTGCCACTTGGGAGGCTGGGAAGTCAGTTAGAAGGCACAGGGGCAGGTGCAAAGCTGGTGAGATGGGTAGGGAAAGTACAGTTACGTAAGAACTTACCGTAACAGTAGATCTTTGAGAGAGGCTCTTGCAGTAGGTAATTACAAATAGGACTGAAGCTGGCAGGCATCAGAACCCCATGGAAAAATTTCTAGCTAGCAGTCTCTGGCAGGGGACTGCCCCACTTCAGGTGACTGACGTCATGCGACGTCAGTATAAAGGAGCGTTCCCCCACGCCCACCTTCCACTTCTTTCCCGTCAAAGGCCAAAAAGGCAAGACCAGAGAGAAGTGGATGTTTCCTTCCCTGGAAAAGGAGCTGAAAAAGCTTAGGGGGATGGAGGGCGGGAAGGTATTACTTACTGCAAGAGCCTCTCTCTCTAAGATCTACTGTTACGGTAAGTTCTTACATAACTGTACTATCTTACTTCGAGAAGGCTCCTGCAGTAGGTAATTACAAATAGGACTGAGTCCCAAGTAGTCTGGAACAAGTAGAAGCAAACGGGAGGAGGAAAACTACCCAAATGTAGACCCACTGGCTGTGAAGGTCTTATGAAAGAAGACCTTGCAGAACAGCCAACCTGAAGCCCGCTCTACGGCGAAAGGCAATGTCCAAACTGTAGTGTTTTGTAAAGGTATGGACAGAAGTCCAAGTAGCGGCTGCACAGATGTCTGCTGCTGACATATTCCGGGAACAAGCAGCAGAGGCAGCAACCCCTCTGGTGGAGTGGCCTCTGACTTGACTCGGCAGGGTCTTGTTGTACTTGTCATAACAGAAAGTGATACAATGAGCCAACCATTCAGATAGGCATTGCCTAGAAACAGCACTGCCTTCTCTTTTACGAGCAAAAGGGACAAACAGTTGATCTGAGATCCTTCGTCCTGGTGGGGTAGTATCTCAGAATTCGGTGAACATCCAAAGTATGCAAGAGGTACTCTCCTTGATTGGAGTGCGGCGTAAAGAAAGCAGGCAACTCTATGGATTGATTCAGCGTAGATTCCGCTACTACCTTGGGGAGAAACTTAGGGTTGGTACGCAGAGCCACACGTTCCTTGTGAGAAATCAAATGCAGGATTTCGCACATCAGGGTCTGGAGCTCGGAAACCCTACGAGCAGAAGTAATGGCCACAAGGAAGAGAGTCTTCCATGAAAGGAACTTTAGGTCTGCTGAGGCTGCCGGCTCGAAAGGAGGCCGAGTAAGCTTCTCAAGGACAAATTTCAAATCCCAAGGAGGGTCAGAAACCCGAATTGGGGGTCTCAAGTGGAGGACCCCCTCTAAGAAAAGTCTTGGAGACTTCCAGTTGCGCAAAAGTCCTGTCCCCAAAAGGAACATGGTAAGTAGAGATGGCCGCCATGTGAACCTTCAGAGAGGAATGACTGAGACCCAGATCAAAGAGGTGTCGCAAGTAATCCAAAAGCCACCCAACAGTGCATGAGAAAGGCTCAAAATCTTTGGAAGCGGCCCAAATAGAGAACTGTTTCCATTTCATGGCATAGGTAGATCTAGTGGAGGGCTTCCTGGCCTCCACCAGAGTCTCAGCCACCAGCGGAGAAACCCAGAATCGGGCTTGAGCTACATCTGCAGGAGCCATGTGTGCAACTGAAGGGACTTGAGGCCTGGATGGATCAGGGTCCCCTGATCCTGGGTCAGCAGAATTTGCGACAAAGGAAGAGGAAGCGGAGGTTCCTCTGTATACTGTTGCAGAAGAGAGAAGCAAACTTGCCCGGGCCAGAAAGGAGCTATGAGAATCATGCGAGCTCCTTCCGAGCTGAGTTTCTGTAAGACCTTCGGAATCAAGGGGATCGGGGGGAAGGCACAGACAAATCTTCCCTTCCAGTCTAGAGAACAGAGCGTCTCTCCAAAAAATGCAGCGCCCTGGAGCGAGCGAGCAGAAGGCGGGAAGTTTTGTGTTGAGAGGAGATGCAAACAGGACTACCGGAGGGGTTCCCCAGCGTAGAAAGATGTCGTCTGCTACCCCCTGATCTAGTTCCCATTTGTGGCGTGAGCAGACGACTGACTGAGGTGGTCTGCCAATGTGTTCTCGACCACCGGGACGTGAATGGCCGTGAGATGAAGGTTGTGCTACACAGCCCATTCCCAAACCCTCATCGCTTCCCTGCAGAGAGGGTAGAAATGAGTTCCTCCCTGTTTGTTGATGTACCAGACTACACACGTTGTCCATCTGGACAGCCAGATGCCCGGGAAGCAGATAAAGATGCAGTGCCTGAAGAGCATATAACACGGCCCGAAGCTCATGCACATTGATGTGCAGCGATTTTTCAAGCTGGGACCAGGAGCCCTGGGTCCTGTGTGGCCCGAGATGGGCTCCCCAACCCTCATCCAAGGCGTCTGTGGTCAGCGTATGGAAGGGGGGGAGAAAGGCAGAAGGGAACTCCCCAGCAAAGGTTCTCCTGAACCGCCCACCATTGCAAGTCCCGAGCCATAGGGCTGGAGACCAGAACTAACTGATCTAGGTCGTCCATCAGCTGATCCCACTGAGACTGAAGCGTCCACTGAGAGATTCTTATGTGAAGCCGAGCGCGAGGGACTGTCAGAATAGAAGCCGCCATGAGCCTGAGGAGGCGAAGGACTGACCTGGCGCTGACCTGCCTGCAACTGGACAACAGGCTGACCTGAGCCTGGAGTGAGGTCGCCCTATCCAGTGGCAGAAAAGCCATGCTGGAGGCCGTGTCCAGGATCGCCCTGATAAACTGGAGCCTCTGGGATGGGATCAGGTGGGACTTGGCCTGGCTGAGGGCAACAACCAGGCAGGCAAAAACCTGCAGGGTAAGGGAAAGGAAGCGCAGGAGTTCCTCCCTGGTCGAGGCTGCCAGAAGCCAATCATCCAGGTATGGGAAAACCTGCACCCTCTGGGTACGTGTGGGCCACTACCACGGAAAGGCATTTTGTAAAATTGGGGTGCCGAGGAAAGACCAAATGGGAGGGCCTTCACCTGGTAGTGGTCCCCCTGAAACGCAAAATGCAGGAACTTGCGGTGAGAAGGGCGAATAGGGATATGCAGGAAAGCATCCTGCATATCCAGAGCGCATAACCACTGTCCCGGCCGAGGGAGGGGCAGAGACTCTGCAGAGAGAGCATCTTGAACCTTTTGTACTCCACGAACAAGTTCAGGGAGCTGAGGTCGAGAATCAGCCTCACCTCTCCTGACTTCTTTGGGACCAGGAAGAAATGGGAGTAGTATCCCGTCCTCTGAAGATGAGGAGGTACGGGCTCTATCGCCTCCTTCGGAAGAAGAGAGGATATTTCTTCCCGGACCAGAAGAAGATGCGCTGGGGAGTAAGATGACTCGGGGGGTTGCGAGGAGGTTTCTGAAGAAACTCTATTGAGTGTCCTTCTGCAATCAGCTGGAGCACCCAAGTGTCTGAAGTGATCCTCTCCCAACCCAGTAGATGGAGGGAGAATCTCCCTCCTACCGGTTCCTCTGGAAGGCCCAGAGGCTGTGGGAGAGGAAAGGAGTCAGGAGGTATGAGGCAGAGTTGTGGCTGAAGTCCCTGCTGCTTTTTTGGTTGGGGGGGCTTGGCAGCCGGAGGGGCCCGATGTTTGTTGGCCCGCTTTTCCTGAGGTTTCGCCTTTTGCCAAGGACGTCTGCGAAAGGGACAACGCTGAGCCTGAGGGGGTCTGTACAAAGAGTCGACCAACTTAACTGCAGTACCCTTCTCCTTCAGATCAGTGAAGATTTCCTTGACATTGCCACCGAACAGCACTGAACCCCTGAAGGGCGCGTCCTGGATAGCGGAATGCACCTCCAGGACCAAACCTGACAACCGGAGCCAGGCGTGACACCGCAAACCCACAGTGAAAGTCGAGCTCCAACTAGCAGTGTCCACTGCATCGTACGTGGCACGAAGCATGTGCTGACTGGCCTAACGTGCAGACCAGACTAAATCTGCCACTTCCTGCTTTGTCTGGGACTCAGAAACGGAGTCCAATTTAGCCTCCACCTCGCTAAAGACTGCCTTCTGGTAATCCACCATATGACCAACTTAATTCTGGGCCCTAATACCCAGAGTGGAAGAAGCGTAGCCCTTCTTTCCGTACTGGTCCAGAAGGAGGGATTCCTTGACAGGTGGTGACAAGCTCAAGTGCTTGGGGTTAGCTGTCCAGCCATGAGCGGCGCTGATCATGACTGAATCAGCTCGAGGGTGTGAATTCAGAGTCAACACCCTCGGGAGCCTGATAAAGCCTGTCCGACTTCCTAGGAAGGTGGGGCTAATGCTGACGGTTGCTTCCAAATGTTGGAAACAAGGTCGGCATGAGGCTCGATCCAGGGTGGCACCAGGGTAGGAGCGGTCTCGGGCAGATCCAGGTGCACAGCGAGTTTCTGACGCTGCGGATCCGGCTCCAAGGAATGCCACTGTTGAACTGCCTGGATTTTGCACAGCAACTCCATAAAGGAAGGATCCTCCGGAGGAGTCCTCAGCCTGGGCTTATCCGGAGAGACGCGGCTCGTTGTCTAGGTCGGAATGACCATCAGAGTCATCCGAGGTCTCCGAGGATGAAAAGGAAGAAAACTCCACCTCCCGACACAGGGAAGGAACGGACCGGACCCCTTGGGAAGCCCTTGGGGAAGTGTATCCTGCCCTGCCCTGGAACCAGAGGGCTCACCTCTGGTATTTGGAGGTGGGGAGGGAGTCTCACGTCTCCGACGTAGGGGGTCCAGAAGCAGGATCGGCATCAGAAGACAGCTCACAACCTCCCTGGTGAGCTGAGCCTTGGCCTCAGCCCACCAGGAAGCTAGAGTCTCCTTCAAATCCACCAGCGGCTGGGGGGGGCGGTGGAGGAGGAGGAGGGGATATGGATACTGAGGGTATCCGTGCGGGCGCATGCTCGTACCCCGACGCGCTGCAACCCGTGCGGGGTCGGGTACTGGGGCACCGTGTACTGCTGGCATCGGATAGGCTGGCGTCGGGTACTGGGGTGCCAGATACTGCAGCCACGTGTATGACGGCGTCGGATACCCAGGAACTGGGGGGTCTGCAGGAGCAGAAGGCCCCAGAAAAGGCCCAGTGGGCAGCAGGCCCGGCGTAGGGACGGCAACCGGGAGAGGGATGTCACCTGGCTTCGGCAAGACTGGAGTCGGCGCCTGAGGGTCTGACGTCAGGTCGTCCAGCCCAGCGGGAGGGAGGCCTGACAGCAGCGTGCCTGCATCCTCAGTATCGCCCGGGAAGGGAGGATTAAAATCCCCAGGGTCTAGCTGAGGAGACGATGGGGCCTCAGAGGGCAGGGAATGCTATGGGAAGCCAGGGACGGCAGACTGAAAGTCAGGGTCCGGCGTTGGCTCCAACACCATGCGACCGTCGGAGGATCCGACGTTTGCCTTACCGGCGGGGTCCGGGCAGACGTCGGAGGAGCCATTGTCCGACTTAGCGGAGCCAGCGCCCGAGGGAGGCTGTGAAGGAGGGGTGACCTGGTTGGGCGGTTTAGAGACCGTGCGCTGCCCCAAAGGGTCGAGTGACTTAGCGGCCTTCTACGGCCGGACATCAGAGGAGCTGACGTCCGGCTTACCAGAGCCACTGCACCAGAAGGCCACGGGCGGCGGCCTTGCTGGAGTGAAGCCTGACCCGGAGGCTCCCCGGCTACTGGAGCACGCAGCCAGACAGGAGGATTCACGCCGGCTTGAAGCCCAAGATGGCCGCTATGGAGCGTTCCCGGGGACATTACCTTGAGCATGGCTACTCCAGCTGAAGTCGCGGTGGCTGAGGAATAGGAGTCCTGGTCCCAGTGCTTCTCCTTGTCCTTCTTTTTACAGTGACTCTCGGGCGAAGCTGAGGCCTGGCGAAGTTTCTTCAGCTCCTTTTCCATGGAGGTCATTTTCTTTTTAAGTATGCGGGTCTCCAGGAACTGCTGCCTCTGTCTGCGGGTGGCGGTGTTGAATTTCAGGCAATGCTGGCACTTCTCCATGGGGTGGTCCGGGACTAGACAGAAGAGGCACTGGGAGTGTCCGTCCTTGTGCGGGAGTTGGGCACCGCACTAGTTGCACTTATTCTTGTGCTTGAAGGGAGTAGGGGAATCGAAGAAAAAACGGCGGTAAAACTACCAACGACAGACTGACAAAGCAGTTGAACTTAACTGTGAGGTGCTTTCACAAGCTAACGGCAGGAAAGAACTAGAGGGCGGGCGTGGGGGACTGCCCCTTTATACTGACGTCGCATGACATCGGTCACCTGATGTGGGGCGGTCCCCTGCCAGAGACTGCCAGCTAGAAATTTTTCCGTGGGGTCCTGACGCCTGCCAGCTTCAGTCCTATTTGTAATTATCTACTGCAAGAGCCCTCGCGAAGTAAGATCTGGCTTCAGGGAAGGCAACAGAGGGTAGTGGTGGGTGGGGCTTTCTCATCCCCAAGGGTAGTGATGAGCGGTGTTCCACAGGGCTCGACGTTGGGACCAGTGCTGTTTGGGATATTCATTGCAGATATATCACTGGACATCACGAGCAAGATCAGTCGGTCTGCTGATGACACCGAAATGGGAGCGGTGGTGGACGACCTAGGGGGATGGCAGGGGTTGCAGGATGATCTGGAAAAGCTGAAAACCTGGTCAGACACCTGGCAACTGGGGTTTAATGCCAAAAAAGTGCAAGGTGCTGCATGTTGGGGTGAAGAACCCAAGGAGGAGTTACCAGCTGGGGGGAGTGCAGCTAGCCAAGACAGAGGAGTAGAAGGATCTGGGGGTGCTCATTACAGGGTCAGTGAAGAACTCTTCACAATGTAGGAAGGCAGCTGTAAAGGCCAACAAAATGCTGGGTTGCACTGCAAGGGGCATCTCTTCGAGGAGGGGGGAGGTGATTCTGCCACTGTATAGGTAATTATTTAGACCACATCTGGAGTACTGCGTGCAGTACTGGCACTCGTATCTGAAGAGGGACATTAAGTTACCAGAGGGGGACTTGCCATACGAGAGGAGGCTCAGGGACCTGAACATGTACTTGCTAAAGGAGAGGAGGGACAGAGGGGACATGATTGAAACCTTTAAGTATATGAAAGGAATAAACAAGACAGGTACAGAGGGGCTGTTCAAAGTAAGGGAGGGGAGGGACACCTGGGGCCATGATATGAGACTGAAGGGAGGAAGGTTCAGGAGGGAGATGAGGAGACATGTTTTTACAGAGAGGGTGGTAGCTGGGTGGAATGCATTATTGGCAGAAGTGGAATCCAGTAGAACAGTGGACTGCTTCAAAAGGGAATGGGGCAAGGGGGAGGGTCAATGGAGGGGAAGGGTGGGAGGAAAGGGCAGCTGCAAAATAAGGGGTGCTAGCTGCACATTTGAGCAGACTTGACGGACCTCTAGGCCTTTATCTGCTGGCAAATTTCGTATGTTTAACCTGTTGGGGCGACTGACCTACCACTAGCCAGTTGTCCAAGAATGGGAAGACTGTAACTCTCTGCCTCTTTAAGTGTGCTATCACTACTGCTAGACAGTTTGTAAACACTCTTGGAGCAGAAGTCAAGTTGAAAGGCATGGCTCTGAACTGGTAATGGTCTGATGGCAATCTGAACCTGAGGTACTTTCTGTGGGATTGCCTGACTGTAATGTGGAAGTAGGCATCCTTTAGGTCCAGCAATGCCAGCCAATCTCCCTGCCTGAGTGCAGGGAGAATGGCAGCTACAGTAACCATTTTTAACTTTGTTTTTTTCAAATGTCTGAGATCCAGTATGGGTCACCACTTCCCTGTTTTCTTTAGAGTAAGGAAGTATCTTGAGTAGAGTCCCTTTCGCTTTTGGGACAAGGGGACGGGCTCCACTGCCTTCTCCTGAAGAAGTTTTGCTACTTTTGCCTCCAATAGAACTGCTTCTGATGGGTGGCAGGTCTGAACACTCTTGCCCTCAGCCTGGGTAAGACCTTGAAACTGAGAGCAAGGCCCTGGCTCACTACCTCCAGAGCCCACTTGTCTGTGGTAACGGAACTCCAAAACAGTAAAGATCAACTGGGCAATAGTCATCTTAGATAGGCCCCCTTGAAGGTGCAAACTAATACAAAATATCCTTAAAGGGACAGGGGGTATTTGCTTGTCACAGCTAAAAAATTACACTTCCAAAGCAGCGTTCACTTCTAGTTCTTTTTATTCATTCCAACCCCTACGTTTCACTCCTCAGAGCTTGTTCACGGGGCATTTTTCAAACAATTCCATCTGTTTAAAACAGAAATACATAGTTATAATATCACCACTTGAATTACATATGCATTTCATATATTCAATATTCATTTACTGGATTTTGTATTACAATTACCAGATAAGTTCAGACGTTTGTCACTCATTCATTTAAATATTCTCTACTTGGCTATTTCATATCAGCTCCTGTGAAAATTATAGCAACAAACAACGTTCATTAGTACAGTGCCTCTCGCTCTAAATGTTGAGCAGAAATACTCATTTACCTCAGTATTAAACTTTTAACCCCATAGTCATCCACATACATCTTATGTTAAAAGCTTTACTACTCCCAAACATCTTTTTTTTCCAGTAAGTTACAACAATAAAAAAGCAAATTACTATCATTCATACATACAAGCTGTTCTTCCTTATATTTCCTTCAGTATATGTACAAACTCTTTATTGCAGGCATTTTTCTATGGTTATAATTTCTCAAAACTACCACAAAAATTGTCACTCCATCTTATCGCTTATCTCAGCAAGCAGTCCGCTTTTACTTGTTTCATCATTATGTTTTCATAAGTTATTTTTCAAACCTCTCCTTTTAAAACTCGTACAGCGTTTCAATTCAATCTAACCTACCTACCTACCTGAAACAGCTTCTGGTGCCTTACGCCCCTCTGAGACAGCTCCGCTCGGCTGACGAGGGGTTGCTGAAGATCGAGGCGGGTGGGGGTCTCTGGAGCCGATGCGTTTGGCTTTGTGGCTCCCACCTTTGGAATTCTCTGCCCGCCAGCTCCGAGAAAGTACAACTGTGGATGGGTTTAAGAAGGCCTTAAAATCATTTTTATGGATTCAGGCCTTCTCTGTTGTATTTTAAATCGTTTTATTTATCTGTTGTATTGTTATTGTTGTCCTTGGTTATGATAAATGTATGAAGACTGTACAGCGCCTTGAAATATTTGAAAGGCGCTTAATCAAATACATTTTATTATTATTTATTATTAAACATTTCAAAATAGTGTTCATTAGACTTTAATTTTATAGCCTTAATCGTATTAGAGCTTCATCACTTATTTGGTTTACCTCATAACGCCGTCTGTGTTCAAAATCTGCCAGTCCTTTTTTAAAAAGACAAGTTTTACTCAGCGGCTGCTTGCTTTGGTAATGGCATTCTCAATACTATCTGTTGCTCATAAGAGGTGCGGCTTACCTCTTGAGCCTGTTCGTTTTTACCACCAAAGTGGCGTCACAGAGACATATCACTTCATGTACCTCTCGGAAATTTCTGAGATTGTTGCTAAGCAACAATACATTCTCTCCCAGAACAGGAGAGAATCGGACTGAACGAGCAGGCTCTTATGTCTTGTGCTCATTCACCAGCTACAAGAAGCTCACAGTGCTACATTACTTTTCACAACTATTTAAAGCAGAAAGGACACAGCAGACTAATCCACTACTAATTTTTATATTATTAATAATTATATTAACACTGGCTTTATTCTACTTAGGCCATTCTCTTTTTAGACCAAGACCTTCAAAATCATTGTTGTATACTTATTAAGAGTTTTCTATGCGGGCTAGAGATGTATCTACGGGAAATAATGGGTTTGTATTTAGGCTAGACTGCTGTCCACCACTTATTTTATCAGAAAATTAGTCTACTCCAGTGCTAAATGATTTACTTTTTCATTTTATTTATGTTTTCTAGAAACATGCTTGCCAATTATATTCTATATTCATTCCTATATTTGGATCTAATGTTTTCAATAAAAAAATCCACTTCATTTCCATTTTATTTAATAATTGTTTATAATCTCCACCTCTAGCAGGCGGTCTAACCACTTCTAAACCCCAAAATCTTAAAGCTGCTCCTGTATGTACCTCCTGATTGAAATGAATTGCTACTGGTGAATTTTCGTTTTTATTTTTTATATCTCCCTTATGTTCTAATATCCTTTTCTTTTGTCCCACATACAGCTTGTCACATGGACACTGTATTACATAGATCACACCTTCTGTATTGCAATCTATATGATCTCCAATTCTAAATTCCTGGTTAAAAAATGGGTGTTTAAATACATCCTTCTTTGTTGTGTTATTATAGACTGTACACCTACCACATCTTACCATTCCTGGTTGTAATGGGCCCAAAGGCATATTAATATTTTCTTTTTCTGTTATCAAAAACTGAGAATGTACTAGTCTGTCTTTTAAGTTTGCCACCTTTTTTGCTACTACAATTGGTTTCTGTTATAATACTTTATTTTGCTTATTATCCCGTGCTACCACATGCCAATGTTTATTAATAATTTTCCGAATTTCATTTATTTTTTCAGTATATTTTATACCTAATACAACTTTTTCAAACTCCCTTTTATTTTGTTTTTGCTGTAATAACTCATCTCTTGTTTTAGTTTCTATTTTACAACATGCTTTTTTCAATACATTTCTCTTATATCTCCTTTTTTCAAATCTTTTTATCATATAAAGTTGATTCTTTTGATAATCTTCCATTTTTTGACAATTTCTTTTAACTCTTACCATTTGTGAATATGGAATACTGTTTTTATATTTTGGCTCATGATATCTTTTATTATGTAAAATTGTGTTTCTATCTGTTTCTTCCCTATAGATAGTTGTACTTAGTTGTTTTCCATCTTTGAAAATTAAAAGATCTAAATAAGGTATTCTACCCTTACTACTATTTATGGTAAATTTTAAATTCTTATCCCATCCATTTAACATTTCATGGAATTCTTGTAACTCCTGTTCTGTTCCACCCCATAGTCATATCACATCATCAATAAAGCGTCTCCAGAATATTACTTTATTTCTAAATCAATTTGATTGCTCATTTAATACATATTCTTCCTCAAAATTAATCATGAAGGCATTTGCATACGCGGGTGCCATTGTGCTTCCCATTGCTGTACCTTTATCTTGCTGATAGAATTTCCCATTGAATTCAAAGTAATTATTTTTCAGTATAAACATAGCCAGTTCTTGTAATAATTCTGTCCTTGGTTCTTTAATACTTCTTCTTCTATTTAACATATTACCCATGGTTCTAATCCCTTCTATATGTGGTATAGAAGTGTATAGATCTGTTACGTCCCAGGTTACTAAAATTATATCACTAAGATCCATTATACTAGATAGACTATTTAGTTGTTGCATTATATCTGTAGAGTCTCTGATATATGTTGTATTTACTTCAATTACCGGTTGTAAATGATAATTTATGTATCTTGATATAGGATCAAACACAGAATCAATCGGTCATCCCGGAGGATCCGTTATACTTTTATGTATCTTAGGTATACTATAAAATGTTGGAATTTTAGGATATTCCTTTAATAATAATCTCATTTCCCAATCATTCAACCAGTTCATATCTACATATTCTGCTAACATTTCTCCGACTTTTCATTGCAGTTTTAGGGTTGGGTCTTCCCTCAGTTCAGAATAGTTTTCTTTATTATTTAATAATTTAAGACACATCATTTTATATTGTTCCCTGTCTTGTATGACTATTCCCCCTCCCTTATCAGCTTTTTTAATAATTACATTTTTATCACAACTCAAATGTTCCACTGCCTGTCTTTGTTCATATGTCAAATTATTTCTTTTCGGATTGCATTGTTCTTTACTTTTATATAATTGCATTATTTCTTTTTCAACAGTTAAACAAAAAGTTTCAATACCATGATTTTTTTCCTATTGGGGGTGAACAATTTGATTTAATATTTAATGCCTGTTGCAAATTATTTTTATAATCATTGCTTCCTATACTGTCACTAAACAGATGTTTCAATCTTATTGACCTGAAAAACTTCTGTAAATCCACCTCCAATTGGAATAAATCAACAGACTGCGAAGGAGTAAATGAAAGACCCAGCCCTAAAACTTCTTCCTCAGTTTTAGATAATACTCTATTACTCAAATTGAAGGCAGTGGAACATTTGAGTTGTGATAAAAATATAATTATTATTAAATGAATATCCTAAAATTCCAATATTTTATAGTATACCTAAGATACATAAAAGTATAACAGATCCTCCGGGGAGACCGACTGTTTCTGGAATTGATTCTGTGTTTGATCCTATATCAAGATAAATAAATGATCATTTACAACCAGTAATTGAGGTAAATACAAGATATATCAGAGACTCTACAGATATAATACAACAACTAAATAGTCTATCTAGTATAATGGATCTTAGTGATATAATTTTAGTAACCTGGGATGTAACAGATCTATACACTTCTATACCACATATAATTTTCTGATAAAATAAGTGGTGAACAGCAGTCTAGCCTAAATACAAACCCATTATTTCCGGTAGATACATCTCTAGCCCGCATAGAAAACTCTTAATAATAATAAGTATACAACAATGATTTTGAAGGTCTTGGTCTAAAAAAGAATGGCCTAAGCTGAATAAAGCCAGTGTTAATATAATTATTAATAATATAAATAGAGAATAATGGCTAGGCAGGTGTGTGTTATGATATTTTTTTTACACACCCGAGGTGAGTGATGAGCCATAAACCTCGAGGCCGAAGCGAGAGTTTATAAACTCAACACTCACCGAGGGTGTGTAAAAGAAATATCATGAACACACACCCGCCTAGATTTTATTTTTTATAATTATTGGTGCTTTTTACTTCAACACCGCAAGAGCAGTTAGTCACGGTCAGTTGCCGTTGCTAAAGCCCGAACCAGAGCTCGAGTCCCCAGCGCAAGTACTGCAGGATCAGCCAGATATTGATTTCATTACTCTGAAGGCAGGATTAACTAATTCAATAGTTTAAAAAAATACTTTACATTTGTGGTGATTTGTTGCGAGATAGTCAGTGCGGGTGTTCCAGTACCGGAAACACAGAGCCGCCATGTTGCTCGTGTTGTACGTCCCACCCACGGCCCAAGTAACAGCCAATAAGGTGGCGCACTAGCATTGAGTGACAAGAAACACCAGGGAACCGAAAAGATTTTTAAAGCAAAATGCCGTAATAACCCGTTTTCGAGTTATTACGGCGTTTGACAATACCTGTATTCAGGTTGATAAATAGGGTCACCAGTAATTATAAATTAGCAGTGAATTAGTCTGCTGTGTCCTTTCTGCTTTCAATAGTTGTGAAAAGTAATGTTGCACTGTGAGCTTCTCGTAGCTGGTGAATGAGCACAAGACATAAGAGCCTGCTTGTTCAGTCCGATTCTCTCCTATTCTGGGAGAGAATGTACTGTTGCTTAGCAACAATCTGAGAGATTTCTGAGAGGTACATGAAGTGATACGTCTCTGTGACGTCACTCTGGCGGTAAAAACGAACAGGCTCAAGAGGTAAGCTGCACCTCTTATGAGCAACAGATAGTATTGAGAACGCCATTACCAAAGCAAGCAGCCGCTGAGTAAAACCTGTCTTTTTAAAAAAGGACTGGCAGATTTTGAACACAGATGGCGTTATGAGGTAAACCAAATAAGTGATGAAGCTCTAATACGATTAAAGCTATAAAATTAAAGTCTAATGAACACTATTTTGAAATGTTTAGATTGAATTGAAATGCTGTACGAGTTTTAAAAGGAGAGGTTTGAAAAATAACTTATGAAAACATAATGATGAAACAAGTAAAAGCGGACTGCTTGCTGAGGTAAGCGATAAGATGGAGTGACAATTTTTGTAGTAGTTTTGAGAAATTATAACCATAGAAAAATGCCAGCAATAAAGAGTTTGTACATATACTGAAGGAAATATAAGGAAGAACAGCTTGTATGTATGACAGTAATTTGCTTTAATATTGTTGTAACTTACTGGAAAAGAAAGATGTTTTGGAGTAGTAAAGCTTTTAACATAAGATGTATGTGGATGGCTATGGGGTTAAAAGATTAATACTGAGGTAAATGAGTATTTCTGCTCAGCACTTAGAGTGAGAGGCACTGTGCTAATGAACTTTGTTTGTTGCTATAATTTTCACAGGCGCTGATTCGAAATAGCCCAGTAGAGAATATTTAAATGAATGAGTGACAAACGACTGAACTTATCTGGTAATTGTAACACAAAATCCAGTAAATGAATACTGAATATATGAAATGCATATGTAATTCAAGTGGTGATATTAAAACTATGTATTTCTGTTTTAAACAGATGGAAATTGCTTAAAAAATGCCCCATGAACAAGCTCTGAGGAGTGAAACATAGGGGTTGAAATGAATAAAAAGAAGTAGAAGTGAACGCTGCTTTGGAAGTGTAATTTTTTAGCTGTGACAAGCAAATACCCCCTGTCCCTTTAAGGATATTTTG